>JARGYO010005626.1:89904146-91104146 GCA_029206835.1 Rana muscosa
CAAACATCTCATTTCTTTGTATTAGATCCATGGTTCAGAATCAGTGCCTAATGTAAAATCCCCTGACCAATGGTCCATTGCTGGAAAGGATGGAGAAATCCATCTCTATTCAGTTCAATGATTTCCTATAGCTTCAAAAAAATGAAAGTGATTTAACGTACACCTATGTAGCCTGGCTTATATACGAAATGATAGTAATCGGCGACCATTAGAGACCCCCCAGATTAACCCCATCTTCTCCAGCTGCCACCAATCGGCAGGGAAGGGGTTACGAAATGCCTGGGGTAACGAAGTGATTCGGTGTATCTTAGCGTGCGATAATGTGAGAAATCCAACATCTGACCATTGTAGGGGAGAAGCTCTTCTCCATCACTTCATCTGCAATCCTTATCTTAATTATGCTCATTATTAGTGTAAACAGATGTCGTGCACATTCATGTGACCTCTCCGAGGAGGACATTCATCAGACTTGTGTGTCCTTCCTTCCTTGTGGGTTCAACAACACCTCCATCTGGGAGCCTGTCCTTGTATCATAGCCAGGAGGATCTACTATAGAGAGCTCCACAATATCCGACATATCCTCTGTATCCCAACATATCATATACTCATCATATACTCATCATATACTCATCATATACTCATCATATAGGATCCTTCCATTTATTTATCAGATCCAATATTCTCCATATACTCCAAATCCCAACACATCATATACTCATCATATAGGATCTTTCTATTTATCTATCGGATCCAATATTCTGCATATCCTCCATCCCAGCACATCATATACTCATCATATACTCATCATATAGGATCCTTCCATTTATTTATCAGATCCAATATTCTCCATATCCCAACACATCATATACTCATCATATAGGATCCTTCTATTTATCTATCTGCCCATACCAATACATTTTATATATGGGTGTAATTATGTTATAGATGTGTATACAACGAAATAATCTACATTTACACACCTACCTACATCCTACATACCTACCTAGAGACTTTCATTTTCCCTTTTCTTTCTTTCTTTCATTTATTTTCTTTCTTTCTCTTTTTTCTTTCTTTCTTTCTTTCTTTCTTTCTTTCTTTCTTTCTCTTTTTTCTTTCTTTCTTTCTTTCTTTCTCTCTTTCATTTCTTTTCTTTCTTTCTCTTTTTTCTTTCTTTCTTTTTTTTTTTATTTCTTCCTTATACAGGTGCAATTATGCCATAGATGTTTGCATACCTATATACTGTACAAACTTGCGCAAGAAGCTATCTATCTATCTATCTATCTATCTATCTATCTATCTATCTATCTATCTATCTATCTATCTATCTATCTTTCTATCTATCTGTCTATCTTTCTATATACCTATCTGTCTGTCTATCCACATACACATTTTATATATGGTTGGAATTATGCTTTAGCTGTTTATATACCCATAATATATATATATATATATATATATATATATATATATATATATATATATATATATATACCTACCTATAGCCACTATCTATCTATCTATCTATATACATCTATCTATACATCTATACATAGATCTATCCATTTCTACGCACACACCCATTTTATATATGAGTGAATTGTGCTATAGATTTTAGATGTGTATATATACAAACATTCACCTACCTGTAGCCACAGCATTTATCTATCTATATATTTGTAAAATCGTACAAGAGATGCATGTACGTGTAGATCTACGCGCACAAATATGAGTATGTGTCATATATAATTGTACAAATGTAATTTATAAATGCAGTACAACACACAGACAACAGTCCAATTATTCCGAAAGTGGAAATTTGGAGGACTCCATACAATAATGTTTATGATACAAATACAGACACTCAAAACACAACTGTGCAAATGCAGATATAGGAAATTCGCACTTGTATAAAAAGAAGGAAAGAAAGAAAGAAATAAAAAAAGAAAGAAAGAAAGAAAGAAAGAAACATAAATGATAGATCGCATATATACATGTGAATAAGGAAAAAAAGACAGGCATGGTAACAGAACACACACACACATACACACACACATGTATGTTGTTGTATTACTGTATACATGTAATTGTGATTGTCCCTGTCCTGCAGGTGTGTGATCGGTTGTGTATGATTTTTCCTGTCCTGTGATCGGTTGTGTATGATTGTTCCTGTCCTGTGATCGGTTGTGTATGATTGTTCCTGTCCTGTGATCGGTTGTGTATGATTGTTCCTGTCCTGTGATCGGTTGTGTATAGGTGTGATTGTCCTTGTCCTGTAGGTGTGTAATCGGTTGTGTATGATTGTTCCTGTCCTGTGATCGGTTGTGTATTGCTCAGTCGAGCTACACAAGGTCTCCTCCACATTGTCATGCACAATCAGCGCCCATATTAATTGTGGGTGATTAGCGATCTGTCTGTCTGGGAGCCCACACTCTCTATCTGTCTTCCAGGCTGCCAACTAAAATCTTAGAAAAACACCATTTGTGCTATTAAAAGCCGATCCAGACATGAGCAAAGTGTGGAGGGTGAGCGTGAGAATCGGGCACCGAGTCCCCAGATCACCCTCTCCAGCCCAGCATGTGACAGTTTCCCACACAACAAAAGACAGCCAGCACTCAGCCGGCCAAGGCAGCTATTACTGTGCCCACTCCATGCAGATCCCATCCATGCCGTACAATGACTGCCCATTTCGGGGATTTTCACATCAGACAGCAGACAAAGGATGTCACTTCCCATTCTCAGGTGACACCAAGGAAAGTAAATAATGGCTTCTCTTCTGACAGTTTACAGAAAGTCCTGCATTGAGGAGATAAGAACAACTGTGATATATATAAATATATATATATATATATATATATATATATATATATATATACAATGATTATTATCATTACTAGCTAGCTTTTAGGATTTTTTTTTTGTTTTACTTTAGTGTTTACTTTAGTACATATAGTAGATCCATAATCCGTGTTACAATCAAACCATTAAAACCCTGCTGGGATTTGTAGTTCTACCAGGGCTGTCATGCCTTATAGGTCATATTTGTCCAGCAGAAGTGCAAGCTTTGCTGCTTTAACACTAAATAGCTCAGCGTGCCCTGCAAGCATCTTGCAACTACTTATAGTTCCACAAAAGCTTGTGCCTTAGAGGTGACTTTGTCCAGCAGAAACGCAAACTCTGCTGTAGCACTACATATCTCAGCCTGCCTTATCAAACATCATGCTTCAAACTTCACATTTTGTCCAGTAGAAGTGCAAGCTCTGCTGTTTGAGCACTACTAATCTCAGCATGTCTTGCAAGCTTCCTGCTGTTACTTATAGTTCCACAAAAGCTTCAGAGTCCAACAAAAGCTTCAGCCTCATAGATCACATTTGTCTTGGAGAAGTGCAAGTTCTACTGCTGTAACACTACATATCTCAGCATGCCTTGCAAGCATCCTGCGACTACTTACAGTTCCACAAAATCGTAAGCTTCATAGGTCACCTTTGTCCAGCAGAGGCACAAGCTCTGCTGTAGCACTACATATATCAGCATGCTTTATAAACATGATGCTGCCATTTATAGTTCAACAAAAGCTTCCGAGTTCCACGAAAGCTTTAGCCTTTTAGATGACATTTGTCCAGCAGAAGTGTAAGCTCTGCTGCTTTAGCACTACATATCTCAGAACACCTTACAAGCACCCTGCTGCAAGTTATAGTCCCACAAAAGCTTCAGCTTATAGATCACATTTGTGCAGCAGAAGTGCAGGATCTGTTGTTGTATCACTGCATATCTCAGCATACCTTGCAAGCACCCTGCTGCTACTTATAGTTCCACAAAAGCCCCAGCCTCATAGATCACATTTGTCCAGCAGGAGTGCAAGCTGAGCTCTGCTGCTTTAGCACTACATATCTCAGAACACCTTACAATCATCCTGCTGCTACTTATAGTTCCACAAACGCCCCAGCCTCACAAATCACATTTATCCAGCAGAAGTGCAGGATCTGTTGCTGTATCAATGCATATCTCAGCATGCCTTGCAAGAACCCTGCTGCTACTTATAGTTCCACAAAAACCCCAGCCTCATAGATCACATTTATCCAGCAGAAGTGCAGGATCTGTTGTTGTATCAATGCATATTTCAGCATACCTTGCAAGCACCCTGCTGCTACTTATAGTTCCACAAGAGCCCCAGCCTCATAGATCACATTTATCCAGCAGAAGTGCAGGATCTGTTGTTGTATCAATGCATATCTCAGCATACCTTGCAAGCACCCTGCTGCTACTTATAGTTCCACAAGAGCCCCAGCCTCATAGATCACATTTATCCAGCAGAAGTGCAGGATCTGTTGTTGTATCAATGCATATCTCAGCATACCTTGCAAGCACCCTGCTGCTACTTATAGTCCCACAAAAGCTCCAGAGTCCCAGTTGTGTACCTATCCAGGGGTTTGATTTTATCATTAGAAGCCTAGTGTTATTACAGTACCACATTCTTTGCGCCTGGGCACACATTTAATTGTAGGCTTAACTAAGCTGAAACCTTCTATACAATAAGCTGGATGCAGTTAAATATTTGGCAGCAAGATACAGTCTATTGAAAACAGTCCTCAGCAGTATTAAAATTGGAACACAATGTTATTTGGCCAAAACTGCTGCCCAGAAATCAGACTATGCTCATTGGTATCTCTTCTTATATATTGATTTAGTCCTTTTTAGACTACAATGATTTTTTTTTTTAACCTGATCATTTTAAAGTGCTTAAATAACCAATGAAATAAGCCCTGTATTGATCAGCACATTACTTTAAATTAATCCAAAGCCTTCATGACAATGGGCTTCATAGAGTGCCTGGCCTCTGCTACATATCTTGGATTAGAACATTGATCCAATGCCACTGTCACCAAATCTAGACAAGAGAGGAGCTGCTGGGATCATCTAGAGATGCCCACCAGGAGCCACAATGACTAATATGAGATTCAGGACCCAGCTATTGATCGGTATGGATTGGCAGGCAGCTCTGAGAACTTGATTTGGATGAAGCTTGCAAAAAAAAAAAAAGCTGGAGGAAACTGCCTGTTCACATTTGGGTTTCCTAAGGAAATCTGCGCTGATCTGCAAGGAAACTGTGCATGACATTGTGTGTCCCACCAGGAAACACAAAACACACTATCAACCACCCAAAGCAGGCTGCTGCTTATCTCTGGCAAGCCTCAAATCTGTTAGAAAACAAGGCCAGATGCCCGGTCACTTCCACGATAGGATTAAAGGCTCCACAATGGAAAAAGATACATGTGGCCAGAGACAGGCAGCCTAGCAAGCCCTGCACTGCACAAGCTGGGACAGGGACTACAATAGATGTCATCTGGATGTGTCAACTGTCACTGTCAAGATAAACAAACAGATAGATAGAGTGGGTCATTCAGGAACACACTGCCCACTTGCTTGGTGCGGAACTGATGGAAAAATTCTGATTGCATGTAATAACATTATTCCAAGGATTACATGCATAATAAATACTCAGCAGTTCATTTACACAAACTGGAGCAAAACTGCAATGAACGAAGGCTTATTTTTTTATATAAAGGAGGGATTTTGATGGCAAGACTTTATCTGGAGTTTTTGTAACTCATCCCTGGTATGTTGCAGGGATCTGTTGTGGCCAAATATTTGCACTTGAAAGAAGAAGTACATAGGAGTAGAGGAGGCTACTGTGTGCAAATACTGTATAAGGAGACCAAGCCAGACGGGTCCTGTTTTATGTCACTCCTCACTGCTCAGCCTGAGTGTATACAGAGCTGCACATGGAGCATGGACATACATGGATAACATGCAGCCCTAGGCCCAGGAGCTTACACTTTAATGCTCACTGACAGCAAACTCCTTAAACTTTATATCCTGGAAGACCATCAAGCCAGAATTGGAAACCTCAGACAGAAATCTGTTTCCCCCATCATATAACAGAGCTCTCTATGTTTGCCATAAATTCTGTAATAAAGACGTCTTTGTTCTATCTGATTAAGGCGATTTAAACAATATGCTGCAGACAGTCTCTCCCTTCCCCCCCCCCCCCCCCCTCCTTTATTCGTGCTATGTGGCTACAAAGTAGGACAGGAATTAGTACCAGAAAATGATAGAATTCATACATTTATTACAACATGTACACAAGCAACCTGAGCACTCGCAATAAAATGATAAATATATCGCATCACCCTAAAGATAGTAGTAATAATAATAATAATAATAATAATAATAACAACAACAATAATAATAAAAATAATGTTGCAACTGAACTTTAAATATCTACTTCTTCACTTCTTCATTGTAAGTCCTATTATCTAATACCGAACTTCTGCATTACTCAAAAATAAAATCTTCCAATAATACATTGGTACATAAATCTTACTCTGATAATGGATGTCAGTGAGATAATTCAGCTATGCATCATCCCATATCAGTACTATAATACCCATGCATCACATCCAATCGCTCATATCCTATTCTATACATCACCCCAAAGGTACCCATACCTAGGCATGACCCTAAATAGAATCCAATTTCTAAAGATGTGTTCTGCTGCATCACCCCAGAGCAGAGACTTACATCACCCCCAAAGGTACCCATACCTAGGCATGACCCTAAATAGAATCCAAGATGTGTTCTGCTGCATCACCCCAGAGCAGAGACTTACATCACCACCAAAGGTACCCATACCCAGGCATGACCCTAAATAGAATCCAAGATGTGTTCTGCTGCATCACCCCAGAGCAGAGACTTACATCACCCCCAAAGGTACCCATACCTAGGCATGACCCTAAATAGAATCCAAGATGTGTTCTGCTGCATCACCCTAGAGCAGAGACTTACATCACCCCCAAAGGTACCCATACCTAGGCATGACCCTAAATAGAATCCAAGATGTGTTCTGCTGCATCACCCCAGAGCAGAGACTTACATCACCCCCAAAGGTACCCATACCTAGGCATGACCCTAAATAGAATCCAAGATGTGTTCTGCTGCATCACCCCAGAGCAGAGACTTACATCACCCCATATAGACATGCATGTATAAAGCTGTATAAGGTACACTTCTGCATTCCCCCACAAAGAGCTGTGCATTGCATAATCTTATATTATTCTCACACTTCTGCATCAGCCCATATAGAGCCGTAAAAGGTAAACTTCTGCATTACCTCTGTACAATGTATAACCCTACATCACCCCACATAGATACTGTGCCCACAACACCCCATAAAACTGTACAATGTACATACTTGCGTCACTCCATATAGAGATGTATAATGTATACATCCCAAAACAAGCTGTGCATCACTCCATATAGAGCTGTGCAGAGTAAACTTTCATCATCCCATATAGGAATCCCATATATTGTGTCTATTCCTGATCACCCCATATAGATATGCACAATGTACATTCCTGCTCACTCCTTATAGAGGTGTGTAATGTACAAGTCTGGCCATTCCATACAGATATGTATTCATTCTATACAGAGCTGAATAGTGCACCCCCTGATCACCCTGTAAAGAGCTGCACAATATAAAACCTTCATCACCCCAGAAAGGGCTGTACAGTGTGACACATCGGATTACCCCACACAGAGCTGTACAATATACAATTTATATCATCCCATACAGAGCTGTATAACATAAAATCACGATCGTCCTATACAGAGCTGTACAATAACATCACACTAATCCCATATAGAGCTGCACAAAAAATGCTGATCGCCCCATATGGAGCTGTACAGTATAAATCACCACACACACACAGAGCTGTATAATATAAAATCATAATCACTCCATATACAGAGCTGTACAATATAACACCATGATCACCCTATATAGAAGTACACAATATATATGGTTCATTGCTGCTTTTTTAATGTACACTTCTGACCACCCCATACAGAACTATTCAAGATACCTTTGTCATCAACTCATATAAAGCTATTTACTGTATCCCTCCTGACCACTGCATAAAGATCTGGTCATTGTACCCTCCTGATCACCCCTTGTAGAGCTGATCATTGTACCCTCCTGATCACCCCTTGTAGAGCTGATCATTGTACCCTCCTGATCACCCCTTGTAGAGCTGGTCATTGTACCCTCCTGATTACCCCATAAAAATCTAATCAGTGTACCCTTCTGATCACCCCTTATAGATCTAATTATTGCACCCTTCTCACCCCAGATAGATCTATATATTGTATCCTCCTGATCACCCCTTGTAGAGCTGATCATTGTACCCTCCTGATTACCCCATAAAGATCTAATCAGTGTACCACTCTGATCACCCCTCATAGATCTAATCATTGTACCCTTCTGATCACCCCTTATAGATCTAATTATTGCACCCTTCTCACCCCAGATAGATCTCTATATTGCATCCTCCTGATCACCCCATATAGATCCATATATTGCATCCTCCTGATCACCCCATATAGATCTGTACATTGCATCCTCCTGATCACCCCAGATAGATCTATACATTGCACCCCCTGATCACCCCATATAGAATTAAATATTGCATCCTCCTGATCACCCCAGATAGATCTATACAGTGCACCCCTGATCACCCCATATAGAATTATATATTGCATCCTCCTGATCACCCCATATAGATCTGTACATTGCACCCTCCTTATCACCCCATATAGATCTATATATTGCATCCTCCTGATCGCCCCGTATATATAGAGAAGATCATTGCACCCTCCTGATCACCCCATATAGATCTATACATTGCACCCCCTGATCACCCCGTATATATAGAGAAGATCATTGCACCCTCCTGATCACCCCATATAGATCTATACATTGCACCCTCCTGATCAAGCATATCGATCTGTACATTGCACCCCCCCCCCCGATCAGACATATAGATCTATACATTGCACCCCATATAGAACTGATCATTGCACCCTCCTATCACCCCACAAAGTCTGCGAACTTTCAGCATCACTTGGCTGTGTCAGGATGCAGCAGACCCTAAAAGAAGGTACCCCTCCCCCCAACACCCCCAGATGAGACCTCTCCGAGAAGCATCGAATGCTGACATCTTACTTACACTGGAAGGGGCTTGAGATTCCAACCATTCGCCACAGGCTTGTAACTGCAAATAAAAGTTCCTGCTCCGTGCCGGGGAGAAGCGGAGACGTCTGGGCTGGGGTGGGGGGCACCGAAGAAGGAGGGGGGGATGGGATGAGGGGGGTCTGAAAAGTCGTAGCCCCAAAGTGTAGGAGAAGAGGAGGAATGCGGCCAGATGATCGGCGTCCGCTGTCACAAGTCAGAGAAGAAGAAGAAGAGGAGGAGGAGGAGGAGGAGGAGGAGGAGGAGGAGGAAGGAGTCCAGCTGGGGGAGGTGAGGAGCAGAGCCGGAGGGGCTGCACCCCCGGAGCCGCACTCTGTACACGAATATTCGGTGATGATCGGAGGGGTGCGGAGACACATTGATTAGGAGCGATGTGTGGATGTGTCACCGATGAGGAAGAAGCCTGATCTGTTCTGATTTCCACCATAAGGCTGCGATGATCTCTTCCTCTCCTCCTCCCTTCACCTCCTCCCCTCCACTCTGTTTATTTCTTCCTCTCTCTGACACTTGGGCTCCTTGTAAAGTCACTGGCAGCAGACGGCCGGGCGGTGCTCCCCAGGTGCAGGGCAGGGAGGGTGTGCAGGGACTCAGGGGGTGCAGGGAGGGAGGGCAGGGAGGGCGTGCAGGGACTCAGGGGTTCAGGGAGGGAGGGCAGGGACTCAGGGGGTTCAGGGAGGGAGGGAAGGGACTCAGGGGGTGCAGGGAGGGAGGGCAGGGACTCAGGGGGTGCAGGGAGGGCGTGCAGGGACTCAGGGGTTCAGGGAGGGAGGGCAGGGACTCAGGGGGTGCAGGGAAGGAGGGCAGGGACTCAGGGAGGGCAGGCAGGGACTCAGGGGGTGCAGGGAGGGAGGGCAGGGACTCAGGGGGTGCAGGGACTCAGGGAGGGTAGGGACTCAGGGGGGGGGGTAGCGAGTGACTCAGGGGGTGCAGGAAAGGAGGGCAGAGACTCAGGGGGTGCAGGGAGGGAGGACAGGGGGTGCAGGGACTCAGGGAGGGTAGGGACTCAGGGGGGTAGGGAGTGACTCAGGGGGTGCAGTAAAGGAGGGCAGGGACTCAGGGGGTGCAGGGACTCAGGGAGGGTAGGGACTCGGAGGGGGTAGGGAGTGACTCAGGGGGTGCAGAGACTCAGGGAGGGTAGGGACTCGGGGGGGTAGGGAGTGACTCAGGGGGTGCAGGGACTCAGGGGGGGTAGGGAGTGACTCAGGGGGTGCAGGGACTCAGGGGGGGGGGTAGGGAGTGACTCAGGGGGTGCAGGGACTCAGGGGGGGGTAGGGAGTGACTCAGGGGGTGCAGAGACTCAGGGAGGGTAGGGACTCAGGGAGGATAGGGACTCAGGGGGGGTAGGGAGTGACTCAGGGGGGTGCAGGGACTCAGGGGGGGTAGGGAGTGACTCAGGGGGTGAAGGGACTCAGGGGGGGGTAGGGAGTGACTCAGGGGGTGCAGGGACTCAGGTGGGGCTCCCCCAGCAGTGGGAGGTGATAGAGGTAGATGCAGACATCTGTGTCGGGGAAGGGTCAGAGGGGGTCAAGTCATGCTAACAATAGGGACAGCACATTGGCTTTTTTTTTTTTTTTTTTTGGGCTGTGTGCCTGCTGCTTTCTCCTGGATGTTTTGTCCCTCTTAGACCTGGTGGACTGGTAACATGTTCCCTAAATCTGCCTGGCCTGCAGTAATCCAAGACAAGCACTTTCCCCCCTGGCCATCTGGACTGTCACAGCTCCTCCTGCCTGCCTGGGACTCATCACTGCACAATCCAAGCCTCTCTCACATCCTAATCCCCTTCTGTTACTACATTCTTTTTTTTTTCAATCTGTTTGTTTTTGCATTAAGTAATGGTCTAAGGAACAACAAAGAGGTGTAACTTGTCTCCCATTTCCTCTTCATCTGACAAAAATAAAACATTTTTAAAATCCAGTGCAGGCAAGCAGCAATAGAGAACGATATCTGACCTTAATATGGAGAGGAAAATGAATAGCCTGTGCAATCTATCAATGGCGAGAACCTGGGACACACATTCAGAAGCACAGAACTGTCCCAGGGAATCATCAGATGGTCCTTTGGTGGTCTGGTATGGATATCCTTATAGGCTCAATTTAACCTCCCAGGCGGTATGATTATGTCAGATTTTAGGTGCTGAAAGCGGTACAATTATTTTGCATGGAAATTTGGCGTTTTATATTGTAGGCCTGCAATTCTTAAGCCTTGTACACACGATCAGATTTCCTATGGATTCTAATCCGATGGATTTTTCCATCGGAAATCCGATGAAGCTGACTTCCATCAGTCTTACCTACACACCATCAGTCAAAAATCCGACCGTCCCAAACGCCGAATAACTCACTTAAATCTGTCCAAACCAGAGTCTAGAAGACATCCCGGGTATGATAAAGTTTGAAACACAAAATCATAAATTATAATATAATAAATAACTATAAATAATTATAACAAATAATAATATAATAATAATAAAAATTATTCAATAATGTAATCAAATCAAAAACAATGAAATTTGCTCAGTTGCAGAATTGTCGCTGTCATTAGATTGATGACGAATTTCCCCACAAATCGCTATCGCTCAATTCTGTAAGTGATTCTAATTTATTATCGCTGTTTTCTAGCTGGTCTAAAACCACTTTTGACATAAAGGGACACTTTTTGGTTGCTATGGACAATCTCCAAATTCCAGGCAGGAAAAAATTGTATTTATAATATAAAAGTGCATGCAGGGCACTGGACAGACCACTAGGGACAAAGGAGGTGTGTAATTATTTTATACAGTACTGTAATCTGTAAGATTATAGTGTACTGTATGTGTATTGTGTTTTTACTTTTTTGAATTTGGCGCCGATCTCCGCCCCCGTGCGTCGCAACATCGTCCCCCTGTCCTTCCCACAGTCCCCCTGTCCATCCCACGGTCCCCCTGCCCATCCCATGGTCCCCCTGTCCATCCCACGGTCCCCCTGCCCATCCCACGGTCCCCCTGCCCATCCCACGGTCCCCCTGCCTATCCCACGGTCCCCCTGCCCATCCTACGGTCTCCCTGTCCATCCCACTGTCCATAAACAGTCCTAAACAGCATCTTAATGTTAATGTGAGTGTGTATGTGTTTTAAGTATGTTGGATTATATGCAACAGCAGTATTTATTTATATAAAGTGTGGGTGAGCTTAAACTGTATCGCTATGCTGTGGTTCCTGTAGGCTTTGCGTGAGTGCGGGGGGGGGGGGTTGGGGGGGCCTCCATGTCCATTTTGCTTGGGGCCCCCAAATTCCTTCAAACGGTCCTGTGTTCCAGAAAGTTATTTTCCAACGAGATTTGAAAATTAAAGAGGAACTGCAGTCTGCTCACATCATTTGTAATAAAAACATCTTTGCCATTCTGAAGCTTCCCTCCAACCACTTTGCATATTATTTTATATATACTGCAATTCTGTACTTGCCAAATATGCTGCAGAAATCTCCCTCCACTAAGTCTGGCTGCATTCATTTTAAAGTGGTTGTAAACCCATAAAAAACAAAAAACAAAACCTGCAAGACAAAGGCATAATGAGCTAGCTGTTGCAGCGGTCCCCATACACCGCTGTGACCGGCGACACGTCTCCTGGAGTTATTTCTGGGTTCGCGGGCTCCGGCGCTGTAATTGGCCGGAGCCGCAATGACGTCACTACCGTGTGCAGGCCCTTTAGAAACGGCACGATCAAGCCGTTTCTTCAGTGCACATGCACCGATGACGTAGATGCAAGCGTATATGGTAAATATCTCCTAAACCATGCATGTTTAGGAGATATTTACAGTACCTACAGGTAAGCCTTATTATAGTGGTGTAACAGGGTTTACAACCACTTTAAAGTGGTTGCATAGTAAATTTTTAAACTTTTACCTACAGGTAATAAGCCTATAATAAGGCTTACCTGCAGGTAAAAAAAAAATCTCCTAAACCTGTACGGTTTAGGAGATATTCCCCTTGCAATAAGCCGCTGACTGCAGCGTTGCATGCGCATAGGGGATTCTCGGCTGAAAGCCCGGCAGACGCCGGACCTTGCCGGAAAGAAGTCTCCCGCGCGCATGCGTGGGAGTGACGACATCGCAGCTCCAGCCACTCACAGCGCTGGAGTCACGATACCCAGAAGACACGCTGAGGCAACATGTCATCTCCCTCGGCGTGGACCAGGTGAGATACCGACGCCTTGTTCTAAGGTAAGTATTTCATAATGAGCTAGTATGCGGTGCATACTAGCTCATTATGCCTTTTGCCTTACAGGTGACTAAAAAAATTAAAAAAAATTTTTTGGGGGTATACAACCGCTTTAACTGTGAGCAGCTGAAGCTGCTGCCTGTTCACTTATTGGATTTACACAGACACACAGAGGCACACCTCCAGCTCTGCAGCCCTGCACCTTTCATTGGTCCTCTTATGACTCACCCCCCCTTCCTGGCAAACTCTTAAGCTGTGTACACACGATTGGTTTTACAGATGAAAACAGTCCGATGGGCTTTTCTCATCGGACAAACCGATCGTGTGTGGGCCCCATCGGTCTTTTTTCCATCGGTGAGAAAAAATAGAACATGTTTTAAATTTATCCGATGGGAAAAAAAAACGATAGGAAATTCCGATCGTCTGTGTGGAACTCCATCGGACAAAAAACCCACGCATGCTCAGAATCAAGTTGACGTATGCTCAGAAGCATTGAACTTCATTTTTCTCGGCTTGTCGGGGTGTTTTACTTCACAGTGTTTGGGACGGTCGGATTTTTGACTGATGGAAGTCAGCTTCATCGGATTTCCGATGAAAAAATTCATCGGATTAGAATCCATAGGAAATCCGATCGTGTGTACAGGGCTTTAGAGAGAGAGTTGTGAATGATGTCATTAGCCTAGGCTAATGACCAGACAAGAAACAGGAAGTGGGCTGTATAAGGTATTTACTGGCAGAAAAAAATATATGTTTTACTATCCAAAGTTAAAACCACAAGGGCAGAAGATTTAATAGATGGGAAGATGAAAAACATGACTGAAGGTCCGCTTTAAGCTGGCCATACACACATCAATTTCTTTCATTCAGCCAGAGGTTTGTCTGTACCTCCGCCTTGCAGCTCCATTGGTATAAACCAGAACTGCAGATACTGTCATCTCCCGGCAATCAACTTGGCTATCCTCTTTAAAAGAGAAACCACCAGAAAAATAAAAAGCAACCCCCCCTCCCCCCCCATAGGTTTATTTTATTTATTTATTACAGGTTCTTATATAGCACCGTCAATTTATGCAACTCTTTACACATATATAGTATCTAACAAAAGTGAGTATTGAACTTACATTCATACATACACATACTAGGGCCAATTTAGGCAGGAGCCAATAAGCCTACCAGCATGCCTTTGAAGTGTGGGAGGAAACCAGATTACCCGGAGGAAACCCACGCAGGCACAGTGAGAACATGCAAATGCCATGCAGGTAGTGTCGTGGTTGGGATTCAAACCGACAACCCTAGCTAGGCAGAAGCGCTAACCACTTAGACACTGTGCTGCTCCAAAAAGTTATAATGTACTAGTATGCACCACATTATGACAGACTTACCTACAAACTGAGCCCTTATTATAGGCTTACCTGTACGTACAAGTTCAAGAGTGGAGTTTAATTCCACTTTAACCACTTGACCACCGGAAGATTTACCCCCCTTCATGACCAGGCCTTTTTTTGCAATACAGCACTGTGTTACTTTAACCACTTCCCGGCCGGCCTATAGCAAAATGACGGCCGGGCGGTGGATGCGTTATCCTGACTGGGGCGTCATATGACGTCCAGCAGAATAACAGCCGCCGCACGCCCGGGGGGGGGGGGGGCGCATCGCGGCAATCGGTGGTGCGGTGTGTCAGGCCGCTACACCGATCACGGTAAAGAGCCTACGACGGAGGCTCTTTACCACGTGATCAGCCGTGTCCAATCACGGCTGATCACGATGTAAATAGGAAGACCTGTTGATCGGCTTTTCCTCACTCGCGTCTGACAGACGCGAGTAGAGAAGAGCCGATCGGCGGCTCTCCTGACAGGGGGGGTTCGCACTGATTGTTTATCAGCGCAGCCCCCCCACGGATGCCCACACTGGACCACCAGGGAAGCCGCTAGGACCACCAGGGAAGCGGGCAACATGTTTATGGCCAGGTATGTACCCCATGGCCATCCATATATTAAAAAATAAGCACAATAGATGCCAATCAGTGCCCACTAATGGGCACTGACTGGCAACATTATGGACAAAAAAATATGTGATGCCCAGCAATGCCACCCATCAGTATCATCAGTGCCACCCATCAGTGTCCATCATTGTCCATCAGTGCCATCTCTCAGTGCCCATCCATGCCCATCAGTGCCCACCTATCAGTGCCCATCCGTGCCACCTATCAGTGCCACTGGTAGCACTCTCGCCTAGCAGTAAAAAGGGTCGCTGGTTCAAATCCCAACCACGACACTACCTGCCTGGAGTTTGTATGTTCTCCCTGTGCCTGTGTGGGTTTCCTTCGGATACTCCGGTTTCCTCCCACACTCCAAAGACATGCTGGTAGGTTAATTGGCTTATTACTAAAAAAAATTGGCCCTAGTATGTGAATGTGAGTTAGGGACCTTAGATTGTAAGCTCCTTGAGGGTAGGGACTGATGTGAATGTACAATGTATATGTAAAAGCGCTGCATAAATTGACGGCGCTATATATGTACCCAAATAATAGTAATAATAAGTACCCATCAGTGCCACCCATAAGTACCCATCAGTGCCGCCTATGAGTGCCCATCAGTGCCGCCTATGAGTGCCCATCAGTGCCGCCTATGAGTGCCAATCAGTGCCACATACCAGTGCCACCTATCAGTGCCGCCTATCAGTGCCCATCAGTGCCACCTATCAGTGACCATCATCAGTACCCATCAGTGCCACCTCATTGGTGCCACCTCATCGTCATTCAAATTGCGACAGAGTTGAAAGCTGAAAATTGGCCTGGGCAGGAAGGTGCGTAAGTGACTGGTATTGAAATGTTTAACTGACAATTGTGCAGTCGTGCAATGCTGTACCCCCACAAATAGAGCATTCTTTTGGTAGTATTTGATCACCTCTGCAGTTTTTATTTTTTGCCCTATAAACAAACCTAAAAAATGCAAATTTAGAAAAAAAAAAAAACCAATATTTTTTACTTTCTGCTATAAAACACACCCAATGGAAAAAAAACCCGAATTTCTTCATCAATTTAGCCCAATATTTATTCTGCTACATATTTTTGGTAAAAAAAAAATCCCAATAAGCATTAAGCATATATTGATTGGTTTGTGCAAAATGCATAGCGTTTACAAGCTATGGGATATATTTTTGGAATTTTGATTTATTTATTTATTTTTACAAGTAATGGTGGCAATCAGCGACTTACAGCGGGACTGTGATATTGTAGCAGATAAATCGGACCTAACTAACACTTTTGAATTTTTTTTGGGGACCAGTGACACTAATACACTGATCAGTGTTAAAAATATGCACTGTCACTGTACTAATAACGCTGGCAGGAAAGGCGCTAACATCAGGGGCAATCAAAGGGTTAAACGTGTGCCTAGGGAGTGCTTACTTTGTAGGGGGGGTGGACTATGGGAAGGCAGAGATCCGTGTTCTTGCTTTGTAGGAACACAGGATCACAACCTTCCTTTCTCACAGAACGACGATCTGCCTTGTTTACATAGGTGCTGACTTTTAACCACTTCAGCCCCGGACCATTTGGTTGGCTAAAGACCAGGCCACTTTTTGCGATTCGGCACTGCGTCGCTTTAACTGACAATTGCCCAGTCGTGCAACGTGGCTCCCAAACAAAATTTACGTCCTTTTTTCCCCACAAATAGAGCTTTCTTTTGGTGGTATTTGATCACCTCTGCGGTTTTAATTTTTTGCGCTATAAACAAAAATAGAGCGACAATTTTGAAAAAAAAACTATATTTTTAACTTTTTGCTATAATAAATTTCCCCAAAAAATATGTAAAAAAACATTTTCTTTCCTCAGTTTAGGCCGATACGTTATCTTCTACATATGTTTGGTAAAAAAACTTGCAATAAGCGTTTATTGATTGGTTTGCGCAAAAGTTATTGCGCCTACAAAATAGGGGACTGTTTCATGGAATTTTTATTAGTATTTTTTTTTTACTAGTAATGGCGGCGATCAGCGATTTTTATCATGACTGCGACATTATGGCGGACACATGGGACACTTTTGACACCATTTTGGGTAATTTTTACAGCGATCAGTGCTATAAAAATGCACTAATTACTAATTACTGTAAAAATTACACTGGCAGTGAAGGGGTTAACCTGCAAGGACGCTGAAGGGGTTAAGTGTGACCTAGGGAGTGATGCTAACTGTTAGGGGGCGTGGCTTGCCGTGACACGTCACTGATCGCTGTTCCCGATGACAGGGAACAGACGATCAGTGACATGTCACTAGGAAGAACGGGGAGATGTTGTGTTTACACTAACATCTCCCCGTTCTTCAGCTACGCGGGACACCGGTGGACATTGAGTCCGCGGGTCCCGCGGGCACGGTCACAGAGCTCGCAACAGGGTCGCGAGCGCGCTGACGGCGGTGTGCGTGCGACCACACGGCCGGGGACATATATATACGCCCATTTGCGCAGCCTTGCCATTCTGTTGACGTAAATCCTCGTGCGGCGGTCGGCAAGTGGTTAATAAAAGGACACTCATCTGTCCCAGGATCCAGCAATAGAGAACGATATCTGACCTTAATATGGAGAGAAAAATGAATAGCCTGTGCAATCCATCAATGGTGAGAACCATTGATGAATTGACAATAATACTCCCAGCAACATCAAAACTTGTGTGAAGAATAGACTTTTGTCAAGCCGGGTGGTGCCAACAGGGCCACCCACAGAACAAATTTCATCCAATTCAGCACTAATCAGCCAAAATTCAGCACTAATCAGCCAAAATTCAATCCATGTCCCAGAATATCAGGATCTGGAGTCTTAGAGAAATAAAGCAATTGATAATAGTATAATAGTAATTTACTGTATATACTCGAGTATAAGCCGAGTTTTTCAACACATTTTTTTGTGCTGAAAATGCCCCCCTCAGCTTATACTCGAGTCACCTTTTTGCGCCTGATCTCCCGGACTTTGGGGACCCGGTACCAGCCGGCCGTAGGTCTCCTGGACCCCAAACTTCCTCTACAAGTGTGCAAAAGTTGTTGTCCGGGGGACCTACGGCCGGGGGGTACCGATTTTTCAAAGTCGGGCATCCCTTCCATAGACTCCAATGTTAAACGGTCATTTCTCTGGTGATTTTGGGGACTCGGTACCGGCCGGTCGTAGGTCCCCTGGACCCGGAACTTGGCACACATGTAGCCCCATTTCTCCTCTACAAGTGTTCAAGTGTTGTCTGGGGGACCTATGGCCGGGGAGCACTGTTTTTTCAATTCCGGGCACCCCTTCCATAGACTCTCATGTTAAACGTCAGTCTAGTCATGGGCACAGTGAGGCATGGGCACAGTGAGGCATGGGCACAGTGAGACATGGACACAGTGAGGCACGCAGATGGACACCCTAGGCTTATACTCGAGTCAATACGTTTTCCCATTTTTTTGTAGTAAAATTAGGTGCCTTGGCTTATATTCGGGTCGGCTTATACTCGAGTATATACGGTACCTATACCTCTGTTATAATCATAGGCATGCACACAGGGTGTGTCGGATGTGCCCAGGCACACCCTAATTACCCTGTGCAGCACAGATTCCCCCTACTGCCTTGGCTCCCCCTCCTTCCCACTGCAGCACTGTTGGCTTGCCCCCTCTCCTGCCATCTTTTGCTGCGTGGATGTTTTAGGATGAGTGAGGGAAGGGGCTGGTAAATATGTATTTATCAGCCCCTTCCCTTTCTGAATGAACATAGTGAGTGATTGGTAGTGTGTGTTTGAGCTTTGGGGTGCACACCCTAATGCAATAGGCTGCGCACACCTATGGTTATAATTATAATAATAATATCACCACTAATATGTGCACTTTACATGAGTACACATTTTCAGAAATTATTTCATAGTTTACCTGAAAATAATTTTTAATAACTGAATTATGTATAAAGTTTTTCAGTAAAGAAACAATGTGACCCATAAAAGATGTGCCTGTAAAGCAGAAAGTATATATGATACTTACCTCTCCTGTTGCCCGCACCACTGAATGCTGCTCCGTTGAAGAGAAAATGCCTGGTGAAGTTCTTTTTGACACTTCCAGGAGTGTTTATCTCCTGTGCCCTCTGCAGTGCCCAATAGTTCTCCCCTCAAAAATATTTGCCTACCTCGCCTGCCAACCCGCCATGGCCACTGGCTCCTCCCACCAACCCCTAAATCACTACTATGTCTTATAGTAACCTAGGGGTGGGTAGGAGAAGCCAGTGGCCATGGCAGGGTTGGTGGGAGAGGTAAGCACATATTTTTTGCTTTATAGGCACACTTTTCAGGTTTGGTGACAGGGTCACTTTAGATATACAGATATGAATGTTTTCCCTTTAGTGGCTATCTGTGTATCAGACAGTGCAACCCAAATCTTGGCAGCTGGGAAAAAAACAATTACAGGGTAAGTAATAGAGACTATATATCATGTAGTCTAAGCTGGACCATATACTTACAACTACCCGCTTCCCTACCCAGCCATAGTAATATGACGTCCACAGATGGGATCTCCCATCCTGGGTGGACGTCATATGACGTCCTGGGCTTTCTGGGGGGATATCTGAATGATGCCTGCAGCTAGAGGCATCATTCAGATATCCTTCTCTTCTGCCGGCGATTCTGCGCACCATAAGAATGATCATAGCGGCGGTTCCACCGCTTTATCGTTCTTATAGGCAGCGGGAGGGGACATCGCCCCCCTCCCGCCGCCATCCGGTGCATCTCCGGGCTCTCCCGTGCCATCATGGGCCCGGAGAATGAATCGTCCGGTGCCGGAGGTGAACCATAGAGATGACTGGTGACCAGATGGTCACCAGTCATCTCTATGACCATCGGAGGCCCGGGCGCGATGTGATGACGTCACAACCGAGTCCTCAGAAGTAAACAAAGCCGCCATTGCGGCTAGTAAGCATGAGATCGGTGAATTTTTTTTCCCGATCTCATGCTTTCCAGCCTGGAGGAGAGATGTGGGGTCTTATTGACCCCACATCTCTCCATAAAGAGGACCTGTCACACACATTCCTATTACAAGGGATGTTTACATTCCTTGTAATAGGAACAAAAGTGATCAATTTTTTTTTTTTTAAAGTGTAAAAATAAAAAAAAATGTAGTAAAATAATAATACAATTTTTTTAAAACGCCCCTGTCCCCGGTAGCTCGTGATCAGAAGCGAACGCACACGTAAGACCCGCCCACATATGTAAACGCCGTTCAAACCACATATGTGAGGTATTGCCGCGTGCGTTAGAGCGCGTGCAACAATTCTAGCACTAGACCTCCTCTGTAACTCTAACCCGATAACCTGTAAAAAAATTAAAGTTTGGCGCCATTCCATGAGTGTGCGTAATTTTAAAGCCTGACATATTAGGTATCTATTTACTCGGCGTAACATCATCTTTCATATTTTATAAAAAAATTGGGCTAACGTTACTGTTTTGTTATTTTTTAATTCATGAAACCGTTGTTTTTTTTTTAAATAGAAAGGCGTTTGAAAAATTATTGCGCAAATACCATGCAAGAAAAAAAGTTGCAATGACTGTCATTTTATTCCCTAGGGTGTCTGCAAAAAAAAACATATATAATATTTGGGGGTTCTGAGTAATTTTCTAGCAAAAGAATGATGATTTGTAGATGTAGGAGAGAAGTGCCAGAATAGGCCCGGTATTGAGGTGGTATAAAAAGCCCGGGGTTGAAGTGGTTAAACAAGAGGAGCAATAAATCACAATCACTGAAAGTAAAGCAGGCCAGTTTTGCTCCATTGGTGACAATCTAAATCCTATGGAATAAGTAGACAATCCAGTCAAGTGTTCTCCAGGGGAAGGATTGATTGGACAGATTAGAAACTTTATCTGATCTCCAAGTTAAGGCACCACTGGAAATGTCTGGCTGTACCTCCACCTTCCTGCACAAGTGGCATAAACCAGGACTGCAGATAAAGTGGTGAACTGACAGATCATGCCTGCAAGCTTGGCTATCCTTTAAAGTCTATGGCTGCCAAACTTAAACAAACTTATCAAAGCCAGAGACTGTCATTGTTGAGCTTTCCTTTTGGAAATGCTAGTTGCCATGCCAGTTGTCTTTCTTTAAGTCTTTGTATCTCTGACCTGAAAGAAGTGTGCAGATAATAACTCTTTCTGACTTTCCTGCATGCCTCTTATCAGCCAGAAACGAATAGATGGGAAATCCAGAGGGTCAGGGTAACATCCTATCAACTAGCATTTTCAGAAGGAAAGGGCAGCAATGGCAGCTCCCTTATTTCTATCATGACAGATTTACTTTAATATCGAAGCGTAACATACACTATATTGTCAAAAGTATTAGGACGCCTGCCTTTACACACACATGAACTTTAATGGCATCCCAATCTTAGTCCATAGGGTTGAATATTGAGTTGGCCCACCTGTTGCAGCTATAGGAGCTTCAGCTCTTCTGGGAAGGCTGTCCACAAGGTTTAGGAGTGTGTCTATGGGAATGTTTGACCATTCTTCTAGAATCATATTTGTGAGGTCAGGTTTAGGAGTGTGTCTATGGGAATGTTTGACCATTCTTCTAGAATCATATTTGAGAGGTCAGGCACTGATGTGGATGAGAAGCCCTGGCTCGCAGTCTCGGCTCTAGATCATCCCAAGGATGTTCTATCGAGTTGGGGGTCAGGACTCTGTGCAGGCCAGTCAAGTTCCTCCACCCCAAACCCACTCATTCATGTCTTTATGGACCTTGCTTTGTGCACTGGTCCAAATCATTTGGTGGAGCAGGGATTATGGTGTGGGGTTATCTTTCAGGGGTCAGGCTTGGCCCCTTAGTTCCGGTGAAGGGAACTCTTAAGGTGTCAGCATACCAAGACATTTTTTACAATTTTATGCTCCCATTTTTGTGGGAACAGTTTGGGGATGGCCCCTTTCTGTTCCAAAATGACTGGACACCAGTGCACAAAGCAAGGTCCATAAATACATGGATGAGTGAGTTTGTGGTGGAGGACCTTGACTGGCCTGCACAGAGTCCTGACCTCAACTCAATAGAATACCTTTGGGATGAATTAGAACAGATACTGCGAGCCAGTGCCTGACCTCACAAATGCGCGTCTGGAAGAATGGTCAAACATTCCCATAGGCCTAAACCTTGTGGACAGCCTTCCCATAAGAGTTGAAGCTCTTATAGCGACAAAGGGTAGGCCAACGTAATATGGAACCCTACGGTCTACGACTGGGATGCCATTAAAGTTCATGTGCGTGTAAAGGCAGGCGTCCCAATACTTTTGACAATATAGTGTATAGTATATGTACTAGGAGCTGTCCACATGTATTTATACAATTATGAGCTACAAGTGAAAATATGTTTTTGTTTGTTTCATTCTTTTTTTCTTACAATAACATACATTGATTAGATGATTTATATTATCTGATCAGATATAAATATATATGTAAAATATGAAATAATGTAAAATTCTGCTTCACCATTTGCATTTGCCCATATTTTGGGGAACTACAAGTTCCTGCATGTCTTAACAGCTTGGTTGGACAAGTCAGAATATTATGTTTTCTCCACTGGTAAATATGTATCCATTGTAGAACATACAATTTAGAAATATCATTTGTTATTATTGATAATTCCCACATTTTACTCTTTTAGTGGCATCTTCATAAGATTATAAACTGTGTTGTTGGATGGCAATTACCGGTACTTTTATTTTTTTAGAATATAATTGGACATACTTGTATAAGAATCAGCACACCAACAAGTTCTCAGTGTAATACAAAAGAGCTAGAAAGATATATCAAGAGCAATATAACTCTTCAATAATCTGGTATATTTGTCGGTGAATGTCCATTACTGCGATCAGATACGGCACAATTGGGACATTAATGAAGATATTAAATAACATGATGCATGTAAGTCATTTATAATTAAAATGATTTTCACCACTTTTGGTTACAGGTTATAATTGTAAATGCTCTCTCTGTCCCCTAATTTGGCTTAAGTAATCAGCAACTGCACTTAAGTCCCTTCTGTTACTGGCTATAATAATACTCCTTCCCTCCAGCATGCAAATTAAAATAATTCTGAGGACCTGGTTTACTTACGGTAAATCACGCGCCACTAGTGAGGATGCTACATAATGGATCCAGGTCAGTGATTGGCTAGATAGAAAAGCAGGGATGAGGACAACTGCACCAAACATTAAAGCCCAACTGCAGGTGAGGTACAAAGCTCACACCCCCCTTTTTTTAAGGGTACATATCTTTTTTCAAATTGTCTTCTGTTGGTTCAGGGAACACATGGGGTTATCCTCCTGTTATTCCCTCTGGCAGTTGGCAGTCCTTGCTTCTGTATGTAAAATATGTAAAGTATGTAAAGTAAAGTTTATAAGTTAAACTTCTTTTTTTCATTTTGGATAGAGTAAGGGAGGGTTGTAACCCCTGTCAGTTATTTTGTTGCAATTTGTTTCCCATTGGGGAGATTTCCTTTCACTTCCTGTCCCATAGCCAAAACAGGAAGTGAGAGAAAATCCCTACAAATTACCGTATATACTCGAGTATAAGACGACCCGAATATAAGCCGAGGCACCTAATTTTACCACAAAAAAACGGGAAAATGTATTGACTCGAGTATAAGCCTAGGGTGTCCATCTACATGCCTCACTGTGTCCATGTGCATGCCTCACTGTGCCTCACTGTGCCCATGCCTCACTGTGCCTCACTGTGCCCATGCCTCACTGTGCCTCACTGTGCCCATGCCTCACTGTGCCCATGCCTCACTGTGCCCAATCTCCCTACTTGATCTCCTGCGCTGTGTGACTAGACTGACATTTAACATGGAAGTCTATGGAAGGGGTGCCCGACTTTGAAAAATTGGTGCTCCCCGGCCGTAGGTCCCCTGGACAACAAACTTTGCACACTTGAGTGGGGCTACATGTGTGCCAAGTTTGGGGTCCAGGGGACCTACGGCTGGCTCGGATCAGGCGCACAAAGATGAAGATGGACACAGTCTCGAGTATAAGCCGAGGGGGGCATTTTCAGCACAAAAAAATGTGCTGAAAAACCCGGCTTATACTCGAGTATATACGGTAAGGGAATCCGACCAGAACTATTGTCCCCATTGGACGATTTCCCCCTTTTAGTTTTCTGCGGATAACCCCAAATTTAGGATTTTCCTTTACTTTCACTTTCACTTTCAATGATAACGGTAAGCAGGACAAATTTATATAAAAAGTTAATTGGATAGTTTCCAGAACCAAAACAATACCATCTCACAGTCCCAATATAAACTAGAAAGAAAAACCAAAGAGAGAAAACTCTCGCCAAATGGGATTTTGAGGGGAGATGTTGGTTTGGTTAAAGGTGAATACACTTGAGACGTTAATTATATAGAAAAATAAATGTATTCATAACATCTAAAAGTTAAATGCGTTTCTATGTGATCTTCTTGGAATAAAATAGGTGAGCACAGTTGTAATAATAAATATAAAAAATCTTTTTGCAAGTTTGTTATCATGCACTAAAGATACATGATGTAACAGATATATATATGTATTGATAATGTATATTGGTTTGATACTAATTACAAATCTTAGTGTCTTATAGACTTGATGAGACAACAGAGAAGTGCTAAGCCCTGACGAAGCACAGTTGTGTGCGAAACATGTTGGCTAACTGTACAGTCTAAGCTCTTTGTTTCTACGTTTTTTATTTTGTATTATAAAGTGTAACTTTTAGATGTTATGAATAAATAAATTTTTCTATATAATTATCGTCTCAAGTGTATTCACCTTTAACCAAACCAACATCTCCCCTCAAAATCCCGTTTGGCGAGAGTTTTCTCTCTTTGGTTTTTCTTTCTAGGTAAGCAGGACAAAGAGAGAGGGAGAATCTCCTTAACCACTTGGCGAAGGCTGGCCGTCATATGACGTCCTGGGCTCTGTGGGGGTATATCTGAATGATGGGTGCAGCTACAGGCATCATTCAGATATCGGCTTTTTCAGCCGGCGATTCCCTACACCATAAGAATGATCATAGTGGCTGGTCAGCCGCTTGATCATTCTTACGGGAAGCGAGAGGGGACGCCCTCCCCCTCCTGCCGCCCTCCTGTGCTTTTACCGACTCATCGATGTGATCGGTGAGTCGGAGAACAGATCTGCCGGCCCCAGATATTCACCATAGAGATTTCCGGTGGACCAGATGGTCGCCAGGGTCTCTATGATCGTCGGAGGCCGGGCACGATGTTATGACATTACGCCCGACCTCTGCATTCAAACAAATGGCGCTGCCTCAGCTGGGAAGCCATGATCGTTTTTTTATTTTTTTATTTCAGGCTTCCCAGCCTAGAGGTGAGATGTGAGGTCTTATAGACCCCATATCTCACAGTAAAGAGGTCCTGTCATGCCATATTCCTATTACAAGGGATGTTTACATTCCTTGTAATAGGAATAAAAGTGATTAAAATTTTTATTTTTATTTTTTAACAGTGTCAAAATAAAAAGTAGAAAGTAGAATTAACAATATTTTTTTTTTTTAAAGTGCCCCTGTCCCTGTGAGCTCGCACGCAGAAGTAAGTCCCGTCCACATATGAAAACGGCGTTCAAACCACACATGTGAGATGTCGCTGCAAACGTTAGAGCGAGAGCAATAATTGTAGCCCTAAAAATTTAAAGCGTCGCCTGTGGGGATTTTTAAGTCCCGAAGTTTGGCGCCATTCCACGAGCGTGTGCAATTTTGAAGCGTGACATGTTAGGTATCTATTTACTCGGCGTAATGTCATCTTTCACATTATGCAAAAATTTGGGCTAACTTTACAGTTTTTTTTTTTAAAGCATGAAACTGTTTGTTTAAAAAAATTTTGTGCAAATACCGTGCAAGATAAAAAGTTGCAATGACCGCAATTGTATTCTCTAGGGTCTCTGCTAAAAAAACATATATAATGTTTGGGGGTTCTATGTAATTTTCGAGCCAAAAAATTATGATTTTTACATGTAGGAGAGAAATATCAGAATTGGCCTGGTTGGCAAGTGGTTAACGGGGGCACACACAACAATAAAAATGTGATGGGTGTTCTAATTGATCTCCACTCTAGCCAAAACAAAAAAAAATAATTTTGCCTTTAGTTACTCGGTAATGCACAATACTGTCAACCCAGGTGTTGAGTCCATGATGCTCACCTGGCTGTTGTCCCATCTGTCCAAGGCTTTAGAATTTTCAGTGGCCATATTCTTCTAAAGCCTCGTACACACGGCCGGTTTTCTCGGCAAGAAAGCTGCTGGGAGAGCTTTTTGCAGAGAAAACCGTTTGTGTGTATGCTTTCTCATCGGGAAAACTGCCAGGAATCTCAACGAGAAAAATAGAGAACCTGCTCTCTATTTTTCTCGTCTGGATTCTCGGCAGAGTTTTCCTGCCGAGAAAACCGTGAGTGTGTATGCTTACCTGTCCCAGGTAAGCTCGCGCATGCTCGATGAGACTTCGACGCATGCACGGTAGCATACAAGGGTAGTGTAGGTTGTAGCAAGATGGCGGTGACGGCTTTGAATGTGACGAGCGTAGGCTCGTTGTAGTCGATGACGTCACCGTGTTCTTGCCATTCAAAAGAACGGCGGTTCTTTTGAATGGCCATGTGTACACAGGGCTTGGCAAGGCAAGCTTGCCGGGAATCCCATCAGGAAAACCGACGGTTTTCTAATAGACGGGATTCTCGCCCGTGTGTATGAGGCTTAAGTGTTATTTTTTAATAAAAACCTGACTTAATGTGCAATAGAAATAATGCAAAAAGTTGATGCATATATATATATATATTTTATCTGTGTATGTTTTTTTTATTCATGGTTGATCTTTTTCTTTTACAATTTTTTTTTAGGTTTTTCAAAATTTGTGTTTACACATAGAAAGTTCTCTCAATACTAGCAAGTTTTATGTTCTTTCTTTTATAAAAGCATATGGGAGAAAACAAAACCAACGTTTCCAGCTCCTGTACATAAAGTCAAAGTATCTCTTCCACAGCTATATATGTTGTGAAATTACATCAATATAAATATCAGAAAACAATATATGGAAGGAGGTAGAGAAGAATGGGGAGGGAGACAAAAAGGCTCTACTACAGTATAAACTTTGCTTGGGTTGAGGAGGTGAAAAGAAGTGGATCCACTTGTCCTCGGCAGCTTTTTTTTTTTTTTTCATTTTGTCTGTGATTTAATAAAAAAGCTAGACAATCTATCATTCACCATGATCCAGTTAAGTTTTTTTTTTTACTAAATTAAAAGGAATCATTGACTTTTACCAGCCAACGGCTACAACGATTCTAGCAGCCATAAACAGGCATGACAATAGCTTTCTGGATCCTCTTGGGATGTTGGCGGAGTTACTCTCAACAGGGCTTCTTCAGAGGATTTTTTTGGGATTAACCAAAATTCCAGATTAGAAGAGGGCCCCAGTGTAGAGGAGGGCCCTGGACCCTAGTCCAAAACCACAGGCATGGATGATTTGGATCTCCAACAGGCACTATTGCCATCTAAACAAGTCTTTCTCACATAGTGTTCCATGAAACCCTAGGGTTCCTCCTTATGTTGCTAAGGGTTCCTTGAGCAATGGACATTTGGTCTCCTGTCTAAGCTGACCACCAATGCAAGAGTGCAAAAATCCACTGACCACCAACGTAAGGGGTTACTGCAGGGGTACAAAGGTTGGGGAAGGCTGATCTAAACTGAATACACAACCTCAAACCTAGTGGATGAAACCTGAAAAACCTTATATACAGTAGAAGCTAAAGTTCATTAATGGTCAATTTTTTCTTTACTCTACTGCCTCGTACACACGATCGGACTTCCATTGGACTTTTCCGTGGATTTTCGTCCGAAGGGCGTTGTCCGTGAACTTGGTATGCATACACACGGCAGAACATTTTCAGCCAACATACACCAAACTTTGTGTTTTTTCAGCTCTTTGCCGCCACCCTTTGGGCAACTTCTGCTATTGTTGTCTGATGTTTAGCATTGGTTCGGAGCATGCGTGTTTGTACTTTAGATTTTAGTCTGACGGATAATCCGACGTAACACATTTATTGTCAGACAGTTGGTGAGCATGAACAGCCAACATTTGTTGTCGTTAATTCCTCCAACAATTGTCTGATGGAGCATACACACGGTCGGATTATGCGACACAACACGTCCATCAGACAATTAGGCCTCATGCCCACGGGCGTTTTTTCAGCCGCGTTTTTGAGCGTTTTTTACAGCTTAAAAATGCCTGTCCATGTTAGTCTATAGCTTCATGCCCACCTAGGCGTTTTTGAGCTGTAAAGAGCATAGGCGTTTGTAAGCTGTAAAAAAAACCCAGGGCCAGTGCGTTCCTCAGCGTCAGAATTAGGCAGAAAAAAACGCGAGCGTCAAAAAAAACGCGCAAAAACGCGCACTAACGCGCACTAACGCGCAAAAAACGC
This sequence comes from Rana muscosa, assembly GCA_029206835.1. Lineage (NCBI taxonomy): Eukaryota > Metazoa > Chordata > Amphibia > Anura > Ranidae > Rana > Rana muscosa. Next base: position 89,932,849 of record JARGYO010005626.1, read on the forward strand.
GCACTAACGCGCGGTCGCGTTTTTAGCTCCGACTTTTTTTTTTTTTTTTCAAAAAAAAAATATATATTTACAATAACATGGACAGGCGTTTTTAAGCTGCAAAAAACGCAGCTGTAAAAACGCCAGTGGGCATGAGGCCTGTAAAATCCGATTGTGTGTACGGGCCTTTAATGACTTTTCTTCTTGATATACAGATACTACAGGTTAATCATTTAGCAAGAATTCTGTTTGACATTAAGGCTACTTTCACACTGAAGCGCTGGATGCGATGGCGGTATAGCGGCGCTATTTTTAGTGCCGCTATACCGTATTTTTTGCCGCAATTTGCGGGCGCTAGCTGGGAGATTTTAACCCCCGCTAGCGGCCAAAAATGGGTTAAAAACACCTGCAATAACGCCTCTTTGCGGCGTTTTGGAGGCGCTACCCCATTGATTTCAATGGGCAGGGGCGCTATAGGAGCAGTATTTTTACCGCTCCTATCGCGCCTCAAAGATGCGGCTTGCAGGAGTTTTTTGACCCTCCTGCAAGCGCAACGCTCCAGTGTGAAAGCCCTCGGGCTTTCAAACTGGATACAATTAAGTGGCTTTTTTGGGGCGCATTGCAGGCGCTATTTTTAACGCAATAGCGTCTGCAAAGCGCCTCAGTGTGAAAGGGGCCTTACCTTGAAAATCAAATAAAATTCTAAAATTAATTTCCAGTAAATGTTACAATATCATTCAAAAAGTTTACTTTTGAAAAATCATGTGTTTCCAGGTATGCGGTTTTCAGGGCTTCCATCATTTCGAATAATAAAAACCAGGCCTGCATTCCACAATTCTGTTGTCCCAAAGATGTTTTTTTCTTTTTTTTTTTTTTTGTAAATGATCTCAACTTCTGACAGGGCTACTTGTGTACCACATACATTCCTCGTTTCCACAGAACCCCACAAAGATGTTTCGTTAATAGTAAAATACCCATTCTTTGATGAATTGCATTCTATTAGAGTAAGCAATACGAGTCGTCTTCCATAGATTTCAAAAATGCTAGCAGATGAACACTACTCCACAATGAGAATTCAAAAGCCATTCTTGACATTGGAGCAGTTTGATAGATATATAGCAAAAAGGCGTTCTTCAGTGTGTATATGTTGATGACATGCACTGTTTGGTTAACCAGGTTAACTAAGATTAAACAGCTTATATATACTTCTATGTGCCATTCATTAAAACAGTCCATCACTTTCTTCTCGTGAGCTTTGGCTGTGATGTCATTGGAATTTTAAATACTGCAGTAACTTTTCAGTGTGTCTCATATATTATTTGTTGGCTTTTAATAAACAGTAGATGTCTGAAGAATAATGGAAACATACTGAAGATAACATTGGCTCTTTTGTCATCATTTGTAATCATTGTTTACAATTTCTCTTTCTTTTACTATAGGGCAAAAGTCGATTGTCTGGGGAAGAGGGACACCTCTGGAATGTTATGCATTACGTCTTTGACTTCTAATTGCTGGAAAAAAAAAAACGTTGTAAGTTAACCCCTAAACGCAAAATTAAGCCCTGTACACACCATCGGATTTCCTATGGTTTTTAAACCGATGGATTTTTCCATCGGAAATCCGATGAAGCTGGCTTCCATCAGTCTTGCCTACACACCATCAGTCAAAAAAACGACCATTCCAAACGCCGTGACGTAAAACACTCCGATGAGCCGAGAAAAATGACGTTCAATGCTTCTGAGCATGCGTCGACTTGATTCTGAGCATGCGTGGGTTTTTTAACCGATGGACTTGCCCACAGACGTTCGGAATTTGCTATCGTTTTTTTTTTCAATCGAAAAAATTTAAAACATGTTCTATTTTTTAACACCGATGGAAAAAAGACCGATGGGGCCCATACACGATCGGTTTGTCCGATGAAAAAAATCCATCGGACTGTTTTCATCGGTAAAAAACGATCGTGTGTACAGGGCTTAAGCCTCACTGTTTCTTATTATTGAGGTTTTACTTTAACTACTTCAATAACGAGCACTTTTTCCCCCTTACTGCCCAGGCCAATGTTCATCTTTCAGCGCTGTCACACTCTGAATTACAATTGCGCGGTCAGGCAACACTGTACCCAAACTAAATTTTGATCATTTTGTTCACACAAATAGAGGTTTCTTTTGGTGGTATTTAATTACCACCGGGTTTTTTTTTTTTTCTGTTTTTTGCAAATAAATAATCTTTCCTCGTGAATTTAGGCCAAAATGTATTCTGTTGCATTTCTTTGGCGAAAAAAACCTCAAATCAGTGTATAGTATTTAGTCTGTAGGAAGTAAACTATGGAATACAGGGGGTCCCCGACTTACGAACGCCCGAGTTACGAACTTCTCCTACTTACGACCTGGGCGCTGCGGGGACCCACTGCCATTTTGGGCGGACCGTCTGCTGTTCTGCGCATGCGCTGCCAGACGGAGCCTCGGGAAATGTCGGAAATGTCCGTAATTGGCCGCGCATGCGCAGAGCGGCATTAAACGGAACATCGGAAAACATCGGAAATGTCCGTAATTGCCGGTCTGCTTATGCGCGGCCGACTTACGAACATTTACGATTTACAAACAGGAGGAAAGTCCCTAACGGGTTCATAACCCGGGGACCCCCTGTATACCGTATCTGAAAATTGATCAGTCCTTATGTGCTGTCGGCCTATCTAATTTCTTGAGGCCCAAAAATGTCAGGACAGTACAGATATCCCCTAAATGACCCCTTTTCGGAATGTAGACAGTCCAAGGTGTTTAGTAAAAGGCATGCCGAGTTTTTTAACCACTTCAGCCCCGGAATAATTTACCCCCTTCCAGACCAGGCCATTTTTTGCGATACGGTGCTGCGTCACTTTAACTGACAATTGCACAGTCGTGCGACGTTGTACCCAAACAAAATTTACGTCCTTTTTTTCCTACAAATAGAGCTTTCTTTTGGCGGTATTTGATCACCTCTGCATTTTTTATTTTTTGTGCTATAAACAAAAAAAGAGTGACTATTTTGAAAAAAAAGCAATATTTTTTACTTTTTGCTATAATAAATATCCCCCCAAAAAATATATAAAAAGAACAAATTTCTTCCACAGTTTAGGCCGATATGTATTCTTCTACATAATTTTGGTAAAAAAATTGCAATAAGCGTATATTGATTGGTTTGCGCAAAAGTTCTAGCGTCTACAAAAAAGGGGATAGATTTATGGCATTTTTATTATTATTTTTTTACTAGTAATGGCGGCGATCTGCAATTTCTATCAGGACTGCGACATTGCAGCAGACAGATCGGATACTTTTGACACTATTTTGGGATCATTGCCATTTATACAGCGATCAGTGCTATAAATAGCAACTGATTACTGTATAAATGTCACTGGCAGGGAAGGGGTTTAAAACTAGGGGGTGATCAAGGGGTTAAATGTGTTCCCTAGGGAGTGATTCTAACTGTGAGGGGATGGGACTGCCTGGGTGAGTTGAGGCATCGTTATTCCTAAGCATTAGGAACAACAGATCGCTCTCCTCACCCCTGACAGAATAGAGATCTGTCTGTTTACATTGACAGATCTCTGTTCTCCCCTTCTCAGGAGCAATCGCGCGCGCCCTATACTTCTTAAAGACCCCGCCGTACAGCTACAGCGTTTTGCACAGGAGTGCCATTCTGCCGCCAGGCGGTCGACAAGCGGTTAAAGTTGTAAATTTTTTGTCATGATCTTTTTGGAAAATTAAGAAATTGAAGAAAAAATATATATATTTTTTTACATGCTGTCACCAGTGCAGTACAGCATCATCATGTAATGGGTGTGGCTCTGATCAGGGACACTAACTGGAGACAGTGCGAAAAAAAAGAAGTTAATCATTTTTGTTTTCCTATATATATATATACAGGTCCTTCTCAAAAAATTAGCATATTGTGATAAAGTTCATTATTTTCTGTAATGTACTGATAAACATTAGACTTTCATATATTTTAGATTCATTACACACAACTGAAGTAGTTCAAGCCTTTTCTTGTTTTAATATTGATGATTTTGGCATACAGCTCATGAGAACCCAAAAATCCTATCTCAAAAAATTAGCATATTTCATCCGACCAATAAAAGAAAAGTGTTTTTAATACAAAAAAAGTCAACCTTCAAATAATTATGTTCAGTTATGCACTCAATACTTGGTCGGGAATCCTTTTGCAGAAATGACTGCTTCAATGCGGCGTGGCATGGAGGCAACCAGCCTGTGGCACTGCTGAGGTGTTATGGAGGCCCAGGATGCTTCGATAGCGGCCTTAAGCTCATCCAGAGTGTTGGGTCTTGCGTCTCTCAACTTTCTCTTCCCAATATCCCACAGATTCTCTATGGGGTTCAGGTCAGGAGAGTTGGCAGGCCAATTGAGCACAGTAATACCATGGTCAGTAAACCATTTACCAGTGGTTTTGGCACTGTGAGCAGGTGCCAGGTCGTGCTGAAAAATGAAATCTTCATCTCCATAAAGCTTTTCAGCAGATGGAAGCATGAAGTGCTCCAAAATCTCCTGATAGCTAGCTGCATTGACCCTGCCCTTGATAAAACACAGTGGACCAACACCAGCAGCTGACATGGCACCCCAGACCATCACTGACTGTGGGTACTTGACACTGGACTTCAGGCATTTTGGCATTTCCCTCTCCCCAGTCTTCCTCCAGACTCTGGCACCTTGATTTCCGAATGACATGCAAAATTTGCTTTCATCCGAAAAAAGTACTTTGGACCACTGAGCAACAGTCCAGTGCTGCTTCTCTGTAGCCCAGGTCAGGCGCTTCTGCCGCTGTTTCTGGTTCAAAAGTGGCTTGACCTGGGGAATGCGGCACCTGTAGCCCATTTCCTGCACACGCCTGTTCACGGTGGCTCTGGATGTTTCTACTTCAGACTCAGTCCACTGCTTCCGCAGGTCCTCCAAGGTCTGGAATCGGTCCTTCTCCACAATCTTCTTCAGGGTCCGGTCACCTCTTCTCGTTGTGCAGCGTTTTCTGCCACACTTTTTCCTTCCCACAGACTTCCCACTGAGGTGCCTTGATACAGCACTCTGGGAACAGCCTATTCGTTCAGAAATTTCTTTGTGTCTTACCCTCTTGCTTGAGGGTGTCAATGATGGCCTTCTGGACAGCAGTCAGGTCGGCAGTCTTACCCATGATTGCGGTTTTGAGTAATGAACCAGGCTGGGAGTTTTTAAAAGCCTCAGGAATCTTTTGCAGGTATTTAGAGTTAATTAGTTGATTCAGATGATTAGGTTAATAGCTCGTTTAGAGAACCTTTTCATGATATGCTAATTTTTTGAGATAGGAATTTTGGGTTGTCATGAGCTGTATGCCAAAATCATCAATATTAAAACAAGAAAAGGCTTGAACTACTTCAGTTGTGTGTAATGAATCTAAAATATATGAAAGTCTAATGTTTATCAGTACATTACAGAAAATAATGAACTTTATCACAATATGCTAATTTTTTGAGAAGGACCTGTATATATATATATATATATATATATATATATATTTTTTTATTGAATGTCATTGCTATATGCAAGCATTTTACTAAATAAAATTGATTCATTCAAATTGTTTTGTTATGATTAGCTGTGATTGACCACAGCTGATCACATGGCATGATTGGCCCAGTTTGTGCCATGTGATCACTGTGACTAACCAAAGCTAGCAACAAAATTATACACAATGGATGGCTTGAAAGGAAGCCACCCATTGTTTACAACTGTCATGTGACCTGCTGTGATTGGTTACAGCGGTCACATGGTACCAGCATGGGGCCGGTACAGTGTTCAGTCATCGGCTGTTTCCTGTAGATGCAGCCAGTAATAGATTGCACCGCAGCGCTGCCCCACGGCCACATATGATTTCATTTGATGTCAACCCGGATCGACGAGAGTCTGGCCCCCGGCATCATTCACCTCTTAGGCCAGGTGGGAACCAGTTAAAATGTTAAGCTTTTTGTTGGTTTTGGATAGAGAAAGGAAGACTTAAAACCCCTGTCATGCTTTTTTGGGGAGAATTTCCCTTCTCCTGCTGTCCTCAAAAAGTGAGAAGAGATCGCTCAAAAGCAGTGGCGGTGCGTCCATAAAGGGCGCAGGAGCGCCGCCCCCTCTCTCCTGGCACCGATCTATTCCCATAGATAGATTCATGCATTGCATGAATCTATCTATGGTCGCTGCTGACACCCCCTATTCAGGTGCCCGGCCCATTTTCGGGCGCAGGGCACCTGAATTACAGTGGCGGGGGTGTTTATTTGGAAGCACCTGATTAGAGCCATAGGCTCTAATAGGCGCCCAAAACAGTGATCAGCGGGCGCCATGCTGGGTGTTCGCTGATCACTCAGCTGTGTGTTAACAAAGCGAAGGAATTTGCTTTGCTAACACTGAACTGCCTCTCAGTCAATCAGGTTGCCGGGTCTGTTACTGGTCACCTGATTGGCTGAAACGTCAGGCGCTGTGATTGGACGCCTGAGAGAGGACAGAAGAAGACATGGAGGATGTGCAGGAGACAGCCGCTGACCCGCTGTGAGACAGGTAAGTACCGGGCAGCATCTGATGGGGCACAGTAGTGGCAATTGATGGGCACACTGTCAGCATCTGATAGGGCACAGTAATGGCAATTGATGGACACACTGTCACCATCTGATGGGGCACAGTAGCGGCAATGATCGACACACTGGCAGAATTTGATGGGGCACAATAGCAGCAATTGATGGGCACACTGGCAGCATTTGATGGGGCACACTGGCGGCAATTGATGGACACAGTGTCAACAATTGATGGGTACAGTGGCTGCGTTTGATGGCACAGTGGCAGCAATTTATGGGTACAGTTGCTGCGTTTAGCAAAGTAGCTGCGTTTAATGGACACAGCGGCTGCAATTGATGTTTTTTTTTTCAGTTTGTTTGCCCTCAAAAAAAAATTGAGCACCAGCCGCCACTGCTCAAAAGTAAGGAGAAACCATCTCTTGGACATCTGTCACTGGAACATTTGTTTCTGTTGGAAGATCTCCCCACTATTCCTGTGCCAGTGACAACTCAAACTTTTTGTCCCAGTGGCCCCACCAAGACATGACCAAGACTAACAGAGAAAGTGAACCCCCTTAGGGGGGACACCAACATCGATAAAAACCTGTAAGAGGATATAATCTTTCCATACAAGAATAAAAAAAAAAAAAGATTTGACTTTACATACTTTTCAAAGAGACCAATTCTTTTCAACAGCAATCTTCCCATAAGATTATATTTTATGTATTTTCATGCAAAAACCCTGAGACTGATTCTGGGCTTAGCCATCTTTGATGTGATTTCTGCGACCCCAGAAGACTCAGGACTGTCACTCACATGGCACTCCAAATGCTATATAATTGAGGTTATCTAGGATGATGAGCGGTGGGACAGAGGAGCTGGGCTAGCACACAGAATATTTACACTGCAAGAAACGCAGAAGGCTTCGATGTGCAAGGTGAAGGAGGGGGGTGTCTATTAAAGAATTGACTCTTTCTGAAGACGTCAAATTTGTTTTTAAGTTGCTGACAGAGTCTCTTTAAATTGTATTTAACCACTTGCCAACCGCCACACGCAGATGTACGTCGACACAATGGCACGGGCAGGCAAATGGGCGTACCTGTACGGCCCTTTAAATTTGCCACCCAGCAGGGCACGCGCGTGCGAGCCCGCCGCGTGCCTCGTGAGCGTGTTCGCGGGTCCCGGGAAATCGATGTTCCCGGGCGGCCCGCGATTGCGGTCGGCAAAGGCAGATCTCCTTTGTAAACAAAGCATTCTCCTATTTTGCCTAGTGACATGTCACTGATGGCTGTTCCCCGTAATCGGGAAGGGTCATCAGTGACGTGTCACGTGTAGCCACGCACCCTAACAGTAAGAATCACTCCCTAGTACCGACTAACACCTTCAGCGCCACCTAGTGGGTTAGCCCCTTCACTGCCAGTGTCATTTTTACAGTAATCAGTGCATTTTTTTAGCACTGACAGCTGTAAAAATGACAATGGTCCTAAAAATGTGTTAAAAGTGTCTGATGTGTCCGCCATAAAGTCGCAGTCACAATAAAAATCGCAGATCGCCGCCATTACTAGTAAAAAAATAATTATTAATAAAAATACCATAAAACTACCCCCTATTTTGTAGATGCTATAACTTTTGCGCAAACCAATCAATAAACGCTTATTGCGATTTTTTTTACCAAAAATATGTAGAAGAATACGTATCGGCCTAAACTGAGGAAAAAAAAATTTTTTTTATATATTTTTTGGGGGATATTTATTATAGCAAAAAGTTAAAAATATTGCATTTTTTTCAAAATTGTCGCTCTATTTTTGTTTATAGCGCAAAAAATAAAACCTGCAGAGGTGATCAAATACCACCAAAAGAAAGCTCTATTTGTGGGGAAAAAAAAGGACGTCAATTTTGTTTGGGAGCCACGTCGCATGACCGCGCAATTGTCAGTTAAAGCGACGCAGTGCCGAATCGCAAAAAGTGGCCTGGTCTTTGGCTAGTGAAATGGTCCGGGGCTGAAGCGGTTAAAGTGATTTTTTTTTTAATGGAATATCAGGTTTTATAAGAATTTCTATGTCCCTATTTGGGAGTTTTACTGTTTATTTGTTTATTTTTCATGGTGACCATTGTCATTGAGACCTTGTATGAAAATCCAAAATGACCAGTTGTCACTGGCATAGGAATGGTATTTAGGGTTTTGGGTTATTTGTCACCAGGAATAAAAATGAAGCAATCTTCTATCCACTAGCTTGATAGAATTTTACCAGATTTCAGTCAATTGTGAAGTAAACTGAGCAACAAATTGACAGCTTTTTTCCACCATGATTGATTCTGCCATTTTGATTCAACCCCCTTGCAAGTCAATCAAAACCATCATTTTATGTATTTGATTGTCTTTCCATTTGAAAAAAAAGATGGAATAAGAAGTTTGAGCACCCTTTCAAATCACATGTATGGCCACACATCCAAAGGCTTGAGACAACAGTCATGCAATCCAACAAGGAAATAGGGTCCTCTGCATGAGTGCTCTTGGGTAGAACAATTGTTTGTTGATCACTTTTGTTCCTTCTTATGATCACACGCTGCTTTCTCTTTCCATTTACTGAACACAAATGTGCAGCCAAGCCAGTCATTTGCGCCTGGGAGCGCACTACATGACAGAAATGCCTAAGGGTGGTCAGATTGTGAAGCACTTATGATGCTTCTTGAAAATCTAGGGGAACCTTAAGCGTTGATCGCAACCAAATTTCTGAGTCGAGTGCTATTGTTATTTTCTTTGTTAAACGGTGCATCTAAATTTGTTAAATAGTACTTGCATCTAAAATGAGGAAAAAAGAAAACAACAAACAAAAACACAGATCAATAGACTTAAATATGCATCATCTAAAAATGTTCAGAACAATGTTAATTACATGTTTAATTAAAACAATTAGTGCAATTATTTTTAATTAACTTTTTTTTTATTATGAAACTGGCACCATGACAGTACATCTCTATGTCTACAATGCACAGAACATGCCAAGATATATATTAACATAATTAGATGTAATTAATACCCTCTATTTTCTCATTAAAATGTGCAGAGATTAATAAAATGAAGCAGCACAGATTTGTCTATCAAATGGTAAGACTTCATGTCCTTATTTATTCTGGCTTTCTTTGTGTAAATTGAATTTTTTTTTTTTTTTTTTGCCTTATGATACATTTTTGAGAGCAAGAACAAGCCTGATTGAAGCATAGTTTATATAGTGAAGCAGCGCTAAATGTCAATAGAAAGTGCTAATATTAAAAGTGCTATTAATAAAGTCTAACTTCTCATAAATTAAATAAATGGGGTGACAAAATCAACAATAATAAAATAAAATTAAAACGTCCAAACAGTGACTATGTAAATAAAGTGCTAAATAGCCAAAATGGCAGTCCAAATAGCAACAGCTAATTGCAGGGAGAGAAGCAAGGATGGGTGTGGGAATACACCTTGTCTCATCAGAAACACACTGGATCAGATGAACAAATGATGCATAAATAATCCTCCCCCATAGACACCACCTTATTTACATAGTCACTGTTTGGACGTTTTAATTTTATTTTATTATTGTTGATTTTGTCACCCCATTTATTTAATTTATGAGAAGTTAGACTTTATTAATAGCACTTTTAATATTAGCACTTTCTATTGACATTTAGCGCTGCTTCACTATATAAACTATTTTATTGCATGTTGGTCACATTATAGAAGTTAGCTGCTAGTTGTCTCTTAATATTTAATTTGTTCAGCAATATTTGCACTTTAGTGTTTCTATTTTTACTGAGTGGTAAGCGCACAAGCACCCTTTTTTTCTATCCCTGATTGAAGCATAGTTATTAATATACAACACAAAACGTTAGTGCGCTTATATAAAGAAATCAGTTAGGAGCTATTTGCATGACCACAATACATGACTCCGCAGCACTTATTCTAAATTAGGGTTCTCCAAAATGTATAAATAAAGGGTTAGTTAACTGTCCATTAGATTTTAGGGGGGTGGACTATTGCCAGTTGAAGAAGAAAATGTCCTGGCATTAGTGGGGGTACAATAGTAAAAAAGGTAAAATAGTGACCCATCATTGGTGTCAATGAGAGGAATAGTGCCTATCCTTGGTATCATTGGGAGGAAATATGCCCCATTGTTGGTGTCAGTGAAAAGAATAGTGCTCCATCATTGAATAGTGGGAGGAATTATATCCCACAGCTGGAGTCATTCGAAGGAATGGTGCCTCGTATTTGGTGTCAGTAGGAGGAATAGTGCATCATATCAATGGGAGGAATGGTGCCCCATGGGCCAGAAAGAGGTAAGCAAAGGGCCACATCGGGCCCACAAGCAGGGTTGCCAACTTTCAGTAAATTTTGTTTGTAAAATCCAAACTTGTTGTATCTGTGCATGAATGTCAGTTACGGACATGCAGCCTACATGTCCGTAATAGACATTCAAGGACAGATGCAAAAAGTATGGATTTTACAAACCGTTCATAAGTTTACTGAAAGTTGGCAACCCTGCCCACAAGCCACAGTTTGGAGACCACTGTTCTAAATAATATTAAAAGACCAGCCCGTCGGAAATTTATATTTTAATTAAATATACATTAATGGCTTTTTACATGTCTGCCATCTTAAATGTCTTCTTCTCATTAGTCCTAGCTCTGTTTCAGCCCACCAGGACCTTTTAGGTGTTCTTCCTACCCTATGTGTGTTCCAGCTCCTCTTGATGCATTCTCCTTACTATGAGGGGTGTTCAAGTCAAACTGCAACGTTTGCGTTTATATAATAAACTGCATTTATTTTTCAACATACTTCCCTGCTACATTTATACACTTATCCCAGCATTTAACTAATGTCTGAAAAGCTTTGACATATAAAGATTTGTCAGTACACCTGAACAATCCTAGGACAGCCTGCTTCACTTCGTCATCAGTGTTAAAATGCTGACCTCCAATGAACTCTTTTAGGGGTTTAAACCAAATCACTCGGAACGAGGTCCGGGCTGTAAGGGGAATGTGCCAATATCTCCCAGCCGAGTTGCTGTAATGTGCACATGGTGCAGTGAGTAGTATGAGCTTGTGCATCTTTCAACGCAGTTCAAACTTCAAACTCTTTTGTGCCAGTCAAAAGCAGAAAGCTGTCTTGGTACCCAACGTTTGCCAACTTTTTGAAAATGTCGTATGGACGTATGGCCATCTTTGAAACATTCACACCATTCAAATAGTTTACTGTGGCTGAGCGTCTCATCACCGTACTGTGCTTGAAGTCTTCTGTAGATATTCATGGGTTTTACAAGTAACTTCATCACCACACACTGTTTGACGCACACACTAACACTGTTCTTTGCCATCTTGAATAACGGTCTCTGGACTGGCCCCCCACGACATGTGTCCCACCTATAAGTAATAAGACACACTTGCTACTTACTACTGTGTGTAGTACCGCCACGCTAGAATCCCTTTTTTTTTTTTATAATTGTATGTAGCGGCACCCCCTTTACCCACTTCTCCCTCTTTCTCTCTTTGCGGCTGGCTGACTTGTCTAGGGGTACCAGGATGAAGAATGGGGGGGGGAACGCACCTCCAGCTCGTGCCCTTTGATGTGTGTTATGCAGAGGTGAGAGCTAAACCTTTTACCTTCGGGTCTGTGTTCACGTCCGGAGCTTCAGCTTCTCTTGTTGAGGATGATTGCCACTGTTGCAGGCAGGGCACTTAGCTCCCAGTAACTTGAGTTCCACACCAAATAAAGTCCAACACTTATTTATTCTGTTAGAGCAACAAATAGTCCTAGAAGAGTAGACTCGTTGAATTTTAAGAACAGACAGGTGTGGGAAGGAGAAGGTCCAGGCACAATCAAAGAATTAAAGTTCTCTCCTGTTCCGTATAGCGCAAACAGGCTTGGCGCACAGTCGCTGCCACCGACCATGAATTTGGTTTCTGCCACAAACCCTGGTGAAAGTAGAGGCCTCTGCCACAGACCTTGATGATAGGTCTCTGCCACCGACCTGGTTCAGTTGGATCCCCGCCACTGACCATAAGAACATAGAATACCTCCGTTAGGATAAATAGCCCCTGTCAGGGAAAGACATCCATCCGGACGGTCTCTAGAGGCCCACACCGTCACCGGCATTATGCTATACCAGCTCTTCGGGAGGGTCACATCTCTGGTCCCTTACGCCCTGGATTCGGGCACCCAATTCTGGGGGCACCCTAGGAATACTTCATCCCTCGCGGGACCCAGTGGAAGGTACTGGGCCCCAGGCCTTCTTGCAAAGTACCTCACCCCAGGCTTAAGGTGCCTGGGATGGAACTCGACTCCACGTGCCCAGGCCAAAGGCACCTTGACACGGACGAATGGACAGCAGCCCCCAGGCTGAAGGTGCCTGGTGCTCGGACTTCTCGTGCGCAAGATGTCCGCCCCTTTTATACCCTCTCCCAGCAAGCACAGCGGGTTCCCCACCCCGCCATACCACTGCTGCGAGAGGACAAAAAAGGCACAGCCCTACAATGGTGGTTCAACCCCAGCCCAAGGCGACAGCGCCACCCAGGGGCCGCAGGGAACTTGACACCATTGATATCTTCCACGAACAAAAACAACCATACAACCCTCGTAATTAGTGCATCTGGGCCATACTACCGCCCAAACACTCCCCCTAAATATTGATACCCGCTACACTTATAATTGTTTTTATTAAGCATATGCAAGAATACAGACATGAGGTCATTGACAAAAATACAGAGTTGATGATATACAAATAGGAACAACCAATAAAATTGATCAAACCCCTTTTTATACTTGTAAATGTAAAAGTCCCAGTTTGACTTGACTGCCCATCGTATAAAATAAAGAACATTTTTTTTTTGGAGTTGGAGTCTCCTCATTAGGGATGAGCCCGCGGTTCGAGACGAACGTAAGTTTGACTCGAACATCGAGTGTTTGTTTGCTCGCAAACAAACTGAACATATGGGGCAGTTGCGGGAAATTAGAGCACAGAGGAATGCACCATAATGCACTGCGAGATCTATGTGCATTGACATCTGATGATTGTTCAAAGCATGCACCTGAACTGCATGCTTTGGCCAATCACAGCAGGCTCGGCTGCGAGAGCCATAATTGGCCAAAGGCAGGGTGCTGCCGGCCAAAACCATCCGAGTGCCTGCTACAGTGTGTTTGAGCGGCGCCAGCGAGGGCGGATCTTGTGGAGGTGGTGCCTGAGTGTATCGTGTGATGTCATGGTGCAAGGGAGCTGAGAGCCTCATGTGCCTGTCTGCAGTATGGGAGCAGGGCAAGCTGGGAGCAGGGCTGTCAGTGCTGTTTAGACTGGAGTATACTGAAGGGACCACCTGGTGTGGAGAGAGACTGTCACTGTGACTCAGGAGGCCATGTGCTTTGTCGGTGAGGTGTCATCATCATCATCTGTACTGCTGCACACTGCTGTCAGAAATATGCCTTTTTTATGTTTTTTTTGCCTTAAAGAGGAGCTCCATGCTCCCCCCAAAAAATTTAAAGTCAGCAGCTACAAATACTGTAGTTGTTGACTTTTAATATAAGGGCACTTACCTGTTCAGGGAAATCAGCGATGTCCTCACTTGAACCAATTCTTCAATGGGCTTCGGGTGCAGACGCCAGCATAGCAAGTAAGAGAAACAGGAAGTGAAGCCTTGCGGCTTCACATCTGGTTTCCTACTGCACATGCATGAGCCGTGCTACGCATTGTGAATAGTCTTGTAGTCTTCTGGTACCTGTGATGTGTCTCAGAAGACTGCAGGGGATGGAGGGGGGCTGAACTTCTGGCATAGATTGCTGAGGTGTTCTGGGATGGAAGTGGGAGCGGGTACCTGTCAAAACCAGGTCCCCGCTCCCCTTTCCCCCCCAAAAAGTGGCAAATGTGGCAGTGGGTGGGAGGGTACAAACAAGCGGAACTTCCCCTTTTGGGTGGAGCTCCGCTTTATTATCTACCTTAAATATTATTGCTAATTGCATATTGTACTTGTTTGCACCCTAAATACTGAAATTTGCACTTAAAATTGTAATTCTATAACTTTCGAAAATGGCAGTAAAAAACGTGGCCGTGTCAGGAAATTTTGGGTGTCGTGTCAGTAATTTCAATCTGGTAGGTTGGCAACACTGGCAGTAGATCCCACACCTGCAGGTATACAGCTATGGTCCTCAAGGCCCAGGCGTGCATTGCTATTTTTCAGAAGGAATTCAAGGCAAAAAATAAACTTTTCAGGGTACTGCTTAGGCAAAATAAAGTGCTACCTCTGAAGCCTTATACACACGATCGGACTTCCATCTGACTTTTCCATGGATATTTGTCCGAAGGGGCGTTGGCCATGAACTTGGTATGCATACACACGGCAAAACTTTTTCAGCCAATATTCACCAAATCACGTGGTTTTTCAGCTCTTTACTGCCACCCTTTGGGCAACTTCTGCTATTGTTGTCTGATGTTTAGCATTGGTTCGGAGCATGCGTGTTTGTACTTTGGACTTTGGTCCGATGGACTTGTGCACACACGATCGGATGATCCTGCATCGGACATTTGTTGTCGGAAAGTTTGAGAGCATGCACAGCGAACATTTGTCCGTTGAAAAACCGACAACAATTGTCCAATGGAGCATACAGACGGTCGGATTGTCCGATAAAACACATCCGTCGGACCGTTGTTGTCGAAAAGTCAGATCGTGTGTATGGGCCTTAAGATGGCACATCTTCACTTTTTAAGCTCAGGTCCACTTTAAAAATGTAACCCTGAGAAATGGTTTCCTTATCCTGCAGTGAATTGCCTCTAACACATCCTTTTTCTGATTATTAATCCAAGCATTTATCTTGTCAGCTGCCTGTAAAAATGAAGAGCAAATGTTCCCTGGTTCCATGCACCATCTTCCAAGCGCAGAATGATGTGATAATTGTCTACAGTTCGACCCAGAATCGCTGTGAAATATCTGAAAAAAAGTCAACTGAGTGGATCTTTATACTTACTGGGTGCAATATTTCTTCCATTGGAAAGAGTTGCATGGATTTCGTATTTCTACTGACATTTTGGTACTGGCTAGACCTAGCAATTGTGAGTTTTTAATAGAATATTTGCTCTAAAATAAGCTATTTATTATTCTTGATAAATATTTGGTGAAAACCAGGCCACTTATATGAAAATAATATATAAGGTATTCAGATGTTTTTTCAAAAGCAAGGAACACATAAGCCAGGTTTTACATCTGAAATGCAAGCGCTCTGTAATTTGGGCCCAGCACAAGAGGCCTCGGCATAAAGGATTAATCACCCAACTGAGATAAAACACTTCATTGAATGGATTGAACTGTTTCTTTGGATCATCAAAGGCAGAACACTGAAGCTGTTCTACAAAAATATGAGACAGAGGTCATTGACTAATGTTGTACTCCCTCGGGCAATATTGTAAGACCAGCATAGGGTGAGGTTTTCTGGGTATGAGGGCTTCTTAGCTGTAAAGTGGCATTAGTCAAGGCTTGACCTTTATAATCTGCAACGTTAAACCAATAAAATTGTTCTTTTACAAGAAGACTGATTGATTATGTGATAGTAGCCACCCATGTGATGGACTTTGGGAGCCTAATTGGTGGCTATACATGCTTGCTTGTTTTTTTCCACATTTTCCCAACTTGGCCTACTCAAGTTCAAAATCCATAAGCAAGCAGCTTTATGATTCACCTTCTGGGTTTGCAAGCAGTAAGGCTGAACATTTTTACTATGTGTGTGTCTTTTATTTCCCCTGATATTGTTTATATTACTAATACAGGGGGTCACTGAGTTACGAACACCCGAGTTACGAACGACTCCTACTTACGAACGGCCTCAAATGCCGGCCACTTGTGCTCTACGATACCTTTCAAGCCGCTCCGACACATCCCACACTGCCGTACTACACCCCAGATAACATAACAAGTGCCCGAAACATCCCACATCCATGCACAGGCGGCAGTTACACTTACGAACACTTACGAATGCAGTGTTCCGACCGGAAGTTACACTTACAAATGCAGTGTTGCGACTTATGAACAACTCCGACTTACGAACAAACCTACAGTCCCTATTGTGTTCGTAACTCGGGGACCCCCTGTACTAGTTCCAATGTGCTACTAGTAGTTTGTTGCTGATTGCTACTACTAGATTTACTCATTTTGTTGCTAATGCTACTACTGCCATGCTGATACTGCTGCTGTCACGGCTGGAGTTCCATTACTCAAGCCTGTAGGCACCCAAGCACCACCCCTCTGCTACGATCACCTTTGTTACAAAGAATATTACTGGGCATAATCTGGCTTAGCATATGGTGACAACGAGTAAGTAGGCTTAAAAGAGATGACTATATTTCTACTAATGATTGTACAAATTTTTGGCTGACAACTATAACAGGTAAAAACACTCTCTTTACCTCTGCCACCTATAAAGAGGTTTCTACTAAACCTAATGGGAAATCCAGCCTTGGCTACTGGGTTAGTGCTACTAATGCTATCAAGTCTACTGTGTCAATACTACTATCACAGCATTTTCTACTACTACTTTTACTCTTTACTTTTTCCACCTAAGTAAATATGAATATTAAAAAACCCAAACCACATACTTCTCTTTTAAATGTGTATTTTGTACAATACGCTATCTCAGTGGGTGAACAAGCCCTGAGTAGATCCAGGAGCAGAACCGAAGGTGGCTAGTGTGCAGAAGCATCTGAGAAAAGTCACAAGACTATCTACAACTCAGGGAATGCATACTTATAACCTTCTTCTCTGCAGCATTTTATTGGGTGGACTTCAAAAGTGCCTAGAATTTCTTAACATTAAAGTGTAGGGATCTGCTGCCCTCTACTGTTAGCTGCTAATATCACAGTGTTATGTAAAATTATGTATTAGCACTTCCTGTCTCTGAAAGGTTGGCTTTGAAACCCCAGAAGGAGAAGGTAGGGAGAGAGAGAAAGTATCAGCCACATGTGCTGTCCATGCTGCTAACTCCAGGCCAGAAGGGACCATTATGCAAGTGTTCCTGTGTTCTAATACATTAACTGAAGCTGCCCATAGCTTCTTGAGTGTGTATCCAAAGCCTTATGACAGACAGAGTATCTCTTTCACCTATGTCATTATCTCACACGCATAGTGCCAGATAGCCAGGTCTGTGCTACTGTATATGTGTAGTGGTCAGCTTCCAGTATGGAAGTAGGTGAACCTGTTTATTGCAATAGAGTTTATACACAGCCCCTATTATTTAGTTACTTTTCTGGGCTGGCAATCTGGGATTCTTTTGCTAGTTTTAGCTCAGGGTTCAATAACCAGCATAGGCTAGCTGTAGATTAGGCATCCGACTACCACTTTTGATAGTTAGAGGGCTGTGGCATCTGGCACCAAGCCATCAAGTTCTGTAAGTTGTGAGGTGGGGCCTCCATGGATTGGACTTGTTTTCCCAGCACAGCCTACAGATGCTTGAATTTATTGAGATCTATAGAATTTGGAGGCCAAGTCAATGCCTCGAAGACACCTTCTTCCAGTACTCTGTAGTCCAGTTCTGATGCTCAGGTGAACATTGTAGGTGCTTTTGGCTGTAAACATGGGGCAGCATGGGCACGCTGACTTGTCTGTGGCTACATAGCAATACACAACAAACTGCGATGCACTGTGTGTTCTGACACTTTTCTATCGGAAGCAGCTTAACTTATTCAGCAATTTGAGCTTCAGTAGCTCTTCTATTGAATTGGACTACACAAGCTAGCCATCATTCCCCACTTGCATTAATGAGCTTTGGCAGCCCAGGACCCTGTCACCGGTTTGCCAGTTTTCCTTTCTTGGACCACTTTTGGTACTTCCTGACCACTGCAGACCAGGAACATTCCACAAGAGCTGCAGTTTTGGAGTTGCTCTGACCCAGTCATCTGACCTTTACAGTGCCTTGAAAAAGTATTCATACCCCTTGAAATTTTACACATTTTGTCATATTACAACCAAAATGTAAATGTATTTTTTTTTTGTATTTCATTGGGATTTTATGTAATAGACCAAGACAAAGTGGCACATAATTGTGAAGTGGTAGGGAAATGATAAATGGTTTTCGGATGATGGATTGAACAGTGCTCTGTGAGATGTTCAAAGCTTGGAATAATTTTTTATAACCTAACCCTGCTTTAAACTTCTCCACAATTTTATCCCTGAGCTGTCTGGTGTGTTCATTGGCCTTCATGATGCTGTTTGTTCACTAAGGTCCTCTAACAAACCTCTGAAGGCTTCACAGAACAGCTGTATTTATACTGAGATAAAATTACATACAGGTGGACTCTATTTACTAATTAGGTTACTTCTGAAGGCAATTGGTGCCATTAGATTTTTTTTTTAACAAGAAAGGTGCCATTAGATTTTAGTTAGGGGTACCAAAGTAAAGGGGTCTGAATACAAATGCATACCACACTTTTCAGATATTTATTTGTAAAATAAATTGAAAACCATTTATCATTTTCCTTCCACTTCACAATTATGTGCCACTTTGTGTTGGTCTATTACATAAAGTCCCAAAAAAATACAATTACGTTTTTTGGTTGTAACATGACAAAATATGGAAGATTTCAAGGGGTATGAATACTTTTTCAAGGCACTGTACAATTTGGCTATTGTCAAAGCTGCTTAAATCTTTACTCATGCCAAAATTTTGAAAAAGAAAAAAGATGGACTTTTAAGGTGCAAACACAACACAACAATTTACTGTATACAATGCTGTGAAAAAGTATTTCCCCCCTTTCTGATTTTTTTTTTTTTTGCATAATTTGTCCCACTTAAATGACTCAGATCATCAAACAAATGTTATTATTACACAAAGATAACCAGAGTAAATACAAAATGCAGTTTTTAAATGATGGTTTCATTTATTAAGGCAAAAAAGCTGTCCAAACCTGCCTGGCTTTATGTGAAAAAGTAATTGCCCCCTAAACTTAATAACTGGTTGTGCCACCCTTGGCGGCAACAACTACAATCAAGCGTTTGCGATAAATGGCAATGAGTCTTTCACATTGCTGTGGAGCAATTTTGGCCCACTCTTCTTTGCAGAATTGTTTTAATTCAGCCACATTGGAGGGTTTTCCATCATGAACGGCTTGTGTAAGGTCATGATTCAGCATCTCAATTGGATTTAAGTCCGGACTTTGACTAGGCCACTCCAAAACCTAAATTTTGCTTTGTTTGAACCATTTGGAGGTGGACTTGCTGTTGTGTTTCAGGTCATTGTCCTGCTGCATAACCCAAGTGCACTTGAGCTCGAGGTCACAAACTGACGGCCGGACATTCTCCTAGGATTTTCTGGTAGAGCTCAGAATTCATGGTTCCATCAATTATGGTAAGTCGTCCAGGTCCTGAAGCTTCAAAGCAGCCCCAGACCATCACGCTACCACCACCATGTCTGACTGTTGGTATGATGTTCTTGTTATGAAATGCTGTATTAGTTTTATGCCAGATGTAATGGGATGGGACACCTTCCAAAAAGTTAAATTTTTGTCTCATTCGTCCACAGAATATTTTCCTAAAAGTCTTGGGGATAATCAAGATGTTTTTTGGTAAATGTGAGGTGAGCCTTTGTGTTCTTTTTGGTCAGCAGTGGCTTTGGCCTTGGAACTCTCCCATGGATGCCATTTTGCCCAGTCTCTTTCTTATTGTTGAATCATGAACACTGATCTTACCTGAGGCAAGTGAGGCCTGCCGCCTCAGACAACGTCCTATGACGTCACTTCCGGTTAGCGAAGCCCGGTCCGTGGAACACTGGCCGGCTCGGAGCTCACACTGATAACCGGCTACCAGGAAACGCTAGCTGCTGTACTTGACTGTGTCAAGTGTTGTTTTGCAAATCTTTTTTAAACCAATTTTAAATAAAAACGGAATATTCGGATTTTCACTATGAGAGCCTGTTTTTTTCATCCTTGAGGATACCCTATAAGGAACCATAGAGTTGTCTATCACCACAAACCCACTTTAGGTGGAGAGCTATTGGAGGAACCTAGAAGCCCAGACACCCCAACATTCATCAAGCATAGGAGGAGGTGATTGTCCCGTGAACCGCTCAAACACTCACTACATGCTTTCTACTCCTGCAGGGGTGCAGGGATCTGGTGAGTGGGGAAGTGAAGGGGAGCACGGAAGTCACCTTGTTTTATGGCACATTTGTAGCCTGAATTAGGCACGGACTACACTGGTTAAGAGCACTAAAGTCACAGAATTTTTTTGGATGAAATCGTTTTTGGACTACAAACTTGTGTGTTTCAGAAATCTTTTTTTACTGGACACTTGTCATTTCTATCACGTTTACTGTTTAATATATATAGAAGTGTATCAATTTCTAGATACTGGATTTGTATCACATAGAAGGAATACTAGTTAATGGTTGCCAGGGTCTCCATGTGGTAGATTTCCAATTCTAATTGGGAGGCACATGCAGACCTGATAGAAGATATATTCCACTTTGCACATGCACTTGCACTTTTAGTATAAAATAACCACAGGATATTTCACTTAAATAGAACCATTAAATAACACACACTATTTGTTGGTAAAGAAAATATAGATTTTAATATTTACCCCATGGTCCATTCGGGGCTAAGCGACCCAAATAGGGGTTCACTTTTTAGGTGACTTAGAAATGGCTTTGAAACCCTTCCTAGACCAATACATGTACATTACTTTTCTAATCTGTTCTTGAATATTTTTAGATTGTGGCATGATGTGTGGCATTTTATGATCTGTTAGCGTGCTTCACTTTGTCAGGCAGCTTCTATTTATGTGATTTCTTGATTCAACAGGTCTGGTAGTAATCAGGCATGGGTGTGGCAAGTGAAATTTAACTCAGCTTTTCAAAAAATTTTGGTTAATCACAGTTCATTCATGATTCAGCATGATTCAGCATGGGAGGGGGCAATTACTTTTTCACATAGGGCCAGGCAGGTTTGAACAGCTTTTTTCTAGGGCTGTGGAAATTAACTATTAATTCCTCGATTAATCGATTAATTGCTTTGATCGATCAAAATTCTTTTGATCGATCAAAATGCGAGCAAAATGTTTTGGGCTTGCCGTGTCCATCTGAATGGCTCCTTTGCTGTGCCTTCATATCTGCATGCCGGCAGGACCTTGCTATCTTCCACACGCAAGGGCTGTTACATTTCCCTCTATCACTTCCCTCTATCAACCTGGGATTCTACAGCCATCCACTGGGAGTTGTGATAGTTCCCTTCACAGGACATCTACATGCCAACGGACTGATGTTAGCCCCTTCTCATCTGGATTCAGCAGTGGTATCGTTGTACACATTTTTATACCAGTATCATACTTAGATACATGTTTTTATGACTGCTTTTGCTACCATAGATTTCATCTCCAGTGCAATATTTATTTTGTTACCTACTTGAAGACTATAAAAGTTTAAATGCTATTCCCATCGAGCGCTGCCTTTGTGTGTTTTTTGTATCCTGCTATCCATTTTTCCAGTGGTTGGTAGCTGCACTGGGAATCCACCTGCAAGGAGATCAGCTAAAAGTAGTTGGATATCTATGTGCGTTATAATTAATCGAAATTAGTCGATTAATCGATTAAAAAAAAAATGATTAATCGAACACGAAAATTTTAATCAGTAACAGCCCTACTTTTTTCCCTTAATAAGTGAAATAATAATTTAAAAAATGGATCTTGGATTTACTCTGATTATCTTTGTGTAATTTTAAAATTAGTTTAATGATCTGAATCATTTAAGTGTGACAAAAAAAAAAAGAAGAAAAAAAAAAAAAAAATCAAGATGGGCAAATACTTTTTCACATCACTGTACAGTATATTGTTGTGTTGTGTTGGCACCTCAAAAGTCCATCTTTTTTCTTTTTCAAATTTTTACTATATTAATAGGATATTGGTGCCCTTGGCAGTCTGTTATTTACCATATCTTTCTCATGCCTATTTTTTCTGCTTTCAACACATCAGTTTCAGGGACAACATGTTCACTAGCTGATTAATATATCACACCCACTCTCAGGTGCCTTTGTCACAAGATAATCAATAACATTCAACATTATGTCAGTGGTCATAATGTTATGGTTGATCAGTGTATGCCCCTAAGTATGGTAGCTACTACAGATCTTGTTTAAATACCATTAATACTAGTAACTAGGAATGGGCTATCTGTTCGAGTCGAACATGAGTTCGACTCGAACGTTGGTTGTTCGCTCGTTCGCTGAACAGCGAACAATTTGGGGTGATTGCGGCAAATTCGAAAAAGCCTTTAAAAGTCTATGGGAGAAATCTAAAGTGCTAATTTTAAAGGTTAATATGCAAGTTATTGTCATAAAAAGTGTTTGGGGACCTGGGTCCTGCCCCAGGGTACATGTATCAATGCAAAAAAAAGTTTCGGGAGCAGTGATTTTAATAATGCTTAAAGTGAAACAATAAAAGTGAAATATTTCTTTAAATTTCGTACCTAGGGGGTGTCTATAGTATGCCTGTAAAGTAGCGCATGTTTCCCGTGTTTATGACAGTCTCTGCACAAAATGAAATTTCTAAAGGAAAAAAAGTCATTTAAAACTACGGCTATAATGAATTTTCGGGTCCCGGCAATACAGATAAAAGTAATTGAAAGTCATTAATAAATTAAAAAAAATGTGTGGGGATCCCCCATTAATGGGAACCCTGCAGCAATTTAAAAAAAAAATGTCGTAGGGGTCCCCCTCAAAATCCATACCAGAACCCTGCGCCAAAATAAAGAAAAATGGCGTGGGGTTCCCCCCAAAAATCCATACCAGACCCTTATCCGAGCACGCAACCTGGCAGGCTGAAGGAAAAGAGGGGGGGCGAGAGAGAGCCCCCTCCTGATCCATACCAGGCCACATGCCCTCAACATGGGGAGGATGTCCCCATGTTGATGTGGACAAGGGCCTCATCCCCACAACCCTTGCCCGGTGGTTGTGAGGGTCTGTGGGCGGGGGGCTTATTGGAATATGGAAGCCCCCTTTATCAAAGGGGGCCTCCAGATCCCGGCCCCCCTATGTGAATTGGTAAGGGGTACATTGTACCCCTACCATTTCACAAAAACAAAGTGTCAAAATGTTAAAAACCACAGGAGACGGCTTGGGACAAGTCCTTTATTAAAAAAAAAGAGATTCCAGTGATGTAATCCAATAAATCCATGCTCGATCTCCAGCGATGTAATCCAATTCTCGATCTCCAGCGATGGATGATCTCCAGCGACTCCAGCGAGGAACACACACATGATCCTGCCTCCACCGGAGGCACCCGGCGAATGATGTGGCGCCAGCCTGACAGCTCTTATGTAGCTGAGGGCGGGGCCACGCGTCACATGATCCCGTCCCACTCTGACGCAAGGGGAAACGCCGGGGTTTCCCAGTGACGTGTACAGGTGACCCCACCCCCCTCTCATGCAACGCAGGTTTCCCGTTGCATCAGAGGGGGGCGGGGTCATCCGTAAGCGTCACTGGGAAACCCCAGCGTTTCCCCTTGCGTCAGAGGCCCTCAGCTACATAAGAGCTGTTAGGCTGGCGCCGCGTCATTCGTGGAGGCAGAATCGTGTGCGTGTTCCTCGCTGGAGTCGCTGGAGATCATCCATCGCTGGAGATTGAGAATTGGATTACATCGCTGGAGATGGAGGATGGATTTATTGGATTACATCACTGGAATCTGTTTTTTTTTTTTTTTCATAAAGGACTTGTCCCAAACCGTCTCCTGTGGTTTTTAACATTTTGACACTTTTTTTGTGTGAAATGGTAGGGGTACAATGTACCCCTTACCAATTCACATGGGGGGGGGCCAGGATCTGGGGGTCCCCATTTGTTAAAGGGGGCTTCCAGTTCTAATAAGCCCCCCGCCCGCAGACCCCCACAACCACCGGACAAGGGTTGTGGGGATGAGGCCCTTGTCACCATCAACAAGGGGACATCCTCCCCATGTTGAAGGCATGTGTCCTGGTACGGTTCAGGAAGGGGGGGCGCTCTCGTCACCCCACACCATTTTTTTTTATTTGGCGCAGGGTTCCCCTTAATATTCATACCAGACCTGAAGGGTCTGGTAATGGAATTTTGGGGGAACCCCACACATTTTTATTTTTTATTTTTCAATGACTTTCAATGACTTGTATCTGTATTGCCGGGACCCGACAATTCATTATAGCCGCGAGTAGTTTTAAATGATTTTTTTTCCATTAGAAATGTCATTTTGTGCAGAGACTGTTATAAACACGGGAAACATGCGCTACCTTACAGGCATACTATAGACACCCCCCAGGTACGAAATTTAAAGGAATATTTCACTTTTATTCACTATAAGCATTATTAAAATCACTGCTCCCGAAAAAACTTCAGTTTTTAAAACTATTTTTGCATTGATACATGTCCCCTGGGGCAGGACCCAGGTCCCCAAACACTTTTTATGACAATAACTTGCATATTAACCTTTAAAATTAGCACTTTTGATTTTTCATGTTCGTGTCCCATAGACTTTAACGGTGTTCGTGTGTTCGAACAAATTTTTTGCATGTTCTGGATGCGAACCGAACCAGGGGGTGTTCGGCCCATCCCTACTAGTAACATAAATATTATGTTTTTTATTATCGTTACACAAAAATTTTATTAGGGAAGTGGAATATACAAAAGACAACATCACATTTTCAAAGGCATGAATACCCAAAATAAGCCTATACAAAGGCATATATAGGAAAAGGGCTATAGGTCTCAGTTAGGACACTTGTCTCGACTACAAGTAGAGTGTTGGTAAAAGAAAGGTACATTTATAAGGGGAAAAAAGCATATAACACATAAACAGTAAGTGTATAATAGCATCATGCAAACGCATTGTCCTTGTCAACGTGAGCCAAATTCCTAGAGGCAAAAGGGTGATGGGATGAAAGCTGCTTTGATAGCACAAAGGATTTCAGACTTTAAGTAGATGGGTGAACCACTCCTTAATAGTCAGTATATGTGTTGTTCCCCAGTGTATTGGGATGCACAGTTTGGCAGCATTAACAATATGCATTGCTGGTGATTTAAAGTATGCCCGATTGGGAAGAGAGGTATAATGTAAAAGGAAGTATGCCTGGGCAAAGTCAAGATTGTAAGTAGCACCTCAGACCAGTAGGGTTGAAGAAATGGGCATGTCCACCAAATATGTAAGAGTGTGCCCGGCTCCACCGAGCATCTCCAACATGCATTGGATGCCTCAGGGTCAAATTTGTGTACCTGTAGTGGGGTCCCATACCACTGTGACTGGAACTCACAGAACCAATAGATCTA
The DNA here is from genome assembly GCA_029206835.1 of Rana muscosa. Classification (NCBI taxonomy): domain Eukaryota; kingdom Metazoa; phylum Chordata; class Amphibia; order Anura; family Ranidae; genus Rana; species Rana muscosa. The sequence goes on from JARGYO010005626.1 coordinate 89,958,670, forward strand.
GTAATAATTCCTTCTCCCAAGACTTGCAGGCCTTACCACTATTAGAAAGCTGGTGGTTTTTAAATGATGCTGAGGTGTGGACCTAGAACTTATGGCTTCAAAAGGAGTAAGGGGTCTAGAAAAAGAGGAGTAATGATCAGCAGCTCGAAGATAGTGTTTTATTTGTATATAGGTCCAAAAAGAGAACTGACTTCCCTTGCATTTCAGAGGTCATACTATCATAATACAGAAGTCTGCCTCATTGGAAAAAGTGCTTGGCCAAGACTTGAGAATAAGGCCAGATGCCTGCAAGAAACCTTTGGGACATCCCAGGGGGAAACACTGTGTTGAACTGGAGAGGCGTTAGAGGGCCTGGGGAGGAAGACAGTGTAAGTTCTTGCAGACCTTATGGAAACAGCATGGCCCAGTAAGGGGATGGTCCAAGAGGGCAGCAGGGGTATGACGAGCGGCAAGCCAAGGCACACACAACAGATTTAAGGCAGTGAAGGAGGTTTCCAACCTAACCCAGTCTTTAATCTGTTCATGCACATTCCAGTTAACTATCCTGGAGAGATGACAGACCCAATAATAGTTTCAGAGGGTGGAAAGACCCCTCTTCTGTTTTGGCAGGGTCAGCTGGTCGTAGCCAATTCTAGGGTGCCAAATGCATCAAAGGTGGGGTACAGTATCTTTTGTATGTGGTAATGAAAGCTGAGGGCAAATTAATCTGGACCGTCTGCAGAATATGCAGCAGGCATGGTAGGACATTCATTTTCAGGACGGCAGCCCTACCAAACCAGGAGAAGATGGGTTTATCTCACTTTGGAAGATCACTAGAATAGGTAGATCGTTTCTGAAGTATAAATCCAGAAAGCTGGAAGGAAGCCGGATACCTAGATGGGTTATGGCATCTGACTTCCAGATAATTGGGAAATTTTGTTGACATTGAGCCACCATTTCTGCAGGAAGGATTACGTTTAATGCATAAGACTTTGTGAAATTAATCTTTATGTTGGACAAAGATTGGAAGAGTGTTCTAGAAGAATGGGAAGGGTGGTATGAGGTTTTGAAAGGAAGAGTAGTATATCCTCCACGAATGCATGGAGCTTGTATGTGTGACCCCAAACTATTATGCCCTTAATGTCGCATTCGATCTAAGGGGATAAAAAATTGATTCAAGGGTTAGCACAAAAACAAAGGGGGAAAGTGGGTAGCCTTGTCTTGTGCCATTACGGATGGGGAAGGCATTTGACAGGTGGCCATTAAGGCGTACTCTCGCAGTTTGGGTGGCAAACAGGGACATGATGAAGCCGAACATGCAGTCTTAAAGCCCCATGGCTCTAAGGACTGTTGTCATATAATCCCAGGCCACTCTGTCGACTGCCTTCTCTGCATCCAGGGTCAGAAAAAACTTTGTTGATTTGAGGTAGTCAGCCAATGATGTGAAATTAGAGCCTTAAAGGTGTTGTCCCTGGCTTTTCTCCCTGGGACAAAACCAATTTGATCTTTAGCAACAAGAGCGGGGAGTAGTGGGAGCAGGCGATTGGGCAAAATTTGGGCAAAAATCTTTATGTCTACACTTAAGAGTGAAATAGACCGGTAATAGGCTACCAGAGTTGTGTCTTTTCCCTGTTTTGGAATAACCAAAATATGGGCTTCTAATATCCAGTGTACTTGGGGTTTAGCAGATGACAGGAATTAAAGGCACAAAAAAGGAGATGCTAAGGTTAAGGTATACACAAAGGTCTTGTAGTACACCACCGTAAGCCAATCAGGGCCGAGACTTTTACCAGGTTTTAAATGTTTGATCAGTAGTTCAAATTTTAAAGCGTTAGCCCCAGAGATAAGTTTAGGCATTGTTGCTCCAAAAAATCCCATATAAGATTGTATCTGGTTCTCCGGTTGTCTTGCGAGCCATCTGTGGAAGATAGATCATATAATTTAATGTAGAATTGTTTGAATTGGTTCGCTTTATCTGCAGTGGCCTCTAGCGTTTGAACCTGCAAAGTACAACAATAATGTATTGTGCATTTGCTTTTTTGGATTGAAGTGCCCTATCTAGAATTTCTTACACTTTTATTGCCCTGTTCATAAAAAAGCTTCTGAGACAGGGAAAATATTGCGTTTCACCTTATGCCCCAGTTCCTCAAGAAGGAGTATGCGAGCATAGAGGAGGTCTTGGATGATGATTGGACAAAAACATATCTAGCGGTAGCCCCAGTTAAGAGGGCTGCTGGTATAGTTTTTGGGCCCCTATAATGCACCCTGTCAACCCCCGGCAATTGGCTCTAACCTCCCTTGGCACAGTTAGTAGGGGATGATAGAATGGTGTGGCCTGCAACTCACAGAGACACAGCAAGTGATTAATATCTTGCTTACCAGATTGCCGTGACTGATGCACAATCTGGTAAGCAAGATATTAATCACTTGGGTGTCACACCTGAAAAATCACGCTGCTCTTGGGAAGATTTCTATCACTCACTACTTCTCTGGCAATACCCTGATTTATTTTGGGACTTATTATTCCCCGAACTTCACTTTCTTGGCAAGCAATTTGTCTTTTTTGGGGGGGAATTAACCCTTCACGGATTTGCTTTTGGAATGAACTCTTCACGGACTATGTTGTGTTCTTTTTGGACTCTGCATTAGTTTTCTTTTTAATACATTTTTCACATATCATTTGTTTACATTTCAAGGTTTAACATTAATTTCACGCATGGTTTTAACCACATAGAGCTGCACTCTTTCCATTTTTTGCTATCTATCCTAAGTTTTTTGTATTGAACTTAAGTGCAAGCTGCTTTCTTATACACTTTATCATAATTTTTTTTATTATCATCTTAAATTAGCGCAGCGTTGGCCTTAGGGCTTCTTTTTTTCTAAGGTCACATGTGTTGCAGGGTAAAGTGGAGTCAGGGCGCAGCCGGGGGGAGGGCAGCAAAGATCCTTGCACCAGCCCTGGTGGTCAGTGTAGTGGCCAGTGTAGGCATCGGGTAGGTCAGTGCAGTGGACAAGTAGGAAAGTGTAATGGTCAGTTTAGGAATCATGTAGGTCCGTGTAGAGGTTAGTGTAGTGGTCAGTTTAGGAAGCAAGGTTGGTCAGTACTACTGTAGGAAGGGACTCAGGGAGTGCAAAAAGTCTGCAAGTTAGGGGGCGCAAATTTCTTGCCTTGCCCCGGGCGCTGACAACCCACGCTACGCCACTGGTTACACTGGTTTCCTGGAAACTTCTAGGAAGGTTTCTGGAGGATCCTCACTCTACAGCTGTTTGGATGTGTGTATTAAATTGCTGAAATACTGTACATTGTACATTGGAGAATCGTTCTTGCAGATGGAAACAGTACACAAGCTCTGGCTGAAGGTGAGGCCACAAACATGACTACAGCCTTATTACCACTCTACACCCTTCATTGTAGCATGTAGTTAAGCACTAGGGTGTGTTATAGATGAGCATGACGGAGAGTTTATATGTGTTTAGAGTTCTTTGTAATAAGTACTCCATTGCAGAATAATATTATTATAGGTATTTACTGTATGTAGAGCTGACAATTCACACAGTGCTTTACAAATTGTACACAGGGCTGCTGTAAGAAATCACGGGGCCCCATACAGCCCCACCCACTTATCCTGAAACCAATCCCCCCCATGTGCCTGCAGCAGCTCCCGGTGGGAGAGGGGGGAATCTTGCAGCGCTGCAGGGGAGGGGGACACACAGGGGGGCGCGGACAGCAGGGAGGCGGGGGAAAAAATATTAGGATCAAGGATCGGCTTTTTCAATAAGGCAGTACAGCCTGCCCTCCTGCTTGGCAGGTGCCTGCCCCCCCTTTTTAAATTGATAGGACCCAGGCCCAGTACAGGGGGGCCAGCTGTATGGCCCTGATTGTGCATCTACATCAGTCCCTGCCTTGAAGGAGCTTGCAATCTTAGATGGTTATATCAGGTGCATATATACTAGGGCCAGGTTAGATAGGAGCCAAATAACCTACCAGCATGTCTTTGGTGTGTGGGAGAAAACAAAAGTACACAGAGGAAACCTATGCAAGAACAGGGAGAATATGCAACTCCATGCAGCTAGTGTCCTGATCAGTGGCGGCTGGTGGTATATTCGGCCACCAGCCCCGCACTTACCCCATCTAGGTCGCAGGCAGCGCTTCCTCCAGGCGGCAGCTTCCCCTGCGTCTCCTCTTCCTTGGCATTACGGCGGCTTCCGCCATGTGTCACCTCCCTCCTCCTCCTCCTAGCTGGCCAATAGGATCGCTTCTCCTCTCGCCCAATCGGGTGACGGGTCTCAGGACCCGCTTCCCGATTGGCCTGGAAGATAATCAGGAAGACAATAGCGAATATTAATTCGCTATTCTCACACAACTGGGTGGGCTCGTGGAGCCCACCCTTTTTTGAGGCCTATTAGAGCCTCAGGCTCTAATCACGTGCTAAAAACCCCCCCAAAAAAAACATTGGAACCCATGTGTCCGGCGCCCTGCGTGTAGATTAGAGGGCAGGATGCATGGATGGAGGAGCCCCAAGCCCTGCATTACAGGCCGCCACTGGTCCTAATCAGGATTCAAATCGGGGACCCTGGCATAAGTGCTAACCTCTAAACCACCATGCTGCCCCTACTAGAATGACAGTAAGTATCTAAGCAAATGGGACACCCATCTGAGTGGGGTAGGGACAATTTGACACCTGCATGAGAGTGGTAGGGATATATAATTATAAGTTCCCTAAGGGACCAATATGAATGGTGGTATTTACTGTAATAATCTGCATAATATATCAATTCTATATATACCAAAAATAAAATAAACAGTAAAAGAATGTGACTGGTTATTTCATATATGCTGCTGTTTGTTTAATAAAAAATTATATGGAGCTGTGTTACTGGCATTTACTTGTCAAATTAATAAATGAAAGTGCTTTTATCTCAGAGAAAGATGACCTTTAAAGACTATTACGATTAGTGAATTTCCCTATAAATCTGAAGAACAACATTTTTGGATCCAACTAACATATGTGATCGCATTCAGCAAGTCTGCTAGTTCATGATTAGTGTAATATTGGATTCTTACAGTGGTCATGTCAGCATTCCCCTGCGTATAAGCATTAAAGGGGTATTAAACCTAAAACCAAAATTATAATATATTGCAGCTTACCAATCATTATGGTGGCTGCATTCGTTTTCCTTTTCCCTCTGTTTTCACCTGGTGATCTGACCAATAACACACCTCCTGTATTAGGTCCCTTTCACACTGGGACGGGAGGTGCGCTGGCGGTATAGCGGCGCTATTTTTAGCGTGATATTCGGACGCTAGCGGTGCGGTTTTACCTCCCGCTAGCGGCCGAAAAAGGGTTAATACCGCCGGCAATGCGCCTCTGCAGAGGCGCATTGCCGGCGGTATAGCCGCGGTGTCCCATTGCTTTCAATGGGCAGGAGCGGAGGAGGAGCGGTAAGCACACTGCTCCTTCACCGCTGCAAAGATGCAGCTAGCAGGACTTTTGGAGCGGTCCTGCTAGCGCACTGCTTCAGAAGACTGCAGGGCACAAATTTTTAAGGCGTTTTCGTTCATTTTGATTTTCGTTATTTTTTGATCTTTGTTCGGTATTTTCGTTGTTTTTATGTTTTCGTTTTTTACTTTTTTGTAGTTTGGCTGTTTCAAATTTCCTAAATTCGTATTTTCGTTGTTTTCCATATTCGTTCTTTTCAATAATTCGTTGTTCATTTGTAATTTTACCAAATCAACGAATATAAAGAATTTTGATGAATAACGAATTCGTAACTAAACAAATTGCACATGTCTAGCAGACAGCAGCATTGTCAGTTTGAGAGGAGGGGAGTACAAAAGGGTGAAGCGCTCCAGGTGGTGTACTGAAGAAAACGCCCTCCTCAAAGTGGAAGACAGGCGCAGGCTCAGCACGAGCAATATTGAAGAAATGGATTCTGGGCAGCCGCACTCCGATAAAAGCCTTTATTGTAATGAATAGTCAACGTTCATGTGACAACAGAAGCAGGGCAAACCACTGACGCGTTTCACAACATCATTGTTGCTTAGTCATAGCTAAATTACCACATATTGTTTGACAAATAAATACCAGATTCAAAACATTTCACATGATGCATTCAATGATTTTAAATTGAAAACACATGTGGCCAAAAAAGAAGGGGGAGAGGGGGAGAGAGGAAGAGATACATAGATACATGCGAGGCCACTGAGAAAACATGGAAAAAATTGAAAACATGGAAATAGACTACAAAACTAGATGATTAACATAAACAAACAAAAAAAAAAGGATCGCTATATATAAATGTACGTATCAAAGATATGCATATATAAGAAAATCCAATATCTCAAAATAGTTTAAAAAGTAAAAACATAATAAAGACATAGTAAACCATCACCATGTATAATACGGGGGAAATGCATGAAAACATGAAATCGTAACAATAAAAACTAGATACATTTATAAACAAAAGTTCATGTGCAAATTGTTGCAAAGCAACCTTTAATAGTAAAACTGTGTTTATAAATAATGTCTAAAAATCTAGCAAAACTTGTTGGAACGTACCATGTTTAAAAAAAAAAACGAAAAAACTAAAAAACGCTACACTCAAAAATGCTAATAAACGCAGTAAAAAACACTGATAAAAGCTATATTTTAAAGCAGCTTTTTCTGCCAGAAATCTGGCATTCAAAACGACCGTTTTTGAGCTTCTGTGTACATGGAGCCTAAATGTAAATTTTTTCTTAGTTTAGGCCGATCCGTATTCTTCTACATATTTTTGGTATTAAAAATCGCAATAAGTGTATATTGATTGATCTGCGCAAAAGTTATAGCGTCTACAAAATAGGGGATAGATGTCATATTTTTTATTTTATTTATTTTTTTATTAGTAATGGCGGCGATCTGCGATTTTTATCGTGACTGCGACATTATGGCGGACACATCAGACACTTTTGACGCTATTTTGGGACCATTGTCATTTATACAGCGATCAGTGCTATAAAATATGCACTGATTACTGTGTAAATGACACTCGCAGGGAAGGGGTTAAACACTAGGGGGCGATGAAGGGGTTACGTGTGTCCTAGGGAGTCATTCTAGCTGTGGGGGGATGGGCTACAAGTGACATGACAGAGATCACTGCTCCCGATGACAGGGAGCAGTGGACCTCTGTCCTGTCACTAGGCAGAACAGGGAAATGCCTTGTTTACATAGGCATCTCCCCGTTCTGCCTCTCTGTGACACAATCACGGGCCGCCGGCAAACATCGAGTTCGCGGGGCCCGCGGGCATGGTTACAGAGAGTGCGGCGGGCACCTGCCGTGCGGCTTCTTAAAGGGCACGTACAGGTACGTCCATTTGCCCACCGCTGCCATTCTGCCGACGTATATTGGCGTGCAGCGGTTGGCAAGTGGTTAAAGAATAAGGGCACAAATACAAAGTGTGATGATGTCTAGTAAATAGTTTGAAAATTAATTAGTGATGACTACATCAAAGAACACTGCTATTTAACCACATGAACATGCAAAAATAATTATTAGTAGAACCCCTACAGATATCTAAATCTCGGGAGACCCGAAGACTAATTGGGATATATAATCACCAGAAAACACGAACAAATGAAATATGGTAGAAAAGCGACAGAGACCAGCAGAAAAACAGCAGGAAGACTATCAGAAACCAGTAAAACAGCAAAACAGCAGGAAAACAGCAACAAAAAAAAAGAAAAAGACGCAGAAAAAACGCAAAAAAAAAACAGAAAAAAACACACGCAGAAAAAACGCAGGAAAAACCCCATAAAACATCAGTTTAAACATAAAAAATGTATACCGTATATAAAAAAATTTCAAACTCAATTGAGAGTAAATCGTAATAATATGAGACATCCCACTCAAAATTTCATTCTGCTGGTTTCCTAGTATTGAGGGAAAAAATATAGTAAACTTCCCTCTTACAAAGTGCTCTAAATCTATCGCCTCCCCTAGGGGGTGTCACTATAGCTTCAATCCCCTGAATAAATAAACTGGAGACATCCTTGTGTAGCGCCCCCCCCCAATATTTGGGGGCGCTATGTGGAAATTTAAGGGTAGTCTGAGCCGATAATTGGGCTCAGACCATATATGATTCAATTGTTAGTCTGCTCTGGGTGTGATGCTGCCCGGCAGTAGTGTCACCGCCGGCATAGGTTAAACTATGGAGGGTATCACAGCGCCTTGGGTGTCCTCTCTCGGCAGCCGTGCAGTGGGCGTGGTCTATCCGATGTGCATGCTGGGAGAGGGTACAGAAGGGGCAGACGCCATTAGGCGTGAGGCGATTCCAGGGGGACCCCAAGGCGTTCAGGGGGGACCTCTGGTCCAGTGAGTGTGCCTCGTGGCCCGCATGGCACGAGGTACGTGAGTGTGTTTAGGCCTCGGGCACCTTCAGCCTGAGGTCCTGTTGCTGCATTGTAGGCCCAGCTCCGCTGACTAGGACCTACGCTTTGGAGAAGGATCCCAGGCTGCCCGCTTGAAGGGGGCCCATCTTTAGGAAAGGAGTCCAGGGGAGGATCAGTCCCGGCGGAGATTAGCGACGGTACTGCTATCTCAGGGTGAGGCCTGGAGACTTACCTAGAGGGGATTCATCGTCTCTGATGTCCATGCTCTATCCCGGCTGCTAGGACCGCTCTCATAGGGACTATCCGGGTGAGCAATACCCACTCAGGCTTGAGTGGCGACGAGTGTAGATACTGAACTTAAGTGTTGCGTGCCTGAACCTTCCCCTACTTCTTTCAACTTCTGCTCTTCCTTTGTTCGAGTTGACTCAAAAAGAATAAAACCTTGCTGATTAGGTTTTACTCAAGTGTGGACATTGGCCTTATTCCTGGAGATTATTGTTTGCCTAGAAAACAGAGCTAAAGGATCCACTCGGGGGAGGTAATTTGCTGCAGACCCAAGAAAAAGGAAAAACCAGTCCGGTCCCTTAAACCAAGGGAGCGGGACCCATTGCTACACTTGTTATGGACTATGTTGAAATGTTTGGCTACATTCGTGGAGTGGTTTTTCTCAATGTCTCTTAAATGATCATATAGACAATCCTTCGGTCTGCGCGTCATGCGACCCACATACTGGATGTTGCATAAATCGCATGTAACTACATATACCAGAGATCTGGTGTTGCAGTTAATAAATGAAGAAACAACAAAACTTCTACCAGTAGTAGTAGAACAGACTGTAGGACCCCTCTTGATATGACAACAATAAGCCCATCCTCATATTCCACATTTGAAATAACCTTTAAACTTCAACCAGTGAGTTCTCACTGGTAAACAGACTGGGCAATAAAAGTCTGCCTATCATTGGAGCCCTGCGAGAAACGGTTTTGATGCCTCTAGAAAGTATCTGAGTGTAAATAGGATCATTAAACAAAACGGGAAGATATTTGTTAACCTTGTTTCTTATTTTGTTAAATTCTATACTGAATGGGGTAGAGAACACCAGAATACTGACTGTAGAAGATGAGGGATACCCCCTATCTAAGTGCTCCCTAGAACGTGTGTCAGACAGCAAACGGCGGGGGCTATTATGTCCAAAGATGCGGGTCCTCTCCCACCACCCCATATAAAGGTTGGCCAATGAGGGCGAAGATTTTGCCCCCTTAGAGGCGCCGCATCTCTGAAGATAATAGCACCCGTCAAACATGAAAAAATTATGTGTGAGCAAAAACTATAGACTAAATAAAATGAACTCCTGAAGTAACCATGAATATCTACCGGATTCTTTAACCACTTCAATACCAGGCACTTATACACCTTCCTGCCCAAGCCAATTTTCAACTTTCAGCGCTGTCAATTTGAATGACAATTGCGTGGTCATGCTACACTGTACCCAAACAAATTTTTTATCATTTTGTTCCCACAAATAGAGCTTTCGTTTGGTGGTATTTGATCACCTCTGCTATTTATTTTTTTTGCGCAACAAATAAAAAAATAGCGGAAATTTTGAAAAAAACTAAGTTTTTCTTTCTTTCTGTTAATTTTTTTTTGTAAATAAGTACCTTTTCTTCTTCAATGATGGGCACTGAAATGGCTGCACTGACAGGCACTGATAAGGTGGCACTGATGGGCACCAATGAGGTGGCACCAATGAGGTGGCACGGATGGGCACTGATGATGGGCACTGAAAGGCGGCACTGATGGGCACTGATAGGCGGCACTGATGGGCACTGATATGTGGCACTGGTATGCGGCACTGATGGGCACTCATAGATGGCACTGATGGGCACTCATAGGCGGCACTGATGGGCACTTATAGGCGGCACTGATGGGTACTTATGGGTGGCACTGATAGGTGGCAGGACGGGCACTGATAGGTGGCACGGATGGGCACTGATAGGTGGGCACTGATGGGCACAGATGGGCACTGATAGGTGGCACTGATGGACAATGGTAGGTGGCACTGTTGACACTGGTGGGTGGCATTTCTGGGCATCACAAATTTTGTTTGTGCCATGATGGTGCCAGTTAGGGCACTGATTGGCATATGTTATGCATATATTTGTACATGTAGATGGCCATGGGGGACTTACCTGGCCATCCACATGTTAGGTGCTTACCTGTGGTCCTTGGTGGCATCCTGGTGGTCCAGTGTGGGCATCCGAAAGGGGGCTGCGCTGATAAACAATCAGTGCAAACCCCCTCTGTCAGAAGAGCCACCGATCGGCTCTCCTCTACTTGCGTCTGTCAGATGCGAGTGCTGAAAAGCCGATCAACGGCTCTTCCTGTTTACATCGTGATCAGCCGTGATTGGACACGGCTGATCACGTGGTATAGAGCCTCCGCCGGAGGCTCTTTACCGAGATCGGTGGTGCGGTGTGTCAGACTGACACACTGCACCACCGATCGCCGTGATGCGTGCCCCCACGGGTGCGCCGGTGGCTGTTATTCTGCTGGATGTCATATGACGCCTAGTCAGGATAACTGAACCACTTCCCGGACATCAATCTGCTATTGACCGGGCGGGAAGTGGTTAAGGAAAAAGGCAACAGCCTGTAGTCCCAAAGAATGTGGAATACTTGAGTAAAGACTCGATACATCAAGTAATCCATCCATAATTGTCACCCCATTCTAAATCTTTCAATTTCACCAGGATTTGCTTTGCGTCCCTCATAAAACCTGGAAGACCAATTACTAAAAGCTGCAGCTGGCTGTCCACCCAATCCCCCAGTCGTTTGTTGAGGGATCTGATGCCGGCAACGATCGGTCTCCCAGTAAGGCGATCCAATCCCTTATGGATTTTAGGGAGATGATGGAAAACTGGCATAATAGGATTATATCAGGTATGAACATGTCTCTCTCTCTCTGTGAAAAAACACTGATGCAAACTGCTCTGTCTAAGAGGGCACCTAGTTCCTTTTTAAATGACTCTGTGGATCTGTGGGATCGCCCCTGAGCCTCTGATAGGTGGTAGTGTCAGATAGTTGACGTAAAGCTTCATCCTTATATGGATTGGAATCGAGGACTACAACTGTGTCAGCATTTCTAATAACTATGCTTTTATCAACATTCAGGTTTTTAAGTGCTGAGCTCTCTAAGTCCGTGAGATTGTCAAAAGCCAATCCTGCCCAAAAGCTATGGGCAAGGTTGGTCAGATCCCTCTCCACTAGTTTCTGAAATAAATCCAGATGAGAGGAGGGGAGTGTTAAATATACTAACAGATTTAAATACACCAACAAATTGAAGCCAAATTCCAGCTAATACTTTATATGCACGTTCTGCAAACATTTTTTTTTCCCTTTTGATATAAAGGTTTTATATACAGTATCTCACAAAAGTGAGTACACCCCTCACATTTTTGTAAATATGTTATTATATCTTTTCATGTGACTGGGAGAGGATACATAAGGGGCAGACGCCATTATTGGGGGGAGCAGTTCACGCCTCCTGGCCCTCCAGGCCAGGGGCGCGTGTGTGTTTACCAGCCCCAGGCACCTTTAGCCTGAGGCTGCATCGCGGTAAGTAGGCCCAGCACCTTTAGCTGAGGCCTACATCCGAAGAAGAATCCCAGGGCACCCAAGTGAGGGGTGACCCGCTCTAAAGGAGAGGCAACCAGGGGAGGATCTACCCAAGGGGATTGGTGAGAGAAGTCACTGTCTTGGGAGAGGCCTGGTTACCTATCAGAGGGAAGGATTCCATAATCCGCCACAAGCCTTGTAACGTGCCCCATTGGCACCTAAGGACTCAAGTGTTACTAGACTGGGAAGTTTGGGACTTAGAGATTATCTCCTGATCGTATCCCTAGGAAACCACAAGGAAATGTTCTGTGCTCCACACCGGCTGCTAGGACCGCTCTTAAGAGGACTATCCGGGTGAGCAAAACCCACTCAGGTCTGAGTGGCGACGAGTGAGAGTTAAGTGCCGCGTTCCTGAACCTGCCTCCCTGTTCATTTCTCTTTATCTCCAACTTTCCTGTCAAGTTCTCAAGCAAAGCAAAATAAACCTTTTTATTGGGTTTTAATACTGTCTGGACATTGGCCTTCCTTTAAAGAGAGAGAATAGACTTCTTCCTACACTCTAGGGTGAAGAACCAACAGAAGGAGGTAACTCGCTGCAGGACCCAAATTAGATAACACCGCTCACCCTCTTCAACAAGGAGGATACTGGGCATGTGGCATGGTGTGTCCCACCTGCTAGCGGAGGTAAGCAAGGAAGGGATCTGTGTGCTATACTAAGTACTACTAAATATAAACAATAGAAATAATTGAATTTCATAGCATGATAAAGAGGTATCTATGACTCCCAACATAAGGGCTTAGTGCTCAGATTTTCATTTATTTTGTTCTCTTTGGTTCCAGTAGGAAGTGCCTATGGCCTTCTCGTGAATTGGAGCACATCCAGAGTGACTTACTCTCCATAGACTCTCTTTCCCTATTTGAGATCTAATATAGGTTTTGGATGCAGCTCCTCCCACCTACATTTTCACAACTGTTCAGAAGGAAGGCAATGGCACCGCATCACCCCAAGTGGGTAGGAAACCACCTTGCATGTCTGCGCTGCACTGTGCTGTTGGTAACAAAGGCAGAAGTGATCCAATAGCCAATAGAAATAGCCATGACCTCTCTCTGTTTCTTTCATTCAAATCTGAACTTGTAGATTCGGGTAACGTAGATATTGTATTGGTCACCTCCTTAACCATCCTGAGGATTGTATGCTATGGGATCCCAAAAAATTTTGTAAAATGTACACTTTTTATTGTACTTCATAAAAAATCTGAAAACACAACTAGGGAATTAATTCAAGGGTCATGGGTACATCAAAAACACAGTATAGACAGACCTAGGATAAAACATGTGCATTGACAAATCCGAGAACAAGAGAAAATCTCTCTCTACAAAGATGCTTTTCTTATATTTATTTATTATTAGAAAGGGGGTACATAATTCAGTATGGAGGAGCATCATAACCTATTACATTTCAATTTTAAAATATCATGTATGTATGTATGTAGCCACCCTGGCGGTATGATTATGTCAGATTTTTGCGTCTCAAAGCGGTACAATTGTTTTGCATAAAAATTTGGCGTTTTATATTTTAGGCCTGTATTTCTTAGTAATAACACACTTAAATCTGTCCAAACAAGAGTCTAGTAGACATCCTGGGTATGATAAAGTTTGAAACACAAAATCATAAATTATAATATAATAACTATAAATAATTATAAAAAATAATAATATAATAATTATAATAAAATGAATTTCCCCACTATTCACTATCGCTCAATTCGGCAAGTGTTCTTATTTACTATCGCTGTTTTCTAGCTGGTCTCAAACCACTTTTGACATAAAGGGACACTTTTTGGTTGCTATGGACAATCTCAAGTTTCCAGGCAGAAAGAACAGTATTTATAATATAAAACTGCATGCAGGGCACTGGACAAAACACTAGGGACAAATGGGATATGAAATAATTTCATTCAGTAATGTAATCTGTAAGATTACAGTGTACTGTATGTATTAGGAATTTTGTCATTTTTGAATTTTGCAGGGAACGGAGCCTGACACACAGAGGCATCGGGCAGAGGACACAGCCCGCGGACACATCTGGGGGACATCGCAGGATCCTGGGGACAAGGTAAGTAATCTGCACCAGAATCCTGCAATGCAATCCCGAGTGTGGCTCGGGGTTACCGCTAATGGTACTGAAATGTAACCCCGAGCCACACCCAGGAATACCGCCAGGGAGGTTAATGTATGTTTTTTCTTTTTTTCAGCCAGGAAGATATAAAATATTGCATGTGGATATTTTGTATTCTTATATGCAGTCAATAAATGGAGATCTTGGTTCCTTTTCGCCTGTTTTTAAGAATTGATTTACCTCCTTTGTTTAAAGTAGTTGTAAACCCACTAATCGTTTTTTTTTACCCCACCTGCAAGAGAAAGGCATAATGAGCTAGTATGACTAGCATACTAGCTCATTATGTACCACTTACCTTAGACCGGGGCCCCCGAAGCCGTCCGTGTCCCTGTCTTGAGCCGCAGCCATCGCTGCGGCGATAGCCGGAATGTTACTTCCGGGTATCGCCGCACCAGCCAATCACAGCGCCGCTCCGGCGCTGTGATTGGCCAGAGCGGCGGAGATGTCACTCTGCGCATGCGCGCGGGAGCCGTCACATTCGGCTACGCCCAGCGATTGCTGGGAAGTAGCCGATTTTGTGAATGGGATTAACCCCATGAATGCGCCGTTGTCTACGGCGCGCATGCGCCGTAGACAGCGGCGCCTGTCATTTAACTAAATATCTCCTAAACCGTGTAGGTTTAGGTGATATTTCTTGCACCTACAGGTAAGCCTTAATCTAGGCTTACCTGTAGGTGCAAGTTGAAAAAGTGGGTTTACAACCACTTTAAACAAGCCTGTTTATAGAGGTTGACAGCTTAAGCTGTATATATACATACATAGATGATTAAAAGCAATGGCCTCCCTCCCTTCAGATGGCTGTAGGAGGCTTCAGTGAGAGACACTGTAGGGGTCTATAAGTGTGAGTATCTGTAAGAATACAGCTTCTGATGCATTGTGCTCTGGGGATCCTTTGTCATAGGAATATCCTGGAATAGATCTTCATTTGCAATAAACCAAGAATGTATTAACATATTAAAACAGAGAAAAAGCTAATCATCAGTTAGAAATAAATACAGTAAAAAAACATGAATTGCCTTCAAGCCATTATAATTAATTTTGATTGCAGACAAGGCCAAGCTTATGTATTGACTGGATGACAGATTCCTTATATTTGTTTCAGTGTTACAGTACATGTACACAAATACTTAATTATCACCAGGTATGCACACCAGGGCTCTTACGCCTCGAAGTTCTGTGAAAACCTTCATTCCTTGTTCTATCTCCATCACTTGTCTTCACACCCTTGTAGATTTGCATCTCTATTTTGCTTCAGCCATGAATACAGAGGTGGAGATAACCATTAGGGCCTATCAGCAGTAGGGGCTTGAAAAAGAAGATCCTATTCATGCAAATATTTTTCAAATAAAATGTCTAAAACCTGCATTTACCGCCTTTCATACTGGGATTGGGCCATGTATGCCTACCCTTGTTACACTTTGACAATATCACTGATCACTCATCTTTTTCTTTTTTTACAGCAATTAAAACTTGACAGAAATTTTGACTTCTACCTACTCCAATAAAAACTAAAAGAAAACAAAAATTGTCTGGAGTTAAGATTTCAAACAAATTTGCTGGAATTTATTTGCAGAACAGTTTTTGAGAAAAAAAAGTCCCTGGTGGTTTTGCAGGAAGGAAATAGTCTGTTTATTTAAGTATCACTACCATAGAACCCATTTTTCGAGTGTGCTTTTCCTGAGGTGATATATGTACTGTATATCCATGTGGTCTTCATCCTCCAGACCACTATAGATGTCTATCTGTGAACTTATAATGGTGGTAATATCATTTAGGACTGCATGAAAATGTATACATTGTAAAGTTCCCATTCATCACCAAATCTGGTTAACAAATCTGACTCACTTATCACACATCATACACTTAGTGACTGTCCTAGTTAATACATAGGCTGGTTAGTACATATATATTGTGAAAAAAAAAATCCATACAAGCATTTCTAACTTGGTGTCTAGCCAGTGGTCGACCTTAAATGTAGACAAAAGGGGTGCATTATATCCATGCAGGCTGTTTTTGGTTGGATTGATCTTCTTCCTGTCACTGCCTACATAGTTTTGGCATCAACCTCACTCTGCACAGCTGGCAGCTCAGGAGCATCGGAGCAACATCTCTCATCTTTGAGGTTTATAATCACTGACACTTTTATTAGTAATCAATGATCTTTTTAACTGTATGAAAAGTATAATTTTCTACTAAATACCAATGTAAGTGGACGCTTCTCCATCGACCACCAATGTAATGGGGCATTACACTGACCTCTAATGTAACTAGGTTTTCCTCCAAGCAATAACCACCAATGTAAGGGGACACTTCCCAACTAAGCAACAATGTAAGGGGACACTTCATTGATCACCGGTATCACTTTCTGGCACTACACACCAATGTAGGGGAACACATTTTCACTGACCATCTATGTAAACAGGCACTTCTACATTGACCACCTTTGCTAACCACCAATGACACTAGGTATTCTTCCTGGCACCAACTATCAATGTAAGGGGACAATCCTCCACTGAACACCAATGTCACTGTATTCTTCCTGGCACTAGTAACCATCAATGTAGGTGGTCATTCTTCCACTATTCACTAATGTAGTGGGACACTCCTCCACTGACCACCAATGTTAGAGGACACTTCTTAACTGACCAACAATGTTTTTTTTTTATCTAATGGCCATTGTAAGGGAATACTTCCCCACTGAACACAAATGTGAGAGGCGTATTCGGGCCACCAATGCAATTGGACACTGAACTTACCACAAATCTAAGGGAATGGAACACTTATCACATGGCCAATATTACTATGTGCTTTATTTTATGATTATTACTGAAAATTATTTAATTTTATTGTGTGTGTGTGTTGGTGGGGTGGGGGTTGAAAAGGATCTGTTTTGGATGTCAAATAGTGAAGGTAAGACTCTCATAACCTAGTTTGGGTCTATTTAATACTTTCAGTAGCATTTGAAGTGTATCTAAAGCCATGGATAAAATGGTAAGTAGTTAGAACCTACGTAAGGTTTTCATTGCTGTCTGTGTCCCTGTCACCCTCCCTATCTGTCCCGATGACCATTGTCACCTGCTTCGGAAGTAAGGGAATATCCAAAATTTTGAATTGTCACCAGAACAGAAGTGGAGGGGAAGGCTTCTAATAGGTATACACTTTGGAGTGATTTTCTCAGACTTCCTGTTGTGTATACATGAAAGAAAGTGAAGGGAAAACTCCCCAAACGACACAAATGCCCATAGAAAGGGGCCTCCTCCTTTCATATTTTCCTTGTCCTGGTGACCACTGTCACTGAAAACAAGGGAACATCGAACATTTTGAGTTGTAACTAGTAGAGAAATAGGGATGGGGAAGGACTTCTCACTTTAGAGAGCTTTCCTCACACTCTCTGTTGTGTTTACATGAAAGGAAGTGAAGGGTAATCTCCTCAAAGAACAAAGAAACACAAAAGCCCAAAAGAAAGAGTCCTTCTCTTTTGAAATGTTCCTTGTCCTGGTGGCCATTGTCACTTAAAGCGGAGTTCCACCCAAAAGTGGAACTTCCGCTTTAAGTACGTCCAAATGTGGCATGTCATTTTTTTTGTGGGGGGGGGGATCGGGTACCTGGTTTTGACAGGTACCCAGCTCCCACTTCTGCTCCGGGCCACCTAGGCGACTCCTCCTCACCCCCTAGGTGGCCCCTCCCTTCCTGCAATATTCTGGGACACGTCACAGGTTCCAGAAAATTGCACGACCAGTCACGACGTGCAGCACGACTCGCGCATGTACAGTGCGCACCCAGCTGTGAAGCCGCAAGCTGTCACTGTCGGGTGCCCACAGTAGTAATACCGGCGCTGCAGACAGGCGGGGGAGAGGAGCGAGGCTTCGGGGGCCCGTATCGCTGGATCGTGGGACAGGTGAGTGTGTATTTATTAAAAGTCAGCAGCTACACTTTTTGTAGCTGCTGACTTTTCATAAACACAGAATCGGGTGGAACTCTGCTTTATGCAAGCCATAGATTATGCAATTTTCTTTCCTGCAATCATGAATTGATAGAAAGAAAATCGCTTGATTCCCCCATTAACACAGTCAGTATTGATGGAGGAATTCCTCCTGCTGCACTATTGTATTCTGATGATGGGAGGTTTCCCCGCCATCAAAATACAATGATCGCTTCTGGCGGCTATAGCTGCTGGCAGTGATCTCACAAAAAATCCCTGTTGTTTCTGTCAGTTCCCCTGCTTTCATATTAAAAACTGATCACACTAAGCAGGAGAATACACTGTGGTCAGTTCTCTAGCTATGTCTGGACACCTCCCACCCCTGCACAGCCATTCACTGGGAGGTTTAGTGTGCTGCTGTTTCTCCTCCCCTAGTTCTTATGCAGCTGAGAATAGAGGGAATATGATCACCTATAAAAAAATTGAAAAAGGTATTCACAATTGTTTTTATATATCTATACAGAAATGTTTTTCCTTTCATTTCTGTTGTAAATTTAACTGAGCCTTGCCTCTCAGAAAACTCACACTCCTGATTGACTTTTGGCAGCAGCAGAAGCCAATGACTCCAGCTGCTGTCAATCACAGCCAGTGAGCCAATCAGGAGATGGAGGGGGCAGGGCCGAGCTGCGTTTCCGTGTGTGAATGGACACACAGAGCCGCAGGTCGGGAGCATGTTTGCTTGGGTGCCCCCATATCAAGCAGCTTACCTGGTGGGAGGGAGGAGCCAGGAGCACCAGCGTGGGACTCGAGAGGAGGAGGGTTTGGGCTGCTCAGTGCAAAACTATTACACAGAGCAGGTTAGAAAAACAAGTTTGTTATTTTAAGAAAAAAAAAAAAAAAACAAGGCTTTACTATCACTTAAAACTCTCAGAAACGGAATCCCCTTGTTCACAGAGCCCTGTCCTCGGTGGAGGCACTGACAACTTTATTATCAAACCCACTCTTCCACCTAGAAAGGTTCTGAAGGTTCTGGTTCTCTTATTTAGAGGATGGCAATTTATCATAACCCCCCCCCTTAAAAAAAAAAAAATTGCTACACTATTATGTACCTTTCAGTTGTACACATGTCACCTGACAGGGCCAGGGTGATTTAGTAACAATGTACTGAACTTTTCATTAGCCTTTCAAATGCTGTACTATTGTTCTTAAAACATAAAAAAGAACTGCAAAAAAACATCATCAAGAAATCAGGCTCATGGGAACTTCCAGAGTGGTGTGATGAAAAAAGTTTAAACAACGGCCGCTGCTCCCCGACTCACAAGACCAATGAGGGATAGAAAAGCATTTAACAAGGGGGAGCTGTTCCAAGTTAATTGAGACAGGGACAATCTATTGGGTCCAAAGCGATGAACACTCTATTGATAAAAAGCTTAAAGCCTCGTACACACGGTCGGACTTCCATCGGACTTTTCTGTGGATTTTTGTCCGAACGGAGTTGGCCGGGCACACCCATAGCATACACACCACAGGACTTTTCTGCAAACTTTCCCAAAACTTTTTCCTACATCACGTGGTTTTTCTGCTCTTTTCTGCTCTTTACCGCCACCCTTTGGTCAACTTCTGCTATTGTTGGTTGATTTTAACATTATTTGTTTTGTCCATCGGACAAAAGTCCGATGGTTTTCTGTACACACGGTCGGACTTTGCTCCATCGGACTTTTGTTGGCCAAAAGTTTGTCCGTTTGCAGACCGAACTTTTGTCCGATGAAAAACCAAAAAAAACAAAAAAAGTTTGTCCGATGGAGCGTACACACGGTTGGATTGTTGGTCCAACTTGCTCAAAATGAAGTTTGTTGGCCAAAAGTCCGACCGTGTGTACGGGGCTTTACAGATAAATTACTGTCGTAAAACCAGGTGCACAGACAGAGAAATGGACAAAAGAATGTGCCGATAAGGCATAATGACTCACAAGTATGGTAATAATCCCTTCAGGGCCAGGTCGGATGGATGGTTGGTGCAGAACCTCCGCATAAATAAGAACTGCCAGAACTTTTGTTTTTAAAGAAGACTTGTCACACTAAAGCCCCATACACACAATCAGACTTTTTGACAACAAACTTCAAAATGAGCAGGTTTTCAAAAAAATCAGACCGTGTGTACGCTCCATCGGACAAACTTTTTCGGTTTTTATCGGACAAAAGTTCGCTCTGCAAACGGACAAACTTTTCGGCAACAAAAGTCCTACGGTGCAAAGTCCTTTTGTGTGTGAAATCCATCGGACTTTAGTCTGAAGTACAAACACGCATGCTCAGAAGCAAGGACCAGCCGGAAGCGTTCTGTCTTGTAAAACTAGCGTTTGTAATGGAGAAATCACATTCATGACGCGGCAAGTTATGAAATCTAGAAATGCAGCGCACATTCTCTTCTTCTTTAATAATGGGATAATAATAAAGCTGCTTTGCTGATGATGCAGAGAAATGACAAACGTATTTACAAAGGATTTGTGTTCTAGTGAAAATGAAAATCGCGAATCAACACTGGCCATACTTCTACTAACTCGAGATTAGCAGAAGGAGCCCAAAGGGTGACGCCGGAGAATCGAACTTCCTCTTTTGAAGTGTCGACAGTACGTTGAAACGTCACTACGTTTGTGTTTGTTACTGAAAAAGTCTGAGCGTGTGTATGCTATGGGCGTTCACCGCCAACTCCCTTCGGACAAAAATCCACGGAAAAGTTTGTTTGAAGTCCGACCGTGTGTACGAGGCTTAATAAACAGTAGGAGCACTTTGCAAAGTACAGTTGCACTCTGCAACTGCAGTTGCTCCAGAGCTTAATAAATCAAGTAAAGCTTCACTTTGCAAAAAGTATCCAGCCACGTGCATGGAAAATAAAATAAAAATGCATTTTTGCTTGCACATGATTGGATGATGGAAGTCAGCAGAGCTTCTGCTCATTTACTAAGCTCTGGAGCAACTGCTCTTACAGAATGCAACTGCACTTTGCAAAGTGCACACAGTCTTTTTGCCTTTAGTAAATCAACCCCAAAATGTCTAGAGTGAAGTTTACTTGGGCACAGCGTATTGTCTCTTTGGGGGAGATTTGCTAAAACTGGAGCACTCAAAATCTGGTGCAGTTGTGCATGTAAACCAATCAGCTTCTTCTTTTTCAATTTTAACAAAACAAAACGTGGAAGCTGATTGGTTTCTATGCAGAGCTGCACCAGATTGAGTACTCTCCGGTTTTAGTAAATCAACCCCTTTGCTTCTCATGCCGTGTACACACGACCATTTTTCACGACGTTAAAAATGCAATTTTTTTAAATTGGCCATTAAAAACGATCGTATGTAGGCTCCAGAGCATTTTTAACGACGTGAAAAATGGCCTAAAAAAAATGAGAACCTGCTCCATTTTTTCACGTCGTTTTTCACGTCGTTTTTTTTAACGACGTGAAAAACGGTAGTGTGTAGGCTTTTACGAGGGGGAAAGAAAACCACGCATGCTCAGAATCAAGTATGAGACGGGAGCGCTCGTTCTGGTAAAACTAGCGTTCGTAATGGAGATAGCACATTTTTTTTAATGAACGTGTGTATGCTTGAGAGGAAACAAGAAAAATCACGTCGAGAAAAACGTCGTTTTTGAAAATGACATTAAAAAACGATCGTGTTTACGCGGCATCACTCTGCCCAGGAGACATTTAAAACCCTTTACTTTGCCAACAGAACATGATTTCCTGTCTCCCTCATCTCTTCTCCCTTCGACCCCTGTCTCTTTCAGTTTTTAAAACCAGGCACCCAGCATAACAAAGTGAATAATAAAGTGGTGAAAGGTTCTCTTTAAATGCTATACAGCGTATTATCTAACATGGTTCACTGTACAATTAAGGAAGATCAGCTGAATAAATCTGCAAGTGCTTTAAATGACACAAAGGCTTCTCTATTGTATTAGCTTGGAAATGATAAATTTCTTTTCATTAGAATCAGTGTCAAAGTTCAGGAAATACATTGCTGTTGAGGTTCCTGGAAGAAATCAGCATTGTATTAACCGTTACTGAAGGGAAACCGTTGCTGAGACATACACCAGCACACTCACGCGGTCCCCCAACATCCCCACCTGCTGTGCTGCCACCTGCAATCTACAATTGTAGCCCATTAAAAGACGGTAATAAAATAAGCAGTCAGAAAACTGTTTACCAAAACAAGCGAGTGGCCTATGGCAAGAGTCAGAAGCCAGGCACTACAAACTCTTCCGAAAAGGCGAAATCTCTGGTAGAAACACATTAAAATTACATTAGGATTTTTTTTACATATCTTACACATCAGTCGGTTTTATGCAAGTTATATCATTCCTTAATGTATTTGCTGAAACTGCTTTGTGCTGAGTTTCCCTTTTTCACAGAAATAGTAAGCCTGATTTTCATCTGAAAACCTGTCCCATAGTATTTATTATAGCTTGTTACCTCTAGGATCTATATCAGTTTTCCTTCTAACCTCCCTAATGCCGCGTACACACGATCAGTTTTCCCATCGGAAAAAGTCAGATGGGAGCTTTTGGACGGGAATTCCGACCGTGTGTATGCTCCATCTGACTTTTTCTGACGGAATTTCCACCAGCAAAAGTTTGAGAGCAGGTTCTCTATTTTCCCGACGTAAAAAATTCCTAGCGGAAAAACCGTTCGTCTGTATGCAATTCCGACGCGCAAAAAAACACGAATGCTCAGAATCAAGCAGAAGAGCCGAACTGCCTATTGAACTTCATTGATCTCAGCTCGTCGTACGTGTTGTACGCCACCGCGTTCTTGACGGGCGGAATTTGGTGTGACCGTGTGTGTATGCAAGACAAGCTTGAACGGAATTCCGTCAGAAAAACCATCCAAGGTTTTTCCGACGGGAAAACCGATCGTGTGTACGTGGCTAGTTCCTCAATCCAGGTAATTTTTATCAGATGTATCTTTAGGAAAGCAGATCAAAGGACTTGTCTCACCCTGCATGTCCACTCTTCTCCCTTCTGGTAAGCGTCAGAGGTCTACCAGCGGGTGCACATCCAGGTTTATGGATAGTCTTTATCCAACAGTTACAAGACGTTTTAATAGAAACATAGAAAAGTGACAGCAGAGAAAAGTCTGTGGACTAAGTGGAAAAGACTAATGCCTTGTACACACGATCGGATTTTCCGTTGGGATAAACTCCGACAGATTTTTCCAACGGAATTCCGTTCAAGCTGTCTTGCATACACACTGTCACACCAAATTCCAAACATCAAGAACACGGTGACGTCAGACTACAACACTACGACGAGCCGAGAAAAAAGAAGTTCAATGCTTCTGAGCATGCGTCGACTTGAATCTGAGCATGCGTGTTTTTTTCTCCGTCAGAGTTCCATACAGATGAACAGAATTTCCGATAGAAATTTTTTTCGGCGGAAAAAAAGAGAACATGTTCTCTTTCTAAATTCCGATGGAAAAAAGTCAGATGGGGCACACACACGGTCGGAATATCCGATGAAAAAATTCCGTCAGACTTTTTTCATCGGAAATTCCGATTGTGTATACAAGGCATTAGTCTGCCCCTTTTTTGTATTTTTTCTTTTTTTTTGTTTGTTTTTTTCTTTAATTTTTTTTATTTAGAAATAGAAGGCAGTTTCCAGATTATTTAGGTGTGAAGACACACAAAGATGGAAAAAACTGAACCATAAATTCAAAAAGGATCCATCAGGATCTAATTTCCAAAACGATAACATTAGTCAAGAAGATGTAATGAATAAACCAGTTAGACTAGTCAAAGAACAAAGATATGTCAATAGTCAACAATGATTCCATTTCATCCCAAAAAAGGGAAAGGGGGGAACATAACCAGTCAGGCATTAACCCGATGGATGTACCATAAAGAAGCCCCAAATAGGTGTCCCAGCGTGGGGCTGACGCCGGGAGAGCATACCGGGAGTGTACCGACTATGCGTCGGAAAACTGCCTAGTTTCTTATATGAGTAGAAAAGGCAGACAAGTAAAGAATGAAAGAGAAAGCTAAAGAAAGGAAGGACGGGTAAGAAAGAGAGAGAAAGAAAAAATAAGGAAGGGGAATGGGGAGATTGTAAAGCTGGCTCGCCACAGAGGATGGAGTAAATGATCAGCCAGAGGGACCGTTCCTCTGTGTAGATAAACATGTTCCATAAAGTCCAAGTTTTCATATACACCTCTTGTTTATGTTGGGCCGTCAACACCAGATCCTTCATCTGGTTCAAATCCTCTACCTTCTTAAACTACAACCCAATTGGCAGAGGCTGCGTCTTTCTCCAGGTAAGAGGAATGCAAGATTTAGCAGCGTTAAGGAGATGATGGAGTACAGATTTCTTATAAACTTTGGCAGGAATTTTGGAAGCATGTAATAGGAAGAAGACTAGATCCTTAGGGACTTTGTAATTGGTGCATTTTTGTGTAATCCTTTGATCCTCTTTCCTTCTTTTTTTTTTATATAAGTTAAGATCTATATTTGTCCCAAGCATGTTTGAAGCCACCAGACCTTAATTGCGTGTTACTTTTTTACTATCATTTTTATTCAAGATTAGTTAGTATAATTCTGTTTATTATTTTAGTGCTTGCCTATGTATGTGTTGTCTACTGTGCGAATGCATGCAAGTAATGCCGCGTACACACGACTGTTTTTCATGACGAGAAAAATGCAATTTTTTTATTTGGTCATTAAAAATGATCGTGTGTAGGCTCCAGAGCATTTTTCACGACGTGAAATATGGCCATTAAAAATTTGGAACATGCTCTAATTTTTCTCGTCGTTTTTCATGTCGTCGTTTTTCTCGTCATGAAAAACGGCCGTGTGTAGGCTTTAACGACGTGAAAAAAACGCGCATGCTCAGAAGCAAGTGATGAGACGGGAGCGCTCGTTCTGGTAAAACTAGCGTTCGTAATGGAGATAGCACATTCGTCACGCTGTAACGGACTGAAGAGCACGAGGCTGAAAAGCGAGAATCGTCTCTCACCAAACTTTACTAACACAAGGATCAGCAAAAGCAGCCCAAAGGGTGGCGCCATCCAAATGGAACTTCCCCTTTATAGTGCCGTCGTACATTTCGTACGTCACCGCGCTTTGCTCTAGCATTTTTTTTTCATGATCTTGTGTAGGCAAGGCAGGCTTGAGAAGAATCACGTTGAGAAAACTTTGTTTTCTTCAATGACATTAAAAATGGTCGTGTGTATGCGGCATAAGATTTTCATTGTACAACAAACTGTGAAATTAATCCACCAAGTCTAAATGGGCCACTAAACAAAACAGATGGGTGCATGACTAGATTAATTGCCACTGAGGTGGCCACCCCCCCCCCCTTTGGTTGCTAGGATGCTGGTACAGCAATCAATGATGATGAGATCCTGACCCCAGCAATCTAGCAACCAATGACACCGTGGGGTTGATTTGCTAAAACTGGAGAGTGCAAAATCTAGTGAAGCTCTGCATAAAAACCAATCAGCTTCCAGGTTTTTTTGTTAAAGCTTAATTCAACAAGCTGCAGTTTGAAGCTAATTGGCTAATATGCACTCTCCAGTTTTAGTAAAACAACCCCCGTGCATCATTGGTTCCTAGGATGCTGGCAACTGAAGTGTACTTCCTTTATGGTTTCTGGGAAGCAGTCAGCTGGGCCGTACAACATCATTCGTTGCTATGGTGCAAGCGGTCTTACCTGCCATAACAATCAATGATTCTTTACAGTCTAGCCAACAGCTTCTTGGGAACCAGCTCAGTGATTCTTCCCTGCATTACAAAGCTACAGAGCAGACAGAGCATCCGGTATGTAATTGTGTAAATTGCTGTGCTAAAATATCATAATAAGCAAGGTGACTCAATTAGAATGAGACATAACATATAAAATATAAAACAAACACGTGCATACAGTATGTAAGTGAAAATAAGTCCAAATTAGGTCTTTCAAAACACTTTGCAGAAAGGGAGTGTTCAATCCACTTTAGCAATCACCACATGAACCTTAGCCAACCACAAGCAATGGACTCTTACCAGAACATAAGGACTCCACTACAGAGTCAAATCAGCCTATATATGACGATCCCACTAAGCAGAAATCCAGTTCATATTGTTCGGCTGGAGTTCAGCAGTATATATAATTTTTCTAATCAATGATAACATCAATGGCAACCATAAATGCCCGAAATTCCACATAAAATAAAAAATGGAAGAATCCACAGCGTAAAACTGTCTAAAAAGTTTTTGTTGCACTTTAATGTATGAATACTTCTCACCTTAATAAAACCAATACACGCTTTGTATGTATAACATTCCCAGGATACATAAAAGAAGTTTCAAACAATGCTTCACAAAAATTACCGGTCCAAGTAGGCATGGTGACGTTATGTGCATTAGCTCCGCCCAATGCTTTTTGTCATATGTGACATCATCGTGGGCATCCAGTATGGACACTTCAATCTCAGTGCCATCCCTGACTGAGAGTTGCCTCAGGCAGTTGCCTCACTTTGTTTCACTGGTGGCGCGCCCCTGATAACTGATGTCAATTTTCAGATTAAAAGCACCCACTGCCATTTGGTTTTGACTGCCTTTTATACACAGGGATGATTCATCAAAAAAAAAAGTTATATGAAGTTCAAATATCATATTTGCAAAGAATATTAGCAGCTCCTTCACCTTATGAATGTTATTATTATTATTTTTGGTCCTTTAATGATAATTTGTCACTTTTCCTGTAAGAAGAAAGTGACTGGTTCTCTTGAAAGTGTGACCCCCCTTCACTAATACTTATCTTTCACATGCTCCACTGCTACCTTGTTTGGCTACAGAATCCACAGTTCTAATGACTGTGTAAGCTTTGTGTTGATGTGTTTGAAACCTTATGACCTTCTTCCCTCCCCTACCCCACAGTGTAACGTCTGGCAATCAGCCTTTAAGGCCAAAGCACTGCAATTCTGAGAGGAAAGGATTAAATGTTCTGCCATACCCCTACGTACCTGATATTTATAAAGGCTCCCACAGACAAAGCGGCTAAGGTGAGTACATTTCTGAGAGATGTTAGAAAGAAAAAGAGAATGTAGATGCAAACTGAGTTTCATAGAGCCTATTTATAATTCCCTCGATCCTCCTCACAACAAATGTCAGTGCTGATGGCAGATTACTGTACCTGTTGAGTACAGGTACATGAATATGAACATGTTGCCGTAAGGGTTGTGGCACTGAGGCTGGAGTGCCCATACTGTGCAGGCTACATTCTCAGGGCATTTTCAGCCCCTTGCTAGTTATGACACTGTGAGATTCACAGCTAACAGCATCCTAGCAAGAGATTACTCATCTCCAGCCCCACTCTTTTGCTGGCTTGGGGATTTCCTGTTCCACAGCTTGTAGGCAGGTGCAGTTAGCCTTCCCACCTGCAGGTGGCTCTGTGCCATTATTGCGTGGGAAGGGGAGTCTCATAAAAAAATTGATCCATTAGTGATTCCGTACAGTGCCCCGAGAGGAGAAGTAGTCTGATTGGACACAAAACTCTCTAGAGACGTTGGCGCCCATCTTGGTGAGGGCACCTTTAAACCTCCTCCTGCCCGCGCTATAGCCGAACGATGGCTACAGCATGGGCTTTAATTGCCATCAAAAGATGACTGCCTCCCATGCATGAGCTGCCTGTGTGCCCCCCTGTGAGGCGCACGCGGCATGCTTTGGGATCACTGAGTCTATGAAATTCGGCTGATCACAGATCGGAGTAAGTGGCCGATCCCGGCCCCTTACCATGTGATCAGCTGTAAGCCAATGAAAGCTGATCATGTAATCTAAACAGAAGGTCGGTAATCGTTTTTTTTTTCCCACTCATGCTGTCAGCATGAGGGGGAAAAAAAGCAGATCCCCGGCTTCTGTCAGAGGGACATTGGTCCCTCACACAGAGAGCCGTGGCTGCCTCATCTGTGCCCACCAGTGCCACCTGTCAGTGCCACCTATCAGTACTCACCAGTAGGGTTGAGCGAACCCAAACTGTAAAGTTCAGGTTCGTACCGGACTTTTGGATTTTTGGGTCCCGGACCCGAACCCGAACAATTGACTGTATGTTTGGGTTCGGGTCCGGTGTTCGATGATGTAATGGCGCATTTCTAAAAGCTACAGGGCAGCCAATAAACTTTTGTTTAACTGGTGTGCCCTTAGAAGCCATCACAGCCATGCCTACTAATGGCATGGCTGTGATTGGCCAGTGCAGCATGTGACCCAGCCTCTATATAAGCTAGAGGCACACAGCACAGCATGTCACTCTGCTTTAGACAGTATAGGGAAAGGATCCTGGCTGCTGTTGCTGTGAGGGAGAGAATGAAATGATAGGAGTTAGTCCTGATTCTGCAATCTACTGAGAGAAAAGATAGAGACAATGTAGGGCAAGGTTCCTGTTGCTGCTTTCAGGGAGAGAGATTTATCTAGGAGTCCAGATTCAGAGATCTAATAACTCAGCGATCTGCATAGATTTACCTGGTTGGGTTGCAGTGCACAGTCTTTTTACACTGCCATGAGCCCAGTGCCAGAGAAAATCTAACTTTTATCTGCAAGCTCAGTGCACCAGCACTGCATATGTTACGTTGAGATACACCCTGTACATACTGTGGGTGTATTCTCCTCTTCCAAAAACACCCATTTAGGGAAAAAAAAAAAAAATTTGCAGTGTTTTTGTGAGATAAACAATTTATATATTTTTCTTCTATTGTGCTATTCTAAAAAAAATAATTTTAGGACAAAAATTTTTTTTTTGTCAAAGAAAACTCTATTTTAATGAAATAATTATGAAAAAATATGAAACATTTATGAAACTCCGATGGTAGAAATGGAGAAATGTAGATGGTGTAAACTGCTAAATCGTCCAATCGACATTTCATGAAGGAAAGCTACCACTGCTAGCTGAAGCCATCCTCTGGTAGTGCAATGCTGAGAAATACAGGCAGATACTTATACATCATGCCATACCATCAGGTGTGAATGAACCCAAATTTATTCTGCAGCAGGACAACGACCCCAAACATACAGCCAATGTCATTAAAGTGGTGTTCCAGCCGCAAATTATTATTTTTTAAAGTCAGCAGCTACAAACACTGTAGCTGCTGACTCTTAATAAGGACACTTACCTGTCCTAGGCGCCCGCGATGTCAGCCCCCCGAGGCCTATCCCTCGATCGTTGCAGGTCCCGGCGCCGCCATCCTCACTAAGGGAAACAGGCAGTGGAGCCTTGCGGCTTCACTGCCCGTTTCCTACTGCGCATGCGCGAGTCCCGCTGCATTTTCTGAATGGGCGACGTTCTCTGGGATACACACAGTTCCCAGACGACAGCGCGCCCCATTCCCCAACAGACAACGCGAGGAGGGCGAGGAAGAAGACCAGCCGCAGACTAAGAAGAGGCAGATTAGGAAGATCTGCCTAGCAACCGCCATTTCTGGTAAGTAAAAAAATAATTTTTTTCTTTTTATTTTTTTGGAGCATTTTTATGTAATTTTTATTTTTTTCGGGTGGACCTCCACTTTAAGAACTGTCTTCAGTGTAAAGAAGAACAAGGAGTCCTGGATGTGTTTGGCCCCCACAAAGCCTGTTATCTCCACATCATGGAGTCTGTCTGGGATGACGTGAAGAGTGAGTGAGTGAGTGAGTGAGAACTTGTATAGCGCTACAATTGCGAACTAAATCGCCTCAAGGCGCTTGGCATCCAGTGTCGTTGAGATCCTTTAGAAGAGATGGGTCTTTAGTTTTTTCCGGAAGGCTCGATGGTTTTCTTCCATGCGGATGTTCATGGGTAGCGCATTCCATAGTCTTGGTCCTTGGACAGCAAACCTTCGTTCTCCCTTGGCTTTGTAGCGAGTCTTGGGGATATGGAGGAGGTTTTGGTTGGTTGATCGAAGGTCACGAGTAGTGGTGTAGTGTTTTATTTTTTCGCATAGATATTGTGGTGCCTTTCCTTGTGCACATTTGTGGGTGAGGCAGAGGGTCTTGAATGTGACCCGATCCTTTACGGATAGCCAGTGGAGGCTTCTCAGGGATGGTGTGATTGATTCCCAGGGTTTTTTCCCTGTTACCAGTCTGGCCGCTGTGTTTTGGATGACTTGTAGACGTGCAATCTGGTATTTGGGAAGTCCTAGATAAAGGGAATTAGCGTAGTCAAGCCGGGAATTGATGATGGTTCCGACTACTACTACTCTGTCTTTTTCTGGGATGAAAGGGATAAGTCTTCGTAGCAGGCGGAGAAGGTGGTGAGATCCGCTGACTACTGATCCTATTTGTGCGTCCATAGTCATGTCTGAGTTAAAGATGACTCCCAGGCTTTTTACTTTGGTGCTTGGGGTTATGTTTTGTCCAAGGATGGTGGATGGTGTCCATGTGGTCCTGGCGTTTTTCTTTCGGTTAGCGTGGAAAATGAACAGTTCTGTTTTGGATGCATTAAGCTTGAGGGAGCTCTCTGTCATCCAATTGTTGATTAATGTAAGGCATTTTTCCAGCCCGTAATATTGTTCTTTTTTGTTGTTGATGCGAAAGTAAAGTTGGGTGTCGTCTGCATAGGAGTGATAACGTAGATCCTGTTCACTGATGATTTTGAGGAGTGGTCGGAGGTAGATGTTGAAGAGTACCGGTGACAGGGGTGATCCTTGAGGGACTCCGCATGTATTTATGCGTGGTGCCGAGGTGAAGGCTCCCAGTTTCACTGTCTGGGATCTGTTTTCCAAAAAGGATGTGAACCATGGTAGGTCCTCGTCCGCGACTCTTGCCACTTCTGTGAGGCGCGTAAGTAGAATTTTGTGATCTACTGTATCAAAGGCTGCACTAAGGTCCAGCAGCACCAAGAGGCACGATTCTCCATCATCTGCTGCTTCTAGTGCGTCGTCCCATATTTTAAGAAGTGCCGTTTCCATCCCATGGCCTGGGCGGAACCCCGATTGAAGTGGATCCAGGAGTTTGTGGGTATCCAAATGAAGTTGTAGCTGTTGTGTTACAACTTTCTCGATGATCTTGGAGATGGTGGTCAGGCTTGTTACCGGTCTTCTAAAATTTGGGTCATTCGGGTCAAGGTTAGGTTTCTTCAGGAGGGGTTTGATTATTCCTTGTTTAAGGGAAGTCGGCACAATACCTTCTTTGAACGATTGGTTGATGAAGTGTGTTATGAGCGGTGCTAAGATGTCGGTACATTCTTTCAGTAGTTTTGCCGGAATGATGTCGTTCGGTGAAGTACTATCTCGGAGGCTTCTGATGATGTTTTTAGTAGTGTCGATTGTAATTGGGACCAGAGTAAATTTCTTTGATTGCAGATTATTTATCTGGTTCTTTTCATCCTTTGGCCGTGTGGGGTTGTTTGATTTTTCCTTCTGAATTATTTTCCTAATGTTATCGATTTTGTTGATAAAAAAATTTGACAGTTCATTGCAGAATTCCTGTCTTTCGTTTGCTGAAGACTCCAAGCAGATGGGATTCATGGTCTGGGCCACTAGTTTAAAGAGTTCACGGGGGCGGTTTAGGGCTTTTGCGATGGTGTTAGCGAAATGGTCTTTTTTTGCTTTGAAGATTGCTTTATGATATTTCCTAGTGAGTGCTTTGTAGATTGTGTAGTTCTCCTTTGTTGAATTTCTTCTCCATGCTCCTTCTGCTCTTCTGCGTTCTTGTTTCAGTAAAGTCAGAGCGTCATTGAACCAGCCCACGTTGTTTTTGCGGATGCGCGCTCTGCGTCTTGGAGCAACCGTGTCTGCTGTCTGTAGCAAAGCTTTGTTCAGGGAGTTGAGTGTTTCTTCTGTTGAGTGGTTTTGGTTTAGCATTTCCATATTGTTCTGCAGTGTGGTTTTGAAAAGTTCAGAGTATAGTTTCTTCTGTGATCTTGTCCAGTATGTTATTGCTGATTGTATTGATTTTTGTCGGGTGGTGTTGGTCGTTATGGTAAATTTGATGGCATGGTGGTCTGTCCATGGTAGAGGCTGGTTGTCCAGTGTGTTGATGTCCATATTTTGTTTGAAGATTAGGTCAAGAGTGTGACCTGATACATGTGTAGGAGTATTTATCAGTTGTTGCAAGCCTAGTTTTTCTAGTTGGTCGATGCAGGCGGTGGCGATAGGGTCTTCGGGGGCATTGGCCCAGAGGTTGAAGTCTCTGAGTAGCAGGAGGTTTTTGGTTTTCATGGTGTATGTCGAGAAAAATTCATCGAAATGTGTGAGGAGTTGTGTCTTTGGTCCCGGTGGTCTGTAGCAGAGCAGTATGTGGACGGTATCCTGGGGTGTAGTTTGAAGTTGCAAAGTGAGCGTTTCCATAAAAGGTAATGAGTTCTGTAGAGTTGGTTTGATGAACGTGAGGTGGTCCTTGTAAATTACTGCTAGGCCTCCTCCTCTTTGTCCTGTTCTGTGCTCCGTTAGGATGCGGTAGTTCTCCGGCACTAGTTCTGCTAGGATGGTATTGCAGTCGGGTGTTAGCCAGCTTTCAGTGATGAAGAGGCAATCTATGTTGTGTTGAGTGATGAAATCATGGATTTCCTGTCTGTGTTTGACTGCTGATCTGGTGTTGATTAGGGCACTTGATAGATGTTGTAGTATCCGTGGGGCTCTAATGTTTTTTCCTGTTGATAGTTGACTAATTCTTAGGATTCGTTCTTTTTGTAGTTTTTTTTGGATGGGTGTTGGTAGTATAGTGGTAAAGTTCTTTAGGCTTCGGATGGTGTCAGCTGAGTATTTAATATTGCCCATGTTGAGAATGATCCAGCTGACGATAATGATGATGATCCCAATGATGATGATTCCTTGCTGCTCCCTGGAGGCTGTTGAAGCTACCCTGAGCCTTCCCGCTAATGGCAGGAACCTGATATACTTACCTGGGTAAAGATGAGTGATGATGGTGATGTCGCTGGTGGTCCTGGTGAAGACGGTGATGATCTACCCTATCTAACCCCCCCCCGTTGATCCAGAGGAAGGCGAAAAACCCCGGCCAAGCACGAGCCAATAGTGCTACAGCGGGGGAAAAAATTCCTTCCTGATCCCTCTAGAGGCGATCGGGTTGCCCTGGATCAGCTAGCTAATGGAGGAACCCGGTATACTTACCTAGTTGAAGATGCAGATGAGGAGGGTGATGATGTTGCTGAGAATGAGGGCAAGATGATAGTAATTGTATTAGCAGTTCTTGCTGTTTGTATTACTGTAGTACTGTTAAAGTCCTGTAGATATAGGTCCAGGTGTACCAAGATGGCGCCTGGTGCCTAGGCTCGGTAAGGAGAGTGCTGAGGCTGGGCGGGTGTACCAAGATGGCCGCCGCGGCTGACAAGTTATGCTGGGCCGCGCGCTGTCCTGACAAGGACAGGCGGTGGTAGTTGCGGCTACAAGTCTACTGCCGACTAGAGGATTTCCGATGTGGGGGAGACAGGCGTGCCCGCAAAGGAAGGAAGTGAGGGGGGGCCGATGCTGAGGTGGAGGAGCCCGGAACTAGGCCTCAGCCACGGACTGTCCTGCCGGCCGTTACCGGTCACTGGTGAGTGAGTGGCGGCCTGGATGGGGGCGGTGATGGTACCTGATGGCGGCTGTGCTCCGCTTTAGGTACGGCTGTAAGGGATAGGGCCTGGTCCCGGGGGCTGTAGCCTGTTAGGCAGCCCCTGTATGGGGATAGGAACGCTAGATGTGCCTTGGAAGGCAGAAGGCAGGAGCTCCTGTGACAGACGTCTGCTCACATCTGCTCACAACTGACAATGCATGTAACCAAGTGAAGGTGGAATTATTACTCTCACTCACTCAAGAGACAGAAGGATTTGAGGCAACCTACATCCACAGAAGATCTGTGGTTAGTTCTCCAAGATGTTTGGAACAACCTATCTGCTGAGTTCTTTCATAAGCTGTGTGCAAGTGTTCCAAGAAGAATTGGATGCTGGCTTGAAGCAAAATGGTAGTCACATCAAATATTGTTTGATTTTGATTTTTCTTCTGTTGGCCCACTTTGCATTTTGTAAATTGAAAAATAAACTATTAAAATATATGTAGCGGGGTATTCCCCTATATTGGGAAGAAACTACATTACCCATAACCCCATTCTTGAGATGTTCCACCGCAGAGACTCATGGGAGGGGTTATAAAAGGAGGAGGCGAGGCCGGGCTCGGCCTCTTTGGGACACGAGACTTCACAGACGGATCCTCCTGTGCGGATGTGTCGGAGTGCAAGGCCTGAAGCCTGAGGCCTTGCTCTGCACCAAAGAGCCTTCCACCTCCCTCTGCGAGCCTGGGTGGCATCTGACTTTGTGCGCTACAGCCTTGTCGGATCGGGGGCCCGATCGTTGGAGAGATCGTGTGTGTGTGACACGGCCGGTGGAGGTTTCCCGAACTGGATCCGTAGTCCGGCGGGTGAGAGGGCATAAGCCCAGCTAAGATACTGTTACTGTATATAGGCCTATAGACTGCCATGGCCT
Organism: Rana muscosa; assembly: GCA_029206835.1. Taxonomy (NCBI): domain Eukaryota; kingdom Metazoa; phylum Chordata; class Amphibia; order Anura; family Ranidae; genus Rana; species Rana muscosa. Next base: position 89,993,131 of record JARGYO010005626.1, read on the forward strand.
ACAAGTTATTTTGATACCCCTATTGAAGAGCCTTGTCAGAACTGAGCTTGCGGCTTTATTTAACCAAGTTCTATACCCCTTGGATTACAAAGTTATACTCTGTTTAAAGTGCACCACCATTACAGACCTGCCGGTGAAGAAAGAAGGACTAAGTTAAATATTAGAACCAGGCCTGGTGGGGACTCTAGCGTGTTTAATTACTGCGCCATAGGGCACTTAGTTAACGGTCGCCCGTATGGCGCACCTGTAGCGTGTGTTACTACATAGTGTGTTAGAGTGGCAGGACGCTGCCCTTAGGAGTGATTATCTTGAACTGTGATTACTGTTACCCCTTTTATCCATATTGAGAAAATAAGTAAAACACTTTATCTATTACAATTCATCATTACTGTGTCCTGGCTTAGTTATTATATTGCATAGGATATATCATTGATTATTAGTACTAGCTGTGCCAGAAGGGGGTAGAGCCTATTGCCGGGGGTTGGCGGAGCTGCACTCAGGGCCCAAATCTAATTCTGCGGCCTCCTTAGTTGGAGGTATCGCTACACGTGGGGGTTCTCGTCCGGGATCCTGATGCAGCAAGTGAACGCCAGAAGTGCCGGCATGGACCCCATGGATCCAAGAGCGGTAGAAGAATGGTGCAAAGCCGCTAATACAGAGCCAAAACAGTCGATAGCCATTAGCCTCCCGGGGGAGAACTGGTCGAGTGAGACGGTAGAGGAACTAATGAAATCAGTGTCCCCAGATCACACACCGTGGGTGATGGACATAAAGTCAGACCCAGAAATCTCATACCAATACGCATTAGTGGAATATTGGGACAGGATGCCAGAGGCCTGTAAGCACAAGTGTCTGCAGACGCCAGACAACAGAACATTTAGGCTGGCGCACGCAATAGCTGAAGTAAAGGAACCATCCCCTACGGGATCGCCACAGGCTGCGGCCCGAACTCCACCTGAAAGAAAAGACAGGGTGACACCCCCAGTAGCATCTGCACCGGCCACTACTATATCACCAGAACTGATAAATGCAATAGGGGATTTGCTAGCCAAATGTCAGAAGACAAGTACGGTGCATGTGGAAACTAGCTACCGGAGACTAAAAATATTCTCAGGGAAGCTCCCTGTCCTGGCAGGGGAAGAAGATTTTGATACCTGGGTGGAGCAGGCATTACAGGCGGTGGAGGCATGGGAGGTGCCTGAAGCACAGAAGAGGCAGCGAGTGTTAGAAAGCCTTAAAGGTGCAGCAGCAGAAGCAGTGAAAAGTTTCCGGTTTGGGAATGCAGGGTGCACGGCGCAGGACTGTCTAGCTATGCTGCAGGAAGAGTTTGGTCAATTAGACAAGGTGACAGAGATGGTCTACCAGTTTGAACACACTTTCCAAAAACCGGAGGAGAAACTTTCCGAGTATGTCAGAAGGCTAAACAGGCTGCTGTGCAAGATTGTGTTAAAGAAAGGGATGAAGCCCCAAGATGCCGATGCGGCAAGAATGAAGCAAGTCTTAAAGGGAGCGCTACGCTCCGATCCAGTCTGGCTGTACCTGAAAACCTTGGGAGGAGGAATGTTGCTGACTTATGCTGATTTAATAAAAATCATCAGAGATGAGGAGGCACTGCAACAGGACCAGCAGAAGGATAAGACAAGTGTTGTACCCGCACAGGTGCTGGTCAATCCAGTAATGACCCCTGAAAGAGAGGCGGAGATAGACACCCTAAAAACTCAGATGTCCAAGGTGTTAGAGATATTGACCTCTCTGATAGCAAAAGACACAGAGTGTCCCAAGAAGAAGGAAAGTCCAAGGAAGGAATTGTTCCCGATTGCCTCAGCACCCGAACCTTTACAAGAATGGGGAGATATAGTCTGCTTCAACTGTGGGGGAGTTGGACACATTGCAGCCACATGTTCTAGTCCGAAGAAGAAGAGACCAGACAACCGCAAGCCGGCGGGAAACTCCAGAGGGCCCCGGTGAAGGAGTCAACCGGGTGCCCATCATCTTCAGTAAACTCCAAGCTGAATGCGAAGAAAAACAAAAAGAGAGATAGAACACCAAAGGGGAAACGCAATACCCCTCAACAAAGCTATACTCCAGGAGGAAGGGGGGAGACCCCTCAGGAGAGGCACAACACTCCCCAAAGGGGGTGCCCACCCAAGAAAAATAATAGTACCCCTCAGCGGGTTCCTACACCCATTAAAAGGAGGGAAGTCAGTGCATACCAGGCTCAAGAAAGGTTCAAGTCCAAAGGGAATAGGACAAGAGAGAGTCCAAAGGGAAAAGGTCAAAAGAAGGCTGCTCCTGCCGGACCATATCCAGAGAAGCTGGTAGGCCCATCCCCTATAGTGCCCATTCAAGTGGAGGGAGTCTACACCAGGGGCCTCCTGGATACCGGGGCACAAGTGACCCTACTATACCGGGACTTCTACGACAGGCACCTGAGTCATCTGCCTATCCAGAAGATAGAAGAGCTGGAAATATGGGGAAATGGAACCCAGAGTTTCCCTTACGACGGCTACCTTCCCATCAAAATGACCTTTGACCCATCTGTGGCTGGGAAGGCCGAAGTGTTTGACACCCTGGCAGTTGTGTGCCCTAGGCCGCCTGGAGCCAACAAGAATTCCCTTATAATAGGGACGAACACGGACCTGGTCCGAAGACTCCTGACCCCTCTCGTGACAGAAGAAAGACAAGCAGCTACCAAGGTCCATCCCATGCTGAAGACAGCCTACCAACGGCTGGTCCAAGAGAGGGAGACCCCTGGAGAGGAGATAGGGAAGGTGTGGAGACTTGGAAGAGAAGGGGTAGTGTTGCAGCCCGGTGAAGTAACCTGTCTCAGGGCCACTGTGAAGCTTACTTGGGAGCAGCCTGGTCCCTTTGTCATGCTGGAGTCAGACCCAAGGGGTGAGTCCTCAGGCCTGGAGGTGATACCGGAAGTGATTCCGCTGAAGGTCCTGAAGAAGGCCCATTATAGAGTTCCAGTGAGTGTTAGGAATACTACCAAAGACCCCATGGAAATCCCAGCCAGAATGTTGCTAGGCCAGGTGAGCCCGGCGGCCCCTGTTACCCTGTCAGAAGTGAAGAGGACAGGTGGAGGAGGGGATGTCTGGGAGAAGCTGTCCATGGAAAACCCGAATCTGTCCAGGGCTTGGAAAGAGAGAGCCAAGGCCCAGTTGAATAGATGGGAGAAGATCTTCTCTAAGGATGAGTTTGATGTGGGGTGTGCAAGGAGTGCCACCCATCGGATCCGCCTCCAGGAAGATAAGCCCTTCCGAGAAAGGGTCAGGCGGGTCCCGCTAGCAGATCTGGAGGATCTGAGGGAACAACTTGCAGAACTCAAGAGGACTGGTGTGATACGGGAGTCCAGAAGCCCCTATGCCTCTCCCATAGTGGTGGTCCGAAAGAAGAATGGATCATTGAGGCTCTGTATCGACTACAGGACTCTCAACAGGAGAACCATACCTGACCAATACACCACTCCGAGGATAGAGGATGCCCTACAGAGCTTGTCTGGAGCCAAATGGTTCAGCGTTATGGATCTCAAGAGTGGGTACTATCAGATTCCGATGCACCCAGCAGACAAGGAGAAGACAGCTTTCATAACTCTAGTGGGGTTCTTTGAATTCGACCGGATGCCCCAAGGTCTGTCTGGAGCCCCAGCTACTTTCCAACGTCTCATGGAGAAGACAGTAGGAGACATGAACTTGATCAAAGTCCTTGTATACCTGGACGATGTCATTGTCTTTGGGAGAACCTTGGAGGAACATGAAAAGAGGCTGGAAAAAGTGTTGAGAAGACTCAGTGAGGAGGGACTCAAGCTTTCGCCTGAGAAGTGTCGGTTCTACCAGTCTTCTGTGAACTATCTGGGGCACATAGTGTCTGAAGAAGGGGTGGCCACAGACCCTGAGAAATTGGAGGCAGTTACCTCCTGGCCACGGCCCACCACAGTAACAGAATTCAGATCCTTCTTGGGCTTCTGCTCCTACTACAGGAGGTTTGTGGAGGGATTTGCCCGAATTGCTAGACCATTGAATGAGTTGCTCAAGACTGAAGGAGAAGAGGATGGCTCGGGGCCCAGGAGGCCAGGAGAGTCCCTCAGAGATCAGTGGAATCAGAAGTGTGAAGAGGCTTTCCAGGAATTGAAGAGGAGCCTGACCACTGCACCAGTCTTGGCCTACGCAGACCCAACCAAACCCTATGAACTGCACGTGGATGCTAGTCATGACGGTCTGGGAGGAGTACTTTACCAAGAACATGAGGGGCAATTGCGACCTGTTGCCTATGTGAGTAGGAGCCTGACCCCCTCTGAGAAGAACTATCCCACTCACAAGCTGGAGTTCCTGGCCCTCAAGTGGGCGGTAGTAGACAAGCTCAAAGACTACCTGTATGGAGCGGAGTTCACTGTGAAGACCGACAACAACCCCCTTACCTACCTGTTCACCACGGCCAAGCTGGACGCCACTGGACACAGGTGGCTGGCCGCACTGTCTGGATTCAACTTCAGCCTTAAGTATAGACCAGGAGTGGGGAATCGAGACGCAGACGCTCTGTCCAGAAGATCTCATTCCCCCACCATTGAACTAGAAGATTGGACCCAAGTGGCACCGGACGGGGTGCGGGCCCTTTGTCAAGGAGCTGAATTCCAAGCCCGAGGAGGCTCCAGAGCAGAGGAAATAGGAGTTACCACGGTGGGAGTCCCCAAACACTACTGTGGAGTAGCTCAATTGGAAGAGGACAACCTACCAAGACTGTCCAAGAAGGAACTGAGGTGTGACCAATTGGAAGACCCCATGGGGAGATTGGTCCTGGAGGCCTTGGAGAATCAGGATCCAAACAGACTCATGCGTCAACCTTCAAAAGAAGCTCGCCTGCTGAGGAAAGAGTGGGACAGGTTGCAGTTACATCAGGGAGTGGTCTACCGAAGGGGCCCCTCTGATGACTCAGAAGATAAGTGGCAGCTGTTCCTCCCAGAGAAACATCGGGAGACTGTTCTGATTGCCCTGCATGACAATCATGGCCACTTAGGGGCTGAAAGGACCTTTCAACTTGTCAGAAGTCGGTTCTATTGGCCCTGCATGAGGGCAGAGGTAGAGGAGTACTGCCACTCATGTGCGCGATGCATCCAGGAAGACTTTGCCCCATCAAGCTGCCCCAATGGGCCATCTACAGAGCCAAGGGCCCATGGACCTGGTGTGCATTGACTTTCTCTGCCTCAAACCCGACCTGAGTGGACTAGGAAATGTTCTGGTGATAACCGACCATTTCACCCGGTATGCCCAGGCTTTCCCCACCAAAGACCAGAAGGCCTCTACCGTTGCCAAGATACTTATGGAGAAGTATTTTGTCCATTATGGGCTGCCACAGAGACTCCATTCAGACCAAGGGAGGGACTTCGAGAGTAAGCTGATCCGGAAGCTTTTGGATTCTTTGGGAATTAAGAAGACTCGAACTACACCTTACCATCCTCAGGGAGATGCTCAGCCGGAAAGGTTCAACCGAACCTTGCTTAACATGTTGGGGACTCTGGAAAGCGAGAAAAAGCAACATTGGAGCCAACACAGTGATGCTACAGGCTACTCTCCATATCGACTCATGTTTGGGAGAGAAGCGAGACTACCGGTGGACCTGGCGTTTGGTACCTCACTGGACCATTCCTCAGCCACATCCCACAAAGGATATGTGGACAGGCTCAGACACAGCCTGAAAGTAGCCTATGAACAAGCTCAAGCGGCCTCAGATCAAAGGGGAGCTCAGAATAAAATAAATTTCGACTTGAAGGTCCGGATACAAGACCTACAGCCCGGGGATCGAGTACTGTTGCGCAATCTGGGAGTCCCCGGAAAGCACAAACTTGCAGACAGATGGAGATCTGAACCCTATGTCATCTGCAGGAAGTTGCCGGGCCTACCTGTCTACAAGGTGAAGCCAGAGGGAAAGGTAGGCCCACTGAAGACATGGCATCGAAACCACCTGCTCCCACTTGCGGAGGCAGTTAGAATACCTCCCGTGGGAGACTCCCCTGAACCGGCCTCTATCTTGGATACTCCTAGGCCGAACACTCGGTCACAGACCTCCCGAGCTGAAAATGGAGAAGCCTCCCAACTTAGTGGAGATGAAGAGGGAGAACTTGATTGGCTGTGGTCTTCCCCAACTCCAGGAACTTCTATCATAGATCTTCCAGTCACCCAAGATACCACAGATGAAACACTGAACCCAGAGGCTACAGAGTTCATCCCCTTTAGTCCTTCAGCAGATTACTGGGAAGATGTCTATGATAGTTGCTCCGAGGAAGAGGAGCCTGTGGCGCCAGAGCCAGAGATTCCAGGAGAGCAAAGGGCTCGAAGAGTCATTCGACCTCCTAAGAAGCTGACCTACCCTCAGATGGGGAACAGTTCGGAAGACTCTGTAGTCACTGCTAGGAGAAATGCTGAGATTCCGGATCCCTCCACTGTCCATTTGGTGGAGGGCAACCCCAGCTCACTCTCTGGCACAGTTAGGCAGGCCACTCATGATAATGTGACCTGTGGGCAAGGGAATTCAACCCCTCAGTTATGGTGGGAATCCCCTATCCCAACATCGTTTTCAGAATTGTCCAGTGTTATATATAGTTGTTGTTAAAATTTATCTTTGGGGACCAAAGAGTTTAAGTGGGGGGAGTGTGTAGCGGGGTATTCCCCTATATTGGGAAGAAACTACATTACCCATAACCCCATTCTTGAGATGTTCCACCGCAGAGACTCATGGGAGGGGTTATAAAAGGAGGAGGCGAGGCCGGGCTCGGCCTCTTTGGGACACGAGACTTCACAGACGGATCCTCCTGTGCGGATGTGTCGGAGTGCAAGGCCTGAAGCCTGAGGCCTTGCTCTGCACCAAAGAGCCTTCCACCTCCCTCTGCGAGCCTGGGTGGCATCTGACTTTGTGCGCTACAGCCTTGTCGGATCGGGGGCCCGATCGTTGGAGAGATCGTGTGTGTGTGACACGGCCGGTGGAGGTTTCCCGGACTGGATCCATAGTCCGGCGGGTGAGAGGGCATAAGCCCAGCTAAGATACTGTTACTGTATATAGGCCTATAGACTGCCGTGGCCTACAAGTTATTTTGATACCCCTATTGAAGAGCCTTGTCAGAACTGAGCTTGCGGCTTTATTTAACCAAGTTCTATACCCCTTGGATTACAAAGTTATACTCTGTTTAAAGTGCACCACCATTACAGACCTGCCGGTGAAGAAAGAAGGACTAAGTTAAATATTAGAACCAGGCCTGGTGGGGACTCTAGCGTGTTTAATTACTGCGCCATAGGGCACTTAGTTAACGGTCGCCCGTATGGCGCACCTGTAGCGTGTGTTACTACATAGTGTGTTAGAGTGGCAGGACGCTGCCCTTAGGAGTGATTATCTTGAACTGTGATTACTGTTACCCCTTTTATCCATATTGAGAAAATAAGTAAAACACTTTATCTATTACAATTCATCATTACTGTGTCCTGGCTTAGTTATTATATTGCATAGGATATATCATTGATTATTAGTACTAGCTGTGCCAGAAGGGGGTAGAGCCTATTGCCGGGGGTTGGCGGAGCTGCACTCAGGGCCCAAATCTAATTCTGCGGCCTCCTTAGTTGGAGGTATCGCTACATATAAATTTGTGAAAGCTTTCTTACTTCACATTTCTTCACACCTGCCCAAATCTTTTTCACAGTATTGTATATCTGTGCCAAAGACGGGTTATCTTTGTATGCAACAAATCTGCAGACTCATGTAAAAAATACTAGTGCATTATACAAGGTATGCAAGTGGTTACTCCCAAGTAAGGAACCTAACTTATCCACAAAGTGAAAAAAAACAGAGTCATGGATGCTGGCTGATGTCATTACCCAAAAAAGGCCACATTTGGACAGTGATGGCAGACAGCATTCCCACCTCTTTGTTTACTTTCAGCTGTCAGACAGGGAATTTTCTGGCTGGCAGTTGAATGGGTCTGGGGATGCGCCACTGGTTGAAGGATGCCGGATTCTGCTGACAACCCATGAGCGTTCTCTATGGGAAGCTGTTACATTAATGGCAGCTTCCCAGCATACCGTATACGCCTAACTCTGTACCGAAGCACCGGTGGGTGCCGGCGGACATCGAGTCCACCATACCCACAGATCAGATCCTGCTTTGCCTAATCACAGCGAGAGCGGCAGGGTTGCCAACCTCCCGCAGCATTTTTTACTGACAAAACATGGACGATTTACTAGCGGAGCACATTTTTTACTGACAACCTGGGAAATTACAGAACTCCTGTTGAAAACTAACACAGTGAATATTTGAACAGTATAAACATGATATGGAAACCCTGACAATACCTTTAACAAAGGTACTTGTTTGATTTACACTTATCAGCCCTTGATATTTACAGGCAGTTGTAAAAAAAATAATCACTGATTTTAACAAGCTGTCAGTAAATTTACTGGTGGTTGGTAACACTGGGGAGCGGGTCGGCGGCGGTGTGCGCGCCTCACACCTAGAAGTGCAGAATCATGTACCAGGTACATGATCCTGTGCAGCAGAGCTGCCTTGCCGCCGTATATATATACAGAATATGGTCGGCAAATGGTTAATTAGACTCTAAAGCCTCGTACACACGGTTTGATTGTTGGCAGGGGATTGTCTGTTGACAGACTGTTGCCCTAAAATCTGACCGTTAGTACACTCCTTTTGACAATTGTTGTCCAACTTTCCGCCAACAAATGTTGAATGACAGTCTAGTAAGTTTTCGGCGGACAACGGTTTGACGTCTTATTTTCGTATGGTCAGTACACAAATCCGTCACACAAAAGTCGAAAGTACAGACACACATGTTTGGAATCAATGCTCACCAAACACGAAATTAGCAGAAGGGGCCCAAAGGGTGGCGCTCAAGAGCTGAAATTTCTCATAGTAGGTCACTACGTTTGTGTTTGTGGCAAGACAATTGTGTACCGTTAGAATGCAAGACAAGTTCCTGGCACACGCCCTATTGACAAAAATCAGACGCTTGGTTGGCCAACAATTGTACCGTGTGTACGCGGCTTTAGATTGTATTGAGCAAGGCCTTCTGATTCCTAGTGTATGGAATAGTATTGTAATTGTGCTGTCTTCCCTTAAGTTGCAAAGGGCTGTGTAAACTATTGGCGCTATATAAATCCTGTATAATAATAAAGGGGTCATGCAGTCAGTAAAGTGGCATTATTTCTTGTAAGTTACCATCATCAACAATAATTTATTTTATTTGTGGGTAATATTATTGCCGGGAGACGCATTGCTTAGGCAATGTGTTTTATGGGGCCACGTATATATGGATTTATGGGGATCTGTGTGTCCATGTGTATTTCCTTCTCACTGGACATATCTTTAATTTTCAACTTTAGATATTACCAAGGCCACGGGTCGTTTTTTTCTCCCCTTGCGGGTTTTTTTGCTGCCCCCTGTGATCCTTGGATGTGCCCAGGGCGGGATTCCGGTGCTACCGTTAGGGACGCAACCATCTGGGCTGACTGGAGTGTATAGAGAGGTAAGGGGCTTGACCCTAGGGGGGTAAATTGTGCATGCATAGATCTTTTTATCACTAATATTATAATATATGTTTTTGGTTATCATTATTAATGGATTGTATATGTATTTGTGTGTGTCTTTTTCTGTATTTTGTAGAAGGTGTATGTCACCTATTGGACAGTGCTTCCCTTTTGAAGAAGCCCGATTTAGGGGCAAAACATGTCGGGAGTTAGGCCATCCAACTGTCCAATTCAACTGTAATGTTTGTAACAATCACTCTCTACACCGTTTTTTACCATTGTTTTTATTTTGGTGTCAAAATAAAAATATTTTATTATAATCTGCTTGATACTTTGTTATTTCTGCACCATTAAAAATCCCATTTTCTTTGCTCCCATCTATTTACCAATTTAGGGATTTGGTGCTATATCTTATTAGTTGGTTATCCACAACCAAAACAAACGAACTACAGACACACATGTTTGGAATCAATGCTCACCAAACACGAAATTAGCAGAAGGGGCCCAAAGGGTGGCGCTCAAGAGCTGAAATTCCTCTTAGTAGGTCACTACGCTCGTGTTTGTGGCAAGACAATTGTGTAAGTGACAATTGTGGCAAGTGACAATTGTGTTAGAATGCAAGACAAGTTCCTGGCACACGCCCTATTGACAAAAATCAGACGCTTGGTTGGCCAACAATTGTACCGTGTGTACGCGGCTTTAGATTGTATTGAGCAAAGCCTTCTGATTCCTAGTGTATGGAATAGTATTGTAATTGTACTGTCTTCCCTTAAGTTGTAAAGGGCTGTGTAAACTATTGGCGCTATATAAATCCTGTATAATAATAACTAGCCATGGGTCATGGTAAAGGGGTCATGCAGTCAGAAAAGTGGCATTATTTATTTATTGAATGTAATGAAAGAGGAGCTCTGAAAAGAACAGTTTTTACATGATAAACAATATTAAAAATATTCATCACTTGCATCAAACTGCTTGGTGAATAGGATGTGTCCAAAGTGACAGATTGTCCTTGCGGAGTGTCTGCAGTATGAATGTGCTGTAAGCCGAAGTGGCCTTCTACAGCACAAATGAGGACACCTCTGATGTAAGAGAACATCCTCTGCGCCTAGCAGGTCTCATACATCTCGGATCACATTTCACTCCCTGCAGAGACACTATCCTGCTCACATTACTAATAACATTTACAGATCTATAAACACTGCCATTTACTTTCCTAAACAAATGAAAGCACACGTTACTTCTTTACAAGCTCAAACCCAGCCAGAGGATAGCTGGATGTTTGTAGAACAAGTGAAATGCTTTGTGAAGGTCTGGTACATTGTGAACAGATGAGAAAAAAAATGTGCCCCTAATTATGTTCTCCAAAAGGCACCTGCTATACATATGTGTGGTGTCTTCAAATAATACATGTATACGTATTTTTAACCACTTCAATACCGGGCACTTTCACCCCCTTCCTGCCCAGGTCAATTTTCAGCTTTCATCGCTGTCGCACTTTGAATGACAATTGCGCGGTCATGCAACACTGTACCCACATAAAATTGTTATAATTTTTTTCACACAAACAGCTTTCTTTTGGTGGCATTTAACCGCTTGTCTACCAGCCGCTGTCATTATACTGCGGCAGGTCGGCACGATCCCGCGAGCTGTCATAGCTGTACGTCGGCTCCTTTAAGCGGGCACGTGCCCGCTGCACTGCATGTGCGATCTTGGGCACGAGAGCCAGAACAGGGATGTGTGTGTTTAACACATCCCTGTTCTGTGAAGAGAGGAGAGGCAGATCGTGAGTTCCTATGAGCTAGGAACAACGATCTGTCATCTCCTCTAGTCAGTCCCATCCCCCTACAGTTAGAACACACAGTGAGGGAACACAGTTAACCCCTTCCCTGCCAGTGACATTTATACTGTAATCAGTGCATTTTTATAGCACTGATCACTGTATAATTGTCAATGGTCCCAAAAATGTGTCAAAAGTGTCCGATGTGTCCGCCATAATATCGCAGTCCCAAAAAAAAAAATCACAGATCACCGCCATTACTAGTAAAAAAATAATAATAATAAAAATGCTATAAATCTATCACCTATTTTGTAGACGCTATATCTTTTGCGCAAACCAATCAATATACGCTTATTGCGATTTTTATTACCAAAAATATGTAGAATAATACATATCGGCCTAAACTGAGAAAAAAAAATAGCTTTTTAAAAAAAATTGGGGATATTTATTATAGCAAAAAGTACAAAATGTGTTTTTTTCAAAATTGACGCTATTTTTTTGTTTATAGCGCAAAAAAAAATAAAAAACGCAGGGATGATCAAATACCACCAAAAGAAAGCTCTATTTGTGGGAAAAAAGGAAGTAAATTTTTTTGGGTACAGCGTCGCACGACCATGCAATTGTCAGTTAAAGCGACGCAGTGCCGTATCGCAAAAAATAGCCTAATCATTGAGCAGCCAAATCTTGCGGGGCTGAAGTGGTTAACCACCGCTGAATAACGGAAGAAAGCCCAAACATTTTGAAGAAAAAAACATTTTGTTACATTTTTTTGATGAGAATACTGTAACCCAAACGTATTATTTAGTCTGTGTGAAAGTTATAGAGTCCACAAACTATGGTACATATATGCAGTGGCGTAGCGTGGGGGGCCAGGGGGCGGTCGCCCCGGGCGCAAAATTTAGAGGGGCGCAGCGGCAGGTTACCCGCAGCTGTTCTCCTGCGCTGTGCAGTCTAGGAGACTGTGAGCTCTTCCGCTTCGCTATGAGGAAGAAGTTGCGGTGCAGTCCCAGCTTAGGCTCCAGCGGTGACACTGACACAGCAGTGAGTAAATGAACACTGAAGACCATCCATGATGATCCCAGGGATTGTGACCATGTGGTGACTGGGGGGAAGGAGAAGGGCAGGCGACTCACGAGGCATCCTCTCCATTACACGCCACTCCCCACACACGAGGTCCACATTCGACATGCTGTCCGCCCACTTATCCCGCCCCACAGCCCGGACTTCTGACCACCTCCGCTTCTCCTGAATCCTGCATGTGCCTGTCAGTGTGCTGCTACGCGGCCCTGGCACTCTGACCCTGCACCGACCACCCCAGGACTGGAGGAAACCGGGGCCAGGAGGAAGAGGATGAGGCATCATCCACACAGACAGAAGCCCCTCCTTACCGACAGCTGCACGGACATTGTGAGTACACCTCTACAGAGGAAAGCTCTGTACGGGATGATGACAGTCGGAGGGGGGGCTGGGGCTGTGGTCTGAACTGGAATCTGTAGGAAAGAGAGCTTTGTTTTTGGGGGGGAGATGTACACGGCGCACCCCCCTCAACCCTGCACGCCGCACACAGTGCAACCCCCTCAACCCTGCAATCCACACACAGGGCACCCCCCTCAACCCTGCAAGCCACACACAGCGCACCTTCCTCATCCCTGCAAGCCACACACAGCGCATCCCCTCAACCCTGCAAGCCACACACAACGGACCCCCTCAACCCTGCATGCCACACACAGCGCAACCCCTCAACCCTGCACGCCACACACAGTGCACTCCCAACCCTGCACGCCACACACAGCACATCCCCCAACCCTGCACGCCACACACAGCGTACCCCCCTTAACCCTGCACGCCACACACAGCGCACCTCCCTCAACCCTGCACGCTGAACACAGCACCCCCTCCTCAACCCTGCACGCTGCACACAGTGTACCCCCTCAACGCTGCACACAGCGCACCTCTGAACCCTGCATTCCATACAAAGCGCATCCCTCAGCCTTGCACCATACACAGCGCACCCCTCAACCCTCATTGCTAATAATTAGTTCTATTTCTTTTTTTCTGTCTATTGGTGGGTCCCGTCACTTCTGCAGTCTGTGGTGTGCAGGCAGTGAGATGATGTGCTTTAACCTTAAGCAACAAATCAGTGGGTTGTAATGATGTGCTGTAACCTCTAGCAACCAATCAGTGAGCCATAATGATGTGCTGCAATGTCTAGCAACCAATTAGAATAGGGAGCATTAATAATATGCAGTAACCTCTAGCAACCAGTGAGTGGTAATGTTGTGCAGTAACCTTCAGCAACCAATCAGTGAACAGTAATGATCTGCTGTAATCTCTAGCAAGCAATCAGTGAGCAATAATAACTTGCAGTAACCTCTAGAAACCAATCAGTTTGTAGTAATTATGTGCAGTAACCTCTAGCAACCAATCAGTGAGCAATAATAATGTGTGTAGTGGACAGTGTAGGAATCAGGTGGGTCAGTGTAGTGGTCAGTATAGGAATCAGGTAGGTCAGTATAGGAATCCGATAGGTCAGTTTAGTGGTCAGTGTAGGAATCAGGCAGGTCAGTATAGGAATCAGGTAGGTTAGTATAGTGATCAGGTAGGTCGGTGAAGGAATCAGGTTGTTCAGTACTATTGTACTAGCAGAAGGGACTCAGAGAGTGCTAAAAATCCGCGGGTTAGGGGGCGCAAATCTCTATCCCTGCCCTGGGCGCTGACAACCCACGCTACACCACTGCATATATGAACATTGATCAGTTCTGATGTACTGAAGGCCTATCTCATTTCTTGAGGCCCAGAAATGTCAGGACAGTACAAATACCCCCACAAATAACCCTTTTTTGGAAAGTAGACAGTCCGAGGTATTTAGTAAGAGGCATGGCAAGTTTTTTGAAGTTGTCATTTTTTTGTCACAATATTTTGGAAAATTATTTGTTTACTTTTTATTACATACTGTCACCAGCATCATAAAATAACTGGTGTGATCAGGGACACTGACTGGTGACAGTATGTAAAAATATATATATATACCGTATATACTCGAGTATAAGCCGAGATTTTCAGCCCTTTTTTTGGGGCTGAAAGTCCCCCCCCTCGGCTTATACTCGAGTCATAGCAATTTTTACATTGTAAATATTACCTGTAAAGAAGTTGCGGCTGCGGTGTCCATCGTTCAAATTCCGCGGCGTCCATCGTTCAAATTCCGCGGTCTCTTCCTGTTCCTTCCTTGATAGGCGAGTCTCAGCAGACACTCTCCGCCTATCACGAACGTTCTCTCATCCTCAGTTTTCCAGCAGACGTCTGTGATTGGCGGAACACCCAACACAGTGTCTGCTGGGAAAACTGAGGATGAGAGAATGATCGTGATAGGCAGAGAGTGTCTGCTGAGACTCGCCTATCAAGGAAGGAACAGGAAGAGACCGCGGAATTTGAACGATGGACGCCGCGGAATTTGAACGATGGACGCCGCAGCCGCAACTTCTTTACAGGTAATATTTACAATGTAAAATAGGGAACAGCGAGCTAGGGAACAGTGGGGCATCGGCTTATACTCGAGTCAGTAAGGTTTCCCAGTTTTTTTGCCAACATTAGGTACCTCGGCTTATACTCGAGTCGGCTTATACTCGAGTATATACGGTATATATATATATATATATATTTTTTTTTTCTTAAAACATTTTTTTTTTTTACTTTTTAAAAAAAAATATATATATTTTTTTTATGTTTTTTTTTTTTAAACATTTTGTAACAAGAGCAATACAGTGTTACCATAGTGGCAAATGATCAGGATTTTTTTTTTTTTTTGCACACTATAATTGCTTATACCAGTGAATTTCACTGTTATATGTAACCATTTTATTTGGTAAAGATGGGCTGGGATTGGCCCTGTCTGTACCATGTGATCATTGTGAGCAATGACAGAGATCAACACAATAGTACACAATGGCATGAATGAAAGCCAACCATTGTCTGCAGCTATCCTTGGTCACAGCCATCACATGATATCGGCAGCGGCTGGTATACTGGTCGTCATCCGCTGTGTCTGGATGAGGTCCTTTGATGTCCACCAAGAACAGCATGTGTCCCACCTGGCCATCATTTGTCTATAGGCCGGGTGAACTGGTTAAAGTGTAACTCCACTTTTACTGAGAAAAAAACATTCCCCTCTGGATGATCAATGTACATTGCAAGGATTTTAAGTAACTGTGTTGCAGATTCCTACTTGTTTCTGCTCTAAAGAAAAATTTTTATTTTTTATTTTATTCAACACAGAGGGAATCTGAATGAGAGTGACTTTTTCATTATTAAACAGCTCATGCACTTGTTTTAATGAGGAAAGCTGCAGTGTCTGCATCCCTTTAGGAGCAATTAAAGGCTAACTTTACCTTTAAAAAAAAAATGCACATATTATTGTAAAAAAAAAAAGTGCGTTTATTACTTTTTTTTCTGGAGCTTGCAGAACATTGCACCCACAATTAGCAGATCACAGGTACAATGTCAGGCACTTGCAGAATCTTGGGCAGAGCCTCACATGGCTGAGCTTTTGTTAAATAGTGGGAGCGGGTGTGGGGGGAGATCCCTCATCTGCTATTACAGTTGGGGATTGGAGGGGCACAGGCAAGTGCTCTTTGGAAGCATGTTACATGTTACAGTCTAAATACAGGTGTTACGTGTTACCAGAGGTGAACTTATCCTTTAACCCTTTAGGAGTATCTCACTAAAAATGAAATTTTTGTTGCAAAAGATGCCTAAAATATGAATTTTACAGAAAATGACTGAAAAATAAAGATAATTTTGATTAACATTCAATCACAATATAACGTATCTAGCAGTATATTCTATATTATTTTTTTATTTTGCTATAAAGTGGTATTAACCTTTAATGCAGGTATACAGGTCCTTCTCAAAAAATTTGCATATTGTGATAAAGTTCATTATTTTCTGTAATGTACTGATAAACATTAGACTTTCATATATTTTAGATTCATTACACACAACTGAAGTAGTTCAAGCCTTTTCTTGTTTTAATATTGATGATTTTGGCATACAGCTCATGAAAACCCAAAAATCCTATCTCAAAAAATTAGCATATTTCATCCGACCAATAAAAGAAAAGTGTTTTTAATACAAAAAAAGTCAACCTTCAAATAATTATGTTCAGTTATGCACTCAATACTTGGTCGGGAATCCTTTTGCAGAAATGACTGCTTCAATGCGGCGTGGCATGGAGGCAACCAGCCTGTGGCACTGCTGAGGTGTTATGGAGGCCCAGGATGCTTCGATAGCGGCCTTAAGCTCATCCAGAGTGTTGGGTCTTGCGTCTCTCAACTTTCTCTTCCCAATATTCCACAGATTCTCTATGGGGTTCAGGTCAGGAGAGTTGGCAGTCCAATTGAGCACAGTAATACCATGGTCAGTAAACCATTTACCAGTGGTTTTGGCACTGTGAGCAGGTGCCAGGTCGTGCTGAAAAATGAAATCTTCATCTCCATAAAGCTTTTCAGCAGATGGAAGCATGAAGTGCTCCAAAATCTCCTGATAGCTAGCTGCATTGACCCTGCCCTTGATAAAACACAGTGGACCAACACCAGCAGCTGACATGGCACCCCAGACCATCACTGACTGTGGGTACTTGACACTGGACTTCAGGCATTTTGGCATTTCCCTCTCCCCAGTCTTCCTCCAGACTCTGGCACCTTGATTTTCGAATGACATGCAAAATTTGCTTTCATCCGAAAAAAGTACTTTGGACCACTGAGCAACAGTCCAGTGCTGCTTCTCTGTAGCCCAGGTCAGGCGCTTCTGCCGCTGTTTCTGGTTCAAAAGTGGCTTGACCTGGGGAATGCGGCACCTGTAGCCCATTTCCTGCACACACCTGTTCACGGTGGCTCTGGATGTTTCTACTCCAGACTCAGTCCACTGCTTCCGCAGGTCCTCCAAGGTCTGGAATCGGTCCTTCTCCACAATCTTCTTCAGGGTCCGGTCACCTCTTCTCGTTGTGCAGCGTTTTCTGCCACACTTTTTCCTTCCCACAGACTTCCCACTGAGGTGCCTTGATACAGCACTCTGGGAACAGCCTATTCGTTCAGAAATTTCTTTCTGTGTCTTACCCTCTTGCTTGAGGGTGTCAATGATGGCCTTCTGGACAGCAGTCAGGTCGGCAGTCTTACCCATGATTGCGGTTTTGAGTAATGAACCAGGCTGGGAGTTTTTAAAAGCCTCAGGAATCTTTTGCAGGTGTTTAGAGTTAATTAGTTGATTCAGATGATTAGGTTAATAGCTCGTTTAGAGAACCTTTTCATGATATGCTAATTTTTTGAGATAGGATTTTTGGGTTTTCATGAGCTGTATGCCAAAATCATCAATATTAAAACAAGAAAAGGCTTGAACTACTTCAGTTGTGTGTAATGAATCTAAAATATATGAAAGTCTAATGTTTATCGGTACATTACAGAAAATAATGAACTTTATCACAATATGCTAATTTTTTGAGAAGGACCTGTATAAGTACATACCTGAAACAGATACACAGCACCACAAGGTTTCTAAAGGTAAAGTGTAATTTCATCTGAAACCTTTGTTTAGTAGGGAAAGACTGGAACCTCTGCTGGGTTTTATTGCATTTTTGTCCTCAGTGCTCCTCTTTTGTCCTCAGTGCTCAATAAAGTTCAATAAAACTCAACATAGGTTCTAGCCCTTCACCAGCATACTAAATGAATGTTTGGTTGTTGCATATGCCCCCTTTGGTGAGATATATCCTTCACTCAGGAGACTGTCTAGATTAATTGCTGCCTGAGGAGACCGTTTTTGGTCACCCCGGTAACATTTAAAACTTGTGCAATCTCTGGCCAGAGTCCTCGTTACCATTGTAACCCACCCACAACCTCCCAAACAAGAAGAAATATTGAAAGTTGGTATAATCTCCTTCGAGATTCCCTGCTACCGTTTCTTGTTTGCTGGATTATAGGTGGGTTTCTACGGTAATGTAATGTTTCTGGTGAGCCTGCTATACCGTGTCCCATGAACACTGTAGATGCCACCCCATTTTTTCCACTCTTCCTCTTTATTTGCTAGAATGCACAGCAACCAATGACACGGTGGGTAAGCTGTCAGCCTCCTAGCAACCAAGGGGCAATGACAGAAAAATAAGGTGGCATCTGCAACCCTGTGGTGGAAACCAAAGACACTGTGCAGCTGTGCATCATTGGTTGCTAGGATGTTATGGTGCCACCTGCACCCTAACAACCAAGGAAATTATGTTGCTTAGCTGCCAGAATCCTAGAAACCAGCTCAGTAACACTGCCTCGTGTATACAAGGCAACCTGAAATGCAGTGAAGATAGTGTCCAGTATGGTCTCAGTGCCGCCCCCCTTTGATTGCTGCCGGAGGCAGATGCCTAACTTTTCCTGATTGGCGGCATACACATAACTTTATGAATTTCTGTCCTTACTTTTTTTTTGGTTGCAGTGTCAGAAAAACCAGGACTAGGAGGAATTAGCGATTAATGTGGACCGATTATTAAAAATCTAAATTTATGGAAGATATTATTTCAATATGAATAAATTAATAAAAAGTACCTATCTCTTGCCATGGATAACATGAATGTTTCTCCAAGGGTCCCTTTTGGGCATTGTGGGTGTTTTACATCATTAAAGATTGCAGAAACATATTCTGTCTGAAGCAGGCCCTGCATGTTTAACCATAGCTACAGATCTGGGTAAAGTACTGACGGATCCCAGGCTCCTCTACCTCCAATCCCATCAATTACAGCTGAGTCAGAGTAAAGTATAGGGTTCCTGCAAGAAAACTTCATTTTTTATCCAAGGCATATGCTGTCAGAGTAACAGAGAAACACAAACTTATCACAAATTACATAAATGGGGCTAGAAAAATGCACTTTTTGTGGCTATCAACAGTTGCAGTGTAAAGAACTGCTTTAAAAAAACGTATTGGGTGATGCAAAGGCACTAAATTTAGACCTCCAGTTCAAATTGCAGTGCTTTGTAGACTAAATTCCTTCCAACCACAATGCAATTCTCTTCTTTGACATTGGCTTTTACCTGATGTGCCCCTGACTACTGTGTGTTCTTGACCAATTTATTTGCCTGTTTCTATAACCTCTGACCTTCTGACATCAGTTTCTCCTGTCATTTCCCTGTGGGTGTCTATTGCTAGAGGTTCCATTCTTTACCAGATGACCTGACCAATTTGTCTCTGCCAAGTGCTCCAAAGTGCTCATACTGTATGAGTCCCAGGAGCTCAGCTCAAAGTGAAAAGGTGATACTGCAAATAGAAAAACATCAGAGATAATGCAGGAAAAACATGCCATATATTTGTAACATCCACTTTAAAAACAATTTTTTATTGAGTAACAGAGTATTATTATTATTATTCAGAATTGATATAGTGTCAACGGTTTGCACAGTGCTATACAATCTAAAGGAAGACAGTACAGTTACAATACAATAAAATACAAGAGGGAAAAGAGAGCCATGCTCATAAGAGCTTACAATCTAATAAGGTGGGGCAAGTGGTACAAAGGGTAGTAACTGTGGGGGGTGAGCTGGTGGAAGAGTTAAAAGTCCAGTTGTTAGCTGGAGGCTGATGGGCTTCTCTGAAGAGATGAGTATTCCATATAACAAAAAAAATAAAATTTCAACATATGTACATAAAAATAGAGCTTCACACTAAAATTTCCAGTATCTACTCATAGCAGTTTTGTTACAGTCAAATAAAAATTTGGATATCAATAAACTGTGTTCATGTGTAGCCTCAAAAGCTTTCAGATAAAATCTTAGAGTTGTGGTTGATGGATTGGAGGGGAACCCACACACCATATTTATTGGAAGCAGCCTTCTCATAGTAGGAACATTCTTGGCTAGATAGCTAAATGAGGAATAAAGCTCTATTTGGTAAGTTTTAGGGCTGAGGATCATTAGAGTAGTACGGTACTTTGTAAATCGCCCATTCCATAAGGAAATCCTAGATTTCAACTGATCCATGGTGACCACATTTTGTAAAGGGATTGTAGTCTGGACAGCAGAGTGCATGAAATATATTCAGAGATGAAAATCCACACATTTTTGTCTAGTAGGCACAGTAGGCTTCTGTTGTACTTTTACAAGAGGCAGTTATTACACATCTAGATGATGTGGGATGTTAAAGTGTTATTTTTACGTTTTGGATAAAGTAGGGAAGGGGGTAAACTCTATCAGTTAATTGTTTTGTGTCTGTGGCCTGTTGGGGAGATTCCCCTTGACTTCCTGTCCTGGAGATGTAACAGGAAGAGAGAAGAATTATTTACAAAGTGAGAGGAATTTCCAACTTACAGAGTTGTTACTAGAATAGGTGTCCCCATCCCTTCTATCACTTTAGTCGGGACACAGGCAGATTGAAAAACTTGACAGAGGCCCTGACCCTTTCCTACTCTAACCAAAAATTAAAAATGGGCTATACATAAACTAAAATTTATTGGAGTACTTTCCCAATCCCAGTGCCTCCTTGGCAAGGATGGTAACCCAGAGGATATTGGTCCATGCAGTAGGTAGGTTAAAAGTAAAACACTGGTGCCCTAAACTGAGAAACCACCTCATGTCCTTGAACATGTCCTTCTGATAGAAGGAATTCAACCTTCATTATCATCATCCAATCAACCTCAACCTGCAGTGTCTGTATCCCTTTACTTAAGGCCACCACTGGAAATGTTGGGCCTCTGTAAGCCTGACAGCCTCACCAGTTTCTCCCCATAAACTTAAGGTGCCCCTATCAAAAGCCTGATATCCCCATATGCAATGTAGAAGGATCTTTTTTCCACCGGAATGTTGGCTCAAACTTGTGTTGCATACACACGGTCCCACAAAATTCCGACCATCAAGAATGCGGTGACGTAAAACACTACAACAAGCCGAGAAAAATGAAGTTCAATAATTCC
Source organism: Rana muscosa (assembly GCA_029206835.1). NCBI lineage: Eukaryota > Metazoa > Chordata > Amphibia > Anura > Ranidae > Rana > Rana muscosa. The sequence continues at coordinate 90,014,363 of JARGYO010005626.1, forward strand.
AAGCATGAGCCGAATTGATTCAGAGCATGCGTGTTTTTTTGTGCGTCGGAATTGCATACAGACGATCGGAATTTCCGACAAGTACTTTTCTTGTCGGAAAATTTGAGAACCAGCTCTCAAATTTTTGTTGGCGGCAATTCCGGCAGAAAAAGTCGGATGGAGCCTACACATGGTCGGAATTTCCGACCAAAAGCACTAGAACAGCCTCTCCAGCATCGTGCAAATACTGAAGAGTGTGCTGTCTTCTGCCGTTTCTGGGAAAATCTTGCTACATAATGCATAATGTAATCTTGCTACATAGTAGTAAAACATTCAATAGGGTGCTTTACAGCATGTAACTCCCTTTGTCTCCTGTACTGCCACTCAATCACAGAAGGGAGGTATACATGGTGGGGGAGGGGGGGAGGAGGAAGTTAGAATACCACACTGTTCCCTTGCACTCTTCATGAATGACCCACCAGTGGTTTTGCTAGGATTGTAACCGATCTGGTATACCCCTGGACATTCTGAAGAACAATCATGTGGGGGGATTTTAGGGGCATAGTTTAATAGAATCTATGCTTACTCGTTGTATACAAAGCACATGTATGCCAGAGTTCCATTATGTATGCTTTCCTGCACTTAGACTACAAACAGAGAGCTAGCACATTCTTCAAGCCTGTATTAAACCTCGCCCAAGAAAAAGCAACCCCCTTAAGCAAACTCCCCCAAGTAAAAACAACCCCTTCACCAAAGAAAAATCGATTTCTTTCTCCCCAACAAAATGCCCCAGAAACAAACACTTAAAACAAAACCCTTAAAGCTACCATTTCCTGTTAATTTCGGCACCACTCTTCCACTGCTCACCTCTGCATCTTTTATCCCCCACTACCTCTGCACCCTCTTCCACTGCTCACATCTAGACCCTATGCATTATTTTGTTACCACTCACCTCTGCACCTCTACTTCACTGCCTGCCTCTGTTATGCCCTCATCAACAACTTGCCTCTGCGCCCCTTTTTAACAGCTAGACTCTGAACCTCTCCTCCACTGCTCGCCCTTCAATGTTAGGCACAGCTAGCCTTTGCATGCCTCATTCACAGCTGTCTTCTGCTCCCCTTGTCCCCTACTTGCCTCTGCACAACTCATCCACTGCTTGGCTCTGCACTATACATCTACAGTTTTCCCCCTACACTAGACAAAGCTCCACTCTGCACCCTTTGTTCACAGTGCCCTCCTTCACCTACTACTTGGACATGTACCCTTTATCCACAGCTTGCCTCTGCACCCCTTATCTACAGTTCTACCCTCCCTCTAGGCACAGCTTGCCTCTGCACCCCTTATTTACAGTTCTACCCCCCCTCTAGGCACAGCTTGCCTCTGCGCCCCTTATCTACAGTTCTACCCTCCCTCTAGGCACAGCTTGCCTCTGCGCCCCTTATCTACAGTTCTACCCCCCTCTAGGCACAGCTTGCCTCTGTGCCCCTTATCTACAGTTCTACCCCTCCTCTAGGCACAGCTTGCCTCTGCACCCCCTTATCTACAGTTCTACCCCCCTCTAGGCACAGCTTGCCTCTGTGCCCCTTATCTACAGTTCTACCCCCCTCTAGGCACAGCTTGCCTCTGCGCCCCTTATCTACAGTTCTACCCTCCCTCTAGGCACAGCTTGCCTCTGCGCCCCCTTATCTACAGTTCTACCCTCCTCTAGGCACAGCTTGCCTCTGCGCCCCTTATCTACAGTTCTACCCCCCTCTAGGCACAGCTTGCCTCTGCACCCCTTATTTACAGTTCTACCCCTCCTCTAGGCACAGCTTGCCTCTGCGCCCCTTATCTACAGTTCTACCCTCCCTCTAGGCACAGCTTGCCTCTGCGCCCCTTATCTACAGTTCTACCCCCCTCTAGGCACAGCTTGCCTCTGTGCCCCTTATCTACAGTTCTACCCCTCCTCTAGGCACAGCTTGCCTCTGCGCCCCCTTATCTACAGTTCTACCCCCCTCTAGGCACAGCTTGCCTCTGCGCCCCTTATCTACAGTTCTACCCCCCTCTAGGCACAGCTTGCCTCTGCGCCCCTTATCTACAGTTCTACCCTCCCTCTAGGCACAGCTTGCCTCTGCACCCCTTATCTACAGTTCTACCCCCCCTCTAGGCACAGCTTGCCTTTGCAACAGCCTGTGTCTGCATGCCTGTATCCACTGCTCTCACATGAACATTTCATCCACAGCTTATCTGTACTCTTGATCCAGAGCTTACTACCAATACAACAACCGATACACCTTGGCCACAATACACTTACACCCCTTGTACCCCTCATTTATAGCTCACCTGCACCCTCTGAACTCCTCATCCACAGCATACCTGCACTAATGGATTCTTGTCCACAACTCAACTACACACAGCTTGCCCGTACTCCTTGTAAACAGCTCACCTGCCTCTCCAGCACCAGGCTCACTTACACCTCCTGTAAAAAGTCCACCTGCATTCTGGTTCCCAACGTACTTGCACCTTCTTGCACTGTTGCACCTGTCTCCTCACTCACCTGAAGCTGAATGAGGGAGCTATCCCAGTGTAAGGTCTTTTCCTATTGTTTCCTTGCTTCTGCCTGTGCACCTTGCAACGTTGACAGTGGTAGAGACAAAATTGACATGGTAGGATGCAGCAACCTTGACACTTAGGACACCAAGCAAGAGATACCAGCTCTTGTCCCAGATGCTTGGCGCTAGCAACACCAATGGATGCCTAACTTGAACCAGAACTGTAGCACTGAAGTACTGCCTGTAATCCCCTACCGGTGGTTATGCATTTACTAGAAAAGTAGCTTTAAACTGTATCTTACCAAAAATCGAATTCCTATTGGGGAAATACTAGCAACTTGATTGATAACTTTGTACACACAAGGAAGCAATATTCTTAATTATTGAATATTTTTATTTTTAAATATATATTTTTTATTACATTAAAAAAAATCAAAGTAGCTGCAGAAAGAAATGGAAAGATGTTTTTTAGTAACAGTCAATTACAAAATTGTGTATGTAGCATTTATATACTGTAGGTCATATTGATTATTTTTTTCCGCAAAAGCTGAGATAGTTTGTAATGATTTTAGCCTATTATGAAGTAATAAGTAAAGAACTATGATAAATGGGGCTACAATGTTGTAAATAGTCCTTCTGTTAAATTTAAAATTACCTTCTAAATGTTGTGATGCATACGTGCAATCGTTTTTGTAATTGTTAAAAAATAAACATCTGTTGTGGCCTACAAAATGTGCACTTATTTTAGGTTAAAGACAAATACACAGAAAAAAGTGTAAATACTAATCAAATATTCGTGTCAATTTACTTTTGAGAAATGTGCTCATAATCTGCAGAGTGATAGTCATACCTGGGAAATGACTTGGCAATGTCGGAAGTTTACTTTGGTTGCTGGGTAGGGTTGCCACCTGTCAGGGATTCACCCGGACAGTTCGGGTTTGGAATCATGCGTCTGGGTTTCAGACTGCCTGAAACCCGGACACATTATTCAGACTGGACTATTGGGTTGCTGGCTGCAGGTGTCTAAACCGAGAGTGTCTGTTACACTCTCTTTCACACTGCCCAAAGCCAGCACTAACAGTCCCCCCCCCACACACACACACACAGTCGGGAGAGGAGAGCGGGCTCGATCTGCTCCTCTTCCTCCCGCCCCTACCCCACTGTGTCTGCCCACTGACCTCAGAAAAGGAAAGTGCGGGCTGAAAATTTGAAGTCCAGCAGCCTCAGATACATCTGCATGAGAGTTGCTGACTGCCAAGGGGTGAGTGAGCTCACCATCCATCCCCATCTGTGACTGAAGTCTCCTCCTTTCTCTCCTGCCTCTGAGTGATTACACTAAGGTAAATCAGGGTTCTCAGAGCACCCTACATCAGAGTTCCCCTTTATACCAGAGGCCACAGTGTTCCCCCTTACATCAGAGTCCTCTCTGTACATCAGAGTTCTCAGTGTTCCCCCTTAAATCAGGGTTCCCAGAGCATCCCTTATGTTAGAGTCCCCAGAGCTCTCCCTTACATCAGAGTCTGCACAGTCTTACAGTGTTACATTGTAAGGGAACTCTGCGAGGTCAGATGTAAAAGTGTAAAAGGGGAACTCTACAGATTCAGATGTAAAAGGGGAACTCTGTGGACTCTGATGTAAAGGGGGACTCTTATGATTAACTTTATATGATTAGAAATGTTATTTAATTGCAAAATATATGTATAGTGTATACTATAAAATAAGTTGCTGTGCGCCGCTAAAGTGTTCGGGTTTGACTTGAAGAAAAGGTGGCAACCCTATTGCTGGGTCATTGCCGGAATCATTTCCATCTCTAGAATTCTAGTTCTGTGACTGTGCAGCTTGTGTGACATCATTTCTCTGAGTCATGCATGCTGCACTCTACATTCACTGCCTACCGGGAGGGAGAGGAGGAGGTGCTGTATGAGAGGAAAGTGGACTTTGGGGAACTCGCCCCCAGCATAGCAGGGAGCAAGAATCAGAGTGGATGCTGTGTGCTGCGCTTAATATACTTCCGACTTCTACATTGCGTATGTTACATATACAGTACTTGACCCCTGCATTCTGTGTGTTACCCATTCCTGACCAATACACTGTGTACATTACCCACTCCAGACCCCTGCACTCTGCAAGTTACATACTCCTGCCACCTGCACTCATACATACATGTACATAGGCTTAGTCAAACACATAAACCAAATAAAAATTAACAAGCTTTCTCTTGCAATATCTTCCCTTATATTTAATGCACATATACTGTATGTAGGTGGTGTGCAGCGTGGTGCAGCGGCAATAATTCACACAGGTGGGTGCAATGAAGAACTTCTATTGAAATATGCAGAAACAGTTCACAACAGAACCCAGGAGGGACAACCGCCCACCCGGGTGCACTCATGGCCAGCAACCCTAATCCCCCTGCTTCCTGGTGCCCCCTGACACCATCCGCTGCTCTGCTAATATACATGTATGTGTGTTTGTGTTTGGTGCCCCCTGTCCCCTCCCCCCCTTGCAGTGCTGCCAGCTTCCCTCCTCTCCGGCCCGCTGCTGCGGGGGATGTTTCAGGATGGATGAGTGAATGAACTGTACAGATCATTCCAGTGTTCATACTTAACAGAAGCATAGTAAACTATTGAACAGGAAACCGCTCAGCAAAGAGCACTTACCATTCATTCACTGTCTAGTGCAGCTGATGCTGCATATAAAGGGGCTGGGGAAGCGCTGTTCTCAATCCCCTCCTCTCTGTTTAAATACTTTATAATTCACCAAAGCCTCCTAATGGGCCTCCTAAAAAAAAAAAAAAAAAAAGTAATAAAAAACAATATTGTAAAAAAAAAAAAAAAATATTGTAAAAAATAATATAAATAAAAACTACTAACACTGTCCACTGCCCTACTTACAACAATCTCTACTCTACTGACACCATCTGCTGCTCTGCTAATATACATGTATGTGTGCTTGTGCTCTGGGGTGCTCACCCTAATGCTGTAGACTACGCACACCAAGTGGTACGAGGTATCTGACTGCCATTTTGCATTTTTTTGCATTTTTTTTTTTTACATAAAAAAATTGCTCAAACACGCTTTTCCACTGTGCTGCTGTAATTCTTTACGTCTATCTATTAAGTTCTTGTGCTAAAACCAAGGCAGCCACATAACAGTAACCATGTTAACACATGATATGTTAGCATGGTGCAATTTATTATGCATGGCAGCCCAAAGCACTAAGGCAACACAGTTTTAATCCACATAAGTTGCAGCCGACCGCAATGCACGATACCACACTACCATGCATTGTGGCGCACTATGTTGCCAAAAATTATACATGCCCAATTTTTGGGATATTTTGGTGCATTGCCAGCCCATTCATCTGAATTGGCTGCCTAAAGTTGAATAAGTAGAGTAATGCCGCATACACACGATCGGAAATTCCGTCAAGAAAACCGTGGATTTTTTTCAGACGGAATTTCGGCTGAAACTTGTGTTGCATACACACGGTCACACAAATTTTGTCGGAAATTCCGACCGTCAAGAACGCGGTGACGTACAAGACGTACGACGAGCCGAGATCAATGAAGTTCAATAGGCAGTTCGGCTCTTCTGCTTGATTCTGCGCATGTGTGTTTTTTTGCATGTCGGAATTCCGTCGGAATTGCATACAGACGATAGGAATTTTTTCGTCGGAAAAATAGTGAACCTGCTCTCAATCTTTTGTTGGCGGAAATTCCGACAAAAAAAGTCAGATGGAGCCTACACACGGTCGGAATTTCCGACAAAAAGCTCACATCGGACTTTTCTTGTCGGAATTTCCGATCGTGTGTACGCGGCATAAGGGAGGGCCGTGAACCCTGTCTTTTTTTTTTGCCATTTGTGACTTTTGTAAAGATTTACCTTTGCTTCCTGTCTCATAGCCAAAACAGGAAGTGAAAGGAAATACATCCAAAGTGAGGAAATCCCAGGTTGTCATTCTCAGTGAAAACAGTAAACAGGACAAATAGAGAGGGCGAATCTCTCTAACACAGACACAGAAAGCAATAAAACCTGACAAGTGGTTAATCCCTCTCCACTCTATTTAAGTTTAATTGTACTTCCATGCAAAGCATGTTAATTCTCCAAAAAATGAGTGTTAATGCACATGTGATAGGGCAATGCATCAGGACACCAAGGTCTGGGTGGTCCCTAAATCAAGAGCGCATACAATATATTGCATTCCATTTTGGCATTGGCCCATGTAAACAAAAATAATGCGCTATTGATTCTGCCTTATTCTTTTTTTTTATGATTATTTGCGTATTATCACTTTCCTTGGGAATGCAAATGACAAGACTTTATTTGCTGTCTTTTCTTCTAGAAATGATTTTAATGTGGGAAGAATGCAGCTCCGCGCAGACAGAGAAAAACATGTTATCAGTTTGTCCCGCTCAATAAAAATAAATTACTGTTATTTGTAAGCCTAATTTTTTCGTTAAAAGCTTTGCAGGGTTCAAATACTTGGGTTGGCAACCAATATGTACATAATGAGCTTTTTACTGAAGTAATTAAAATTTGTTTATAATTAATACAGATGAATTGGTTTCCTCACAATAATAGGAGATTAACAGAGTCCACATTTTGGCAAGAAAGCCGTATTCTTTTCCAAGTGCTTTGGGACGTTATCCAATGCATGCCTACGAAATCCGGCTGAGGTTTCGCTGTTGCCATATGGCGCGACTATGCATTACAAAAAAAAAAAAAAAATCTTTTTTTTTTTCTGAAGCTAGAACTCTGCCAAATGACATAATCATTCTTCAAAACGTTGTCAGAAGGCATTACCTGGGCAGGCCGCGAGTTGCATTCCAAAAAATTTAGCAAGCGCAGAGCCTATTAATTATAAGCGTAATAAATGTACACACACTGAGTACACTTGGCAGTCAGAGCGTGTAGTGAAACAGCTGAGCTTTCATACTGTGTAAGGTAGAAAAGACAGCCATTTCACTTTTGTGTCTGCAGCTTTTGTACAGTTACCAGAAATTGCCATTTAATCTAGCCTTAATTATTGCTTTACGTTTATAATATTTAGGTTTCATGCAGCTGCAAAAGCCATAGGCTAGACAAGCAGCATATCTAAAGCCAAAAGCAAAATGTTATATGTTGCAGCTTACCAGACCTTAGATGTGGTTTCTGGGGGGGCTACACTCACTCATTCCACTGTATCTTTGGAGGGAACCATGGATGCCACCCATAGTGGACACATCTACATTTGTACAGTATATCTCCATTACATAGGGATTAGAAGTTTACACAAATAAGATAACATTGCTATATGTTTGCAGATTGCCTCACTGAAAGTGATAATACGCAAAAAAGGCAGAATCAATAGCGCATCATTTTTGTTTACATGAGCCAATGCCAAAATGGAATGAAATATACTGTATGCACTCTTGATTTAGGGACCACCCAGACCTTGGTGTCCTGATGCATTGCCCTACATGTGCATTAAAGCCCCATACACACGGTCGGACTTCCATCGGACTTTTCCCTGAATTTTTGACTGAACGGAGTTGGCCGGGCACACCCATAGCATACACACCACAGGACTTTTCTGCAAACTTTCCCAAAACTTTTTGCAACATCATGTGGTTTTTCTGCTCTTTTCTGCTCTTTACCCCCACCCTTTGGTCAACTTCTGATATTGTTGGTTGATTTTAACATTAGTTGTTTTGTCCATTGGACAAAAGTCCGATGGTTTTCTGTACACACGGTAGGACTTTGCTCCATCTAACTTTTGTTGGGCAAAAGTTTGTCCGTTTGCAGACCAAACTTTTGTCCGATGAAAACAAAAAAAATAAAAAAGGTTGTCCGATGGAGCGTACACACGGTCGGATTGTTGGTCCAACTTGCTCGAAATGAAGTTTGTTGGCCAAAAGTCCGACCGTGTGTACGGGGCTTAACACTCACTTTTTCGAGAATAAACATGCTTTGCATGGAAGTACAATTAAAAGGTAACGTTTTTTTTTTAATTTGATTTGGATAGAGTGGAGAGGGATTTAAACACCTGTCCGGTTTTATTGCTTTCTGTGTCTGTGTTAGAGAGATTCGCCCTCCCTATTTGTCTTTTTTACTGTTACCACTGAGAATGACAACCTGGGATTTCCTCACTTTGGATGGATTTCCCTTCACTTCCTGTTTTGGCTATGAGACAGGAAGCAAAGGGAAATCTCTCCAAAAATTCTGCATTTCTAAAAAGATCAACAGGAACAGTATATTTTGTACTTGCTGAAAATGTTCTTAACCACTTACCGACTGTATAAATTACATATACGGCGGCAAGGTGGCTCTGCCGCACCAGATCATGTACCGGATTTATAGGTTGGACTTGATGGAATATAGGTTGGACTTGATGGACTCTTTTTTCAACCTCACCTTCTATATAACTATGTATGTACCTAGTATGCGATCCGACATTTCCGGGTAGGGGGCGTGCATGCGCGCCGCTGGTGGTCTGCACCCGCTGTGATACACAGCGAGAGTTGATCTGCGGGTACTGGGGACTCGATGTCTGCCAGCACCCGCTGATCGTTAGGCCGAGAACCAGAACAGTGATCTGCCTATGTGAACGAGGCAGATCGCCAATCTGACAGGAAGAAAGACATGGATCCTCTATCTCTACAAAGCAGGGACTGGGATCCATGTCTTCCCCTAGTAAAAGCACCTCCTACAGTACACTAAAACACTGGCTAGGAACACAGTTAACTAAACACCTAGATGTTGAACCCTTTTCCCGCCAGTGTCGTTAGTACAGTGACAGTGCATATTTTTAGCATATGTAAAAGTGTCACTGGTCGTCAAAAGTGTCAGTTAACCACTTAAGGACCCCCTCCAGTAGATATACATCGGCAGAATGGCACGTACAGGCACATAAATGTACCTGTACGTCGCCTTTAACTGCCCGACGTGGGGGTCGCTGGCGACCCCGCTACCTTCCCCGTGAGTAGGACCGCGGGTCCCGCGGTCTCGATCGCCGTGGGATCCCCACGATCGTCTCACAGAGGAATGGAGCGGGGAGATGTTAGTGTAAACACAACATCTCCCCGCTCGCCTACTGACACTGTCACAGATTTTTGCTCTGTGTAATCAGAGCGGAGATCAGTGACGTGTCACTCGTAGCCACGCCCCCTAACAGTAGTAATCACTCCCTTAGGCACCCTTAACCCCTTCAGCGCCCCTAGTGGGTAACCCCTTCACTGCCAGTGTCATTTTTACAGTAACCAGTGCATTTTTATAGCACTGATCGCTGTAAAAATGACAATGATCCCAAAAATTTGTCAAAAGTGTCTGATGTGTCCGCCATAATGTCACAGTCATGAAAAAAATCACTGATCGCTGCCATTACTAGTAAAAAAAAAAAAAATTAATAAAAATGCCATAAAACTATCCTCTATATTGTAAACGCTATAACTTTTGCGCAAACCAATCAATAAACGGCAATTGCAATTTTTTTTACTAAAAATATGTAGAAGAATACATATCGGCCTAAACTGAGGAAAAAAAATGTTTTTTTATATATTTTTTTATATATTTTTGGGGGGTATTTATTATAGCAAAAAGTAAAAAATATTGAATTTTTTTCCAAATTGTCGCTCTATTTTTGTTTATAGCGCAAAAAAAAAAAAAACGCAGAGGTGATCAAATACCACCAAAAGAAAGCTCTATTTGTGGGAAAAAAAGGATGTCAATTTTGTTTGGGAGCCACATCGCACGACCGCGCAATTGTCAGTTAAAGCGACGCAGTGCCGAATCGCAAAAAGGGGCCTGGTCATTAACTAGCCAAAATGGTCCGGGGCTTAAGTGGTTAATGATCCGACTGACCGCCACAATATCACAGTCCAGCTATAAGTCGGACATCACCCATTTTACTACAAAAAAAAAAATACAAATATCCCCATAGTTTGTAGATGCTATAACTTTTACACAAACTAATCAATATATGCTTATTGGGATTTTTTTTACCAGAAAATATGTAGCAGAATACATATTGACCTAAATTGATGTAGACATTAGCTGAAAGTAAAAAATATTGTTATTTTTTTCAAAATTGTCAATCTTTTTTTGTTTTGCTGTTATAGCTGCAAAGGGTGGGCCAACTCAATATTGAAACCTACAGACTTAAGCCGTGTACACACGATCGGTTTTACCGATGAAAACAGTCTGATGGACTTTTTTCATCGGACAAACCGATCGTGTATGGGCCCCATCTGTCTTTTTTCCATCGGTGAGAAAAAATAGAACATGTTTTAAATTTATCAGGTGGGCAAAAAATCGATAGCAAATTCCGATCGTTTGTGTGGAACGCCATCGGACAAAAAACCCACGCATGCTCAGAATCAAGTCGACGCATGCTCAGAAGCATTGAATTTCATTTTTCTCGGCTCGTCTGAGTGTTTTACGTCACAGCGTTTTGGACGGTCAGATCTTTGACTGATGGTGTGTAGGCAAGACTGATGGAAGTCAGATTCATCGGAAAAATCCATCGGATTAGAATCCATAGGAAATCCGATCGTGTGTACAGGGCTTAAGACTTGGATGCCATTAAAGTTTATGTGTAAAGGCAGGTGTCCCAATACTTTTGACAATATAGTGTACAAAGACTGCTAGCAAGTCTGAAACACTCCCAGTCTTTGCACGTGCATGCAAAATCACCTGCGCAGATGTGTGGACGGACATTGCCAGGACCCGAAGGCCAGGCAGAGCTTGTGGGCACATGCCATAATGATGGCGCCTGAAGGTAGGGAAGAGCCACCAAGGCAGGTGGACTAAAGTTCAACTTTAAAGATTCGCTCTAAGCATTTGTCCTATCAAGGTATTTACATTGAGATTGGGGAATATTTGTGGACGCACCTGTGGCCCTCACTAAGGCTCCCTGCCTGAGCCGACTCATGGGTACCTGGATAGGACAGAATTACTTTTCCAAGCTGATCACTATTGTTGGCTCCCATACAGCAGTGTTAATTTTTACATCAAATTTCAATTTTGTTTTATTTAAAGTCTTTTGACTAAAATACCATTTTAATTTTAGTCGTATTTTAGTCATCTGAGTTGTTTTAGTCGAATTTTAGAAGACTAAAATCTCCAGTACATTTTAGTCAACTAAAATCTAATGGGTTTAGTTAAATGTTAATGCATTATTTCTTTAGAACTGCCAAACATTATATACTCCTGGAGTAAAAATGAAATAACATGTTTATTATTTATGGTAATAATGTTTGAACATGCACTACAGACACAGATTTAGCCTTTGTGATATAAATGCAATTTAGTTTTAGCCATAGTCTTTTGACTAAAATGTCATTTTAATTTTATTTATTTTTTAATTTTTTTTATTAGATTTTTTTACTAAAATGTCATTTCAGTCGTATTTTAGTAATCTAAATTGTTTTAGTTTTAGTTGTATTTTATTAATCTAAAAGCTAGAGAAGCACCAACACAGGGTGGATCTGTGGTTGCCTATGGTAGCGCAGTGCCACGTCCTAAACGTTAATTGAAAATATGTTGGAAATAGAAAAAAATTGACTTTCTAGGCACCAATTATAAAAAATTTACAGTAATTTTATTCACAATTTAATACATAATTCATTAAAAAGAAACAAACAATATATATATAAAAGCTGTAGATAAACTACAGTAACGACTAAAAGCGTTCCTAAATCTGGTCAACAAAATCAGCACACGTCACATCGAGCGTGTGTGATATGGCTATATTGTACCAATATTTTAAGCTCTACATGTTTCGCGAGAATCGCTTCTTCAGGAGCTAATGTAATTTCGTATCTGGAATCGTTGTTTATATAGAAACAGGGGCTAATTCAATTGTGGTATGTGGCTGAAGCCTTCAAATATACTCATAAACTGTGCTTTTTTAATGATGTCATCCTGCCATCTAGCAGGCGACCCAGGAAAATAAAGATAATAACAGTATCGATTAGTACTGACATCCACTGTTTCAGAGAATATAGCTGATCAGGTCAGGCTTGTCTAATAGATATACTAGTCTTTTTAGGATGCACAGCAAGCATCAGAGAGTAGGTTATAATCCATCAGTGAGCGGTTAGAATATGACATGGATAGTCCGGGTAAGGAGATCCACAGATGGTTCTGGGCCGGAGCTGGCCAAAACCATCTAAGTGCCTGCTACAGTGTGTTTGGGCAGCACCAGCGGGGGCCAGGTCTGGCAGAGGCAATGCCTGAGCATGTCATGGGATGTCATAGTGCAAGGGAGCTGAGCGGAGTGGCCAGAGCTTTGTGTAGGGGTCTGCAGGGTGGGAGCTAGGCAAGCTGGGAGCGGGACTGTCAGTGCTATTTGGACTGGAGTGAACTGAAAGGATCACCTGGCATGGAGAGAGACTGTCACTGTGCCTTAGGAGGGGATGTGTAGGTGAGGTGTCATCATCATCTTCCTGCCCATTCAAATTTCTTGCCCTCCTGAGTCCTGTATCTGAGCTACTTTATAATCAAAAATAAAATAACAAATATGTTTTTGCCTTAATATCTACCTTAAATCACGTTGCTAATTGCATATTGTACTTGTTTGTAGCCTAAATACTGAAATTTGCACTTACAAATTGAATTTTGTAACTTTTGGAAATGCCAGTAAAAACTTGGTTATGGCAGTAAATCTTGGGTGTCGTGTCAGTAATATTCAATCTGGTAGGTTGGCAACACTGATCCCAGCCCCATCATCTCACCCTTTCTTTAGGATTGCAAAGGGGATGGGGGGAGCCTTATAGGGTAAGAGTGGGACCCCATCAAAGAGGAGACCCTTGCAAATTGTCTAATTTAGCTCTCCACAACTGGTGGTAAATCATCATTTCCTTGAGAGAATCAGCCTGCTGACTGCACCTCTAGAGTCTGCCGAGACGTCCTGACTTTGGGGTATGCAGAGAATAGCAACAACCCAGCTCATTTTGCAGTGCTAGGTGCCTGAGCAATCTATTATCGATCTAGGCGGCTGTCATTTGGGAGATTGTGCCTAAGCCTATACAAATATTGACCTTTAGAAAATCGACACTTGCACAGGATCTATGGGGAAGGGGCGGGCATCAGTGGCTATTTCTGAAAAATTACTGCAACAAATAATGCACAATCTGAGACCTGATGATGCCTACTATCCAAAAACGAAGCTGAATATTTTTTGTACATTAAATGTTTACTTTGAATCTGTAGCACTCTATGCAGAAGTCCTTAGAAAGCCCATGGCTCTCATTACTGGAAAAATGATATATATATATATATATATATATATATATATATACACACACAGGAAAGCAGTATTTAATTCAACCAGAAGTTAATTTTAACTTGTCATCTGATGAGGAGTAAGCCGTTGCTGCCATTGCTGTTTACAGCAGGAGTCAGGATGGAGGTTCCCGGTGGAGTTTTCTATTAGGTATTGCCTTAGCAGGATTAGCATGGTCACTCACGCTTATATCTAAGCAAGTGGTTTTTATTAAATATGGACTTCTAACTTCGCTGGCTGTCAGTGCATTTGAAGCAATTCTTGGTATTTAGTTACACCTTTGGATAATCTTAGGAGTATTACCCGCTTTATTATCTGTCCATTGTACTTTTTGCTGGCTGCCATTCACTCCTCATGTTTAACACTCTCCTCAGTTACTTTGAAGATGACTTCTGTATGCGTTATGTAACACTTGCCTAAATCTCCTGAGGAAGTGCTGTGGTGCGCAACATGTAGAGCAGTGCAACTGTACACAATATCCACTTCCACCGAGCCTTTATAGACACAAGATATCGTCTTTCAATAGATGCATGCCGATTACCAATATTAGGTTATGGTGGTTGTAGTGGTTTTGATTATGTTTTAATTCTTCTTAGGCATTATGTGCTTTATTTTATTTTTTTTGTCTATGTCTTTTAATTTTTGTAATAAAATAATATGTTTTTATGAAAACATGTGTACCTGTGCCTAAAAAGATCATTCTCCTTTCCCTTTCAAATTACCTCTCAATTAGGGCGTGGCAGCTTCCATTATAGGCGTATCCACAGTTCCACCCTGTTGTGATAGGATTTTGTTAAGTTGATGAGGAGCAAGTGCTTCACCAAGTACAAAGAGGGGGTGATTTACTAAAGGCATTTTGCAGGGGAATTTCCCCAAGGGTTAGTGAATGAGGTGAAGATCTGTTGGCTTCCATCATCCAATCATGTGCAAGCAAAAATGTTTTTTTTTTATCCTCCTTACACATGATTGGTAATTCTTTGCAAAGTGAAATTTCATGACATTCACAAAGCTCAGGGGAAAATTCTCTTGTAGAGTGCAACTTACCATGCAAAATTCCACAGCACTTTGCCTTTAGTAAATCAACCCCTATTTATTAAAAGTTCAGTATCTTGCCTTGGCAGGGCTGGGACAAGGGGTGGGCAGGAGGGGAAGCTGCCCTGGGCACTGTGGTATCATGTAAGGTGAGGGGAGGGACACTGCAAAGAGATTGAGGGGGGGGGAAATTATGTTGGGAGGAGGAATTTGGGGGGCAACAGGGGAACTGTTCTCAGAGGGGAAATTTGGCGGTGTGTGCTAGGAGTGTCAATTCAGGGGGATCTGTGTTGGGAGGGGGATGGGAGAAGAGGATTTGTTCTAGGAGGGTCAATTTGGAGGGGTTGATATGATAGAAAGCGGAGGGGATTTGTGCTAGGAGAATGTTTTTTTGGGGGGGGGGGGATTTGTGCTAGTAGGGATGATTGGGGGGTGCTTGTTCTAGGAGAAGGGATATTTGTGCTTGGAGGGGGATTTGGAGTGGGGGGGAGGTGAAAGTATACTTGGAGGGGAAATTTGAGGGGTGGGGGGTAGAGGGGGTATTTCAGCGGGGGGGGGGGTTGTACTGGGAGAATTTATGCTTATTAGGCTATAATGCAGACTAGTGCCCACTTCTTTGGGGGGGGGGGGTTTGTTTGTTGTCACATAATGCTCATTCATCTTTTGGGGGGGTTGTAGTTTGGCATGTTCGCCCTGGGCTCTAGGTGACCTTGTCCTGGGACTGTGCCTTGGTATTGACTGGTGGCCAAAATGCATTGAGTTTAATACAAGTGTGTATTGAGCATGAAGTGTCTGTGCAATATTTCCAATAGACAAAATATCAAGCGAACAGCATTTTTTTCTTTCCTAGACTATTGGGAGCTATGTAGTATTACATCCCGCTGGGTAAATAATTGTCATATGTAATTGTATTCTCTACTTCAGTTCCTAAAGATAAAATGCGGTAAGGATTAAAACAAAAAGAGTCCCGTATTTCCATCTCTGAAGCCACTATTGTCTCAATTTGTACAAAGTGCTGTTAGAGAGAAAACAACAAACTCAAATGTACTACTTCTAATTTAGCAATGGGTGGCCCTGGTTCTATCAGTTTGTAGTATGGAATTTTTTGTCTCCATTGAACACTTTCCTTTTGTCATTCAGCTGCATAATCACCTTCTTTTGTCAGATAATCATACATAATTAACTTTCCAACTGCTTTTGTCCTTTAGATTGTTAATTACCTGTCTGTGTATCTTATATCTATACGGCTTCAAGATAAAAAAGATAATCTGCACAATTTGAATACATTCAGGACTGTAACTGATTATGATTGTCAATTGTTTTAAATGCATTACACATTTTTACACCTTGCCCATCACATTTCCTGTACCCAAACCAGCCATTGCCACAAGTATACATGGCTCAAAGCTAACTTTGGACTTTAATGAGCTAAATGTATCTAATTATTGCACAAACATATAAAGGCTATGTTTTATAGGCTTTTGTTCGTTTTTGTTTGTTCTTAACAAAAATTTAGAGTAAACAAATAGATACTTCTAAAAGTGGTAAAATATTCATTTGCATTTTTCAAGTTAAAATGCACTGGATTACTACAGCAACAGATGGCTAAAATAAATACATTTAACAATTGAATGTATTAAAATCCCAAAAAAGCTTTTACAAGTAGATAAACTTTAAAGTAGAACTATAGGCAAAACTTATTTTTTTCATTTGGATAGCGTAAGGGAGGGTTATAATGTCAGATTTTTTCCCCATCTGTGTCCCGTTGGGGAGATTCACCTTGACTTCCTGTCCCATAGCCAAAACAGGAAGTGAGAAGAAATCCCTGCAAATTAGGGAATCCCTTGGGACCCCAAAGTCACTATAACTAGTGTCCCCATTGGAAGATTTCCCCCTCTATTACTTTCCTGGGGACAGCCCAAATTTTTCTTTTACTTTCAATGGTAAACAGGACAAATACAGAGGGTGAATTTCTCTAACGGGGACACAGACAACAATAAAAACAGATGTTCTAGTTCATCTCCACTCTCTTCAAAACAAAACAAAAAGTTTTGCCTTTAGTTATACAATGGAACCTCGGGTTACGCGGTTAACGAGCGTTTCGCAATACGAGCACTGTATTTAAAAAAAACCTGACTCGGTTTGCGAGTGTTGTCTCGCAAAATGAGCAGGGTTCAAGCCAAAGCGGTGTGCAATACCGTGTTTGGCCTGAGGTGGGGGGGCGCCGGAGCCGAGCAGAGCCAAACAGAGCCGATCAGCGCCGCTCGTAGCCGTTCAGAAATGCTTGGAAAATCATGGAAATACTCCATTCCCGAGCCTTCCTGAGGTTTTCAGAGTTCAGCCGAGGTGTCCTCGGCCCTTTCCAAGTGTTTACGAGGCTCTCCGGGGGCCCCACCGCCTCTGGCCGCATGCGGTATTGCATGCAATTGAAGTCAATGCCGAACAAATAATTTTCGTTTCCATTGACTTCAATGGGGAAACTCGCTTTGATATGCGAGTACTTTGGATTACGAGCATTCTCCTGGAACGGATTATGCTCGTAATCTGAGGTTCCACTGTACTTTAAGAAAAGGAGACAAGAAAGCATTGGCCCTCTAAAAATAAATAAAAAAATTAAAGTGGACCTTGCACCTAAAAAGCAAGGTATGTGTTTTAAGGGTGCCACCAACTCTCCTAGCTAAAATGTTAAATAAAAATGTAAAGTGAGATTTCTGTAAAAATGTCATTTCTAACTTTTGCTGTGTACAAATAATTACGTAACAAAGTTTACCTGTAAACCAAGGTTACCTCTAAGGTAACCTCTGTAGTAAGAAAGCTTTAAAACAAACCATCACTGACCTCTGTAGCTGCAGCAACTGTGAAGCAATTCATCCTCAAATTTCACAAGAGAAGCAGTGACATAAATGTCCCTTCGTTTGTTTCTGTGCACCTGCTCAGTGTTCACATTAGAGATTGGAAGGCTGGCAACCTTCCAAATCATTGCTGGCTGTAAGAACAGAGTGAGCTGCAGAACTGAAAGTGAAAGTACTTTCTGTTGTAGACTTTAAAGAGGAATTCCTCCACAATGGCTTCAGCTACAGATGTCAATGATAGCTAGTTTTAAAGCTTATTTGCTGCTTGTTGAAAATAGGTGAATATTTGAATGCCTATAGCCTAGCCACAGTTCTTCTTTAAGATTTGAATATTTCAAATTTTACTGTCAAACCAGGGTAACTTGCCTTGACTATCTCAAAGGACAAAATCTATTTGAAGGTAACATGATTGATGAGGTATCAGGCTTAATACAATGATCCCCCTCACTGAGAAGCAGCTGGAGAAATTCTTCATTCATATGGGTATTATTGAATTCATGCCGTGCACGGTACCTCCACTTTAACAAAGTATACCAGTAGAGTTAAATGGAAGGAAATTGACAAGCATCTCCAATTGTTTGATGCAATTAGACTCGGCCTCTCGAGCTTAGCATAATCCACAAAGCCAGCTCTAGTCGGCGGGTCATAAATATAGGATAATTTTTCACACTTGGAAATGTAATGATGCTCAAACATGAATCAATAAATCTTACTAAAGTCATTTATGTTTCCTTCGTCTACCCTGGTGTCATTCTTTTAAACTGCTATATTAAATCTTATTTTCTAAATTTGTACATACAGCACAGTTAACAAAAAATAATGCACTTTTGATTTAATGACAATAGCGGGAAAGTAGTATGGCAACCCTACTGCAAATAGAATTAGCTAGTTTTGTGACACAATTCAAAGCAGACCTTGACTGAAAGAGAAGTAGCAATGATCGGGCATATTTAAGAATATGAATATTATTATTTTTGTTTTTTGTTTTATTTTTCCCCTTTATTTTCACCTGGTGATCAAGCCGGTAAGATCAAGCCATTCTGCAGATGTAGCAGTAAGAGGGTTGAGACAATTGAGACAATCCATTTAACATTGAGAGGGGTTTTACAATGATCAGCTTTTATTTACTTACACTATATTACCAAAAGTATTGGGATGCCTGCCTTTACATGCACATGAACTTTAATGGCATCCCAGTCTTAGTCCGTAGGGTTCAATGTATATGTAAAGCGTTGCGTAAATTGACAGCGCTATATAAGTACCTGAAATTAAAAAAAAAAAAAAATATTGAGTTGGCCCACCCTTTAAAGCTATAAGAGCTTCAACTCTTCTGGGAAGACTGTCCACAAGGTTTAGGAGTGTGTCTATGGGAATGTTTGACCATTCTTCCAGAAGCGTATTTGTGAGGTCAGGCACTGATGTTGGATGAGAAGGCCTGGCTCGCAGTCTCCGCTCTAATTCATCCCAAAGGCGTTCTATTGGGTTGAGGTCAGGACTCATTTGGTGGAGGGGGGATTATGATGTGGGGTTGTTTTTCAGGGGTTGGACTTGGCCCCTTAGTTCCAGTGAACCCTCGCCTTCTCTCTGTCCTTTGTAGCCAAATTCCCTTCATCATCCGTTATGGGGCCAATATATTCTGGTCTCGCTTTCTTACTGTTTAGATACTTAAAGAATTTTTTTTTTTTTTTTTACTTTCATCCGCTATGTGCCTTTTGTGTTCTATCTTAGCCGCCCTGATTTCACCCTTACATTTCTTATTGCATTCTTTGTAAAGTTGAAATGCTGACTATGACCCCTCAGCCTTGTATTTTTTGAAGACCTTTTCTTTTGCTTTCATATGCATTTTTACGAGTTTAGCTACCCAGGATTTTTTTTAGCTCTACGGTTTAATATTGCAAAAGATTTTTTTTTTTTACTTTTGCTTTTAACAGTCTTTTTGACCCCAGATCTCTCCATAAAGAGGACCTGTCATCCTTATTTCTATTACAAGGAATGAAAGTGATAAAAAAAATAAAAAAAATAAAAAGTAAAATAAATAATCCCTCCGTGCTTGTGAGCAGAAGCGAACACATACATAAGTCGCACACGCATATGTAAATGGTATTTGCACAACACATGTGAAGTATCGCTGCCTCCTCTGTAGCTCTAAACAGATAACCTGTGAAAAATTTTTAAGCATCACCTATGGAGCTTTTTAACCCCTTCAGCCCCGGAAGGATTTGCCCCCTTCTTGACCAGGTAATTTTTTATGATACGGCACTGCATCGTTTTACCTGACAATTGCGCGGTCATGCAATGTTGTACCGAAACAAAATTTATGTCCTTTTTTCCCCACAAATAGAGCTTTCTTTTTGGTGGTATTTGATCACCTCTGCGGTTTTTATTTTTGTGCGCTATAAACAAAAAAAGAGCATCAATTTTGAAAAAAAAACAAAACAACATTTTGTACTTTTTGCTATAATAAAACTCCCAAAAAAATTCTCCATCAGTTTAGGCCATAATGTATTCTTCTATATATTTTTGGTAAAAAAAAAAAAAAAAAGAATCGCAATAAGCATATATTGATTGGTTTGCGCTAAAATAAGCATCTACAATATAGCGGAGAGATTTATGGCATTTTTATTATTATTTTTTTTTTTTATTGGAATGGCGGTGATCTGCGATTTTTATCGGGACTGCAACATTGCGACGGACACATCGGACACTTCTGACACTTTTTTTGGAACCAGTGACATTTATACAGAGATCAGAGCTAAAAATAGCCACTGATTACTGTATAAATGTCACTGGCAGGGAAGGGGTTAACACTAAGAGGTGATCAAGGGGTTAACTGTGTTCCCTAGTGTGTTTCTAACTGTGGGGGGAATGTGGCTGACTAGAGGAGGAGAGAGATCGTTGTTCCTACTTAGTAGGAACACACGATCTGTCTCCTCTCCCCTGACAGAACCAGGATTTGTGTGTTTACACACATAGATCCCGGTTCTCGCTCTGTCATAAGCGATTGCGGGTGCCCGGTGGTCATCGCGCCCGCCGGGCATGCGCATTGGCTCCAGAGAAACGCTGTGGGCACCTGCTACAGCGTCTTAAAGAGCCAGCGTACAGCTACCACAGCTCGAGCAGCTGTGCCAACCTGCCACAGTATAACTGCAGTGGCTAGTCGGAAAGGGGTTAAGTACCGTCGTTTGTCATCATTCTATGAGCGATCGCAATTTTAAAGCGTATTAGGTATCCATTTACTCAGCGCAAGATCATCTTTCACATTATACAAAAAAATTGGGGTATATGCTGTGTTTTTTTTTTATTAATTAAAGTGTAAACTGCGCAAATACCATGTGACAGGAAAAATTACAACAATCACTATTTTATTCCCAAGGGTCTCTGCTAAAAAAAAAAAAAGTATAATGTTTGGGGGTTATAAATAATTTTCAAGCAAAATATACTGATTTAAACACGTAAACAAAAGGTGCCAGAAAAAGCCTGGTCTTAAAGTAGATGGATTTCAAAATAAATAAATAAATAAATAAATTTGTCTTTTAAAAAAAAAAACGTAGATGGACTTCACACTATATTACTGGAAGATCAGCTGCTGTATTCATACACAAGTAACTGTTTTTTTTATCTGACCTGCAAATGAAGCCCTCATCATCACTGCTGGAGGCGGCATCAATCTTTGCCCGTCTTCCTTCCGGGTCCGCGGACTCCGGCTGTGTGACTGGCAGGCGCGCGGGAACCGCCAGTCATGGCACAGGGTTCTGAAGAAACGGCACAGGCAGCCGTTGGGAACATCCTTCAGAGCGCATGCGCAGATGACGTAATCGGCTGCATATACAGTAAATATCTCCTAAACGGCACACAGTTACACCTTATTATAGGTGTAGCACTACCCCCAGTTAAGAGAGCTGCTGGTTTTGTTTTTGGGCCTGTACCCTAGCCATCAACCCCAGAAACCTGGCTCAACCCCTCCCTTGGCACAACTGGTCTGTACTGTAATTGTAAACCCACTGATGTTTGGGAACACAATAATACCACACAAGAGTAAAATGGTACTCAAAATTGTTACCTGATATAATTACTCGTCCAGCAGGATAACAGAGAACTCCACACAGTGTTCTGTTTAACTAAAAATCAAGTTTACTCAATAGTAAAGGATAGCAGAGTTAAACAGAGATGCAGTTGACTTATGCAGGGCCCTGCAAAGTCAATGATAGATATATATGTAGCGGGGTCCTCAATTTAGGGGTAGTGTTTGAGTGGTAGTTATGCTCAAACACCTAAATTGTTAGGACATTATCAACCATTTTTTGTCTGCAGGAAGTCTATCGGTGTACTGTTCCCTGTGGCCTGCAGGTGGCGCTGCCATAGTGGGCCAGGGTTGAACCGCTGATACAGTGCTGTGCCTTGTGTGTCCCCTCTGGGCAACCATGCAGTGGGAGTGGTCGGCCTGCTGTGTATGCTGGGAGAGGATATAAAAGGGGCAGACACTGCCTGTTCAGGGGTTCTTCGTCGGGAGTCCTACTCCCAGGGAGTGTGTGTTCCTGTCCACCCTGGGCACCTTTGGCCCAGGGGCAGTGGTCGGTAAATCAGTCCCAGGCACCTTTAGCCCTGGGGCTGCAACTAAAGCACCTTCGGCTGGGGCCTGTCAAGGATCGAGGGATCTCAGGGTGCCGCTTTGCGAGGGGACCCGCATCTTAGACGAGGAGGCCGGGGAAAGACCGTTCCGAGGGACCGGTGAGAAGTCACGGTGAAGGAAGGGGCCCGGTAACTCTCTGGAGGGATGTCTTCTCCTTAAAAAAAGGCCAAGCTTTAAAGAAACCAAGTTCACCAGGTCTGTGGCAGAGACCAAGTTCACCAGGTCTGTGGCAGAGACCAGTGTACCAGTTTGTGTAGTGATTGTGCGGTTAGTTCGAGTACCATTTTGGCTGCTAGTCCCTATCTAGGGAGACTATCCAAATGAGCCAAGTCTGCTTGAGAAGCACAGCAGTGAAGTGTATTACGTTTGTGCCTGGACCTCTCCCACACCTTATGCTGTCCTGTTCTCTCTCCAACCTTTCCTGTCAGAGACTGTCGTTTAAAGAGAAATAAACTCTACGTTGGAGTTACAGCTGGTGTGGACATTGAAGTCATTGGGGGAAATAGAGACTTGTCTTTATTGACTATAGAGATAAGAACCATTCTCTGGAGAATCTGGCTGTGGAGACCCATCACAACACCGCTCAACCTCTTCACACAGGAGGGTACGGGCATATAGAGCTGGGTGTGCCCTTTCCTCCTGAGAGAAGCCTTAGACAAGGAGGAGAAGGTGGTAAGCTCTATATATATGTCAACAATAAAACACAGAGTTAATGCACACTTTCTTCATAAGTAAACTACCTATGCTCGCGAGCTCCCCCTAATGGGCAATATTACACCAGAGTCCCATCACTAACAGTTCTAGTCAGGCCTGACTAAATTCAATGTACAGTTCCTTCAATAGCAGGAGTCTTCGCTAGCAATCGTTGGTGCACATAACATTTGTAATCCACAGGGTGATTAAAAGAAAGCAACTGAACATCCACAATGTTTATAGATGTAAAACTCTCTGGCGGTGTGAACACCAACTTTAAACCATGCGTCCACCGCGAGATGCTCAACGGCCTTCCGTGTGGCGCACCACTCTAATAATGGCGGGCCTTCAATAAGTCACAGGCCTACACAACATTTAATGAAATCCGGGCAGGTACCCTCTCACCCAAAGTAGGCCTTGTCTCTCCGGTACGCTCCGCTATCGGTGTCCCGATCATCTGTCTTTCCGCAACTTGCAGTCTCCTGTTCCTCACACAGCCGTGCTGGATGTCGGTAGATGGACGACTCTGGTCTCTGAGAAGCGAGAGCTGAACACACGGGAGAGGATCCCTCCTTAGGCTGAGTAATCCCACTCGATAGCTGTAGGCCCAGGCTTCAGGCCTAGACGCTCTGGTAGCCGGCCTCAGCACAGGCCTCCTGCTTGATCGAGGGTGAGGTCCGTAGCTCCTCCCTTGCCTTAAGTAACCTCCCCCAGAAAGCTGTGCGAAGATGCAATGCACTTTGGGAGTACAGCTGCACTGTGGGTGCCGTAGTCTATTTGATACCCATGGCAATGAAGTCCCTTTCTTCCTGTACCACAAGTTCCACAATGCACCATTCCATACAGTGAAACAACCGTCACTGTAATATCCTAAGGAAACTCTGGAGGGAGCTGGGGTCAATTCTCTAAACAACAACAGTCTTTAACACACTATAAAGTGACACCCCGCTACACAGGCTTACCTATAGGTACAAACAATAAATGGGACTTTACTTCCTCTTTAAAGAGGAAGTAAACCCTCCACACATTTTTTAGCTAAACATACCCCTGCAAGGGAAAGGCATAATGAGCTAGTATGCATAGCATACTAGCTCATTATGTGGCACTTACCTGAAATCAAAGCCCCCGAAGTCCTCCTCGTTCCCCTCCGCCATCTTGCCTCGATGTCCTGTCACTGATGTCAGTGTATCACAGCTCCAGCGCTGTGATTGGCCGGAGCGGCGATGACGTCACACACATGCGCGCTCGGGCCAGCAAGATCCCATTCACAAAACCGGCAATGATGTCGGCCCGCTAGTGCGCATGCGTGTGACTTCATCGCTGCTGTGTTTTCAGCAAATATCTCCTTAACCGTGTAGGTTAAGGAGATATTTCATGCACCTACAGGTAAGCCTTAATCTAGGCTTACCTGTAGGTGCATGTTGTCAAAGTGGGTTTACAATCACTTTAACTCTGTAGGTTCCACAGTAGAATACGGCAGCAACAACAAAAGAAGCAGAAAAGTCCCGCAGTAACTATATTCTTGGTTAAACATTTGCCTGTTGCTAACTTTTATAACTGAAGCCTCGTACACACGGCCGAGAATCTCGTCGTTAAAAACATGTCGTTTTTTACGACGAGATTCTTGGACAAGAAACTTGTCCCGGCCGAGTGTACACACGCTCGATTCAAAGAACCCGCGGTTCTTTGAATGGAGCGTACGCAATGACGTCATCGACTACGACGAGCATGCGCTCGTCACATTCGATGCCGTCGCCGCCATCTTGGTATACCCTACTTATGCCTAGGAAGCTACCGCGCATGCGTCGAATTCATTTCGAACATGCGCGGGCTTCCCAGAGGACAGGTAAGTGTACACACACTCACTTTTCTCGTAGAGAAACAGGGTGACGAGAATCTCGACGAGAAAATAGAGAGCAGGTTCTCTATTTTCTCGTCGAGATTACTTGTCGGTTTTCTTGACGAGAAACCATACACACGAACGAATTTCTCGGCAAGACATCTCTGTCAGCAAGTTTCTTGCTGGTTCTTGCCGAGAAACTCGGTCGTGTGTACGAGGCCTGAGAGTCATTAATGAAAAGTTTGCTGAGGTTTGACACTCCAGTCATGTGCTTATTTATTAAGCTTCCCCCTGCCAAAGTGAACATACTGTACACTCCACCAAGTAAATAATAACGTTGTTAAGTGAACAGCTTCTACTTCTTTAGTAAATTAGCCCTTCAGTCTCCTTACTCCTGAGTGTGCATGGCAGTATCAAAAAACCCATAGCTTCTACATTCCTAGTGTAGCGGGTATTTAAATTGGGGGGGAAGCATCTGGGTTATATAACCCAGATGTACTAATTGTTAGGGAATCTGAGAATCCCTTTTTGTGGTTCTTGGAGGACTCTGGTGGTGCAGGGTTCCCTGTGGCCTGCTGGTGGCGTTGTCACCCTGGGCTGGAGTTGAACCCGCACCGCAAGACTGCTCCTATTTTGTCCTTTCATGGCGCTGGTACAGCAGGGCGGGGAACCCGCTGTGACACAGGGGGAGAGGAGAGAAAAGGGGCGGACGCCCTGACCTTGGGTTCAGAGTTGGAGGACGCGGCCGCACCCAGGCACCTTCAGCCCGGGTAAAGGAAAACAGAAGGCGCACCGACCTAGTGCATTACCAGTGGCTAGGTTTTATTTAAAAGGTTTGAAGAATTAAAAATACTCACAAAGCAAGTATAGTATTGAACACACAATCTTTCCATCAAAAGGAGATAGCCTCCTACTGGAACCGGACGACCAGAGAGTCCAGACAACAAAATTCACAGCCACGGCTGACGCGTTGCGAGGGCGCACCCTCTTCCTCAGAGCCAAAAAATTATGGTGACTGGACCCCCCTCTCTCTCTGGGCTCCTTTTTATCCATGTGTAAATGGGCCTGAGTGGTCACCTGACTACGACTCCACCCACCACAGGCCACTCCTCCTCTCGCCTAAAAGGCAAACCCATATAGGCTTAACCCCTCAATATACACTCTCATATGTCTATCTAAATCTTTACATGGTAACTATTAGTACGCCATACCTATATACCTAAGTACCAGCTAGCAAATGGCAAATAAAAAGCCATTGCCTGGCGGGACTTACCCATGCCATTCAAACTATCATGGGCCGCCGATCGCTGCTGCCACCCGTCTACAGGTAGTCCAACGTCATGGGAGCTGATGCATCTATCTTCCCACTACTAGATGGGACGCACACTGGCCGGAGAAACCGGAAGTAGCGGTGGATGTGCGTTCCACCCGCCACTTCCGGTGGATGTAACCGTCACTTCCGCCCTCAGATGGGCTGGACAGGTATCAAGGATTATCCCGGATATGAAGGCGACTCTCGCACTCCGTATCTGGTTTTGTTGATCCTCTCTGTACAGGCGCAATTACCTGCCAATCACAGTGTCCCCGAGTTGCTGATCTGTGCGCGGCACAGCACAAACGTGACCCGCGCTGACCAGAAGCTAGAAGGACATATTGGTGCCAGCACAGCCTCCAATCTATATCGGGTCCCAAAGCCGCTATGATAGTGGTGGCCCCCACACCCTCAAATACGGAAAAAAAAAAAGGGAAGGGGGGGGGACCCTAAACTATTAGAAAAAGGGCAGTGTCATACTAGGTGGCCTGTGAGGGCTATTGCCCCAACACCTGACCCCACACCTATGCAAAATACCACCAGAGAATATAATTGATAAAATTAATCAATTTAGAATAGTATAAGCACCCGTAGTGGCATAATTAACTCTTGCCCAAATACACATGGAATCAATCTATCAAATACACTAGGTATAGGGAACAATTATTCTTCAGTTGCTCCAGGGGAGGTCCAATACCACACTTCGGTCCATCATAATATAGGACCAGACGACACAAAACTCAGCAATAGAAATATGCATGTGTGCACGCACGCCACCCACCCGGGGCCCACATCCGCCCCACCGCATACCCATAGTGGTTGGGCCAGTGGCAGGCGCATATGTGCACCGAGTCACCCAACACCTTGGGCTCGTGCACACGTGCCCACACACATGCACAAACTCTCAACCAATGCAACAAATCAGTATGCGAGCATTGTGCAACATTGTAAAAATATCCTGAAGGGCCCACCCGCAGTCCTTAATATAAACCCTGTCAAAACCTATTCTTAGATGACAACATCCACCAAAAGGAAATGACCTAACAAATACCCCAGGACTATATGTCTGACCTACCACAACCCCACTAGCACAATATTGGATACTTAAGTAAAAACTAATAAATACCTAATTAAAAAATACAGGATTGCTAAAAAAGTATTAAATGTAATATAATGCATACCCTAATACTTAAAATTTATTTCCTCTAAAATGCTATAAAAACTATAGAAAGTAATAATAACCTAAAGGTCCTACTACACTAGAGGACCAATGAGCCTGACCACGATACGTAGTTACACTATATGGCGGAGCAGGTGGTCCCACTAACTTAGAGTGGTAAACACTACCTATGTATCTAGACTGTACACAGAACATACCGCTATCCGATCCAAATGAGACAGAGGGGGATCTACACTATATTATGTAACTCGATCCCTTCGTTTAAGCCATGAGGAACTAGAGAGCCCAAGGTGAATATCCAATATGCCTCTCTAGTACACAGTATCTGGTGTTTTTTACCGCTATCAAAATCATTCGATATGGCCTCAATCCCAAACACTTTCAAACCACTAACCGAACTATCATGGGCCTGTTTGAAATGTCTGGGTACCGAATAGTTCTCTTTTTCCGTCAGGATACTACTCCTATGCTCCCCCATTCTCGTTCTCATTGGTCGTGAAGTACGACCAACGTACAGGAGGCCACATGGACAGAGAAGACCATAAATTACAAAGGAGGTCCCACAGTTAATGAACTGCCTGACCTTATGGTTCTTCCCGTCTGTTCCCTGAACTTCCTTCTTACGATGGCTCATGTGTAAACAATTACCACAGTTTCCAACCCCACACTTGTAACTGCCTTTTTGGTCGAACAATGTGGTCCAAGGTTTGTTTAGACCTGTGTTTCTGAGCTTCTTAACTCTGCTCGGGGCCACCATACTTCTCAAATCTCTTGGCCTTCTAAACACTAAATTTGGATATAAAGGCAGGCTAGTTCGTAGAATAGGATCGGACCTTAGAACTTTCCAGTTTCTCCTAAAGATCCTCTGAATCATTTGAACGTTGTTGTTGTATCTAGTACAGAATCTCACCTGCGATTTTTCATCGTTGGCCTCCGACTTAGCTACATTGTCCAAGTCGTTTACCAAGGTGTTATCATATAATTTGAGGTACTTCTGGAATGCTTCATCGATATGTTTATCCTCATAGCCTTTCTCGCTAAATTTATTTTTGAGGATCTGTGCCTGTTCCTCATGATCCTTCTTAAAGGTACACGTCCTCCTCAATCTACAAAACTGTCCAAAGGGGACATTTTTAATCCACCTAGGATGGTGATGGCTACGAGCATGAAGGTAAGAATTTCCTGCGCTTGGTTTAAAATGTGTTTTTGAGTAGATCATGCCTTCGTCATTAGCCTGTAATTCCAAATCCAGAAACACCAGAGATTTCTCGTCAATTACATGGGTAAAGGATATTCCGAAGGAATTTCTTGAGCAATGTGTCAGGAAACCAGCTAACTCTTCGTCTGTTCCATTCCAAATAATAAGAATGTCATCTATGTAACGCGAGTATAGAATGAGATTCCCTCCGTAGGGATTGTTAGCCCAAATATGCTTATGCTCCCAATACCCCATAAAGAGGTTGGCATAGCTAGGTGCAAACCGTGCGCCCATAGCTGTACCTCTCACTTGTCTATAGAAATTGCCCAGAAATGAAAAATAATTGTGAGTAAGTGTAAACTCGATACACTCGTAAAGGAACTGCGCCTGCATAGGATTGAACCGGTGAGACTCTGCAATATAATATTCAATTGCCCTTAGACCAAATTCATGTTGGATGGACGTATATAATGACGCCACATCCAAAGAAAGCCACCTATATCCTTTTTCCCATATATATGGGGCTAGAATTTCTAAGGCATGGCCTGAGTCCTTGATGTAGGATGGCAAACTCGTAACCGAGTCCTGAAGAAAGTGATCTATATAGCTGCCTAGGTTACTCGTGAGGCTATCAATGCCTGCTATAATTGGTCTGCCGGGCGGCTTTTCCAGATCCTTGTGAACTTTCGGTATATGATAAAAATGAGGGACCACAGGATGTTTAGAGTACAAGAATTGGTGTTCATGTTTAGTCAAGATCTGATCCGCTAGAGCTTTATCCAAAAGCTTTTTAAGCTCAGCATTATAGATAGCCGTAGGGTCCCACATAAGTCTTTCATATGTACTTGTGTCCCCAATTAGTCTATAGGCTTCTTCTAAATACTGCTCTCTGTCTTGAATCACCAACCCTCCGCCTTTGTCGGCTTTTCTTATCACCACATCAGAATTTTTCTTTAGACTGTTTAGAGGACCTGCTAGATCTAGTTGATGACTCCGAGCAGTTTTTTTCTTCCCACAAAGGTTTCTAAACTCATCCAAGACAATTTCATAGAACGTTGGTATAAAGTTCCCTTTGTTCCAGTGTGGGTAAAAGCTGGACTTTGGTCTAAACCGAGTACTAATCGCTCCAGCCTCCTCAACAGGTACAAATGCCTCCCCATGGAGTTCATGTCCTCCTTCCATGTATAACTCCTCCAATATTTCGAGCATTTCTCTCTCCAGTGTATCAGACGGAGACGACAGTAATTGTACCTCTATTTCCTCGTCTTTTTTCGTCCCTCTATTAATTTCTTTCAGCCTGTAATGGCGTTTCACTGTTAAATTGCGTACAAATTTGTTTAAATCAATAAAAAGCTCAAAGAGGTTGGGGGGGCTTTCGGGAGCATAATTCAGGCCTTTTCTAAGTAGATCCAGCTCTGTTTCTGAAAACACATTTTTTGAAAGGTTGTAAATTTTTATGGTAGAGCATCCCTCGGTTATTTCTGATCCCTTCTTCGACTTCTTACCTCCCCTCCTACCTCTTCTCGTTGGCCTTTTTGTCCCCTGGTAATTGGAGGGGATAGGAGTTTTGATGCTAAATTCTTCAACGCTGCGGGTTTCAGCTTCCCCGCAGCTCCATCCACAAAAAAAAGGAGACTTATCCTTGTTTAATTCTATACTATTTGTAAAGGTGGTGCCGTTAGCCTTAACGGTGTCCTTCAGCGGGTTTTGATTCTCAATCGCTGAGCCTGACTTCAAAGGAAACTCCCGTTGTTCTTTTGGCAACTCCAAAGCGGCACCAACCACTATAGGGGTATCCATCGTCTCCACATGTGTTGCAGTCACATGGACCCCCGGAGCCATATCCATCTCTGTGGCTCCCCTAGGGCCTTGCGATTGGGTATCCCATTGATCTTTTTTCCACTGCTCTATAAGTCCCTCTCTGAATGCAAGAGGGGTTGGAAAGTGATCATGCCCCCTATATTCCAAGGGGAACCCATGGGACCTTTCTATATCGTTAATGTTCCTATGTGCACCCCTATAC
Organism: Rana muscosa; assembly: GCA_029206835.1. NCBI lineage: Eukaryota > Metazoa > Chordata > Amphibia > Anura > Ranidae > Rana > Rana muscosa. The sequence continues at coordinate 90,044,898 of JARGYO010005626.1, forward strand.
TCAGATATATTAGTAACTCTAGTTTTATCCTTCTCTCTATTCTTGTTCTTATTTCTATTCCAGTATCTATTGTTTTTCTTAGTGTTATTCCTCCTAGTATTTTTATGCTGTGTATTACCAGGACGAGAAGGAGAGGTATGCATATCATTATTGTGATAATGATTATAATTCGACTGTCTAAGATGAGTATCCCTGGCCCCTTCCTGTTCATTAGCAGGGGGCTCTAAACCTCTCTGTTTCTTCCAGTTAAACTCACAGCCCAAAGCATAGTCTTGTCGATCCCTCTCAAATTTGCCTGATTTTCTACTAATTAGCTCTGTCTCAAAAACCCCTGTCTCCTCATTTATTTTAGTGTCCCATCCTACAAAGGACTCTAGGTCCGTGAATGCTAGCAATTCTTCCTGAATATTAATAATATCAGTTTTGATATTTGATAGATTTCTTTGCCCCTGTCTAATAATAAACTCGAGCCAGGATCTATTAAATTTCCTCATTTCTCTAACCCATTCTTCATTAATATCCTTCTCAAGGAACCCACATGTTTTTGTAATTCTCAACCCTCTAGGTATCCTATTAACCTCTAGATATTTCTCCAACAACACAATGTCCCACCATTGAGTCATTTCATTCTCCAGCAAATGCTTAAGTTTATAAAAGGCTGATGCCATCTTGTCCTCTCTAGTTGTTGTATCCTGATTGACTACAACATGTTCCGATCCTTGGAGTTGCTTCTCATAATCATCAATACTACTTAAAAAACCTTTAGCTAGGGAATCTCTTCTAAGTTGTCTCTCTTCAATGGATAAAACCATTCTCAAAAATTCGCAAAGTATCTTCGTACACCACTTACGACTATCTTCCAGCTGCTGGAGTTTCCAAAGTAGAAAATTCACAGACACACAAAAACAGTCTCCTGCGCTCGGATGTACAGTCTCTTAGTGGCACAACCAGAGTATTCCGTAGGGAAATGACCAAGAATCTTGCTGCCCTCCTCAGAACAATTGGTATTCTTTAAGACTGAAAAGTAAAGGAAAACAGAAGGCGCACCGACCTAGTGCATTACCAGTGGCTAGGTTTTATTTAAAAGGTTTGAAGAATTAAAAATACTCACAAAGCAAGTATAGTATTGAACACACAATCTTTCCATCAAAAGGAGATAGCCTCCTACTGGAACCGGACCACCAGAGAGTCCAGACAACAAAATTCACAGCCACGGCTGACGCGTTGCGAGGGCGCACCCTCTTCCTCAGAGCCAAAAAATGATGGTGACTGGACCCCCCTCTCTCTCTGGGCTCCTTTTTATCCATGTGTAAATGGGCCTGAGTGGTCACCTGACTACGACTCCACCCACCACAGGCCACTCCTCCTCTCGCCTAAAAGGCAAACCCATATAGGCTTAACCCCTCACTATACACTCTCATATGTCTATCTAAATCTTTACATGGTAACTATTAGTACGCCATACCTATATACCTAAGTGCCAGCTAGCAAATGGCAAATAAAAAGCCATTGCCTGGCGGGACTTACCCATGCCATTCAAACTATCATGGGCCGCCGATCGCTGCTGCCACCCGTCTACAGGTAGTCCAACGTCATGGGAGCTGATGCATCTATCTTCCCACTACTAGATGGGACGCACACTGGCCGGAGAAACCGGAAGTAGCGGTGGATGTGCGTTCCACCCGCCACTTCCGGTGGATGTAACCGTCACTTCCGCCCTCCGATGGGCTGGACAGGTATCAAGGATTATCCCGGATATGAAGGCGGCTCTCGCACTCCGTATCTGGTTTTGTTGATCCTCTCTGTACAGGCGCAATTACCTGCCAATCACAGTGTCCCCGAGTTGCTGATCTGTGCGCGGCACAGCACAAACGTGACCCGCGCTGACCAGAAGCTAGAAGGACATATTGGTGCCAGCACAGCTTCCAATCTATATCGGGTCCCAAAGCCGCTATGATAGTGGTGGCCCCCACACCCTCAAATACGGAAAAAAAAAAAAAAAAGGGAAAGGGGGGGGACCCTAAACTATTAGAAAAAGGGCAGTGTCATACTAGGTGGCCTGTGTGGGCTATTGCCCCAACACCTGACCCCACACCTATGCAAAATACCACCAGAGAATATAATTGATAAAATTAATCAATTTAGAATAGTATAAGCACCCGTAGTGGCATAATTAACTCTTGCCCAAATACACATGGAATCAATCTATCAAATACACTAGGTATAGGGAACAATTATTCTTCAGTTGCTCCAGGGGAGGTCCAATACCACACTTCGGTCCATCATAATATAGGACCAGACGACACAAAACTCAGCAATAGAAATATGCATGTGTGCACGCACGCCACCCACCCAGGGCCCACATCCGCCCCACCGCATACCCATAGTGGTTGGGCCAGCGGCAGGCGCATATGTGCACCGAGTCACCCAACACCTTGGGCTCGTGCACACGCGCCCACACACATGCACAAACTCTCAACCAATGCAACAAATCAGTATGCGAGCATTGTGCAACATTGTAAAAATATCCTGAAGGGCCCACCCGCAGTCCATAATATAAACCCTGTCAAAACCTATTCTTAGATGACAACATCCACCAAAAGGAAATGACCTAACAAATACCCCAGGACTATATGTCTGACCTACCACAACCCCACTAGCACAATATTGGATACTTAAGTAAAAACTAATAAATACCTAATTAAAAAATACAGGATTGCTAAAAAAGTATTAAATGTAATATAATGCATACCCTAATACTTAAAATTTATTTCCTCTAAAATGCTATAAAAACTATAGAAAGTAATAATAACCTAAAGGTCCTACTACACTAGAGGACCAATGAGCCTGACCACGATACGTAGTTACACTATATGGCGGAGCAGGTGGTCCCACTAACTTAGAGTGGTAAACACTACCTATGTATCTAGACTGTACACAGAACATACCGCTATCCGATCCAAATGAGACAGAGGAGGATCTACACTATATTATGTAACTCGATCCCTTCGTTTAAGCCATGAGGAACTAGAGAGCCCAAGGTGAATATCCAATATGCCTCTCTAGTACACAGTATCTGGTGTTTTTTACCGCTATCAAAATCATTCGATATGGCCTCAATCCCAAACACTTTCAAACCACTAACCGAACTATCATGGGCCTCTTTGAAATGTCTGGGTACCGAATAGTTCTCTTTTTCCGTCAGGATACTACTCCTATGCTCCCCCATTCTCGTTCTCATTGGTCGTGAAGTACGACCAACGTACAGGAGGCCACATGGACAGAGAAGACCATAAATTACAAAGGAGGTCCCACAGTTAATGAACTGCCTGACCTTATGGTTCTTCCCGTCTGTTCCCTGAACTTCCTTCTTACGATGGCTCATGTGTAAACAATTACCACAGTTTCCAACCCCACACTTGTAACTGCCTTTTTGGTCGAACAATGTGGTCCAAGGTTTGTTTAGACCTGTGTTTCTGAGCTTCTTAACTCTGCTCGGGGCCACCATACTTCTCAAATCTCTTGGCCTTCTAAACACTAAATTTGGATATAAAGGCAGGCTAGTTCGTAGAATAGGATCGGACCTTAGAACTTTCCAGTTTCTCCTAAAGATCCTCTGAATCATTTGAACGTTGTTGTTGTATCTAGTACAGAATCTCACCTGCGATTTTTCATCGTTGGCCTCCGACTTAGCTACATTGTCCAAGTCGTTTACCAAGGTGTTATCATATAATTTGAGGTACTTCTGGAATGCTTCATCGATATGTTTATCCTCATAGCCTTTCTCGCTAAATTTATTTTTGAGGATCTGTGCCTGTTCCTCATAATCCTTCTTAAAGGTACACGTCCTCCTCAATCTACAAAACTGTCCAAAGGGGACATTTTTAATCCACCTAGGATGGTGATGGCTACGAGCATGAAGGTAAGAATTTCCTGCGCTTGGTTTAAAATGTGTTTTTGAGTAGATCATGCCTTCGTCATTAGCCTGTAATTCCAAATCCAGAAACACCAGAGATTTCTCGTCAATTACATGGGTAAAGGATATTCCGAAGGAATTTCTTGAGCAATGTGTCAGGAAACCAGCTAACTCTTTGTCTGTTCCATTCCAAATAATAAGAATGTCATCTATGTAATGCGAGTATAGAATGAGATTCCCTCCGTAGGGATTGTTAGCCCAAATATGCTTATGCTCCCAATACCCCATAAAGAGGTTTGCATAGCTAGCCTGGGTGCTGGCGTTCCGGAGTTCCGGGCCCAGGTGCCCTTGACCTGGCCGGAGCGAGAGATGGAGTCCATCCCAGGCACCTTAAGCCTGGGGTGAGGTACTACTGCCGGAGCCTGGGGCCCAGTAACTTCGACTGGGTTCCGCGAGGGTGGAGGAGTCCGAGGGGCCCTAAGGTGTTGGGACCCGTATCTGAGGCGAGGAGGTCGGGGAGTGTAACCCTTCCAGATAGTCCGGTACAGCATTAACCCGGTGACGGCGGGGCCTCTGGTAACTCCCTTGGAGGGATGGATGTCTTCCCCCTGACAGGGGCTGCAACGTAGCGAAGGTAACTCCAGTTCCTGTTCACTAGAGTCGCTGGAAGAGACTCTGAAGCCAAAAATTCAATTTAACAGCCACTGTGCTTAGCAACCGTTGGTGAAACCTCAACGGTTTAGTTTTCTTTGAGGATTGTGCCTTGACCTACTCCCCACCAATACTGGACTGTTCTATGGGTCTCAAACTGTCTGCTCGCAAAGGACTATTTGTTTGCCGTTATGGAATAAATAAGTGTTGGACCTTTTCAGTGTGTGGTACTCCAATTATTGGGAGCAAAGGGCCTTATCAGCAAAACAGACTTGGCTCTGAGTGTATACACAGCCCGAATACAACTAGATACTGGCCTTCACCTCTACATGCTGTAATCGAGAGGACATGGGCCGTGGCGCACCTCACTCTCCCCTCCAAGGTACCCCTAGACCAGAGCCAGAGTAACCGATAAAGAAGGGGGTGAGGGTGAAGGCCGCTACACTAATATCTAAGTGAAGTTCTGCTGACTTCCATTAGCCTTGTGTTTTACTTGAAGTAGTAGTAAAGTCTGTTCTACCACTTTTACCTACAGGCAAGCCTATAGTAAGGCTCACCTGTATGTACTGTGAATATCTCCTAAACTTGCACAGTTTAGGAGGTATTCAGAGTGCATGCAACCAGTGACGTTACCAGTGCATGCGCTCTGAAGGTCCGGCATACACATGACTGGGTATTCTTTGCAAAGTGACTTTTCACCACATTCACTAAGAGAAAATTTACTTTCAAAGTGGACAGCCATTTGTCCTTTAGTAAATCAACCTCTCTGTGTTAATTCATTCAGGTATATTTGAGGAGACCATTCAGATTTCAGTTATAGCAGTTAAAATTCTTATTCAGTGATGTGTGTTATTTCACATCCTTGCCCTCAGCTGTAAGGCCTCGTTTCAACTTGCGGTTGGATGGATGGTGGTGGAAGCACACAGCTGAGCCACATTTTTACTGCCCCCAACCGCTCCCTCTTAACCACTTATAGACCGCCTGCCGTCGTATTACTTCGGCTGTTTGAAGAAGAATACAGTTGTTATGTAAAAATGCAGGAAGGTAGTGGAGTTGGGACTTTAATTGAGGTATAAGGGTATAATAAATTAAATAAGATAAATAACTTGGATGTCATGGTTCCCTCTAAATTGACATGATACGGTATAAGTAAACCAGTAATCACAATACGTTTATGATACAGAAATGTAATCACAAAGGAACAATTCATAATCATCATTAATTTAATAACACATGATTAATTGGGGAACATGATTAATGACATACAAACATAGTAATAAATGAATCAATGAATAATAAATATATAAGAATAATAGCAACATGATCAACATGTATGTAATTGATAAATAATGATATGGGCTGATGTAAAGCATCCGAGGATGTAAACTCTACGCGTTTCATGGTCGCCTACCACTCATCAGGAGTTTGGATGCATGAAAGTAATCTAATGAAAGTAATCTAAAATGAAAAAAATGGAAAGATTTGTTGTGGTAGTTTCTGGGGATCCACTAGTCCCCATAGGCAAACCCAATGCAGTAAAAAAAGGGGGGAGAAGGGATAAGAAAAAAAAAAAAAGGGGGGGGGGAATAAAAAATGTAGCAATATTGTACCTTGCTGAACAGCCCGTGTACTGAGACCTTAGTTGGGGAAGGGCCTGGGAGGTGATACCGCATATGATGTCTCACCCGGGGTTGAGGCGGGAGATCCGCTAGCCAGGGTGCACGGTGGGGTCGTGGGGGGCAGACCCATCGCTCGCCGCAAGCCACCATGCCAGGATAGAATGCTTGTATGCTGATTGGATAAGTCTGTATGAAGATGGAAAAAATTAAGGTATGAAAAATATGTTAATGTGAAGATATAATAAAGTATGGTGAAAGTGAAAAACTATGTGAATGCGTGGAAAAAGTGAAAGAAAGCTGATGCATGATGAATAAATAATAAGGTGCTGACCTGGTGAGAGTAAATGTAGTTTGATGCATCTGCATATCAAATGCACATGAAGGAGCATAGCCATACATGGATGCTATATAAGTGAATAAGGGAAGAAAAAAAGTTTTATAGAGTAAAAATAAACGAGTGTGTGTGTGTGTGAAAGTATAAATGTAAGTTTAAATGTGTGTCAGTATATATGGATGTATGTGCATAACCAAATGTATAATGTGTGTATGTGAGGATCCATAAAGTTAACTAGATGCATGTCTGAATTGAAAGTATATGATGGGGGCAATGTCAAATGCCCCATTTACCTGAGCTTCCAGAGGCTGAGCAAGCAGATGGTGTCACTCTGGAATGGTGGCCGGCAGAGAGAGAGCGGTGCACCACCCACTGTTAAATAACCACTGTTATGGTAGCAGCTAGCTACCATAACCCTGGTATCCTCTTCTTCAGCGGGTGGTCCACTACAAGATAAAAGTGGTCTCCGCAGCGGATACGCCACGAGATCACTGTTATCGGTAACTCTCCGCGGCAGAGGCAGAGGCGATCCGGTCCTCTTTGCTGCTGTGTATGGAGACGAGTGAGGGGAAGATGGCCCCCACCCGTCTCCATATGACTGCAGGGCGGAAGCGACGTCAAAACATCACTTCCGCCCATAGGTCTTAAAGGGACATTTTTTTTTTATTTTTTATAATGACATAATTTTTTTTATTTTTTTTTATTGCATTTTAGTCTAAATATGAGATCTTTTTGACCCCAGATCTCATATTTAAGAGGACCTGTCATGCTTTTTTCTATTACAAGGGATGTTTATATTCCTTGTAATAGGAATAAAAGTGACCCAATTAAAAAAAAAAAATAGTGTCAAAAAAATAAAAATAAAGTAATACAAATAAGAAAAAATAAATATATATTTTTTGAAGTGCCCCGTCCCGACGAGCTCGCATGCAGAAGCGAATGCATATGTGATATTAAAACGGTATTAAAACCTCCTCTGTAATTTAAAACATGCAACCTGTAGAATTTTTTAAACATCGCCTATGGAGATTTTTAAGGGTAAAAGTTTGTTGCCATTGCACGAGCGGACACAACTTTGAAGCGTGACATATTGGGTATCAATTTACTCGGCGTAACATTATCTTTCACAATATGAAAAAAAAATTGGCCAACTTTACTGTTGTCTTATTTTCTAATTCAAAAAAGTTTTTTGTTTTTTTTAAAGTGCGCTTTTAAGACCGGTGTGAAAAAAAGTATTGCAAAGACCGCTATTTTATTCTCTAGGGTGTTATAAAAAAATATATAATGTTTGGGGGTTCTAAGTAATTTTCTAGCAAAAAAAAAACAGTTTTTAACTTGTAAACACCAAATCTCAGAAAGAGGCTCGGGGCTTAAAGTGGAGCTCCACCCTAAATAGCAACTTTTGCTATTTGGAACCCTCCCCCCCTCCGGTGTCACAATTGACACCTTTCAGGGGGGAGGGGGGTGAAGATACCTGTCTAAGAGAGGTATTTTCACCCACATCCGGGAGTCCTCTCTCCGGGAATCTGCGGGAGTTACGTCACTTCCCGCAGACTTCCCTTGGTGTTCTGGGAGACACTCGGCTCCCAGAACACAGGAGCACCAATCAGAACGGCGCAGCGCGACTCGCGCATGCGCCGTAGGGAACCGGGCATGAAGCCGCAGGGCTTCACTTCCTGGTTCCCTCAGCGAGGATGACGGAGGGAGCAGCAGAGCGACGAGCGGTCGCTCGTCCTCTGCTGCGGACGTCGCTGGACTCCAGGACAGGTAAGTGTCCAAATATTAAAAGCCAGCAGCTGCTGTAGCTGTAGCTGCTGGCTTTTAATATTTTTTTTCCCGGCGGAGCTCCTCTTTAAGTGGTTAAGTTGCATAGGCAGTGGATTGTGATGGACCTATGTATTGCATTTTGGTGTGGCAAAGTTTACCTTACCCGTTCAACACTTATGTCGCCCTCTGTAAAGCAATCCGCAGTGAGTGCGACAGTAAGGATAACGTTTGCTGTGCCGCAAAGCAAAGCGCTATGGCTCCTGCATACGGCCCCCATCCACTGGTTTTACAGCTTAAGGGGAATCGGTTGGGGAGCAGTAAAAAATGTGGCTCAGCCGTGTGTTTTTTTGCCTTCCAACAACACGTGTAAACAAGGCCTTGTGTTTTTTACACCAGACAAACCAGTAATGGAGGCCTTTGAGCTTGCACATACCTCCCTCCTCCTTATAGACATACTGTATATACTCAACTAATGGAAATGAGCCAGTCTATTTGACAATTTGTTTTAAAAACATTGGGTGATACTATTTTGCCTGTAGAAGTAAATATGTTGGTATGTTTTAAGAAGCATGTCTCCAGTCACCCTTGACATAGCCTGCACATATATCCTATCAATGGGCATACCCACTGTGATGATTGCAGTGATATTGGACAGTTACTAAATGTTTCATGATAATTCCAGCAGAGATGATGGTGAGGTTATTGGGAAAACTGAAAAAAATCAGCAGGTATAATACTGTCAAGCATTTCTCTGCGTGTCTTCTAACAACATGAACATACTACCACGGAGAAGAAAATAATAATGTACATCTAATGGGCTGATTGGTTGGGTGTTCAGCGTAACAAATGACAGTGTCTTAACTGAATCAGGATCTTGTTGCCTAGCAATAGCAAATCAGAAGATAAGTGGCAAGTTGAAAGAGCCAATCAATGCAGATTTCATATTGAAGGTTTCAAAAGAAGCTTTTTGGATGGACCACCTACTGGCTTTGGAGATCCTGGAGGTTCCATCTCAGGTCACAGGTCCACCCACTTTCTGCAGCCATTTTTAAAAAGTGTAAAGTCAATTTTTTATATTTCATTATACACTCACCGCCCACTTTATTAGGTACACCTTGCTAGTACCCTGTTGGACCCCCTTTTGCCTTCAGGACTGCCTTAATTCCTCATTGCATAGGTTCAACAAGGTGTTAGAATGATTCCTCAGAGATTTTGGTCCACATTAATATGATAGCATCACGCAGTTGCTGCAGATTTGTCAGCTGCACATCCATGATGTGAGTCTCCCATTACACCACATCCCAAAGATGCTCTATTGAATGAGATCTGGTGAATGTGGAGGCCATTGGAGTACAGTGACCTCATTATCATGTTCAAGAAACCAGTGGTGAGATGATTTGAGCTTTGTGACATGGTGCATTATCCTGCTGGAAAGAGCCATCAGAAGATGGGTACACTGTAGTCATAAAGGGATGGACATGGTCAGCAACAATACCTTCCGTATATACTCGAGTATAAGCCGAGTTTTTCAGCACATTTTTTTGTGCTGAAAATGCACCCCTCGGCTTATACTCGAGTCACCTTTTTGCGCCTGATCTCCCGGATTTTTGGGACCTGATACCGGCCGGCCGTAGGTCCCCTGGACATCAAACTTGGCACACATGCAGCCCCACTCTTCCTTTACAAGTGTGCAAAGATTGTTGTCTGGGGGACCTACAGCCGGGGAGCACCGATCTTTCAAAGCCGGGCACCCCTTCCATAGACTCCCATGTTAAACGGTAATTTCTCCGGTGACTTTCCGTGGTCGTAGGTCCCCTGGACCCGAAACTTGGCACACATGTAGCCCAATTTCTCCTCTACAAGTGTGCAAAGTTTGTTGTCTGGGGGACAACATGTTAAACGTCAGTCTAAACGTCAGTCTAGTCATGGACACAGTGAGGCACACAGATGGACACCCTAGGCTTATACTCGAGTCATTAAGTTTTCCCAGTTTTTTGTGGTAAAATTAGGTGCCTCGGCTTATATTCAGGTCGACTTATACTCAAGTATATACAGTAGGTAGGCCGTGGCATTTAAATGATGCTCAGTTGATATTAAGGGACCCAAAATGTGCCAAGAAAATATCCCATGCACCATTACACCACCACCGTCAGCCTGAACCATTGATACAAGGCAGGATGATCCATGCTTTCATGTTGTTTATGCCAAATTCTGACCCTACTATCTGAATGTCACAGCTGAAGTCGAGATTTATCAGACTAGGCAACGTTTTTCCATTCTTCTATTGTTCTTAGTTGACAGGAGTGGCACCCGGTGTGGTCTTCTTCTGCTGTAGTCCATCTGCTTCAAGGATTGATGTGTTGTGTGTTCAGAGATGGTATTCTGCATACCTTGATTGTAATGAGTGGTTATTTGAGTTATTGTTTCCTTTACATCATGGGAAAGGAAAAACGTACCGCTCAAAAGCTTGAGAATTCACCAAATAGCTGCTTCCGCCCGGTCACTCACACAGGTGCTGGCTCTGCACTGATGCATGGGAGAAAAAGAAACCCTGGACTGCCGCACTCTGTATAGACAGTTATTTATTCCAAAATTTCAGGTAAAAAATCCAAATTCAAAATAAATCCATAAATCCAAAACAACAAATGCAGATGGTGTGCATGCAGGGAAGGGTGGCTAACGCGTTTCACGTCACGAATTGACGCTTACTCATAGCTAGGGTGTGTGGGAATCAATAGAGGTATAAATGAAAAATAAAGTAACTTTACACCAATCAGTACTGAAAGAACACAGCTGACTGGGATAACCTTATGTTTGATTCCGGCACTCCCAAGAAAGGGTGAGGGGGGAAGGGAATAGCACTCTTTTGAAGACGGATTATATTATGTTATATAGCACATTTATAGACATTCATATATGGACATTTCTTTACACTTTATACACACACATATATCTCCCTCATGATCACTTATCATTTATTTATTCATATTTATCATTTTTCACATTTCCCTATGTAATTGTCACACAGTCTGTTTGGCAGTAGCACGCATTGTGCACATTTTGTGCATTTAAATTTTACCCTAGCTATGAGTAAGCGTCAATTCGTGACGTGAAACGCGTTAGCCACCCTTCCCTGCATGCACACCATCTGCATTTGTTGTTTTGGATTTATGGATTTATTTTGAATTTGGATTTTTTACCTGAAATTTTGGAATAAATAACTGTCTATACAGAGTGCGGCAGTCCAGGGTTTCTTTTTCTCCCTTCCTTTACATCATCTCGAACCAGTCTGCCCATTCTCCTCTGACATCAACAAGGCATTTTCCTCCACACAAACCCTGCTCACTGGATATTTTCTCTTTTTGTACCATTCTCTGTAAACCCTAGAGATGGTTGTGTGTGAAAATCTCAGTAGATTAGCAGTTTTTGAAATACTCAGACCAGCCCATCTGGCACCAACAACCATGTCACGTTCAAAGTCACTTAAATTTCCTTTCTTCCCCATTCTAATGCTCGGTTAGAACTTCAGCAAGTCGTCTTCACCATTTCTAGATGCCTAAATGCATTAAGTTGCTGCCATGTGGTTGGCTGATTAGCCAGTGATGTCATGTGTTGTAATGTATTTGTATTGTATTTTCGGACGACAACTATACTGACTAAATGAAAATCGTACGATTTGGTATAGTACGAGGAAAATGTTTGCACATGTCCGATCGAATAATAATCGGATGAACTGTCGTGATTGGCTCTCGAAAGTAGTGTACACACGATCCGAAAATCGTACGAAAACGGTCGCCTGAGGAAGAATCGTACGATTTTCGGATCGTGTGTACACTACTTTCGAGAGCCGATCACGACAGTTCCTCCGATATTATTCGATCGGACAAGCGCGAAAATATTCCTCGTACTATACCAAATTGTGCGATTTTCGTTTAGTCAGTATAGTTGTCGTCCGAAAATACAATACAAATACATTACAACACATGACATCACTTCCGATTTTTTTTTTCTGTCGTACGGGAATTTTCTTGACTTTAGTAACCTATTCAATTTCTACTTGCGACTATTAAGTGAAAAAAGTCGTACGATCTGTCGTACGATATTCGGATCGTGTGTACGGGCCATTAGGGGGAGATTTACTAAAACTGGAGAGTGCAAAATCTGGTTCAGCTCTGCATAGAAACCAATCAGCTTCCAGATTGTATTGTCAAAGCTTATTTGAACAAGCTGAAGTTAGAAGCTGATTGGCTATCATGCACTGCTGCACCAGATTCTGAGTGCACCAGTTTTAGTAAATCTCCCCCACAATCTAGACTTTATCATGTTTTTTTGTGATCACAGCTGGGAGTAGAGTTAGGGCTCTTTCAGACGGAGGGTCCGTTCAGGTCCGCCTGTCAGTTTTTTAGGCGGACCTGAACGAATTCTCCATGTCCTCATATGGAGCCACGGATGTCAGCGGTGACTTGTCCGCTGACATCCGCTCCGCTCCGATCCGCCAAAGTTTGACGGAGGGAAACCCTATTTTTCCATCCGTCGGCGGAGCGGATCGGATGACAACGGACTCTACGGTCCGTCGTCATCCGTTCCCACATAGGGGAGAGTAGCGCTCTGACAGGGTGGTCCCTGCACAGTGTGCGGGGACCGCCCAGTCATCCGTCGGCTCAGCGGAGATCAACGGAGCGATCCCCGCTGAGCAAGCGGAGCTTCACGGGGCGGATCTTCACGGATCCGTCCCGTGTGAAAGAGCCCTTAGAGAATTCAGTAGGAAGATCATACCGCTGAGCTTCCAAAGAGAGTAATGCCGCGTATACACGATAGGAATTTCCGATGAAACAAGTCAGACGCAGTCCGTTGGAGTTTTTTCATCGGAAATTCCGACCGTGTATGGGCCCCATCGGAGAAATTCAGATGAATTTCATCAGAATTTTCAAATAGAACATGTTCTATTTTTTTCCGATGAAATTCCGTCGGAATTCCGATGGAAGTTTGATCGGAAAAAGGTCCGATCGTGTGTACGGGGCATTAGGTAAGTGTTGTGAGTTGCACAAAAAACTTTCAATTTGATTATTAATATTGGTTGGATGTCAAAAAAAGCAAACAGCCAGATCTCGTTTTGTTTGAGTAGACAAACTGTAAAGTAATTATGATTTTCAAATCTCAGGATTATGTCTACATACCCAGTTCATGTTCTCTTGTTTAGATTATTGATTAGAACAACATCGTAATTCTCAAGCCAAGTAGGCTATTTGTTGTATTAGCACGTGAAATTCATGGCACCAAAGTGGCAGGGTTAAACCACCACAGCGATGACTGGAATAAGCAAATACTTAAACATGCATTTTGTATATTTACAGAGTGAATGTAATAATCAGCTAAACAAAATAATACTTCAACTGCTAATTGTCTTGAAGCGCTGCCAGATTAGCGACTTTGAGACAGCATTATAAATGACATTGGAAAGCGCTGGCACCAATTCACAAACCTCTACTCATACATAACAAAGGCCAGAGGTTTAGAGCATCTACAAAATAATTGCTGGTGTTTTCTGCAGTCTCATTTCATAATCAATTCCGAGTTGAAGAAAAGTGCTGAGAATTATTGTACAGTCTGCTTTTGGTAATTGTTTATTATGTACACAGTCAATGGCCTATCTGCCATTTAAAGAGTTAATCTGATGACGAAAACCATCCTGCCAAGGGCATGCCACTAATTTATTCTGCCTAAGGCAATGCCAATGATCGCTATAGAAGAATCAACTTGATGGACACATTCACTGGAGACTATCCACCAGATGTGTGACTTCCAAGGCAGCTACGGTTCATCTCAGGCCAACCAGAATGACTTCCGTTGCCTCTTCCCCTGTTAAGCCTTGTGCACGCGATCGGTTTTCCTATGGATTCTAATCCGATGGATTTTTCCATCGGAAAACCGATGAAGCTGGCTTCCATCAGTCTTGCCTACACACCATCAGTCAAAAATCCGACCGTCCCAAACGTTGTGACGTAAAACACTCCGACAAGCCGAGAAAAATGAAGTTCAATGCTTCTGAGCATGCGTCGACTTGATTCTGAGCATGCGTGGGTTTTTTGTCCGATGGAGTTCCACACAGACGATCGGAATTTGCTATCGGATTTTTTCCCATCGGATAAATTTAAAACATGTTCTATTTTTTTCTCACCGATGGAAAAAAGACTGATGGGGCCCATACACGATCGGTTTGTCTGATGAGAAAAAGTCCATCGGATTGTTTTCATCGGTAAAACCGATCGTGTGTACACGGCTTAACAGTGGTTGGGAACTGGAAGCCTTCACAGAGTTTCTAATGACTCCCAGTCTGAGTCCAGACCTTTGAAGAAAGAATTACACATAAAAAAATGCAAAAAGTCCTTCAAAAAAGTGGCAGTTAGCAACAAAATTGTCACAATAGTTTCTTGGATATGATAAGGGACCACTAGGATCATCCTGCATGGAACTTAACCACTTCAGCCCCGGAAGGTTTTACCCCCTTCATGACCAGGCCATTTTTTGAGATACAGGATTGCGTTACTTTTACTGACAATTGCGTGGTCGTGCGTCTTTTTTTTCCACAAATAGAGATTTCTTTTGGTGGTACTTGATCACCTCTGCGGTTTTTATTTTTTGCACTATAAACGAAAAGTGTTACAATTTTGAAAAAAAAAACTATATGTTTTACTTTCTGCAAAAAAACACATCCAATAAGTTTTTTTTAAAAAATCTACTGTATTTATTGGCGTATAACACTCACTTTTTTACCCTGGAAATAGAGGGTGAACTGTGCCTGCGTGTTATACGCAGGGGGCTGTGGAATGTTTTTTTCTTGAAACCTCCCTCTTAAAGTTAGGGTGCGTGTTATACGCCTGTGCGTGTTATACGCCGATAAATACGGTAATTTGTTCATCAATTTAGGCCAATGTGTATTCTGCTATATATTTTTGGTAATAAAAATCACAATTGTTCTCCCCTGTCAGAACAGCGATCTACCTTGTTTACATAGGCAGATCGCCATTCTACCTCTCTGGGAAACGATAGGCGGGTCCCAGCGGACATTGTGCCCGCCGGACCCGCTGAATGGCTCCCCCTCTGGCGTGTGCCCCCTGTCTATTGCACAAAATATACAGGTAGGTCGTTTCGCGCAATAAAGCTGCCCGGTCGCTATATATCTGTTAAAGTGGTTAAAGTATAACTAAAGGCAAACGTTTTTTGGACGTTTGGAGAGAGTGGAGAGGGATTAGAACACCTATTAGGTTTCTATTGCTGTCTTTGTCCCTGTTAGGAAGATCCACCCTCTCTATTTGTCCTATTTACCATTATCATTGAAAGTGAAAGTAAACCAAAAGCCCAAAATTTGGGTTGTCCCCAGAAAAGTAATAGAGAGGACATCTTCCAATTGGAGGGGGGGGGGCGCTAGTTCTCGTGACCTGGGGGTCTCTAGGGAATTCCCCTAATTTGCAGGGATTTTCTCTCACTTCCTGTTTTGGCTATAGCACAGGAAGTAAAGGGAAATCTCCCCAATAGGACACAGATGGCAAAAAAATGATAAAAATCAGACAGGGTTATAACCCTCCCTTACTCTGTCCAAAATGAAAGAAAAAGTTTTGCCTATAGTTGTACTTTAAGTTTTCTCTTGGCTTTACAGTGATCTCTGACATGTTTTCTCCCAATTACACAGAAGAGTAGAGTGGCAGCAGAAAATAAGCAGCCATGGTAAGCAAGGTGACAAACATATTTCCCACTTTGTTAAGAAGGTGTAATGTGAAGTTACACTCATACCTCTCCACAATGTGGGAATGATGCCAGCCTGTTAAGCTAGACATAAATGATAGATTTTTTCTTTCAACTTGCAGGCTAAATAAAATAGATTCTCCATCCGGGCTATACAGAGCAGAGGGATGGCTCTGCAATAATTGCTTTTGTATTTTGACAGCCTGCTCTGGTGGTAAAAGAATGCCCAAACAGCAGCTGCATTTGTTAGAATGCAGACACTATTTGGCCGAAAATTTCCACCTGGCTCCATCAATTTTTCACTTAGGCCCCTTTCACACTGGGGCGGTTTGCAGGCGCTATTTTGCTAAAAATAGCGCCTGCAAACCGAGCCTAAACAGCGGCTCCTTTCTCTCCAATGTGAAAGCCCCGAGGGCTTTCACACTGGAGCGGTGCGCTAGCAGGACGGTAAAAAAAGTCCTGCTAGCCGCATCTTTGGAGCGGTGAGAGGAGCGGTGTGTTTACCGCTCCTCCACCGCTCCTTCCCATTGAAATGCATGGGATACTGCGGTAATACCGCCCGCAAACCGCGGCTGTAGCCGCGGTTTGCGGGTGGTATTAACCCTTTATTGGCCGCTAGTGGGGGTTAAAACCGCACCGCTAGCGGCTGAATAGCTCAACAATCCCGACGGTATAGCGCCGCTAAAAATAGCGGCGCTATACCGCCACCGCCCCCACCGCCCCAGTGTGAAACCAGCCTTAAAGAACATTGAGTGGGAGGGTGCTGACAGGGTGACCCATGGATCCAATCTTGGCTAGTTCATCAACAGTCTGAATTCATATCAGTGTATGGTCATCTTTAGATTTAAATAGTATTTGACTTTAAACTGGTTGTAAACTCTTACATATACTCACTAGCAGGCCCGGACTGGCCATGGGGCATACCGGGCATATGCCTGGTGGGCCGTGGCGGCCCACAGGCGGCCGGGCCGCATGTCACGTCTCCCCCCAGTGCACTCTCAGCTGCGATTCGGAGCCGCACTCGAGTGACAGTGACACCCGTCGGCACATCAGGGGGCCGGGACCCGCAACGATCCCCTTCTCTCTGGCAAGATGGCCGCGGCACTGATGATCTGATCAGTCTTGGCTCGGCTGTCTCACACAGCCGAGCAGAGTGAAGCCGCCTCCTCCTTTATGCCCACACAGGGGGAGGGGACCCGACATGCAGTCCCGCGCTGATCTGAGGTACATTATGGGTCTGAAGGGGGGTCTGTATTGTAGGGGGTGGTTCTGTATTGTAGGGGGGGGTTCTGTATTGTAGGGGTGGTCTGAAATGTAGGGGGGTTCTGTATTGTAGGGGGGTCTGTAATGTAGGGGGGTTCTGTATTGTAGGGGGGGTCTGAAATGTAGGGGGTTCTGTATTGTAGGAGGGGTTCTGTATTGTAGGGGGTTCTGTATTGTAGGGGGGTCTGTAATGTAGGGGGGTTCTGTATTGTAGGGGGGGGGTCTGAAATGTAGGGGGGTTCTGTATTGTAGGGGGGTCTGGGGGTTCTGTATTGTAGGGGGATCTGTAATGTAGGTGGGTTCTGTATTGTAGGGGGGTCTGAAATGTAGGGGGGTTCTGTATTGTAGGGAGGTCTGAAATGTAGGAGGGTTCTGTATTGTAGGGGGGTCTGTATTGTAGGGGGTCTGTAATGTAGCGGGGGTTCTGTATTGTAGGGGGGTCTGTATTGTAGGGGGTCTGTATTGTAGGGGGTTCTGTATTGTAGGGGGTTCTGAAATGTAGGGGGGTTCTGTATTGTAGGGGGGGTCTGAAATGTAGGGGGGTTCTGTATTGCAGGGGGGTTATGTATTGTAGGGGGTTTGTAATGTAGGGGAGTTTTGTATTGGGGGGTCTGAAATGTAGGGGTTCTGTATTTTAGGGGGGTCTGAAATGTAGGGGGGTCTGTAATGTAGGGGGGTTCTGTATTGTAGGGGGTTCTGTATTGTAGGGGGGGTCTGTATTGTAGAGGGAGGTCTGTAATGTAGGGGGGTCTGTATTGTAGAGGGGGTCTGTAATGTAGGGGGGTCTGTACTGTAGGGAGGGGGTCTGTACTGTAGGGAGGTCTGTGTAACATGCAGGGGTCCAGAACTGTTAGGGGGGTGTCTGTGTAACAAACTGTGGGGGGCTGTGTAATGTAAAGGGGTCCAGAGGTGCGGTGCTATGTAATGTAAAGGGGTCCAGAGGTCCGGAGGGGTGTAATGTAAAAGGGTCCAGAGGTGCAAAGTGCTGTGTAATGTAAAGGGGTCCAGAGGTGCAGGGTGCTGTGTAATGTAAAGGGGTCCAGAGGTGCAGGGTGCTGTGTAATGTAAAGGGGTCCAGAGGTTCAGGGTGCTGTGTAATGTAAAGGGGCCCAGAGGTGCAGGGTGCTGTGTAATGTAAAGGGGCCCAGAGGTGCAGGGTGCTGTGTAATGTATAAGGGTCCAGAGGTGCGGTGCTATGTAATGTAAAGGGGTCCAGGGAGCTGTGTAATGTAAAGGGGTCCAGAGGTGCAAGGTGCTGTGCAATGTAAAGGGGTGCAGAGGTGCAGGGTGCTGTGTAATGTAAAGGGGGCCAGAGGTACAAGGTGCTGGAACCCCACATTTTTTGTCCCAGTCTGGGCCTGCTCACTGGAGTGACAAGACCCAGGTAATACACAGAGATTAAATAAATCCTTCTACATAGGACACACACTTCTACACAGCATTTCTGAGCTTTAGAAGGCTGGGGGCAGGGATCTGACTTCATACACTGCACAGCATAGAACAGGGAGCTAAGTGTAATCTGAGACCTGAGTGGAGGGAATGGACATGCACAGCTTAGGCTGTTAATCACCTGCTGTGTGCTGGGGGGGGGGCATCTGTCAGAGAATGACTACCAGATGTTTAGCTAACAGAAATGCACATGTGCACATAATTCTCAGCAGAATCTTAACTAGGCATGTGCACGGGCATGCGTGCGCACGAACACGGGCTCACACTCAATGCATGTTGGAGCCAGATAGACTATTTAGAGTGTAACTACACTTTTGTTGAGATCTATGTACATTGCAAGGATTTTTAACAAACTTTGTCGCAGATTCCTACCTTTATTTATTCTGAAGAGAATTCTGTGTGTTTCTCTGTGTCCATGTGGGAAAGTGAGTCTAAGGCCTCGTACACACGACCGATTTTCTCGTCGTAGAAAACACGTCGTTTTTTTCGACGAGATTTTTGTTAAGCTTGTCGATTTTCTCGTCAAGCTTTCAATGCGTACACACTGACATTTCCCAATTTCCTCGTTGTTCTCCGCGCTCACGTCCAGCACGTACGACGGCACTATAAAGGGGAAGATCTTTTTTCTTGGCGCCACCCCTTGGGCTGCTTTTGCTGATCTCGTGTTACCGCGTGTGAAGTAAAAGTTTGGGAAGAGACGATTCGCGTTTTTCAGTCTTCGTACTTTTCAGATCGTTTTCTGCGGTTCAGTTTGTGCTTGTGGGTTCGTATCTTGACTTTCAGGGCGTCTAGGCAGGTCGTATCTGTTTTACAGTGCGTTCTTGCCTGTTCGTTTCTGATTTTCAGTTCGTTATTCATAGGCCTTGCTGTTCTAAAGTGCGTTCTGTTCTATACGTTCTGATAAGACGACCGTTTCTTATTAGCCATGTCGCCTGGACGTTCTCGTTGTCGAGTTCTTGCTGTGCGTGCGCTTGGTGTTGGTCTGCTTGTTTTGGACCAAGACCAGTCCATGAATGTTGTGAGGAGGAGTTCATGGACCAAGAATTGGTTGCTCCAGCGGGACCAATTCTGCCATATGCCTCTGCTGCGGGAGATCGTCGAGAATAATCCTGAGGACTACAGGAATTTTCTGCGGATGTCTGACCCCGTATTTCAGGAACTGTTGGCTTTGGTGTCCCCCTATATTACCAGGCAGGACACCGTTATGCAGGAAGCCATCAGTGCTGAGCAGAGGCTCATCGCCACGTTACGTTACCTGGCGACAGGGAGAAGTCTTCAGGACTTGAAGTTCACCACAGGCATCTCCCCCCAGGCTCTGGGCCTCATAATCCCAGACACCTGTTCTGCTATTATACAAGTCCTGCAGGAGGACTATATTAGGGTAAGTTTTCTCCATTAACATCACATTTTATGTATTTCATGTATGCTAATGTATTGTATTTCTTTCATTCTTCCCTAATTACCATGATTGTAATATGCTGAGAATGTCCCCTTTGTCCCCATGCATGCTGGAAGCTTTAGATTGCCCCTTTTTTCTCCTCCATAAATATTTCCCTTCACTAACTTTTCCAGCAGGGGCGCCTGTTGCTCCAAATGTTTGGGGGTCCCACCCCAATTTATGAACTAAACTTCCTCGTTTTTTGCTCAGGTGCCTATTAAACGCCCCCAGTTGTCCCCTCTAATGCAGCCATTTGGTTCCCTCCAATGCAGCCATTTAGTCCCCTCTAATGCAGCCATTTTGTTCCCTCCAATGCAGCCAGTTTCCCCCCAGCCCTGCACTTACCTTCTTGTGGTCAGCGCCATCCTTCTTCTGTCCTTGATGTCTTCTCCTTCCCTTGATGTTGCATCAGCCAATCATGTTACCATTAAACAGACTTGGTGAACATGATTGGCAGAGCAGCCTGCCAGTGTTTCCCCAAGGAATGCCCCCCCCCTGCGTCCCCTATTTTACTTTTCGGAAGCCAATTACATCCCTCAGGTTGTAATGTGCAAGACTATTTTACTACCTGTTTCTGCTATGCAATTTGAACCCCCTAAATGCCGCAATTATTCATATGTCGGTCGCTAAACAAGAGGCCATCCACCTGAATAGTGGGCGGCATAGACAATACATAGGTTCATGCAACGCATGAACCTATGTATTGTTCTGAGTGATGGGCACAGGAGAGAGGGGGCAGTGCTCCAGCGCCCACTCTGGACGCACCGCCACTGCAATGCTATCCTGTGGCCAAACACATTTCCCCCCCCCAAAATAATTTAGTAATGGCCCATCAGAGGGGGTGATGAATCTGATAAATGAGCCTTCCCTTATACTTATTTTAAACACCTTAATAAACGTAGAATTTGATTGATGTTGGCCTTGATTTTTTTTAATCAAATTTCCTTGTAATGTCTGACTTTGGTATTCTAATATTATTTCATCTTGTTTCACTCCACAGCTTCCTTCCACGCCACAGGAATGGCAGACTGTGGCATCGGAGTTTGCCACGCGGTGGGACTTCCCCAACTGCGGTGGTGCCATAGACGGGAAGCACGTCCGCATCGTGCCGCCACCCCATTCTGGGTCCTACTACTACAATTACAAGGGGTTTCATAGCATTGTGCTGATGGCGGTGGTGTCAGCACGGTATGAATTCCTCTATGTTGATGTAGGGAAGAATGGCCGGATGTCCGATGGGGGATCCTTCATCCAGACGGAGTTTGCCCTCTGTCTCCAGAGTGACGACCTTGCATTGCCACCGGATGCAGGGAATATTGAAGGACTCCCCTTTGTTTTCTTGGCTGATGAAGCCTTCGGACTCGGACGGCATCTTATGAGGCCATTTCCACAGAGGACCCTGACCCCAGAGAAGAGGGTGTTCAATTACCGGCTGGCCAGGGGCCGAAGAGTTGTCAAAAATGCCTTTGGCATAATGGCCAGCCGGTTCCGCCTTTTTATGACTTCAATACACTTGGCGGACTACAAAATAAACTATGTCGTATTATGCTGCTGTGTGCTACACAACTTTCTGAGCCAAAAATCAAATTCCTATATGGCCTCAGTTTTGCCAGAGGCTGGACTTTCCCCTGCAAATCCCCTGCCGGGCCTGGAATCTGCCCGTCCTGGCTTGCCCTCCCAAAATGCCCGTGAGGTTCGGGACAAATACATGGAGTATTTCACGGGTAGGGGGGAAATTCCTATGCCAGCCTATGTCTAAGGATCCCAATAAAAAGCTTGTTTAAACCTTTAATTATTTGTTCTTTCCTGTCTCCTAGTTTGTCTTTGTGCATTTGTAGTGCCAAGTGTATTTTACTTTAGTAAATAACAACCATTTCACTATGTAACCTTACAAAATAACCAAATAAGCTTAGAGGGTATTATAAAAGGAAGCTACACGTTGTTTGTGGTCAAATATTTTACTCTGTGCACATTCTCACCATTTTTAGTTTTTTCAGGTTTTTTGGGTTGGCCTGGCCCCAACCCAGCAATTTTTTGCTTATGAAAATACAAAAATAACAGTTGCATTACAAAAATTACAACATTGGATACCTCTGAGCAATCTGAGACATTCACTTACACAAACTATGTCTCTATGTGCCCGTCCTAATATGGGGTCCTGCCACCCCTTGCCCAGGCAAAAATTGAATATGCACACATTTGGGATTTTTTACATCTATGAAGTTTACAATCCTGATCCCTATTGTCAACATGTGCTATCTGCCATCAGGGGTGATCAATGGACGTGTTTTGGGGGTGCAACCCCTTCCTCAGTTCACCGACTTTAGATACGAGGAAGGGGTTGCACCCACAAAAGACGTACATGGATATCCCCTGATGGCAGATAGCACATGTTGACACACTGTGTGCAGATTCAATTTTTGGCTGGTTTGATTGTCAAAAAAATTTGAAAAGTTGCAAAAACAAACATGTAAAAACAAATGTGTTTGGATGGCTTATTGAATTCTCCCCAAAACATCGAGAATGTCTTTAAATGTTTGTTCCATCACATGGATTCTTTGTTTAATAAGCTCCAGTTCCGTGCTACATTCCATCACTTGCTGGATGAGGCGGAGGGCACTGTCAGCAGAGAACCGTGTACTATCCTTCACAACATTTATATCCCCTAAAAACAAAAGGTATTATAACTCTGCAGGCCTACATCTCTTACCTGAAGCTGTGGTGACAGATACTGACCTGTTGTGGTGACCAGATCCACAACGTCATCCACCTCTCCTTCCTGCACTTCTCCTTCCTACACCTCAACTTCCTGCACATCTTTCGGTTGTGGGTCTTTGGGAGTTTGGGGTTGCTTGGAAGTTGTGGGGTGCATGTGCTCCCTGGAGTGTCCTCCTCCCAGTCTTCTCTCCCCTATGAGAAGCAAACAAAAGGTCAATTTATCACACTGGAAATCTCAATGTTCAAATAAAAACAGGCTAAATTGATTGGAAGTGTGGTACAAGTGTGTGTTTGGGCGGAATTTAAAGAAGAATGCATTATTTATGACCAAGAATATGCTTAGTATTCACCTTTGGATGTAATTTATTTGACATGGAGGCACCACAAAAATTCTCGTATGCACCTGTGTGGGACACCCAAAAAAGGCGGGGCTGGTGGCCCACACTATAGTGCTCCAAAGTACAGATGTGGAAGCAGCTGCTGAGTGTCCTCTCCTTTACACTGATAAAAGTTTGCATTTCATTCTCTTTACAAACACATCATCTAGACGAAAAAATACGCCACAATTTTGGAGCAAAAATGGCAGATGTATAATTACTTTTGTGGCTCTAAAATAAGCCAAAACCGCGGATAGTGGCCGAACGAACGATTACTGTGCCCAACCAAGTTCAAAATATTACATTTTGGAAGCGAGTCCAATATGAGAAACCAAAATAAAGAGCAACATGTCAGTTTAGAAAAAGATTAATATCAGAAAAGTCTACATTTTACTTACTTTTAGCGAGCATTCTCTTTATGCTCCTCAACTGCTCTGGCTCCCTCAGTTTGAGGTCTGACCACCTCTTTCTGAGCTGCTCATTTGAGCGTTTCACCCCGAAATTCGCCTTCAGACTCTTCACGACTTTAGTGAGGATTTTGGCCTTCCTTCTATTTGGTTTGCTATACGGCCCATGCTTGGCATCATAATCAGCCTTGAGCAAGATGTCCACCATCTCCGCCATCTCCGCCAAAGACATATTCGATGCCTTGAATCTCCTCCTTGATCGTGACGTTTCCTCGGTCTCCGGGCTTGTCTCCTCCTCGTTAGTTGCGGAATTATCAGACACCTGCTGTAACTCCGCCATATCTGTCTGCGCGCCGAAAGAGAAGGGGCGGGGAAAAGATGTTAGTTAGAACGTCATGGGCGGGCGACGTGTGCGGAGCGACGTGTTCATATTTTGACGCATGCGTGGTGTGTATATAGCAAACACACATGTGACTATAGTACGTTCGGTGTGCGGAGAGAGGAGTTCAAGTGACGGACGTGCGAACGAAGGTATGTGATTTTGTGACTTGTACAAATTGTTGGCCTATACTGTCTTGAGAATGTTGGAGGATATATATGGTGACTAGCATGTTAAGGAGGTTAGACTGTTTGCCTCACATTAGTTATATATAATTTATTTAACTTGCAGATACAATATGAATGTCTTTATAAGCGACAAGGATTTCCTGGCGGAATTTATTGACTGGGTAAGGGAGCTGCCCGCTCTGTGGGAGACGAAAAACCCCATCCACAAAAAAAGAGGGGTGAGAAAAGCAGCGCTGGAGAAGCTGCTCCCATTTGTGCATACCAAGGTGCCCACAGCCACAGCAAAACAAGTGGACACTAAAATTGGGAGCTTGAGAGGTACCTACAGGACTGAACGCTCTAAGGTGCTGGCTTCTCAGAGGTCAGGAGCAGCAGCAGATGATGTGTATGTCCCGATTTTGTGGTACTACAACAGGATGTCCTTCCTGGATGACCACATTGACACAAGGCCATCACTCTCCACTCTTCCCCCCAGACTTCCCTGCAGCCAACCTGAGCCTTCTCTGGAGCAAGAGGAGGCAGCCATCCTGGATGATCCTGATTTGGCCATCTGGAGCCAGGTATAGTATTTTTCGAAAATGTATTGGGATAAACTTAATGTTTGTCAAATATGTCAAGATGACAAACATAAACTATTTTGGATTGCACAAGTGAAATCAAGATCTGTAGACATTATTCTGCACTTAATTGGGTGCTAAATAGTCAATCTGATGTAGTGGTAAATTTATGGCAAGGATTTATGGATTTACATTCTAATTGCTTCAATCCGGATTACAAAGTTTGATGCAAAGATTAAACGAACATATTAAACTATGTCCCTTTTTCATACACAGGATGAAATCAGCCAGGAGGAGGGTCTGGAAACTGTCAGGCAGGAGGAGGAAGGGCCCAGTGGCAGCCAGGAGGTGGCAGGGCCCAGTGGCAGCCAGGAGGTGGCAGGGCCCAGTGGCAGACAGGAGGTAGCAGGGCAAAGGAGAAGCACCAGATCCCAGGTGCCTCCCATCCGGCTTCACAAAAGAGGCAGGAGGGACAGGAGCACGAGTGAGGCAGCAATGGCCCTTATTCGTGAGGCCCATGCCACCCTCCAGGAGCCCACATCCCCTGAAGAGGCCATTGCCGGCCTAGTGGAGGCTAAGTTCAAGGTGATGAGCATGGAGCAACGCCTCCTATGTGAGCCCCTGCTCATCACCTTGCTCAACAAGGGGGTGATGGAGAAAATTACCCCCAATACCGCCATATGTGAGGTGGCACAACTGACCCAACCTCAACCTCCACCTCCCCTTCTTCTTCTGCCCCACCCCCTTCTGCTACACCTCCCCCTTCTTCTTCTGCCCCACCCCCTTCTGCTACACCTCCCCCTTCTTCTTCTGCCCCACCCCCTTCTGCTACACCTCCCCCTTCTTCTTCTGCCCCACCCCCTTCTACTACACCTCCCCCTTCTTCTTCTGCCCCACCCCCTTATGCTACACCTCCCCCTTCTTCTTCTGCCCCACCCCCTTCTGCTACACCTCCACCTTCTTCTTCTTCCCCACCCCCTTCTGCTACACCTCCCCCTTCTTCTTCTGCCCCACCCCCTTCTGCTACACCTCCCCCTTCTTCTTCTGCCCCACCCCCTTCTGCTACATCTCCTCCTCCTCCTCCTGACAGGAGTACCCCTCCAGTGGGCCAGCCTCCAGCCAAACGAAGAAGGAAGGCTGCAGGGAAGGCTTCAGGGAAGATTGCAGGGAAGGTTGCCAGGAAGAAGAGGAAGTGATGGCCTTGCTTCATTGTGGTCGGACAGAAGGCAGCCTGTTGTAGTACCACAGACTTGGGACATATATCTCACCTGCTGCTGTTCCTGACCTCTGGGAGGCCAGCATCAGATTGTGTTCAGAAATGTTGGCCTTCTCAAGCTCCCAATTTTAGTGTCCACACAGGGTTGCTGTGTGCTCTGGGGTCCCTGGGATGCACAAATGGCAGCAGGTTCTCCAGCGCTGCCTTCTCTTTATTTTATTTTTAACCACTTCAATACAGGGCTTTTTGTACCTATTCAATACCGGGCCTATTTTGGCACTTCTCTCCTACATGTACAAATCATCATTCTTTTGCTAGAAAATTACTCAGAACCCCCAAACATTATATATGTTTTTTTAGCAGACACCCTAGGGAATAAAATGACGGTCATTGCAACATTTTTTCTTGCACAATATTTGCGCAATAATTTTTCAAACGCCTTTTTAAAAAAAAAAATGGTTTCATGAATTAAAAAATAACAAAACAGTAAAGTTAGCCCAATTTTTTGGGAACATATGAAAGATAATGTTACGCCGAGTAAATAGATACCTAACATGTCACGCTTTAAAATTGCACACACTCATGGAATGGCGCCAAACTTCGGTACTTAAAAATCTCCATAGGCGACGCTTTATTTTTTTTTACAGGTTACCAGGTTAGAATTACAGAGGAGGTCTAGTGCTAGAATTGTTGCACGCGCTGTAACGCACGCGGCGATACCTCACATGCGTTATTTGAACGGCGTTTACATATGTGGGCGACTTACGTGTGCATTCGCTTCTGATCGCGAGCTACCGGGGACAGGGGCGTTTTAAATTTTTTTTATTATTATTTATTTATTTATTTTACTTATTTATTTATTTTTTTACAATGATTTTACTTTTTTTTTTTTTTGATCACTTTTATTCCTATTACAAGGAATGTAAACATCCCTTGTAATAGGAATGTGTGTGACAGGTTCTCTTTATTGAGAGATGCGGGGTCAATAAGACCTCACATCTCTCCTCCAGGCTGGAAAGCATGAGATCAGTGAAAAAAATTTCACTGATTTCATACTTACAGCCGCAATGGCGGCTTTGTTTACATTTGAGGACCCGGGCGTGACATCATCACATCGCGCCCGGGCCTCCGACGATCATAGAGATGACTGGTGACCATCTGGTCACCAGTCATCTCTATGCTCATCACGTGACTCCACCAACGATGCCGGAAGATTCGCTCCGGGTCCCCGATCGCACGGGGGAGCCCGGAGAAGCACCGGATGGCGGCGGGAGGGGGGGGGGTGTCCCCTCCCGCCGCCTATAAGAATGATCAAGCGGCGGAACCGCCGCTATGATCATTCTTATGGTGCACAGAATCGCCGGCACTTTAAAAGGATATCTGAATGATGCCTCTAGCTGCAGGCATCATTCAGATATCCCCCTACAAAGCCGAGGACGTCATATGACGTCCACCCAGGATGGGAGATCCCATCTGTGGACGTCATTTGTCTATGGCTGGGTAGGGAAGTGGTTAAACATGAATAAATGTGATTTTTGTTTACGTTCATACTTGACTATGTGTATTTGTAAAAATTAAAAATCTAGCTTTGGAGTAAGCAGATACATTTGACTGACAAAAAAAGGGACAGATAACAACCCCCCAAAAGAATAACTAAATCTGATTATCAAAAAAACATGGTGGGAAATTTAACTAATATAGAGTCCAAAATTAAATGGGAGATCACTACCAAAACATTGCGAAATTATAATTAACATCATTTTTAAAAATATTACCATTTAAATTATTCCTAAAAACTTGCACGATATAATACACATAAATCTTCTTAAGATCAGCATGAAAAAGGTTAAAAAATAAGTCATAACTCTGTGTGAATATCAGCAGCAAAAGAAGGTCACTCACTAACGAAGATTTCAAGGCAGAACATTTAAACGATGCAATATTTTTGAGCGTGACGAATGTGCTCTCTCCATTACGAAGGCTTGTTTTACCAGAAGATGCGCTCCCGTCTCATAGTTGCTTGTGAGCATGCACGCTTTTGGAAGAGTCGTAAAAGCATACACACGAACCATTTTCTCGTCACAAAACAGCCCGACGAGAAACACGACGAGGAAATCTGGAATCCTGACGAGAAAATAGAGAGCAGGTTCTCTATTTTCTCGTCGAGATTCTCGGCAAATTTCTCGTCGTAAAACCATACACACGAACGTTTTTCTCGACAAAAAAGCTCTTGCGGCACATTTCTTGCCGGTTTTGGACGAGAAACTCGGTCGTGTGTACGAGGCTTAAAGGGAGTGGTTTCATCATTTTCAATCAGCTGCAGCAGCTGCAGGGCAATAATGAGGAAAGCTGCTGGGTCTGCATCACTTGAGACATGATTTCCTATTGGGAGTATCTCATCAAAAATGACATTTTGTTACAGGGGATGCCTAAAATCTGACTTGTATCTTAGTGCAGACTTCTGGGAAAATCAGTGAGCCAATCACACAAGCAGGAAGCCATATTGTATTGCATTTTCAGAAAATTACAGAGGCTGCAGATTGAAAAGGAAAGGTAATTTTTAATAACATTCAATTAGAATATGACTTGTATCACAATTGTATATGTAGCACACTCTAGAGTTGCTAGAGTGCTAAGTTAGGTTTTTGTGTACAGAGTAGGTAAATTGTCAAGCTTGGCTGGCAGCCAAGCCTGTGTTATTTTTCTGAGTCAGGGTTAAGTGACTCAGGGAGGGCTGGTGTGTTTGACAGGCAGCATCACGGAGCCCTTCCCACGTACTTCTGGAAGCTAGCAGAAGGATGGGCGTGGAGGGGAGGAGGAGCTGCCTGGAGTATTCTGAGGACCCTAACAAATCCCCAACAGATGGGTTGGCAGGAGGCAGACCCCCTCAAATACTCAGGGTCAGCCCAGCTGAGGCAGTTAGGCTGTTGGAGGCCTTTGAGTGTAACCGCACTAGTCTGGGGGGGTGTGAACTCAGGCCTGGCCTCGGGTGCGGAAGGGACCCCACTTCATGACACACAGGGGGATCCTGACCAAGGGGCACAGGAGCAAGGAGAGGACAGCGCTGGCAAATCCTCAGGAGGGATGGTGAGTGTTAAAGTCAGAGGACTGAGAGGCAGCCTGAAGGGACTGGGTGCAAGCAGTCTGGGATGGATGCAGAGTCAGTCTGGGAGGACTGTGGAAAAGTAAAAGGTGCAGTTGCAGCCTGGCAGACTGGCAGTGCCTGAAGAGTTGGCACTGAAAGCAGTAGCCACAGGAATAGGACAGCTAAGCTCTAAAGACCTATTTTCTGCCACACTACCAAGGGGGACCGTGGTCCCTGCCTGCAAAGGGCAATTGCTCTGGATGTGACTGAGTTTGTGTTGGATCAATTTGTCAGTGCCAGCTGGTCCTGGGAGATGTAGTTCTACAAGCAAGATTGTGCTGAAGGTAGAAGAGAAGTTTATATACTGGATGTATATTAGGGTTGCCACCTGTCCAGGATTCACCCGGACAGTTCGGGTTTGGAATCATGTGTCCGGGTTTCATACTGCCTGAAACCCGGACACGTTATCTAGACTGGACTATGGCTTCCCAGCAGGGCTGCTGGCTGCAGTTGTCTGAGCTGAGAGTGTCTGTTACACTCTTTCACGCTACCCAAAGCCAGCACAAACACCCCCCCCCAAACACCCCTACCCCTCTGTCTGCCCACACTCCAATCCCCGGCGCTTTGCCTCAGAAAAAAATTGTTGGGGCCGGAAATTTGAAGTCCAGCAGCCTCAGATGCATCTGGATGAGAGGTGCTGGCTGCCAAGGGGCGAGTGAGCTCACCATCCATCCCTGTCTGTGGCTAAAGTCTCATCCTTATTTCTCCTACCTCTGAGTGAGTACACTAACTTAAATCAGGGTTCTCAGAGCACCCCTTATATAAGAGTTCCCCTTTACACCAGAAGCCACAGTGTTCCCCCTTACATCAGAGTCCTCTCTGTACATCAGAGTTCTCAGTGTTCCCCCTTAAATCAGGGTTCCCAGAGCATCCCTTATGTTAGAGTGCCCAGAGTTCTCCTTTACATCAGAGTCTGCAGAGTCCCCCCTTACAGTGAAAGGGAACTCTGCGAGTTCAGATGTAAAAGGGGAACTCTGCGAGTTCAGATGTAAAAGGGGAACTCTGATGTAAAGGGGGACTCTTGTTATTAAATTCATATGATTAAAAAAGTGATTTAATAGCAAAGTATATGTATAGTTTATACTATAAAAAAAATTGTTGTGCACCGCTAAATTGTTCGGGTTTGACTTGAAGAAAAGGTGGCAACCCTAATGTATATAGTTGTGTCCCTGAAGAATTCCTTGTTGATCAAGTGGGCATCCCATAATAACCCTATCCCCTATGCAATTTCAATCACCCTAATAAAATACAAAAACAAAGCTGCAAGGACCGATTTCTGTCTCCAGAGTGTGTGGAAAATTAGTGTGCCTGGCTGTGCAGGGTGGGAGATACCTATATTCACCAGTGGCTCCTACGGGGATAGCGCTACATATACGCTATATTATTTTTTCTTTATTTCCCCAAGAAAGAGGCTCCTGCTCATGTTCCAGTGCTGACTGGTCTTTCAGCTGTTCCCTGTGTCCTGCTATTACTTGCTTGTTACCTTGTTGCTGACTTGGCTTGCCTCTGATCTCTCTGTCTTATGTCTTGGATGTGAAAATACAAATGAATATAGTATGGCTAGGAATTAAGTAATACATTATAAAAAATGTTTTAATGCAACACGTGTAAGTACCTGAATTTTGTATTAACTGCTGGCAATTCCCAATACAGAAATCTCCTATATACACTCAGACTGGGAGAGGGAGGGACAGGACTGGGAGCTAAACAAGGTATTGTATGCAAATGTGCTAAAAAGGAAACTAGAAGACCGGCTGTTCTGTGTGGCAAAGTCATGTAAATTTCAGCATTGGATGGACAAAAAAACAAAGTTACTTACTGGTAATGTTCTTTCCCGGAGTCTTTTAGGACAGCCACCTGAGAGACCTTGGCTCCTCCCTTTCACAGGAAACACTGCACCAGCCCCCTTTATATTTGAACTACCCCTGCCGACTCCTCAGTTTTCCAAGACCACCTCCGGCCAGCTAGGCAGACACAAAAACACATAAAGTAACATAGTCAATACTACAATAGCTTAAGAATCATAAGGACCACATCCATTCGGGCAGGTAACCGGTGCTCTCCTGAAAGACTCCAGGAAAGAAGGTTACCAGTAAGTAACTTTGTTTTTCCCATTGGCGTCTTTCAGGACAGCCACCTGAGAGGATAATCGAGTACTTACCCTTAGGGCCGGACTACAGCTTATAGGACCTTGCGTCCAAAGGCTTGATCCTTTGCTGACAAAAGGTCAATTCTGTAGTGTTTGACAAAGGTGGTAAAACTGGACCACGTTGCCACTCTACAGATCTGCTCTAGCATAGCTCCAGCCCTCTCTGCCTGGTATGCCGCCATAGCTCTCGTGGAGTGTGCCCTAATACCTTCCAAAACCTCCATACCCCCCAAAATGTAGACCTGGCCAATAACTTATTTAAGCCATCTGGCTAAAGTATGTTTTGAGGCTCTGTGCCCTTTCTTTGCCCCTGAAAATAAAACAAAAAGTGAATCCGTCTTTCTAAATTATTTTGTCTCCTTACGGTCAGTATATGAAACTTAAATTCTTGCACCCTAAAAGGGTTTGCAAAAAATGAGGGTAAAATTTATTCCTGGCCTCTATGGAACTTTGAGGTTATCTTAGGCAAAAAGGCCTGATCCATTGTAAATACTCTCTGATCCGAAAATACCTGAAAAAATGGAGGTCTAATTGACAGAGCTTCTAGCTCGTGCACCCTCCTGGCGGCTGTGACCGCCACCAAAAAAACAGTTTTAAGGTTCAACAATTTTACAGAACATTCCTCCTGAGATTCAAATGGGCTTCCTACAAGGGCCTGTCTCTGCCTGCTTAATGGTCTGAAAAACCTGTTTATCAACGGGTTGGATGCTAAGGCCTTTTGTAAATATATGGAGAGCGCTAAGACTTGGCTTTTCAGCATGCTGAGGGCTAAACCCTTGTCTACTCTGTACTGCAGAAATTCCAGGATGGCCACCGGACTATGCACCTCAAAGGAGCTTTCCGCACATCAATCATTAAAGCACTTCCACACATTTCGATAGATAGGGCGTGTCTCTTTTTTCCTGCTGTCCAGCAGTGTATTTACCAATCAGTCTGAGAAGCCCTTAGCCTTCAGCAACTGCTCCTCAGTAACCAAGCAGCGAGGTTCCATTGTTCTACTTGAGAGCAATACACTGGGTCCTGAAAGAGGAGATCCTCTAGGACTGGTAGTATCTAAGGAGGCTCCACAGCTAGTTCTTTTAGAATAGAAAAACCATAGTCTCCTGGGCCAGTTTGGTGCAACAAGAATCAGAGAGGTGTTCTCCATTCTGAACTTCCTCAGAACCGCTGGTAAGATATCCTACGGTGGGAAGGAATAGCACTTGGAGAAAGTCCAACTATGTGCCAGAGCATCCACGCCGAGTGCCGTACCCCTATTTTAAGGAAATTAAGAATTTTCTTATATATGATGTCCCTGCAGCTCTTCCTGAAAGGAAATGTGCGCTAGAAGCACTGTTCTCAATTCTTTCCAGTTCGATGACCTCTTTACATCCTTCCTCTTCCAGGAGCCTTGTACCAGCCGGGGGCAAATATGTGCTCCCCACCTTGTTCCTCTTGCATCCGTTGTCACTACCTTGGTGACTGGTAGGGTCCACAACCGCCCCTGGGACAGATTCACCGCTCTTTTCTACCACCAGAGTGATCTTTTCACCTGTGTTGGTAGGCATACCAGGGTTTCCAGAGACCTTGGACCATTGTACCGCAGAAATGGCGGAGGTCAAAGCCCTAATGCTGACACAGTCTTACTCTGATTGGCGACTGTTCTGCAGCCATTTCATAGTGTTCTCTATTTTCTGCACCTTCGACTGGGGCAAAAAAACTTTTTGTTGTGTTAAGTCCAGCATGTACCCCAAATATGTGATCTGCTGGGAGGGGATCAGGCTGGACTTTTCTAGGTTTAGAAGCCACCCTAGGTTCTCCAGGAAGTCTCTGGTGTACTTCAGATCTTGAGTTAATTTCTCTGAAGAGGACACAAAAAGGAGCAGATCGCCTAGATAGGCGTTTACAGAGATGCTCCTGACGCAAAGAAATGCCAACACTTCTGCCATGACCTTCGTAAAGATCTGGGGCGAGGAAGATTTATTGAATAGAAGCGCCTGAAACTGCAAGTGGACTGTTTCTTCCTCCGTTCTTATTGCCAATCTGAGGAAGTTTTGACAACTCTGAGTGATAGGAATGTGTAAGTATGAATCCTTTAGGTCGGGAGTTGACAACCCATTGATTGTGGGATACCTGTCGACCGCGGGCAGGTGGCAGGTAGGCCAGGAACAGGTCTGCGCCAGCTCCCTCTCCCACCCTCTGTCCACAACTGTGCTGCCTCTCGGTCAGATGCAATCCTGATCCCTGCATTCTGAGCGCAACAAACTCCTGATCCCTGCATTCTGAGCATAGTGCACTCCTGATCCTTTCATTCTGAGCGCAACGGACTCCTGATCCCTGCATTCTGAGCACAATGCACTCCTGATCCCTGCATTCTGAGCCCAACACACTCCTGATACCTGCATTCTGAGCGTAAAGCACTCCTTAACCCTGCATTCTGAGCATAAAGCATTCCTTATCCTTGCATTCTCAGCGCAGCAAACTCCTGATCCCTGCATTCTGAGTGTAACGCACTCCTGATACCTGCATTCTGAGCGTAATGTACTTCTGATCCCTGCATTCTGAGCGTAAAGCACTCCTTAACCCTGCATTCTGAGCATAAAGCATTCCTGATCCCTGCATTCTCAGCGCAGCGGACTCCTGATCCCTGCATTCGGAGTGTAATGCACTCCTGATCCCTGCATTCTCAGCACAGTGCACTCCTGAACCCTGAATTCTGAGCGTAACACACTCCTGAACCCTGAATTATGAGCGTAACGTACTCCTGAACCCTGCATTCTGAGCTCAATGCACTCTTGAACCCTGTATTCTGAATATAACGCACCCCTGAACCTTTTAATAGAATAAGAGTCAGGCCTGATTCACACCTATGCATTTTTAGTGCTTTTTGCATTTTGTAGATTTGCACTACAGAACGTGTTCCATAGGAAACTTTGTTAAATGGACTGTAGTTCAAATCTGCAAAATGCAAAAAGCACTAAAAATGCATAGGTATGAATCAAGCCTTATGCCGCGTACACACGATCGGAAAATCCGACAAGAAAAGCGTAGATTCTTTTCCGACGGAATGTTGGCTCAAACTTGTGTTGCATACACACGGTCACACAAAATTCCAACTGTCAAGAACACGGTGACGTACAAGACGTACGACGAGCCAAGATCAATGAAGTTCAATAGGCAGTTTGGCTCTTCTGCTTGATTCTGAGCATGCGTGTTTTTTTGCGCGTTGGAATTGTATACAGACGATCGGAATTTCCGATAAGAACTTTTCTTGTCGGAAAATTTGAGAACCAGCTCTCAAATTTTTGTTGTCGGAAATTCCGACAGAAAAAGTCCGATGGAGCCTACAGAACTTTTCTTGTCGGAAAATTTGAGAACCAGCTCTTAAACTTTTCTTGTCGGAAATTCTGACCGCGTGTATGCGGCATAACTTAGTGATGGATTCCCATCCCCTCAATAGCTATTAATAAAGATTGCATCAGGCATAGAGAAGCATCCCCATTGTCTGTACTGGTATGGCCCCATCAGACACCAGCTGCCTTACAGGTATACTTTAATGTTTGTCTTTTGATGCAGATTGATTTTTTATTTTTGTATGGAATATCCTGGCGCAATATAAGCCACCTTCAGCTTTTCTGATCGACAAAAATCCATTTGGATGTCGAATGTCTAGGAATTTAAAATCATATTGGTGTACATAATCATCTTACAAACAACCAGTTCTATTGTCTTCACCATGACCTGAAAATTCTTTACAGATGGCCGAGCCGACACTGGTACAGAAATTTCACCAGCAACATCTCCCACACCCAGCAGCTCATACCGTGTATACCTTGGGAGCCACCATGGCAAACCATAGTGAATTACATTTCAACTTTTTTAATAAAATGTATTGTTTAAATGCATAAATTAAGAGCATAAAGGTATATTTTTTGTTGTGCTGCCTTACATCCCCCTCTTTCTTTTTTTATACATCTCAGAAACATTAGTGAAAACATTTGTTACTAGCAATTTGTTTTATTCTTCCATCTCAATTAATGACCCTTGAAACAGCAAGCTCATCTGCAAGATGCTCCAATTGATCTTGGTCGGTGCATTTATACTTGTTTTTGTCTGTGGCAGTTTCATCCACCCAACATGATGTTAATTATCATTAAAAAGTAGTTAAAGCAGGATCAGCTGCTCCGCTCTAACCAGATCCCTGTAGACCTATTATCCAAAGTGACCAATCTTCATTTGGATCAGCTATCTGACTGTGCATGTGGCACATCAATTTAATGATAGATGTTTGTATGAATTATGACAAAGGCATTTTATATATAAATATTAAATATACACACACAGTATATGTGTGTATATATATATATATATATATATATATATATATATATATACACACACATAATATAAAAAACGTCCAGGATTTCTTAACTCAAATTTATTGAAAAATAGAAGAAAAAATATATACAAATATTTGTATACTGTATATGTTTTCTTCTATTTTTTAATAAATTTGAGTGCAGAAATCCCAGACTTTTTTTTTCTCTTATTTGTGGCCTGTGGGAGGGCCTGATTGCATGCACTGGCTGAAAGACAGCTGAGTGTTGTTCACTATACCTGTGTACATATATATATATATATATATATATATAGCAATAACCCCGAAGGGGCCGCTGGTTTAAGATTTGGGCCTGCCGTTACCTTTCTGTTCACCACACTTGTCTTAGGGGTCCCTCTTGAAGAGCTTTCATGAATGTCCACACCAACACTTGGTTTCTTTTTCTTCAAGAGTTTTATTAAACAGTTCCAACAGAGGGGTAGAGGGATAGGGGAGGTTCAGGTACCTTGCTTTGCGGATCAGGCACAATCTTAGATCCAGAGGACAAATCGGTTCCACACTGGATTCAGCAACCACCGGATAGGCCTACTCTCACTGGCCTAGCAACCGGTGCAAAGCTCGTTCAAAGTCTCTGCCACAGACTTGATGAGTGCTGTCGAGTCGTTTCACAATCTTTTATTTTCCCTCTCCTTTCTCTCCTGCTTTCCTACCTGAATTTTCCTTCATCACACACAGCCAGTTCTTGGCATTTTCTCACCACCATTCTCTTTCAGTCTTCATGTCCTTACTACCCTGGGCTCAGGTCTCTCATCTACATTTGGATATACATGCGTTTTTGTACGCCTATCTACCTAAATACTCAAACTACCCATGTACATTTTGTATATGACTCACTTTGAGCATTCACCTGTAGCCCGTCTTCTCATTACAGTCTTCATCACACACCCGCACTCCAGTTTATTTTCACTTTCTTTTCTTCCCTGCGTTTTTATCTGATTTTTTTTTCCCTATCACACCTGCCAGTTTCTGGCATCTTTTCACCGCATTCCTCTTCAGTCTCTATGCTTTCACCACCTTTGGCTCAGGTCTTTCATCTACATACAGATACACATGCGTTTTTTCACGCTTATCTACCGTATTACCTCAATTATCTAACATACATATTTGTGTTTAGAGCCAATATTCCTTATGGACCCATTGAGACTTTTGGGGATACACAAACTCTATCCATGCTGTGCCCTCCTTCCGTTTGACCCGGGTTGGGATTTCGTTTGGCCCCGCCTCCTCTGCTCCCTGGCAAGACATTCACAGCAGCCGTTTGGGGGCCTTACATGCGCTGGTTTCCGGCCATGTCCATTGGTGAGTATGGGGTTTTCTACATCAATGGTTCCCCCCTTACCCTGTACCCTTTTATATCATACTATACACCATATCCACCCCTGAAGAGCGAGCTAAGCCTCGCGAAACGTGTCGGCTATACTTTATGCTTGTGTGCCAATATTGACAGATACTTGCAAAATATTATATTTTACCCAATTTCTGTATTTTGTATGAATTGGCTGATATTCATGACATCAATGTATGTACTATTATTTACTTGAATTAAATATATACTGTATCTATTTCTGCTATTTTTACTGGCTCTATAGTGATCGCCTCACTTAAAGTCCCAAGGGCGCCCCTTTTCTCTTTTGACGTATATTGAAGGGATAGAGGTGTGTCACTGGTGACACCAGACCCTCTTTTATTTTTCACTTCCAACCTTGACCCGTGGTGACAGTGACACCTACAGTCAAGTGGAAAAACATGCAACCCAGTTGGGCTGAAACAGAGCCAACAATTTAGCGTAATCCTTCTGAGCTAAACTACAGCTCAGACAACTAGATTTAACACATAGCGCCTACCCAACAGGAGCAGGTCGCTACATATATATATATATATATGTACACAGGTATAGCGAACAATACTCAGCTGTCTTCCAGGTGCATGCAATCAGGCCCTCCCACAGGCCACAAAAAGTCTGGGATTGCTGCACTCAAATATAAAAATAGAAGAAAACATATACAGTATACAAATATTTTTATATATTTTTTCTTCTGTTCTTCAATAAATTTGAGTGCAGAAATCCTGGAAGTTTTTCATATTATGTGTATATATACACATATATATATATATATATATATATAAAAAAATAAAAACAGGTAAGGATAGTAGAAAATAAAAAATACACACACACACACACACATACATATATATATATCACGCACACACATACTGTATACAAGCGTAGTGTATTGCAACCACAATATTCAAGACAGCTTTTTAATACTAAAAACAATAGTAATAAACAAAAAAGTGATAACCCAAGATTTTATTAGTCTAGACACGGGAAAAAAACTGCTAGGGAAACAAGACTTTCAGAAAAAAATAATACCTTATAAAACTGCTACACAGGCTTTTTGTAATTTATTGTGATTTCAAAAATCTATTTTCCAATTTAATCTACAGACAGCTCTGATTTTCTAAAACTGCTCAAAATTCTAATGTTGCTTCCTTGCAATATGGTAAACTGGAGATGATTAGATATTGGTCCTTTAGACCCCTTATCAAACCATTTCCTAGTTTGTGCAGCACCCTCCCGTACAGGAAAGAACTCCAGTCATTATTATTACTTGAAAATGGTACAGGAGATTACACGGTGAGATTCTCTGCCCCCTGTGATGGAACAGCCTTTATAAAACAGAACTGTAACTCATTATTAGATTTTTATTCTGAAGTATAGTGTGGAGAATGGAGGCCTACTGCAAGCTCTGCTTACTTAGAAATAGTAAGGGCGTCCAATGGATCCCTTCCCATTACTAGTTTACTATATATCAGTATATATCAGGTGGAATGCAGTTATTTAACTATTTAGCAACAGAACAGCTATCAGCGTGTAGCGGCCTCACCCCCTTCTCCCTTGTCAGTGAAACGTCTGGCTTGTCTAGGGGTATGCGGGAGGAGGATGAGGTTCACTACGGCCTATGTCCTCTAATGTGCAGAGGTGAAAGCCAACACTTGTTTTACCTTCGGGCCTGTGTTCTGGATGGAGCCTCTGCTTCTCCTGTGGAGGTTTGACTGCCAGTAATAGAGCCCCACACCATAAAAAGTCCAACACTTCTTTATTCTTCTTGACAAGTGAACAGCATCAGTTGAACTTTTAAATGAACAGACAGGGTGTGGATACGAGTAGGTCCAGGCACAGTGAACTCTCCTATTCCTTCTAGTGCAAATAGGCTTGGTGCACGGTCTCTGTCACCGACCGTGAGATTGGTCGCTGCCACCGACCGGGTGAACTGTTGAGGCCCCTGCCACAGGCCTGGGAGCAGGTCTCTGCCACCGACCTATGTTGATTAAGTGGACCGCTGCCACCGGCCGTGAAACATGAACTACCTTCCTTTTGTTGTTGGCCCTTGTTAGGGAAAGACATCCATCCGGACGGTCTTCGGAGGCCCAACGGGCACCGGCAATATGCTGCACCAGCTCTACGGGAAGGTCACCTCTCCGGT
Source organism: Rana muscosa (assembly GCA_029206835.1). Classification (NCBI taxonomy): domain Eukaryota; kingdom Metazoa; phylum Chordata; class Amphibia; order Anura; family Ranidae; genus Rana; species Rana muscosa. The sequence continues at coordinate 90,084,080 of JARGYO010005626.1, forward strand.
CCCTTATGCCCTGGATTCAGGCACCCGACACCAGGGGCACCTTAGGACGATCCCTCCCTCGCAGGACCCAGTGGAAGGTACCGGGCCCCAGGCCTTCGGTTAAGTACCTCACCCCAGACTGAAGGTGTCTGGGATGGAACACGAACTCCACGTGTCCAGGCCAAAGGCGCTTGGACACCGATCATGGACAGCAGCCCTCAGGCTGAAGGTGCCTGGGACTCGGACCTCGTGGTGAAGATGCCCGCCCCCTTTTATCCCCTCTCCCAGCAAGCACAGCAGGTTCCCCGCCCCGCTGTACAGCTGCTGCGAGAGGTCACAAAAGGTACGGCACTGCAGTGGTGGTTCAACCCTGGCCCAAAGCGACAGCGCCACCTACTGAGCCGCAGGGAATTGAGCACCCCTGATGTCTTCACACGAATGAAAACAGACCTACTCTACCAATTAGTGCATCTGGGTCATACTACCACCCAGATGCTGCCCCTAAATAGTACATACCCGCTACAACATTTATCCCCAAATAATTCCAAACAGATCTGATACATTTGTGTAATGTATAGGGATATATGCAGTATATTTTAGAGCAGGGGTCTCCAAATGTTCTAAGCAAATATTGAGAGGCATCACAAGGCTGTTTACAGATCAGAAATATGACAGAATCTCTCCTTTTCTTGTTTGGTATTGTATACACGAAAGCAGGCATCATGGTATTTTTAATAGCTCAGTCTGGCAGCCGTTTTCTAACACAATCACATGACACAGGGCATGTAGCTTCTACAAAGGGCACTATCACTCAGCTGTGCCTAGATCTAAGGCCAACCATAGATGGTTCGAATCTCAGCTGGTTAAGTAGGAACCGGCTGAGATTCGAATCGTGTATGGTCAGATCGATCGATCAACTTAGGTACAACCAGCCTGCCGGATTTACTTGTGATTGTTGCTAGCAGCTATAGTCGCTAGCAATAATCACTGTCTTCTCCTGGTGGGGACGGCTTCCCCCGCCTTCTGCTGCCCCCTCCCCCCCCCCTCGCTGGGAGAATACAATGTCTCGGCAGGAGGGATTACCCTGTCAACACTGTCTGTGTTGATGGGGGAATCGTGCAAATCTCTTTCCTGCAACCCTTAGTGGTTACGTTACAGGAAAGAAATTTGCACCATCTATGGCCTGCCTTAAAGGGGTTGTAAACCCTGGTGTTTTTTCACCTTAATGCACCCTAGCCCCCCGTTTTACTTACCTGAGCAGTGGAATTCACTCGGCGGTGGCGCACTGTCCCTCTCTCCACGGGGTTCCGGCTCTTGATTGGATAGATTGATAGCAGCACAGCCATTGGCTTCCACTAATAACGCGGGCAACGGGGCTGAGTCATACATTCGGCGGCCATGGGCACCAAATGAATGACTCGGGAGGTAACCCCCAGGAGAGCGCTTCTCCTAGGGGGTTATCTGATGCGCGGATGAGCCGTAAGAGCTGCCGAGGGACCCCAGAAGTAGTAGATTGGGGCCACACTGTGCAAAACGAGCTGCACAGTGGAGGTAGGTATGACATGTTTGTTATTTATGTAGTGGGGTCCTAAATTTAGAGGAAGTGTTTGAGTGGTAGTTATGCTCAAACACCCCAATTGTCAGGATTCTATCAACCATTTTTGTCCGCAGGGAGAGTATCGGTTTATAGTTCCCTGTGGCCTGCAGGTGGCCAGGGTTGAACCGCTGATACAGTGCTGTGCCTTGTGTGTCCCCTCTCAGCAGCCATACAGTGGGTGGGGTAGGCCTGCTGTGCATGCTGGGAGAGGATATAAAAGGGGCAGACGCTGCCTGTTCGGGGTCTGGATGTTCTGTCGTGTTCGGAGGTCCTACCCCAGGGAGTGTGTTCCTGTCCGCCCTGGTCACCTTTGGCCCAGGGGCGGAGGTCGGTGAATCAGTCCCAGACACCTTTAGCCCTGGGACTGCAGCAAAGGCCTTGGGCCCAGCACCTTCGGCTGGGGCCCATCAAGGATCGAGGAATCCCAGGGTGTCGCCTTGCGAGGGGACTCGCATCTTAGACGAGGAAGGGGCCCGGTAACTCTCTGGAGGGATGTCTTCTCCTTACAAAGAGGTCAAGCTTTGAAACACCAAGTTCACCAGGTCTGTGGCAGAGACCAAGTTCACCAGGTCTGTGGCAGAGGCCAAGTTTACCAAGTCTGTGGCAGAGACTGTGCGGTTAAGTTAGAGTACCATTTGGCTGCTAGTCCCTATCTAGGTAGACTATCCATATGGGCTGAGTCTGTTTGAGAAGCTAAGCAGTGAAGTAATTACATTTGTGCCTGGACCTCTCCCACACCTTATGCTGTCCTGTTCTTGCTCCAACCTTTTCCTATCAAAGACTGTTATTTACGTGAAATAAACTCTACGTTGGAGTTACAGCTGGTGTGGATCTTCAAGTCACTGGGGGGAAACAAGGACTTATCTTTATTAATCATAGAGGTGAGAATCATTCTCTGGAGGATTCTGACTTTCTGGCTGTGGAGACCCACCAACAACACCGCTCAACCTCTTCACATAGGAGGGTACGGGCTTGTGACATAGTGTGCCCTCTCTCCCTGCGAGGAGCCAAAGGCAGGTGAAGGGGGTGAGATCGCTACATTTAAAAAACAAAAACAAAAAAACAAAGCTTTACTATCACTTTAAGCCTAGTACACACTGGGTTGAATGAAAAAAAAACCTGACAGCTCAATCCGACGTTAGTACAGTGATCTCCCCTGCTGAGCCATGGGCGTCCGCTCCATAGGGCAAGGGGGGTCGATTGCCCCCCCCTGGAAGTCAGAGTGAAGACACACTTGCCCCCTGCGTTGCAATGGCCTCCGCAGAAGCCGTGGACTTTTTTTTCTAAGTCTGCAGACTGCTGCTGGCCTGGGGGCCGGGGCTTCTCTCAGTCTTTTCCGACCATCCGTCCCTCCCTCCTCATCCCCGGCCCAAGCATCGGATTGGCTCTGCCGCTCGAGCTTCTGCTTAACATCACCATGACCCTGACCCAGCTGTTCCGTAATTGGCTGCTGCCTCAGCCTGCCTGTGTAAATGTGCCTATGTCGATCCGGCCAGCGCGGCGCCGGCTCCTCCCACAGGTGCGTGGCGTGCAGTGGCCGAGACAAGAGACTGAATACGCTGCCAGTGCCTGCTCTATCACTGAAGAACTACAGGTAACAGCAGTGCCTGTGCCACGACTCCACTGTACATCTTTTTGTATTGCAATGTATTGCAATACATCTGTGGTGTGGGCGGCCATATTTTGATCTTGATGAAAACAACCTGTACATACAGTATAAGCTGTTTTCATCAAGATCAAAATATGGCCACAACAGATGTATTGCAATACATTGTAATATAGAAAGATGTACATTCTCTAGGCTATATTTATATGGGCATTGAGTGAAGTGGAATTATCCTCAAGAATGATGCCCCCCCCCCCTGAAAAAAGTTCAGCAGACACCCATGTGCTGAGCTATTGTGTTCAGACAGGCCCCCGCCAGAACACTCTGGTCAGCGCTCTCAGCCATTGGCTGAGAGTGCGAGTCAGCTGCTGGTTTTCAAGCATGCTCGCCGACAGGCAACGGCTGCCATACACACGGGTGGAATGTTGGGCATTTGGCCCGTGTGTACTAGGCTTAAGTGATGTGTAAATATAGCCCTTGACATATATGATCAAAAAACAAATATCTAAATATAGTATATGGTAGATGATTTTTATTGATTGCCAAATATTCCATTTAGATGTAGTTGTCCATAAAAAACATTATGAAATAAGGAATGTGATTTTTTTTTTGGGATGATTGAACATGAGATTTACGTAATACAGTGTCTTTGTCTTGAGTCTTTTTTTAGACAATGATAATATGCCAGCAGTTCTTTTACATTCTTTTTTGTTTAATTTACAAACCTAACATGTTTCCAATTTACACATTTTGCGCTGTCTTATTACTGAGATGATGTGAGCTTTTTACACATAGTCTTTTAACCTTTACGCGTTGTAACACCTTTTGGTCATCTGAAGCTGCATATCTTGTCACAGTGCGGAACATTAGTCTGGTCATTTATGTCACCCACTTTAATTTTATGATGCACACGCAAGAAAAATGTATCACTAATGACACAAATGAATGGCAATTTAGTGACAGTAAATCATACCTGTCAGTGGGATTGTCAAGACAGAGCAGAGGGGAAAGCTCGATAGTGGCAGTTGAACTCGGCTGGAGTCACCCTGATAGGCCCTGTCACTTCTCCCATTCATCAAGACAGGCCTGGCTTCCTGGATGGGTAGGCAGATGGGGCAGCCCTTCAGTGCAAACACCTGATATGGAGCCATTCGTCATCTGATAACATGATGGTTCAGCAGCAGCTGGCTCTCTGCTCTGCAGCCTGACTACACATGTGATGGACTGGAGCCAGAGAAGCAGGCCTGGCCTTCCTACAGACCTCTGATAGGATTTGCAGTCCTGTGCTGGACCAGAGAACAGGTGGACGCTGATAGAAAGAAGCAATGGCCATGTGTTGCCAGGATCAGAAGACATTTACGCTCTCCCTTTGCTGAACACCAGACAGACTGCAGTCACTAGAGAAGGACATTTAATAACACAATTCAATATGAACATGTAGTAAATTGTCTCTCCGTTATTAAATCTAGCCACAAAACGAAATTCAGTTAATACAATTTAACAAAATGCATTCGTTTGCATGAATGCAAGGAACAAAGAGAAGTAATCTGCATTATCTGTATAAACGCAGTTTAGCAAAGTGCAAACTAATATAAATCAGTGCTCAGTGCACTAAATAAAGAAAAAAATATACAGCGGGTAAAATAAGTATTAACCACTTCCGCACCGGAAGATTTGGCTGCCCAATGACCGGGCCATTTTTTTGCGATTCGGCACTGCGTCGCTTTAACTGATAATTGCGCGGTCGTGCGACGTTGTACCCAAACAAAATTGACATCCTTTTTTTCCGACAAATAGAGCTTTCTTTTGGCGGTATTTGATCACCTCTGCGCTTTAGAAAGAGTGACAATTTTGAAAAAACACAATATTTTGTACATTTTGCTATAATAAATATCCCCAATGTTTTTTAAAAAAAAGCAAATTTTTCCTCAGTTTAGGCAGATATGTATTCTTCTACATGTAGCGGCCTCACTCTCTCTCCATCTTTACCGGTTACACACCAACTCATGTCTAGGGGTTCCTGGGTTGTGAGAGTGAGATGCGCCACGGCCCATGTCCTCCCCATTGTAGTAGGGAGGTGAAGGCCACTTACTGATGTTTCCTCGGGCCGGTGTGTTCTGTGAATGCACTGAGTCTGTAATTGCAAGCTCACCAGCCTCCCCTTTGCTTCAGTAACTGGAGTTCACACACCGGAGAAAGGTCCAACACTTGTTTATTTGACACTCCAATAAGCAAAGCACAATAAACAGTTCTTTTGCAGCAAACTGGTTGGGACCTATAACCTTGCCAACGGTGGGGCGAGCAGATCGAGGCACTTCCTAAAGTTTAAGTTCTATGCCACTGTACTATGACCAGCGGCGCCTAAGCCAATCCGGCTGTTACAGAACAGGAAAGATGGGGTCTCTTCCAGCAACCCCTATGAACAGCAATGGAGCCCTCTTCGATACGCTGTGGCCCCTATCAGGGGGATGTGTCCTCCCAAGAGAGTTCCCAGAGGCCCACTGTCACCGGGTTGGTGCTGCTCCGGGTCTCCAGTGGGTAACCTCTCTGGCCTCCTCACCTCAGATACGAGTCCCTCCGCTCAGGGACCCTCGGACAGTCCACCCTAGCGGGACCCAGTCGAAGGTACTGGGCCCCAGGCCTCCTCGATAGTACCTCACCCCAGGCTAAAGGTGCCTGGGATGGACGCCAACATGACTCCGGACCAGGCCATGGGCACCTGGACCAGATTCCTGGATCTCCAGCACCCAGGCCTAAGGGGCCTGGGTGCGGACCGCAACCCTCCTCCTCCGAGGACCTCCTTCTCCGCAAGACCTCGTGGTAAGGGCGTCTCCCCCTTTTATCTCCTCCCATCAACGGCCCGGCGGGTTCCCCGCCCCAGCCATACCATCTCCGGGAAGGGACAAAACAGGGAGCACTGCAGGAGATGATTCTACCTGAAGCCTGTGGGTACCCCGCCACCCACAGGCAAAGGAGAATACTACATCCTCCAATCCTCCACGAAACAAAAAGGGGTCTGAACCCTAACACAATTATACACCTGGGTCACACTATTCCCCAGGGGTATCCCATCAATTTGAGGACCCCGCTACACATTCCCCCCTGTGATTGGACGCTGGTCCCCAGCGTCAGGTGCACACCCATGCCTCCCATAAAGTGGTGACATGGAGTGAAACCCCTGAGGCAGTTCCTCTAAATTTTTCCCAAGTGCCAAGACCTGCTCAGGGAATGGGGAACATATAAAACAACTTATGTCATAAAACACTTTAAACACCTGCATAATCACAACCCCTCTCCCACACTGTCTAAGAGCCACCCACTCTCAATGATCTTGATTGACGATTCTCCTGCAGGGGAAAGAAAAAAAACAACATCCTAACATAATTTCGTGTCATTTGGCATGAGTGGGCCCGTCAGCCGAGAGACCCACTCACTCCAACAAGCAAGGTGATGTGTGTGTGAAACATTTTCAAACATTTGTTGCGCAACACTGCCACCTGGTGACAGCGCCGCGGTCATGACACTCAACGAATCTTCGTTCTTCCAGCTTTTCCCTACTCTGCCACTATTCCCAAATGTCCTTGCCTTTGGCACATGAAGAAAAGGGGAAACACAAAAACACAACAGCCCCAAGTCTCCAATGAGAAAAAGAAAAGCCCAAATAAAAACAAAAGCAGGGCACAGTCCTGGGTGTCTGGGAATGGCTCTTCCAGAAAGTTCAAGTGCACAAAGGAAATAAACAGGAGTTCTTTTCTCCTATAAATAAAACTTTGGATCCGGCAGATACAGGGGTTTCAGGTGTTTGTCAAATGCCTCTATCGAATACTCAACATCTTCTCCGCAATCAGACAGCGACTCTAGGTCGGAGGTGTCATACATCTCCGCAGGCAGATATCTTCCGGTGGACACAGAATCATCCTCCCTGGGGGGCTCCACCTCCAATGGGCCCCCGACACCTCCAACCACCACCACAGTCCCAGCCCCTGGCTCACCTGACCCTTGTAGAGGACTGGGATGTCCGGGACTTCCTTCTCGACCGGCGCCATCCAGGCCAGGCAAGCAGCGGGGTGAAGCTCGACCACGTCCATAGGATGCCTGTACTAGGCCAACTTTCCTCTTCGGGGGTGGGAGCAGAGAACTTGTGGCGACCGAGGCAGCATCCTCGGATTTTTCTCTGTTGGGCAGTCCATCGCCCTGGTCAGCGCGCACGGGAACCTCGACAAAGGCCTTGATCTCCCCTTCCGGAGTAGCGGTACCCGTGAGGTGCTTGAGGCGAAGGGCCCGGGGCCTTGCTGTGGACGACTCGACCTCAAAAAGGAATTCTCTGCACTCCTCACATCGCCCGAATGGCTTCAGGGTGACCACCAGTCCCGAGCAGCCGGGACAGATCACACCGAGGGCCTCCGTGTCTCTGCAAGTGTACAGAGCCAACCGCCCTCGGGGCCTAAGTCTTATCCCCGTGTCTGTGATGGGGGCAGCAAAGGAAGTCATTCTCGTGGGGTGAGGAACCATAATCCACGGGGCACTTGAGGTCATCCCGACTATCTGCTGCTCCATCATGCACTGACCCCGCGCCGGAGTCTCCACGTGTATCCCCACACTTGGCCAGACTCCTCCCATGAGCTGTACATTTTCACGGGCTTCCTCTTGACTCCGCCCACGAACGATGTCGCCATGGGGTGCCTCGTGGCGCAGTGCGTTAACAGTCCCCACGTGCAGTACGTCACACGGCTGGACCTCTCCCTTTTTCCGCTCCTCCGAGTGGGCCTTTCCCGTGTTTCCCGTGTTTCCCGTGTTAGGGTCATTTCCACAACTCCTCTGGGCAGCAAAGTTCAAATGTAGACATTCTCAAGTCCATCTCTAGAACACACTCTATCCCGGACTCACGAGCCCCCACGTGTAGCAGCCCCACTCTCTCTCCATCTTTACCGGTTACACACCAACTCATGTCTAGGGGTTCCTGGGTTGTGAGAGTGAGATGCGCCACGGCCCATGTCCTCCCCATTGTAGTAGGGAGGTGAAGGCCACTTACTGATGTTTCCTCGGGCCGGTGTGTTCTGTGAATGCACTGAGTCTGTAATTGCAAGCTCACCAGCCTCCCCTTTGCTTCCAGTAACTGGAGTTCACACACCGGAGAAAGGTCCAACACTTGTTTATTTGACACTCCAATAAGCAAAGCACAATAAACAGTTCTTTTGCAGCAAACTGGTTGGGACCTATAACCTTGCCAACGGTGGGGCGAGCAGATCGAGGCACTTCCTAAAGTTTAAGTTCTATGCCACTGTACTATGACCAGCGGCGCCTAAGCCAATCCGGCTGTTACAGAACAGGAAAGATGGGGTCTCTTCCAGCAACCCCTATGAACAGCAATGGAGCCCTCTTCGATACGCTGTGGCCCCTATCAGGGGGATGTGTCCTCCCAAGAGAGTTCCCAGAGGCCCACTGTCACCGGGTTGGTGCTGCTCCGGGTCTCCAGTGGGTAACCTCTCTGGCCTCCTCACCTCAGATACGAGTCCCTCCGCTCAGGGACCCTCGGACAGTCCACCCTAGCGGGACCCAGTCGAAGGTACTGGGCCCCAGGCCTCCTCGATAGTACCTCACCCCAGGCTAAAGGTGCCTGGGATGGACGCCAACATGACTCCGGACCAGGCCATGGGCACCTGGACCAGATTCCTGGATCTCCAGCACCCAGGCCTAAGGGGCCTGGGTGCGGACCGCAACCCTCCTCCTCCGAGGACCTCCTTCTCCGCAAGACCTCGTGGTAAGGGCGTCTCCCCCTTTTATCTCCTCCCATCAACGGCCCGGCGGGTTCCCCGCCCCAGCCATACCATCTCCGGGAAGGGACAAAACAGGGAGCACTGCAGGAGATGATTCTACCTGAAGCCTGTGGGTACCCCGCCACCCACAGGCAAAGGAGAATACTACATCCTCCAATCCTCCACGAAACAAAAAGGGGTCTGAACCCTAACACAATTATACACCTGGGTCACACTATTCCCCAGGTGTATCCCATCAATTTGAGGACCCCGCTACATACATATTTTTGGTAAAAATAAAAATCGCAATAAGCGTATATTGATAGGTTTGCACAAAAGTTATAGCGTCTACAATATAGGGGATAGATTTATAGCATTTTTATTATTATTTTATTTTTTACTAGTAATGGCGGCGATCTGCGACTTTTATCGGGACTGCGACATTATGGCGGACACTTTTGATAAATTTTTGGGACCATTGTCATTTATACAGCGATCAGTGCTATAAAAATGCACTGATTACTGTATAAATTACACTGGCAAGGAAGGGGTTAACACTAGGGGGTGAATGTGTTCCCTAATGTGTGCTCTAACTGAAGGGGGGATGGGACTGACTAGGGGAAGAAAGAGATCGGTGTCCATACATTGTATGAACACACAATCAGTCTCTTTGCCCCTGAGAGAACGAGATCAGGGATGTGTGTATGTAAACACACACATACTGGTTCTCTCAGGGTCAAAGAGCGGTAATCGGGTGCCCAGCAGTGATCGCGACTGCCGGGCACTCGCATTGGCTCCGGAGACACGCTTGAGGCGCGTCGCCTGAGGCGTCTTAAAGAGCCGACATACAGCTACAACAGCTCGCGCAGGGGGGCCAGCCTGCCGCTGTTTAACTGCGGTGGTTGGTCTGAAAGCGGTTAAACACGTCACCATTTTTCTAGGTAAATATATTTCTAAAGGTGCTATTGACAATAAATGTTCACCACATGTCGGTAAAAATCCATACATACAAAGAAACCAAAACAAATAAGTGTAATAAAATGGAATGACACAGGGAAAAAGTATGAAACACATGAAGAAAGGGAGGTGCAAAAAGACATGGAAAGCCAAGACAATCTATCAGCAATTAGAAAACAATCCTGCTCCTTGTCAGTGCAAAATATTATCAGCTGGTTCAGTCTCAACTGATGGCCTATAAAAAAGTGTCTCATTACCAAGGTGTCACGCAAGAACATCTCATGATAGGTAAAAGCAAAGAGCTCTCTCAAGACCTTTGCAACTGTATTGTTGCAATACATACTGATGGCATTATTTACAGAGGGACTTCTAAACTTCTGAATGTTCCAGTGAGCACTGTTTTTTTCATTATCTTTTTTATTAATTTTCCAAAAACATATATAACACACATTACAATACATGAAACACATTTACAGTCTCAATATTTCCCATTACAAATAATAAAAAAAAAAAGGGAGGAAAAGAGGGAGAGATGGGGAAAAGGAGAGAGAGAGAGAGAGAGAGAGAAAAAAAAAGGGGGGGAGTGGGGATGATTTTAGAAGGGGGGGGGGGTGGGGGAATACAGTCCCCCATACTCTCCCCCAAATATATTATGTGCTATCACTCTAGTGTTGATGTCTTCTAAAGTGGAATTAAATAATAAAGAGAGACAAAAAGTGGTTTCAAAAACTACTATAAACTGAAAAGCAAGTGTTAAAGTCTAAAGTAGACAGTATAGAAGACTGGGGGTTGAACGAGTGACTGTACTGATGGAGTGACAAAACATGTATATAGAGAGAAAAGTGAGAGGTAAAGTTATCGTCACCTGTGCCAAAAGAAAAAAAAAAAAAGGGAGGAAAAGAAAGAGAGATGGGGAAAAGGAGAGGGGGAAAATGAGAGAGAGAAAAAAAAAAAAAAAAAAGGTGTGGGGGAGTGGGGATGATTTTAGAAAGGGGGGGGATGGGGGAATACAATCCCCCATACTCTCCCCCAGATATATTATGTGCTATCACTCTAGTGTTGATATCTTCTAACGTGAAATTAATTAATAAAGAGTGAAAAAAAGTGATTTCAAAAACTACTACAAACTGAAAAACAAGTGTTAAAATCTAAAAGTGGACTGTATAGAGGACTAAGGGATGAATTTACAAGTGACTACACTGATGGAGTGACAAAACATATATGTAGAGAGAAAAATAACAGGTAAAATTATCGTCACCTGTGCCCAAAAAAAAAAAAAAAAAGGGGGAGGGGGGGAGTAGGGGAAGCCTCAGGGAAGAACAAGTCTAATCCCCCTCTCTCACTCTCTCCGAGAAAAGGAAGAGAACAAAAATAGGGGTGTAAAGAAGGAAAGAAAAGGGAGGAAAGGGGAGGCCGGCATGCATGGTATCCAATAAAATGTTTGTCACAGTACATTTTGGTCTCTTAAGGGATAAGCCAAAGAATAACCACAGGGAATCAACCTTAAAATATAGATAGCTTATTCAATAGATGTAAACGGATCTCAGTGGAATTGTGCAAGTATCTCTCTATAGGTTGTGGTGTCCTTGAACTCCATCCACGGAGTCCAAGTTAAAGTGTGTCGTTGAAAAGTGTCCTTGTTACAATGAGTGATATCTTCCATGAGATGGACCTCTGACATTTTTTGAAACCACTTTTTCACGGATGGAGTCTCAGGCTGACCCCAAAGGGTAGGTATAAGTGCTTTAGCCGTATTAAGCAGATGTGGAACTAAAGAACATTTGTATTTTCTGTCAGGTTCCTTGGTAGCATGGAAGAGAATGGTCCATGCATCAGCAGGGAGATTAATATTGGATATTTGTTGGATAATTTGAATAATGCTAGACCAGAAGGGGCGGATGAGTGGGCACGACCACCATATATGAGCGTGGGTTGCTCTGTTCCCACAATTCCTCCAACACAACGGGGAGTTGTCGGGGAGCATCTGATGAAGCTTTGATGGGGTATAGTGCCATCTGGTTAGTAGTTTGTAATTGACCTCAGCCATCCTTGATGCAATTGAAGAGATATGAGTCAGCTGTAGGACTTTATCCTTTTGGCTGTCTGAGAGGCAGGATTCCAAGTCTGCCTCCCACTTAGCGAGAAAGGGAGGATAAGTATCACCTTGGAGCTTGATGAGTAATTTGTAGAATACCGAGATACAATGTTCAGGTGGGTCCGTTGAATTAAAAACTTCTGCAATACTGTTTAAGTCCTATATCCCTCTAAGCGGCTGAGGCAGAGTTCTAAGGAAACCTTGCAATTGATTATATCTCCATTTATCAAGAAACATAATGGGCTTGAGGCCGAGAATTTCCTTAAGAGGCTTAAGCGCATTTGCTCGAAGAACATGATGTAGTAGAAGAGGTTCTTCTGGCAAGCACGTCCTATAGCCAGGATCTAATAGGCCAGGTAAGAAATAATCGTGGTCCAAAAGCGGTAACAGAGGAGAAGCATATGACCACGAGAACTTCCTATGTAAGGCATCCCATACATCAAGGGTGGAAGTGGTTAAAGTGGAGGTACTTGGAGCAAGGTGTCTATGTAAGCGTGGCAACCAGGGTGTAGTTGCTAGGTCTGTGTTACTAAGAGCATGTTCCAAACTCACCCAAAGTTTGGAATTAGCAGCATATTTCCATTCGGATATTCTAGACAGAATCACAGCATTATAATAAGCCTTAAAATTTGGAAGGGCCAGTCCCCCAGCTTCCTTGGAGCGAAATAATACTTCCTTAGATACTCTGGGGTGACTGTTCCTCCAAATAAAGCGGGAGACCATGGTCTGTAATAGGGAAAAAAATCCTATAGGCACACCCAATGGGATCATTTGAAAGAAAAAAAGAACTCTAGGCAGAATGTTCATTTTAATTATACTCACTTTACCCAACCATGAGTGTGTCAGCGTGTTCCACTTTTGTAGATCCCTTCTAATATTATTCAATAATGGGATGTAATTATATTTAAAGAGGGACTGAATGTGAGGCACAAGATTCACTCCCAGATATTTCATACTTCGTTGAACCCATCTAAAAGGGAAGAGGGGTTTTAAATTTTCCACCTCCCTTCCAGGTAGATTAATATTTAGAATTTCAGACTTAGAAAGGTTAATTTTAAAGTTGGAGAGTGTCTGAAAAGTAGAAAACGTTGACATTAAATTAGGAAGCGAGATATGAGGCTGCTGGATAAAAAATAAAATATCGTCCGCATATGCCGCATATTTGTGCGTTTTATTACCTACTTGAATCCCATGTATATTTAAATTACATCTTATGGTTGCCAAAAAGGGTTCGAGGGTAAGGGCAAATAAAAGGGGAGAAAGAGGGCAGCCCTGTCTGGTCCCATTAAATAGTTGGAATGAGTCACTCAAAGTGCCATTTATGCGAATTTGTGCCGTGGGGTTAGAATAGAGGGAAGTAATGTGGTAAAACATTTTGGGTCCCAGCCCAAAATGTCGCAGGGTCAGTTTTAAGTAATCCCAGTCCACCCTATCAAATGCTTTTTCAGCATCTGTAGATACGAATAGGGTGGACTGGGAAGACCTTTGAGCGTATTGTATAAGAGATATCGCCCGGAGAGAATTATCCTTGGCTTCTCTGTGTGGCATAAAGCCCGTCTGATCCGTAGAAACCCAACTAGGTATAAGAGGGAGTAGTCTGTTGGCCATTACCTTAGAATATAATTTGATATCAACATTTAATAGGGAAATTGGCCTATAGCTACTGCATTGAGTAGAGTCCTTATCTGCTTTAAGGATAACTGAAATATGGGCTGTAAGAGATTCCGGGCGTAGTCCCGAGGTCCGTGAGATTGAATTGGCATAAGCCGTGAGACGGGGCAGAAGGATATCACTGAATGTTTTATAGTACCGGATAGTATAACCATCCGGTCCCGGGGCTTTGCCTGTCGGTGAAGATTTCAGAGCTGCCTGAAATTCCTCAACCGATAGTTCAGATTCAAGTTCCCTGAGAGTCGAATTTGAAAGTTTGGGCAAATTTGCTTCTTTTAGATATGTAAGCATAAGGTTACGTCTCTCCTTCACAGTCAGAGACGGGGAGTCACACTGCACTTTGTACAAATCTGCATAATAGTCCCTGAAAGCTTTAGCAATGTGAGGAGTCGCATGGACTAAATTTCCGTTTGATAGCTTTATTTTAGGAATAAACGATCTAGTCTGTTTTTCTTTGAGGGATCTTGCTAATTGTCTGTTAGGTTTGTCCCCCCACTCATAGAATTTTTGCGAATATCGTTGGAATTTCCGAGCTGTATCGAGGTTAAGAAGATTTTTTATTTCCTCTTGTTTCAATGTGAGAGCTTCTAGCTGGGATGTGTGCAAAGTGAGTTTGTGTTGTTTATCAAGTTCTGTTATTTGGTGCAGGACCTGTTCAAGTTGTTGACCACGCTCTCTTTTTTTCCTTGCCCCAAGTTCTATGAATCGGCCTCTCATAGTTGCCTTGTGAGCTTCCCATACAATAGCAGGGGATGTCTCAGAAGGTTTATTGTCTTTAAAATATTGCGATATATGAGAGGCAAACACAGAAACTTCTGTTGGGTTAGAAAGAAGAGAATCATTGAGTCTCCAATTATTGGAGCGCTGAGTCAAAGTGGGCATAGTCATACTCATCGACACAGGTGCATGATCTGACAGTGTCGCAGTACCTATATTCGCCGATTGTAATAATGGGAGGTGATAATGGTCTAAAAAGATATTATCTATTCGGGAATAAGACTGATGAGTCTTCGAAAAATGGGAAAAATCTTTTTCTTTTGGATGTAAAATACGCCATACGTCTATCAATTGTCGGTCTATTAGTCTCTTTTTAACAAAGGACAGGCGCTTAAAAGAGATTTTAGAGTGACCGTGGGATGTATCCAAAACAGGATCTAGAGACATATTTATGTCTCCTGCCAGTATGATTAGACCCTCAGCAAATTGTGATAAATCAGTAAGAATTTGAGAAAAAAAGGTAGGTTGATTTTGGTTCGGGCAGTATATGTTTGCTAGAGTACATTGGGTAGTACCTAAAAAGCCCTTTAAAAAAAGAAAACGACCATGGTCATCCGCTTGCATATCTAAAAAACGGAAGGGTACGCTACTACTAAAACCAATAGCCACACCCTTAGCTTTATTCGTATCTGAAAGTCTATAATACCACTGAGGAAAATAAAGCGAGGTCAATTTGACCTGCGTAGTATGGGTTAAATGTGTTTCCTGAAGAAACACAATAGAAGAGGCAAGTTTCCGTAATTCACGGATAACCTGATGCCGTTTTGCCGCAGCATTTAAACCCCTAACATTATAAGAAGTAACTTTAAGTGTGGCCATTTATCACAGTAGAGCATAACCCTTGAACCTACTTAGCCATGCATGCCAGCCTTGATAGGGAAAATAAAACAAAAAAGAAACGGGTAAGTATTGAGAAAAACAAGAAGACAAATTTACATAAACAACAAAAACGTCCATCTGGACGCATGTGGGAAACCTTAATTTATCACGCAGATATCTGCGGTGGTCCCTATGGGGGGAGAGAGCACGGGCAGCCGTCCAGAACTCCCGTAGGAGAACGGATAAGAAAACTCGAAGGCTACCCGCTCTCCACAACCCCAAAAGGAAAGAAGGGGAGGGGAACGTGTCGTATAAAAGACACATAGGAGCATTGTGCTCCACCTGCATTCAGCTTGCGTCAGATAATGTGCAGAGGAATACTTTTTGCTCCAACAGTAAACAATAAACCTTTTTAAAACAAATATACTTTAGCGGCCAAGTCACATCTCATTAGATATAATAACTTACAGGCATACTCAACCAAAAAAAAAAGGCAAGTACATAGGCATAATCACCCTTTACTCGTCTATGTTATTATACAGGACCTAACGCTGAAGAGCGCCCTTTCTTAGTAGTAGGAGATTTTTGCCAATGGGAGTCCTGAATATGCGAAAACTTAGGGACCGGATCATGCCAGCCCGGGAGGTCCACTGAGGGCAGATTAAGGTCCTTTAAAAATTGTAACAATTCCTCTGGGAACCGGAGGGTGTGGGAGCGACCATTTTTGGTAGCAATAAGGCACGCCGGGAAACCCCATCTATAAGTAATCTCCTTAGAACGTAAATGTTCCAAAAGTGGTTTAAGGGCTCTGCGGCGGTCTAAGGTTTCTTTAGATAGATCCGAGAAAATATTAAGAGTCGCTCCGTCAAAGTCAATGTTGGGAATGCTCCTCAACTTGACCATAATGGCGTTCTTATCTGTGAAATAATGTAGACGGCATATTACGTCTCTGGGTTGCTCAGGAGCAATGGTACGAGACCTGAGAGCCCGATGAACCCGATCAAAGCGCAACGGATCAGTGGATTCATTTCCCAACACTGAATTAAATATACCTCTAATCTGCGACTCCAAATCTTTATCTCCAGTCACGTCGGGCAGACCTCTGATTCGCAGGTTGTTTCTGCGGTTTCTATTCTCGAGGTCCTCTAACTTATATAGTGAGGCACGTTGAGCAAGGGCTAGCTGTGTGACAGTCTTTTGTAGTTCTCTTATAGCTGTTTCATGAGTATCTTGTCTCTGTTCTGTGCCCTCCACCCTATCGAGAATATGCGCCATATCTGTTCTTACCCCTGTGATTTCCTTTTTTATTGATTTTTCGAGTCCATGGAACATCCCGGCTAACTCTTTTCTGATGCCGCTCAGCAGAGACGCCATATCTGAGCCTGTAGGAGACTCAGGTTCTTCCATGAGATCTGAGCAGTAAGATGATGCAGGCGAACTTTCTCTTACAGAGGTTGCTAATGAAGCGAGAGATGCGTTGCATCTCGTGCGTCTAGCTTGACTGCTACATGCGCCAGGGCCGGTTCCACTGGCAACCAGGAATCGCTGTATGGAACTAGAGGTGGTTTGGTTAGTCGCCGTTCCTTTACTATGTGTCTTGGGAGTTGTAGAGTGGATTTTGTGTATCTTTGCTGGCATAGTTGGAGCTTCAAAACTGAATGCTAAGTGGAGCGCCCCTCAGTCTCATTCGCTTAACAACATGTGTACAGCGTAGTATGGAACATATGGTTATTCAGGCCCATGCTGAGCTTCATCTGCTGAATAGGGGTTGAGCTGGAGAGGACAGGGATGACTGGGCCCTTGCTGCTGTTAGGCTAAGGGTGTAGCAAGCTGAGGCTTAGTGAGCGTGCTATTCCTTCCGAGCTGCTGCTATATGGCTCTGGGTGTCTGATTAGTGCCTTGGCAACCAAGTAGGGAAGGTAATGATCCCAATGAGGCACTGAAACTGGGCCAGAGGGAGCTGTTCGGGGGGGTGAGGTGGGATGAGGCTGGGGTGCCCGGAGTAGCAAGATGGCCTCCAACTACCGAGGGTAGGCCCAAGCCGCGGTCTTTCCTGGGAGAGTAGGCCAACCTTAGGTGTTCCACTCAGATTAGGCCTACAGATTCCCCGCTCGGAGCCCCTCCGGTGCGCCCGTGGATAGTCTCTCTAGGGGTGTCCCGTTATGGCTAGATAGGGCTGCCGCCCTGTTACTCACTGTGCTCCACAGGCTGGGAAGTCCAGTACGGCAGGCCGCAAGATGGCGTCAGGCGGCTGGATGGATGTAGCTAGCGGCCGGGATCCACAGGTGTTTTGAACGATGTAGCGTTCGTCCCGTGCCCTCCGGAGCTGCGGCGGCTGGTGGGTTAGAACCGGGCAGTCGTTCCGGATCATGGGATTAGAGAGCGGGGAGCCTCGGAGGGTCAGCAGGCCTCAAGATGGCACCGTATCCCTGTAGTGCGGGCCTGTTCGTATGCCCCGTTTACCTCTTCCTCAGGACCGGGCCGACAGCTCCGTCGATAGTTTTCTCATTCGGTCACTTCAGTGGTGCAGAGCGCCCCCCACAGCGAAAACACGAGTCAGCACTTCCAGCGGCTCCTTCGCCGACACACCTTCCTTCCCTCCAGTGAGCACTGTTGGGGCCATAATCCAGAAGTGGAAAGAACATAATTTCACTATAAACCAGCCACGACCAGATGCTCCTCACAAGATTTCTGACAAAGGAGTGATAAGAATTATCAGAAGAGTTGTCCAAGAGCCAAGGAAGACTTGTGGAGAGCTTCAGAAAGACCTGGAATTAGCAGGTACAATTGTTTCAAAGAAAACAACAAGTATTGCACTCAACCGACATGGCCTGTATGAACGCTCACCACGCAAGACTCCATTGCTGAAGAAAAAGCATGTTGAAGCTCGTTTTAACGTTTGTTGCACAACATTTAGACAAGCCTGTGAAATACTGGGAGAATATAGTCTGGTCAGATGAGACCAAAATGTAACTCTTTGGATGACATAATACACACCGTCTTATCACCCAGACTGTACACCTCTTTCCCCTTTGGGGTATTGCATGATTTGCATGCGATTTTCAACTTTTTTGTTTTCTCTTTATGCAATATATTATTCCCATCACTTTGTATATATTATGGTTTTCACTTTTTCAGGCAATAATGGGTGTTGGATTCCTGGTATTTGTCTACTTCATACACTTTCATGCACCATTTTCCCTTTTTTCTCCTAATAGGGATCTCACGCACTGTTATTTAATACACATATCACTCACTTTTTTTTTTATTTATTTACTTTTTACAGCCCCAATATGTTTTTTTGCGATCACACATGCTCACCCATATATCACAGCCTGATGCATGACCGTTCTTTGGAGGGTTGCCTGTTGGGCTATCTGTCCCCTAACATACCATCTCACCTCCAGGAAAAGATGTTCCCCATGTGGGGATACTCATGACCCTCAGTACCGTATCAATTGCACATGAATACCCTGTAAGTATTATATAGGGTGGTTTACCCTTATTTATTTTTATTATTTATTTTATATATATATTGTTCACACTTGTAACTATATCAGACCAGCTAAAAATGCATAATTTATCATTACAGAGATATTTTACACGTTTACACGCTTTCTCCTGATGAGTGACATCAAGTCATGAAACGCGTTGAGCCAACAGATATTGTGTTTTTTAATTGTATTGAAATTTTGTGAAAAAATTTACTTTGTAGGCACTATTAAAAAAGTAGCAAAAATATTTAATATTACACAGAATAATACAAAGGTTACACTTGATGCATCCAAACGAATACACAAAAAGAAAACATATATAGAAAAAGGACTACGTGTTAAACCAAAGATCGATACTCAATAGTAGTAAGTTTCACTTGTTGCCGGGATATACAAAATGAAGAAGCCCATGCCAGGAATAAGGGAAGAGTATCTTTTTGGCAAGTATCCATGAAGTTCTTGAAACATTAAAATTAGCTTAACATGTTTCGCGATTAGACAGATCGCTTCCTCAGGAGCTTCAAAATTTTGTGTTATTGTTTTTTAAATCATACTGTATCCTACCACGTCATTGTGGATTCTGTTCATGCATTATGTATTTGACTATATTCCAATCATGTGCTATCAAATTTTGGGCTTTTCTATATGTATCATGTGCTATCCATTTTTTGGATTATTTATGAATTATATATTTATGTTTGTAATAAAGCTTTTCATTCAATATTTTACTCTATGCAGGTATTTAATTATGTTTATAGTATATACATTTTCTATCAAATATGAATTATTATGAGACAAATGTCCTACCTTTTTTACACATATTATAGATATGTTAAAGGGGTTGTAAAGGTTCGTTTTTTATTTTCTAAATAGGTTCCTTTAAGCTAGTGCATTGTTGGTTCACTTACCTTTTCCTTAGATTTCCCTTCTAAATATTGGTTTTCTTTGTTTTCTTTGTCTGAATTTCTCACTTCCTGTTCCTCCTCAGTAAGCTGTTCAGTAAGCTGTTCTGGCTGACTCCACACCACTCAGATGATGGTGTGAAGTTTAGTGAGGAGGAACAGGAAGTGAGAAATTCAGACAAAGAAAAAAAACATTTAGAAGGTAAATCAAAGGAAAAGGTAAGTGAACAAACAATGCACTAGCTTAAAGGAACCTATTTAGAAAATAAAAAACAAACCTTTACAACCCCTTTAATTATAACTCCATACAACATTTGACCCTTCGCGTACTTCATTCAAAGTCCCACTTCCTTGTTCTCTCTTGTATAATACACACCATGTTTGGAGGTCAAATGGCACTGCACATCACCCCAAAAAAAAAACCATACCAACAGTAAAGTTTAGAGGTGGGAACATCATGGTGTGGGGCTGTTTTTCAGCATACAGTACTGGCAAACTTCATATCATTGAAGGAAGGGTGAATGGAAAAATGTACCAAGACATTCTTGATAAAAATCTGCTGCCAGCTACCAGGTTGATGAAGATGAAATGAGGGTGGACATTTCAGCAAGACTCCAAACAGGAAACTCTCAATTGGTTTCAAAGAAAGAAAATAAAGCTGCTAGAATGGCCCAGTCAGTCACCTGACTTGAATCCAATGGAAAATCTATGGACGAACTAAAGATCAGAGTTTATAGAAGAGGCCCACGGAACCTTCGAGATTTGAAGACTGTGTGGGAAAAATGGGCCAAAATCACAGCTGAGCAATGCATGCGACTAGTTTCTCTAAACAGGCGTCTTGAAGCTGTCATTACCTACAAAGGATTTTGTACCAAGTATTAAATACATGTCAGTTAGCATGTTCAATACTTTTTCCCTGTGTCGTTCCATTTTTATTACACATAACTTCATTTGTTTCTGAACTTATTTGTTTTGACAAAAAAGAGAAAATGGGCTGTGGGACTTTGAATGAGGGGGAGACAGTTCATTCAGGCCCATCATCCCACCCCCACTTGGGCGTCACTGGTCAACTTATCTGGGCTTTGCTATTGGTAATGTATTAATCCTTTACTTTGCTCTCTTATTGAAAGCATGATTCATTCCTGAGACCCCATTGACCTACTCTTTTAATTCATTTATTTTTCTGTAGTTGATATCTACGCACCCCACTCCTGATGACTGGCTTTAAACGCCAAGAAAGGCGTCGAGTCTATACTCAGGGATGCCAAGTCAAGTCTGCCCAATTATGAATTTTTACCAATTTCTTTTTTGTACCCATTCATTAGGATAATCATGGTCACTCCTTCTGTATGTCCATCTTTGGTTTCTGCTGTTTTAATTATGTCCATTCCTTGTGAAAATCAAATGTGTAAAATGTGATTAACACTATATGTATTATGCCACTGTATGCATGATCTTTGTATTATTCAATATGATACATTACAATATATATTTTCATATCTACCTATTGATTTTCATTTATTGGATCAATTGTCCAGCAGTTCCTCATGGCTACAGAGATTTCCCGTATCGGGACTGTGACAATTTATTTACTGTACATTTTCTGATATCCTAGACTTTTTATCCATCCATACGCATGCCTCATTCAAAGTCCCACAGCCCATTTTCTCTTTTTTACATATTACCAGGGATGGAGGCATGGGTATGTATAATTATAGGGCTCCAGCTGGCCACTCATTTTTATTATTTGTTTTGGTGTCTTTGTATGTATAAATTGCATGGGTTGTTACTGACATGTGGTGAAAATTTCATGTCGATAGCACCTTTAGAAATATATTTTCCTAGAAAAATGGTGACATGTTCAATACTTATTTTACCCGCTGTAAATAGGAATACAATATGTGTGCAAATATTGTAATATGTGCAGAACTACAGTGTAAAAAGTACTAATATAATGTATATGCTGTGCAAATACAATCCTTTTATTGGGCAAATCCTTCCAGAGTGAAGTTCAGTCTCCATATAATTCATTCCCAGGAGCCCAACAATAAAGATAAGTGTCCAAACACAGATTCTCAGTAGAAATGAGCCATGTGTCCATATTAGGTCAATGACATCACGAGTATCCCTGTCCTTTTGTGTACATAAGCTGCTGTGGCTAGCGGGGATGCAATTACGTGACCGCTTCTCACAAGTTTTGCCGAACTGAGTTTGAGTTTGGAACAAGTTCAGACCTAACCCAACCCATTTTGCGGCAACCCACTGACCTCCCTGAGCTGTTTGATTTCCTGGGGATAGAAGCAATGGAGGTACCAAACTGGCTACAACATATATCTGGGTGGATAAGACGAACAGTAAATCCAGCAGGAACAGAGGACCAACCACTTCAGACGAGAGGAGAAGGGGAGACCCATGGGGCCCCTTAGGAAAAGAGACATGAGAACTGGCTTTAGTTAATATGCAACCCACAGCCGCCCCCTTTTTTTTGGAGAGGTAGGAGGCTTGCCTTCTTTTTTTCTCTTTTTTTTCAAGGCCTCCCTCACCAGGGTCCACCAGGGGCCACTCCCTTTTCTCCTGCCCCCCCTTTTTTATCCCCCCCACCATTAGAACTCCATGGACTGCATGGGTGAATAGACACTGTCAGGGCCCGGACTGGCGGCTAGTGAGGACACAGGAGGTGGATCCTCTGTGCCAGAGAGGCGAAGGCACGGATCGCACTGGAGGACCGGTTCTAAGCAGCTACCGGTTTTCACCAGAGCCCGCCGCAAGGCGGGATGGACTTGCTGCGGCGGTAGCAACTAGGTCGTGTCCTCCAGTAGCGGCTCGACTTCTCTGGCAGCTGAGATAGGCACGGTACACTGGGACTAGGCAGAGGCAAATTCAGACGTAGCGGAAGGTCAGGGCAGGCGGCAATGGTACGTAGTCAGGGGCAACGGCAGAAGGTCAGATACACTGGAAAGGCAAGTACAAAACGCTTTCTCAGGGCACTAAGGCAACAAGATCCGGCAAGGACAGGAAGGGGGAGTAGGTTTTTAAGTGTTTTAGAGTGTGACACAGTAATTGGACCAGGCACCAATCAATGGTGCACTGGCCCTTTAAATTTAAGAAGACCGGCGCGCGCGCGCCCTAGAGAGCAGCGGGACCGCGCGCGCCGGGACGGAGCAGGAGGAGGAGGAGGAGGCCGGTGAGCAGGATGGGATGCGATCCGCGGGCGGACAGGTTCCGCCGCATGGATCGCATCCCCGCCAGCATCAGAGCAGCGCTCACGGTCAGAGGAGCCGACCAGAGCGCTGCAGGGGGACAGACGCCGCGGGCGCTCCGGGATGGATGGGACACCCGGAGCGCTCGGCGTTACAGTACCCCCCCCTTAGGTCTCCCCCTCTTCTTGGAACCCAAGAATCTTCGGATGAGCTCTTTATCTAAAATGTTGGCCTCAGGTTCCCAGGACCTTTCCTCAGGACCACAGTTCTCCCAATCCACTAAAAAACATTTTTTACCTCGGATGACCTTGGAGGCGAGGATCTCTTTCACCGAGAAGACATCAGAAGAACCAGAGACAGGAGCAGGAGCAGTGACCTTAGGGGAAAATCGGTTAAGAATGAGGGGTTTAAGAAGAGACACATGAAAAGAGTTGGGAATACGAAGAGAAGGAGGAAGGTGGAGCTTGTAAGAAACAGAATTGATTTGGTTTTTGATTTTAAATGGCCCGAGGTAACGAGGGCCCAGCTTGTAGCTAGGTACCCGAAACCGAACATATTTGGAGGAGAGCCACACTTTGCCACCAGGGGCATAGACAGGAGGGATTCTTCTTTTTTTATCTGCATGTCTCTTCATGCGGGCAGAGGCCAGTGAGAGCAACTTTTGAGTCTCTTTCCAGATAGAGGCAAAGTCCTGAGTAAATTTATCCACGGCCGGAACTCCAGAAGACGTGGGAATGGGGAGGGGGGGCAATGGGTGACGGCCGTAGACCACAAAGAAAGGCGACTTGGAGGAAGATTCAGAGTTCTTGAAATTGTATGAGAATTCTGCCCAGGGCAATAGGTCGACCCAATCGTCTTGACGGGCGGAGACAAAATGTCGTAGGTAGTCGCCAAGGACCTGGTTAACTCTCTCCACCTGTCCATTGGACTGCGGGTGATAAGCGGAAGAAAAATTCAACTTAATTTTTAGTTGAGTACAGAGAGCTCTCCAAAATTTTGAGATGAATTGAACACCTCTATCCGAGACGATATGTGAGGGCAGCCCATGGAGGCGGAAAATTTGAAGAAAAAAATGCTTCGCCAACTGAGGTGCAGTAGGCAGACCAGGGACCGGGACAAAATGAGCCATTTTAGAAAAGCGGTCAACGACCACCCAGATGACAGTGTTACTACGAGACAAAGGGAGGTCCGTGATGAAATCCATGGCGATGTGGGACCATGGTTGTTCAGGCACAGGTAGGGGAAGGAGAAGACCTGCAGGCTTCTGGTGAGGAGTCTTGTCACATGCACAGATAGTGCAGGCCCATACAAAGTCAGTCACATCTTCCTCCTGGGTAGGCCACCAATAGTGTCTGGCAATCAATTGTATGGATTTTTTGATCCCAGTGTGACCGGCTAGATGAGAGGAATGGCCCCACTTGAGTATCTGAAGCCGAAGGCATGGAGGAACGAAAGTCTTTCCTGGAGGAATTGGCACGAGAGAAGCGGGAGCAGAGGAAATCAGACACTCAGGGGGTATGATGTGTTGAGGAGGAGTCTCGGTTTCAGAGGTATCGGAGAAACGGGACAAAGCATCAGCCCTGACATTTTTGTCTGCGGGCCGAAAATGCATCTGGAAGTTGAAGCGGGCAAAGAACAATGACCACCTGGCCTGGCGAGGATTTAGGCGCTGAGCAGACTGAAGGTAGGACAAATATTTATGGTCAGTGTAGATGGAGATAGGGGGAAGGGATCCTTCCAGGAGATGTCTCCACTCTTCTAATGCCAACTTGATGGCCAACAGTTCACGGTCACCTATGGAATAGTTTTTTTCCGGAGGGGAGAAAGTTTTAGAGAAAAAACCACAAGTGACGTTTTTCCCTTTAGCGTTTTTTTGAAGAAGCACAGCTCCGGCTCCTACCGAGGAGGCGTCGACTTCAAGGAAGAACGGCTTTAGAGGATCTGGCCGAGACAGGACAGGTGCAGAGGAGAAGGCGGTCTTAAGGCGAGTAAAGGCTTCCTCCGCTTGAGGTGGCCAGGACCTAGGATTTGCGTCTTTTTTGGTCAGTGCCCCTATAGGAGCAACGATGGTGGAGAAGTGGGGTATGAACTGACGATAGTAGTTGGCGAAACCAAGGAAGCGTTGGATAGCACGAAGTCCAGAGGGGCGTGGCCAACCCAAGACTGCGGAGAGTTTATCAGGGTCCATTTGAAGACCTTGTCCAGAGACCAGATAACCTAGGAAAGGAAGCCTGCTGCGCTCAAAAAGGCATTTTTCAAATTTAGCGTAAAGATGATTTACGCGGAGGCGCTGGAGCACTTGACGGACATGGAGCCGATGTTCCTTAAGGTTGGCAGAGAAGATTAGGATGTCGTCAAGATAGACAACCACACAGGTATATAGTAGGTCCCGGAAGATTTTGTTGACAAAATCTTGAAAGACTGCAGGGGGGTTGCAAAGTCCGAACGGCATGACGAGATATTCAAAGTGACCGTCTCTGGTGTTAAATGCGGTTTTCCATTCATCTCCTTTACGGATTCTGATGAGGTTATAAGCGCCCCTGAGGTCCAATTTAGAAAAAACTTTTGCTCCGCGCAGACGGTCAAAGAGCTCCGAGATGAGAGGCAGAGGGTAGCGGTTTTTAATAGTGATTTTATTGAGACCACGATAGTCTATGCAAGGGCGTAGAGATCCGTCCTTCTTGGCCACGAAGAAGAAGCCCGCTCCGGCTGGAGAAGATGATTTCCTAATAAAACCTCTCTTGAGGTTCTCCTGAATGTATTCAGTCATGGCCTTGGTTTCAGGAGAGGAGAGAGGGTAAACTCTGCCACGGGGTGGTGTAGTACCTGGGAGCAAGTCAATGGGGCAGTCGTAGGGTCTATGTGGTGGTAAGACCTCCGCCTGTTTTTTGCAAAAGACATCAGAAAAGTCCTGATAGGCCTTTGGAAGGCCAGGCAAAGGAGTAGTGATGGGGACTTGACAGGTCGGTACAGACTTAAGGCAATGCTTGTGACAGGAGTCACCCCAGGATTTGATGTCCCCGGTGGTCCAGTCGAGGGCAGGAGTGTGACGCTGGAGCCAGGGTAGGCCAAGAAGGATGTCAGAAGTACAGTTCGGCAAAACAAAGAATTCAATCTTTTCTTGGTGAAGAACACCAATGGTCATGAGCAGGGGTTCGGTGCGGTAACGCACGGTACAATCCAAATTCTCTCCATTTACAGAGGAAATGAAGAAGGGTTTGATGAGACGGTAACAGGAATGTTGAACCTGTTGATGAAAGAGACTTCAATAAAGTTTCCTGCAGAACCAGAGTCCAGGAAGGCCACTGCAGGGAAGAGGGAGCCAGCAGAAGGAGAAATCCGCACAGGAATAGTCAGACGTGGAGAGGAAGAATTCACACCCAGTAACGCCTCTCCCACGTTCACTAGGTGCGGGCGTTTCCCTGACGCGGAGGACGAATAGGGCAGTCTTTTAGGAAGTGATCAGAGCTCGCACAATAAAGGCATAAGTTCTCGTTCCTACGGCGAGACCTCTCTTGTAGGGTCAGGTGAGACCGGTCCACTTGCATGGCCTCCTCGGCGGGAGGCACGGTAACAGGATGCATTGGATTTAGAAAGAGAGGAGCCAGGCGCGGATAACGCCTGGTGCGAACGAGATCTTTCTCCTGGCGAAACTCTTGGCGTCTTTCGATGTAACGCATATCGATGCGGGTAGCTAAATGGATGAGTTCCGTCAAGGAAGAGGGTATCTCTCGTGCGGCCAGACAATCCTTGATGTGGCCAGATAAACCCTTCTTGAAGGTCGCGCAGAGAGCCTCATTATTCCAAGCTAACTCTGAGGCCAGTGTGCAGAACTGTATGGCATATTCGCCCACAGAGGAGTTTCCTTGGACAAGGTTAAGCAGGGCGGTTTCAGCGGATGAGGCTCGGGCTGGTTCCTCAAAAACGCTGCGAACCTCAGCAAAGAAGGATTGAACGGTGGCTGTAGCAGGGTCGTTGCGGTCCCAGAGTGGCGTGGCCCAGGCCAAGGCCTTTCCAGACAACAGAGAGACCACGAATGCCACTTTAGACCGTTCTGTGGAAAACTGGTCAGACATCATCTCAAGATGCAGGGAACAATGGGACAAGAATCCCCGGCACATCCTAGAATCCCCGTCAAATTTCTCCGGAAGAGACAGGCGAATTCTCGAGGTAGTAGCGGCAGCTCGGAGAGGGGAAGATGCTGGAGGCTGCGGCGGCAGAAGCTGCTGGACCATGGCGGTCAACTGAGACAGCTGCTGTCCTTGTTGGGCGATCTGTTGCCACTGCTGGGCAACCACGGTAGTGAGGTCAGCGAGATTTGGCAGCGGTACCTCAGCGGGATCCATGGCCGGATCTACTGTCAGGGCCCGGACTGGCGGCTAGTGAGGACACAGGAGGTGGATCCTTTGTGCCAGAGAGGCGAAGGCACGGGTCGCACTGGAGGACCGGTTCTAAGCAGCTACCGGTTTTCACCAGAGCCCGCCGCAAGGCGGGATGGACTTGCTGCGGCGGTAGCAACCAGGTCGTGTCCCCCAGTAGCGGCTCGACTTCTCTGGCAGCTGAGATAGGCACGGTACACTGGGACTAGGCAGAGGCAAGGTCAGACGTAGCGGAAGGTCAGGGCAGGCGGCAATGGTACGTAGTCAGGGGCAACGGCAGAAGGTCAGATACACTGGAAAGGCAAGTACAAAACGCTTTCTCAGGGCACTAAGGCAACAAGATCCGGCAAGGACAGGAAGGGGGAGTGGGTTTTTAAGTGTTTTAGAGTGTGACACAGTAATTGGACCAGGCACCAATCAATGGTGCACTGGCCCTTTAAATTTAAGAAGACCGGCGCGCGCGCGCCCTAGAGAGCAGCGGGACCGCGCGCGCCGGGACGGAGCAGGAGGAGGAGGAGGAGGCCGGTGAGCAGGATGGGATGCGATCCGCGGGCGGACAGGTGCCGCCGCATGGATCGCATCCCCGCCAGCATCAGAGCAGCGCTCACGGTCAGAGGAGCCGACCGGAGCGCTGCAGGGGGACAGACGCCGCGGGCGCTCCGGGATGGATGGGACACCCGGAGCGCTCGGCGTTACAAACACTATTGACACACGTCATTTAATAATGCCTTTTTCCCTTTTTATATATATATATATATATATGTATATGTATATATATATATATATATATATATATATATATATATTGTGAGGGGGTTAACTCAGCAGCGGGTGTGTGTGACCCCCTGGATGGGTTCACCACACAAAAACAGGCACAGCAGACAGTGGCAGGAGAAAACAAAAGGTTGTGGTTTTATTTGAACTATATACAGACAAAAAAAATACAGCAAAAACAAAAGAAACAGGAAAAGAAATCCTGGTCAACTTGACCGCTCACTACACACGTTGCTGTCCCTAACTAACAACTGGGTACAGCCTTGTGCTGTCCCCGTCCCTAGCTCCCTGCTTTTAGAAGTTCTTAGCAATAACCACACAGGCTTTGGCTCACCGCACAGAGATCACACTCCCCAGACTATCCACACAGATCTGGTTCCAGGTTGGAGCATCTCCCTTAGCATGCTGGGAGTTCTTGTAGAGGCCCTAATGAGCCCACTTGCTTCAGCTGTGCTCATTAACTCTTCCCCTGCAAGACTCCCAGCACTCCCCCTAGTGGTATAAATCTGCATAAAGCCTGAATCTAGGACAAACATAGCTACCATCCTGGATGCAACCTGGTGATTTTACCTGCCTGCTGTCACATACCCACCCTCTTGTTTTAACCTTGGGGTTGGAACACAAGCAATTAGGCATGCATGTACTCTAGGCAAAGCATCCACATTCCCCATTTGAACGCCAGGGCGATGCTTTACCGTAAAGTTGAATTCCAGTAGGGCCAGGAACCACCTATTTACTCTTCTATTTGTCTCTTTGTTTTAAACCATCCACTTTAAGGGAGCGTGATCAGTAATCATGTCAAAGTGCCTACCTAGCAGATAGTACCGAAGGGAATCTAGAGCTCATTTCACCGCTAAACATTCCTTCTGAATCGTGGCGTAATTTACCTCATGGGACTTCAATTTCCTGCTGAGGTAAATGACTGGGTGCTCTTCCCCGTTCCAGACCTGGGACAATACTGCTCCTAACCCAACGTCGGATGCATCACTTTGTACGACAAAGTCCCTAGAGAAGTCTGGTGAGTACAACACTGGCTGGCTAAATAAGGCTTTTTTTAAGAACTGATATGCTGCCTCAGCCTCTGGGGTCCATTTAACAGACTCTTTCCCTTTCCCTTTTGTCAGGTTGGTTAGGGGCACAGCCTGAGAAGCAATAATAACCAGCGAATCGCCGATAATAACCAGCGATTCCCAGAAAGGCTCGTACCTGCTTCTTGCTGTTGGGACGTGGCCAATTTTGTATGGCCTCGACTTTATTGACTTGGTGTTTTATTACTCCCCTCCCAATGGTGTACCCAAGATATTTGGCCTCCTCCTGTCCAATGGTACACTTCTTGGGGTTAGCCGTAAACCCAGCTTCCCGGATAGAGTCTAGGACTGCTTGCACTTTTGGCAGATGTGAGGCCCAATCTGTGCTATAGATAATTACATCATCTAGGTAAGCTGCAGCATACTTCTGATGGGGCCTCAGTATCTGGTCCATTTTCCGCTGGAATGTTGCCGGCGCATTCTGTAAACCAAACGACATTCTTTTATATTGGAACGCCCCGTCTGGGGTTACAAATCCGGTTTTCTCCTTGGCCGACTTGGCCAGGGGAATTTGCCAATACCCTTTGGTGAGATCAAGAGTTGTCATGTATCGGGCTGTTCCCAACCGGTCGACCAACTCATCTATACGTGGCATGGGGTAGGTGTCAAATTTTGTAACTTTGTTCAGTTGTCGGAAATCGTTACAAAATCGCCAGCTCCCATCCGGTTTAGGCACTAACACTATGGGACTTGACCAATCACTTTGGGATTCCTCTATCACCCCTAACTTAAGCATTTTCTGTACTTCCTCACGTATTGCCTCCCGTCGGGCCTCCGGGATCCGATAGGGTTTTAGCTTCACCCTTTCACCGGGTGGGGTAATAATATCATGCTCTACCCCAGACGTTTGTCCCGGCAGCTCAAAGATAACCTCCTTATTGCGAAGCACAAACTCCTTAACCTCCTGTTGTTGGGGGTTTGACAAGGTGACTGCTATTCCAACCTCAGGAATCACGCAATCAGACTGAGCTGGTGACAAAGTTTCTGCGACTAGGGATTCCCTATCCCGCCAGGCTTTCAACAGATTAATGTGATAGATCTGTTCGGGCTTTCGCCTTCCTGGTTGTCTGACCTTGTAATTCACTTCGCTCACTTTTTCCATTATCTCGTAGGGGCCTTGCCATTTGGCGAGGAACTTGCTTTCAACCGTAGGGACAAGTACCAATATCCTACCCCCCGGGAAAAAGGTACGGGTCTTGGCTCCACGGTTGTACACTCTCTGCTGTGCCAACTGCGCTTGGGCCAAATGTTCCTTTACGATTGGCATTACCTGTGCAATTCTATCTTGCATCAGGGCGACATGCTCAATCACACTCCTGTGGGGAGAACTCTCACTTTCCCAAGTTTCCTTGGCGATATCCAACAGCCCTCTTGGGTGTCTCCCATAGAGTAACTCAAAGGGTGAGAAACCCGTAGAGGATTGAGGTACCTCCCTAATAGCAAACATTAAATAGGGAATTAGTCCCAATCCTTTCCATCTTTATCCACCACTTTCTTTAACATTTGTTTTAGAGTTTTGTTGAATCTTTCAACCAACCCATCTGTTTGGGGGTGATACACAGATGTACGCAATTGTGTCACTTTGAACAACTTGCATAGCTCTTTCATAACCCGGGACATAAAGGGTGTACCTTGGTCCGTAAACAGTTCCTTACAAATATCCACATGGCTAAAAACAAGAGATAGCTCTTTGGCTATGGTTTTGGCCAAGGTATTTCAGAGAGGAATCGCTTCCGGATAACGGGTGGCATAGTCCAATATTACCAAAATGTTCTGATGCCCCCTAGCGGACTTCATTATTGGACCTACCAAATCCATTGTGATCCTCTCAAAGGGAACTTCAATGATGGGAAGAGGTACAAGCGGGTTACGGAAGTGTGGCATCGATGCCGACCCCTGACACACAGGGCAGGAGGAACAATAATTTTCTGTTTCCTTCATGACCCCAGGCCAATAGATTCTCTGCAATACTCTCTCTCGGGTTTTCTCTGTCCCCAGATGACCTCCAACAATGTGCCCATGGGCCAAATCTAACACCAACTTCCTGTAAGGTTTGGGGACCACAAGCTGCTCAATGGTTTCTTCTGCCCTTTTAGAAACCCGATACAGTAGGTCCTTTTCCGCGATGAAGTATGGGTAAGTGTAGGTCTCATCTGAGTTCACTAACTCGCCATCTATTTCCACTACATTTTCCCGTGCCTTTATTAGGGTGGGGTCTTTTAACTGTTCTGTGGCAACATTTTCCTTGTGAACCTCGAGATCAGAAAACTCCACAGACGGCATGTTTTCGTCTGAGGAGTTTCTCGAGTCTCCCTGGCCAATACCGACAAGGGGAATTCTGGAAAGTCCTCACCACTCTCAGAGGAATTCTGGCTATCACATTCCTGGTATATAGGGGCACCAGTGGGGGGCTCAGGATAATCCCATAGTTCCCAGAACTTTGGAAAATCCCTTCCCACAATGGCATCATGAGGCAAGTGAGACACTAACCCCACCTGATGAGAGAGGGTACCTTTGGGGGTCTCAAAACACACTGTAGTCACCGGATACTCTCGGGTGTCCCCATGCACACAAATAACAGCTACCTTGTTATTCCCAGAGACCTCTGTAGTAACTAATTCAGCCTTTATCAGTGTCACCAGGCTACCTGAATCCAGCATCACAACAACATTTCTACCATTAATACACATTTTGCATAAATGTTTCTCAGTTCCCCGAATGGCAGTGCATGCGACTGTCGCAAACAGCGACTGACGTCTGTCACATTGCATGGGTTCATCCACAACCGGGCAATTTGCTGCAATATGTCCCTCTTGTCGGCAGCGGTAGCAAACAATCCTTTTTGCTGCCTCTTGAGCCCCTGACTTCCCAGGCTGTTCTCACCATACCTTAGGTAGAACTCCCACCCTCTCACTCTCTACACCCTCACCCCTTGGAATCATCTTACCCGCCACTGTGGGTCGTCTGGTCTTAGGGTGGAAAGTCCGTGAGTCTCTGGAAGAGGCAGTCAGGTTTTCTGTAGCCAAGTACTTCTCTACACGATCCACAAGATTATCGGCCGTTTCTGGGTCTCCATGGCTTACCCACTTTTGGATGGCAGTAGGAAGAGCTCTCAAGAAACGATCCATCACAACACGTTCCACAATCTTTGGTGCGGACAAAGTCTCTGGCTGTAGCCACTTCCTGCTTAGGTGAATGAGATCATACATTTGAGACCTGGGGGGTTTTCCAAGCTGGAAAGTCCAGTTATGGACACGCTGAGCCCGGACACCAAGGGTGACACCCAGCCGTGCCAATATTTCAGTTTTTAGCATCACTTAGTCTTTTGCTTGGTCAGGCTCTAGGTCATAGTAAGCTTTCTGCGATTCATCAGTTAACAGAGGAGCCACCAGTCCAGCCCACTGCTCCTTAGGCCACTTTTCTCTTTCAGCAGTCCTTTCAAACGTTGTCAAAAACACCTCTGGATCATCCTCTCCAGTCATTTTTGTCAATAAACGACTCACCCCAAAGGACGCGGTATTAGTGGAACGACTTGCCTCACTGGTCTGCGGATGTTGCTGCATTAACGTTTCCATTTGTTGTAGTCTCTGCTCTTGCTTCTGTAACAGGTCTATGAAGCAGGCCTCAGATTGCTGCTGGGCTTGTTGCTGAGCTTGCTGCTGGGCTGCGAGGCTCTGTTGCAAAGTTGCATTTGTCTGCTGCTGGGCTGCAAGGCTCTGTTGATGAGCTGCAAGGCTCTTTTGCAAACCTGCATTTGTCTGCTGCTGATTGGCATTTGCCAGAGCCAGCTGTTTCAGTATCTCCTCCATGCTGACCTTAAAAAAACTGCCCGCATTCTCCACCAACTGTGAGGGGGTTAACTCAGCAGCGGGTGTGTGTGACCCCCTGGATGAGTTCACCACACAAAAATAGGCACAGCAGACAGTGGTAGGAGAAAACAAAAGGGTGTGGTTTTATTTGAACTATATACAGACAAAAAAATACAGCAAAAACAAAAGAAACAGGAAAAGAAATCCTGGTCAACCTGACCGCTCACTACACACGTTGGTGTCTCTAACTAACAACTGGGTACAGCCTTGTGCTGTCCCAGTCCCTAGCTCCCTGCTTTTAGAAGTTCTTAGCAATAACCACACAGGCTTTGGCTCACCGCACAGAGATCACACTCCCCAGACTATCCACACAGATCTGGTTCCAGGTTGGAGCATCTCCCTTAGCATGCTGGGAGTTCTTGTAGAGGCCCTAATGATCCCACTTGCTTCAGCTGTGCTCATTAACTCTTCCCCTGCAAGACTCCCAGCACTCCCTCTAGTGGTATAAATCTGCATAAAGCCTGAATTTGGACATACATTTCTACCATCCTGGATGCAACCTGGTGATTTTACCTGCCTGCTGTCACAATATATACACATATATATATTGGTATTACACGTTTTTTTCTTATTTTTCTTTTGTTATAGATGTGAGATAGAAGTGATATGGAGTGATATAGAATGACACAGAGTATTCACTATTAATTATCAACAGGATAAGCACCAGGGGTGGTAAAAATTAAGGCACCTCAAAGAAGGAGACACAGTATGGGGGGTGAAGCGGAGGGGGTGGGGAGTGTCCGCCACGGTGTGGGGGTGCTCCCCCTACCCTCCTCGCAGGGAATTCCCCCCCCCTTTTATTTTATTTTTTTCCTTCCCTCACAATTATGTGGGGGATTTTGCACTTTAAGATAGAGCAGGGGGGAGTATTGATATCTTCCCTAGGGAGATAGTCTGTCGTGGAATCTTTAAGAGGACAGGGTTGACTGAAATGGGTAGATGGGGAGGAGGGAGTATATAAATCTGTATAAGCTCTAAGGGATGTATACCTGGGATATACATTTTTTTTCTCTCTCTCTCTCTCATTTTGGGCACCTGGAACGGGGAACAGGGACACCCACCTGTAAAAACGGAAATAAGAGGAGAGAGGGAGAGGGAGCGGAAAAGAGAAAGAAAATTCTGTAACGTGGAGAGGATCCTGGGAATTGGGAGATGGAATGGAGTCCCTGGGGGAGCTGAGGAGGGAGGGAAGAGAGGAGGATAGGCAGAGGGAGAAGGAGATAGGACAGCAGGAGGGAAGAGAATAATGGGAAGATGGGCATTGGATGGAACTAGGACATACATGGGCAAGACTCAAAATAAATAAAGTAGCTTTGGAACTAGGACATCCTAGAGATAGAAGGGACGGGGATATAGATGGAGATAATGAGGAGTAGAGAAGATTTTGCTCTTATCCCCTTTCCTTCTTACGTTTATATACAGGGTAGTTGCATCATATGATATTTTTAGACATTAAAGTAACCGAGGGGTGGAGTGAAGAGTGGAGCGCTTCAGTCCATTCAGACCAATTCCCCAATTAGGTGTGCACCCACGGAAGCCATAGGGTAATGGTTCAGTGATGGGTGCTTTCCCTTAGGGGTTTAGAGGGGGGAGGGTACCTTATAAAGGTGGGAGGGGGTATATTTTTCTTTTTTTTAAGAGATGGAGGGGGTAAAGGTCACTTTCCTAAATGCCAAAGGACTTAATGTCCCAAAGAAACAAAGGATGTTATTGAATGATTTAAGGCGCTTGGGAACAGACGTAGCATTTGTACAGGAAACGCATTTTAGGACGGGTGGTCCTTCCCCCCTCCAGAAAAGATTCTTTCCTTCTGTGTACCATGCTACAAACCAGGAAGCAAAATCTAAAGGGGTATCAATCCTGATCTCCAACTGGGTCCCTTGGTCCCTCGTTGACAAATGCCTGGACTCAAATGGTAGGTTTCTCTTTCTCAAGGGTTGTATTAGAGGGACTAAGGTAACACTGGCTACTCTCTATGCACCAAATGCACATCAAGACTCCTTTATGAAGAAAGTTCTTTCAGAGTTAACAGAATTTGCGGAGAGTAAATTGATTCTGGGGGGAGATTTTAATATCTCCTTGGACCCCAGAATAGATACTTCTTCAGGGACATCATCTATCCCAGGTGGCATCAGAAGGGGTATATTACGGAAGTTGCACGAAATACAGTTAGTGGATGCATGGTGGATTTTACATGCAGAAGAAAGAGACTACACTTTCTTCTCCAACCCCCACCAAGTGTACACCCGCATAGACTTATTCTTGATCCCACATTACTTGCTTTCTTCGGTATTAGAAGTGACTATAGGTAGTATAACGTGGTCAGACCACACCCCGGTCAGCCTGTGTCTCTCCCTGTCCAACACGGTCCTCTCCCAAGAGAGACGATGGCGTCCAAATGAGAGTCTGCTACAGAATCCCGAAATTAGGGAAGACTAAAGAGATTACAGCATACTTTCAAATAAATTACACTCCGGGGAGCGACCCGGGTATGGTATGGTATGGGAGGCACATAAGACTGTGATCAGGGGGATCTTGATTAAACACGGATCAATACTGAAGAAGAAGCGAGAAAAGCAGATCAGGAAATGACTAGAGGAAATCCAGGTATTGGAACTTCAGCATAAGAAGACACAAATACCCTCTATAGGAAGGGATCTAGGCCATCTGAGAAGACAGGTCACGGACATCCTTCACTTTAAAGCCAAAGCAACAATACAACGGGGTAAGAAAGCAAATTATGAACTAGGAAACAAATGCAGTAAACTGTTAGCCGGGAAACTTAAAGAAAAAATATGTCAGCATATATACCTCAAATAAAAGAGAAAGAGGGACAATTAACTGTGTTACCAAAAGACATAGCTCAGACATTCGGAGAATACTACTGCTCTCTATATAATTTGGTACAAACATCTGTTTCACCGTCTGTTGTAGAGGAATATCTCTCCTCAGCATGCCTCTCTAGACTACCATCTCCAGCCCGCCGTAGTTTAGAGACCCCTATCTCTATCGAGGAATTGAATGCGGTATTAAAGGGACACTAAAGGTTTCCGTATTTTTTTTTTAAAATAACAAACATGTAATACTTACCTCCACTGTGCAGCTCATTTTGCACAGAGTGGCCATGAACCTGGTCTTCTGGGGTCCCTCGGCGGCTGTCTCGGCTCCTCCCCGCAAAAATCCACCACCTTCATGCGAGTGAGCTCGCATGGTGATGAGTTCTTGCGGGCACGCTCCCGTGAGCGGCTATAGCCCCCAGCTGCATCACTCGGCCCGCCCCCCGGCGCGCCGCGTCATTGGATGTGATTGACAGCAGCGCGAGCCAATGGCTGTGCTGCTTTCAATCAACCAATGAATGAGCTGAGAAGCCTGGCCGAGAAGCAAGCGCGTTCACGGTGCGGGACTTTCGAGGGGTCAGGTAAGTAAACAGGGGGGCTGGGGGGCCGCTAATCCGCAGATGTATTTTCACCTTAATGCATAGAATGCATTAAGGTGAAAAAACTTTTACCTTTACAACCCCTTTAAGAACAGTTAAATCCGGAAAAGCCCCCGGCCCAGACAGATTTACCATACAATATTATAAAGAATTTTCTCCATTATTAAGTTGCCAGATGACAAGGGTCTTTAATGCACAGGGCCAGACTGCTGCCCTACCCCCAGATGCACTTTTAGCATACATCACAGTAACCCCAAAAGAAGGGAAAGACCCGTCGGAGTGCGGCAGTTATAGGCCAATTTCATTATTGAATATAGACCTAAAACTCTTTACCAAAGTGCTGGCCTCCCGTCTTCAACCATGGTTCTCGCATTTGGTTGACCTAGACCAAGTAGGATTTATCCCCGCACGGGAAGCGAGGGACAACACTATAAAAGTCCTTAACATGGTCCATTATGCCAATAAGACAAACACTCCCTGCGTTTTTCTGAACACCGACGCAGAGATTATTATTATTATTATTATTATTGTAATATTATTAAGATGAGTATTCTACAGAAAATCTTGAATTTGTTCCAGGCACTACCGATCACTATTCCAGCAGCTTTTCTTCGCCAATTATGTTCCCTTTTCACAAAATTTATTTGGGCGGGGAAACGGCCAATGATTATAAGAGGCCTGATAACGATACACAAGTGCTTTGGCGGGATGGCTGTCCCAGATGTAGTCAAATACTACCGAGCAGTCCACCTCGGGAGGGTGGTTGACTGGTGCAGACACACAGACTTTAAACGATGGATAGACATGGAACAACAGCTTAGCCCGGTACCTCTGCATAGAGCACCTTGGTGCTACACAGTACTACCGACTCCCCTCAAGAGACATCCTACAATAGGCCCGACTTTACGAATCACTGCTAAGATATGCCGTGATTCTAAACTCTCACCGAGACAATCACCTTTGTTCCCCATTTTGGGGAACCCTAGCTTTATACCAGATATGTAGGCAGGAGCATTTAATAATCTCAGAGAGAAAGGACGTTTCCAGGTATCACATTTTCTGCAGGCGGAGGCCTGGCCTACAATTAGTTCTCTGATGCAACCAGGGGGGCCCTTCGAAATAAATTTCTGGCAGACATTACAATTAAGCCATTTTTTAAGATCCCTGGGATCACCAACAAACTTTCAACGCCAACTAACTGCATTTGAATCATATTATGAAGACAAGGAACCTCTCTCTCGGGTGGTTTCAAAGATGTATGCGCTATTAAATGCCCCATCGGAGGATTTTGTGATGCCAAACATTAGTAAGTGGGAAAGAGACCTTAATAGGACCACAATTCAATGTAAGAATATCATTGAATTAGCATTGAATTCCTCGATCTGTACACGGACCCAGGAATCTAACTACAAACTGCTGAAGCAATGGTATTACACGCCAGTAAGGCTTCATAAATTTTGTACTGAAACTTCAGAGAGCTGCAGGCGTTGTGGGACAGAGCGGGGGACCCTATTGCATATATTCTGGTCTTGTTTTAAGATCAGACAATATTGGCTAGAGATTCAGAGGATTTCCCAAAAATGTACAGAATTCTTAATACCAGCTTCATTACTCACAAATTCCGGTGCAGATATATAAAAAATCGGTGTTTTGTCATTTGAGCAACGCTGCTAAAGCCGGGGTTACTCTGCACTGGAGAGATCCTAGGCCACCCTGTTGGCTTAAATGTACTAATGATGGATAGTGATGAGCCGAACACCCCCGGGTTCGGTTCGCACCAGAACCCGCGAACGGACCGAAAGTTCGAACGAACATTAGAACCCTATTAAATACAATGGATGCGAACGTTCGAATTCTAAAGTGCTAATTATAACAACTATTATGCATGTTATTGTCATAAATAGGGTTTGGGAACCCGGGTTGTGCACCAGGGGACATGTATCAATGCAAAAAGAAGTTTTAAAAACGGTCGTTTTTCGGGAGCAGTCATTTTAATGATGCATAAAGTGAAAAAAAAAAAGTCAAATATTCCTTTAAATATCGTACCTGGGGGGTGTCTAAAGTATGCCTGTGAAGTGCCACGTGTTTCCCGTGTTTAGAACTGTCCCTGCACAAAATGACACTTCTAAAGGAAAAAAAAGCCATTTAAAACTGCTTGCGGCTTTAATGTAATGTCTGGTCCCGGTAATATGGATGAAATTCTTTAAGAAAAATGGCATAGCTACCCCATGACCCCCCCCCTACCCCAGCCCATTACCAGCCCCTTTGGGTCTTGTATGGATATTAAGGGGAACCCCGCACATAAAATAAAAAAGGCCCTATATACTCTGAACAGCCGTATACAGGCGGTGCATACAAGACAGGGACTGTAGGTTTGTTCTTATGTAGAATCTGTTTGTAATTTTGAACAGGTACATTGTTGAAGTGTAGCTCCAGCCCAAAAATCTATTTTTAAACTTTTTGGGAAACATAGGTAAGGGTTATCACCCCTGTAACATTTGTTTTGCTGTCTGTGCCCCTGTTCCGAACATTTCACCTCACTTTCCGTCCCAATGACAACTGTTTTTGAAATGTGGTGTTTTTCTTGAAACAAGGATTGCTGATAAAGCATCAGTACAGATGAGACCCCTTTCTCCCATATTTATTCTTACAGGAGAGAATTTTCCTTTCTAGGGGTAGATTTCCTCTCACTTCCTGTTGTCTTCTTTCGTTTGCAAGTAGGAGTCGTTTGTAAGTTGGATGTTTGAAAGTAGGGACCTGCCGTATATACTCTGCAGAAATAGGCCCCTTAGTTGTTGGTGTTGGCACAACACTGTAAGCACTCAGTTACTCTTGGTTGGTGCTGGAACGCCCTGCTGTCAACTATTATATCAGGAATTTTAATTACATATAATTGTTGAACAGTGGTAGTAAAAATTGGGGCTTTGATGGTGGTGCTGGTGCCACAACACTGTAAGCCCTCACAGTTACTCTTGGTGGGTGCAGCAATGGGCCCTGCTGTGAATTATTAGATCAAGAATTGTAATTACATGCCCCTTTTGAACAGGGGCTGAAAAATTGGGCCTTTCGTGGTGGTGGTGGTGGTGGCGTTGCCACAAGACTGTAAGCCCTCAGAGTTACTCTTGGTGGGTGCAGCAATGGACCCTGCTGTGAATTATTAGATCAAGAATTGTAATTGCATGCCCCTGTTGAACAGGGGCTGAAAAATTGGGCCTTAGGCACTGGTGGCACAACACTACAACCCCTCACAGATACTGTACTTGGAGCACAGCAATGAGCCCTGTTGCAAAGTATTGCTTCAAAAATTGTAATGACACGCCCCTGTTAAACAGGGGCTGAAAAATTGGGCCTTAGGCACTGGTGCCACAACACTCCAACCCCTCACAGATACTGTACTTGGAGCACAGCAATGAGCCCTATGGCAAATTATTGCTAAAAAAATTGTAATTACACGCCCCTGTAAAACAGGGGCTGAAAAATTGGGCCTTAGCCACTGGTGGCGGCACCCATAAACAAAAATGATCTTCCAAGCTATCATCATCAATCGTATCATTGAGGACTCGGAGGAGGAGGATAGCCAGTCAACATAACAGCACAGGCACTCAGCATCAGCATCAGTCTTGAAGGGATGTGACATGTTAAAATCAATTAGTCTGTTATATCAGCATCAGGTGTGTGGTAGCTGGTGGTGATCCAAGACTGGTTCATCTTGATGAAAGTCAGTCGATCAACCGAGTCGGTGGACAGGCGCACCCTGTGATCCGTGACAAATCCTCCAGCAGCACTGAATGTGCGTTCCGAAAGAACGCTGGATGCAGGACAGGCCAGTAGCTCAATTGCATACTGTGCAAGCTCTGGCCAGTGATCCATCCTCAAGACCCAGTAAGCCAGAGGATTTTCGGTGGGGAAGGTGTCCAAGTCTGACCTTGCCCCTAGATATTCCTGCACCATGTTTATCAGACGCTGGCGATGGTTGCTGGAACCGATCATACTTTGGGGCTGCGGACTAAAGAATTGTCTGAACGCATCGGTCAGACGGCCACCTTCCCCACCGCTCCTTCTTTGACTGGCCGAAGCCTCAGCAACTCGTTGTCCAGGACCAGGAGTTTGTAACCTCCCAGTCTCTGGGAACGCGTTGCACAGACCTTTCTGCAAGGCCTCCCGGAGTTGTCTCATCCTCTGCTCCCTCTGCGACGGTAACATAAGGTCCGCAACCTTACCCTTGTACCGTGGATCAAGGAGAGTGGCCAGCCAGTAATGGTCCCTCTCCTTGATCCGAAGAATACGAGGATCCTTCCGCAGACTTTGCAGGATCAGGGAGGCCATGCAGCGTAGGTTTGCTGAGGCATTCGCTCCGGAGTCCTCTGGGTCACTAAGGACGACATGATCCGCAGCCACCTCCTCCCAGCCACGTACAAGTCCACTGGTTTCTTGGGACTGTAAATCATCCCTAAAAGACTGCTGCTGATGATGCTGAGTGCCAGCCTCCACCTCCATGCTGACACAATCCTCCTCCTCCTCCTCCTCCTCCTCCTCCTCCTCTTCCTGTGCGATGGGTGGGACAGAAGGAACACTGTCTGGGTAAAGGGGGCCTTGAGAGGCAAGGAAGTCCTCCTCTTCCTGCCTCTGT
This sequence comes from Rana muscosa, assembly GCA_029206835.1. Classification (NCBI taxonomy): domain Eukaryota; kingdom Metazoa; phylum Chordata; class Amphibia; order Anura; family Ranidae; genus Rana; species Rana muscosa. The sequence goes on from JARGYO010005626.1 coordinate 90,125,109, forward strand.
TCTGCCTCAAGTGCCCTGTCCATTATTCCACGCAGCGTGTGCTCCAACAGGTGGACAAGAGGTACAGTGTCACTGATGCATGCACTGTCACTGCTCACCATCCTCGTGGCCTCCTCAAATGGTGCCAGGACAGTGCATGCATCCCTGATCATGCCCCACTGGCGTGGAGAAAAAAAACCAAGCTCCCCTGACCCTGTCCTGGTGCCGTAGTCGCACAGGTACTCATTGATGGCCCTCTGCTGCGTGTGCAGCCGCTGCAGCATGGCCAACGTTGAGTTCCACCTGGTGGGCATGTCACATATAAGGCGGTTCTTGGGCAGGTTCAACTCCTTTTGCAGCTCAGCCAGGCGAGCACTGGCATTATAAGATCTGCGGAAATGCACACAGACTTTCCTGGCCTGCCTCAGGACATCCTGTAAGCCCGGGTACCTGCCCAAGAACCGCTGCACCACCAGGTTAAGGACGTGAGCCACACAGGGCACATGGGTCAGTTGTCCCTGTCGGAGGGCGGAGAGGAGGTTGGTGCCATTGTCGCAAACCACCATTCCTGGCTTAAGCTGGCGTGGCGTCAACCACCTCTCGGCCTGGCCCTGCAGAGCAGACAGGACCTCTGCCCCAGTGTGGCTTCTGTCCCCCAAACACACCAGCGCAAGCACGGCATGGCATCTTTTTGCCTGCGTACTTGCGTAGCCCCGTGAACGGCTACGGAGCACCGCTGGTTCATAGGACAAACCACAGGAAGAGGCCATGGAGGAAGAAGAAGAGGAGGGGGTGGAGGAGAGAGGTGTGTCACAACCAGTAGTAGCATTTTGGAGGCGTGGCGGTGGAACAACCTCCAACACTACTGCACCTTGTCCTGCATCCTTCCCAGCTGCCAAAAGAGTGACCCAATGGGCCGTGAAAGAAAGGTAACGTCCCTGTCCATGCCTGCTGGACCATGAGTCAGCGCTAATATGCACCTTACCGCTGACCGCCCTGTCCAGCGAGGCCAAGACATTGCCTTCCACATGCCGGTAGAGAGCCGGAATAGCCTTCCGTGAGAAAAAGTGGCGTTTGGGAACCTGCCACTGAGGAACCGCACATTGCACAAACTCACGGAAGGGGGCCGAGTCTACCAACTGAAAAGGCAGCAGTTGAAGCGCTAGCAATTTAGCCAAGCTAGCATTCAACCGCTGGGCATGTGGATGGCTGGGAGTGAACTTCTTTCGACGGTCCAGCAGCTGGGGCAGGGAAATTTGCCTGCTAGAATCGGACGTTGGTGTACTGCTAGCAGAGTGGCCGCAAGTACTTGGCTGTGACACACCTAATTCTACACCTTCATTCCTCTCAGTGCATGTTTCAGAGAGGACTGAAGTTATAGTGGGGTTGGAGATCCCAGCTGATGCGGTGCAAGGAGAGGTCCGCTTTGTTCTTTGGTGTGGGTCTTTGAGGTAGGCTTGCCAACGAGCTGCATGGCAGGTCAACATATGTCTGGTCAGGCATGTGGTACCCAAGCGGCTGATGTTTTGGCCACGCGATATACGCTTGAGACATATGTTGCAAACAGCAGCTGTGCGATCTGATGCACTAGCCTCAAAAAAGGCCCACACCAAAGAACTTTTTGAATGACGGGCAGAGGCAGCGCCCTGCACAGGCGGAGCTCTGCGGTGTGATTCCGTCGGTGTACTGCCCTTACGCTGGCCACCAAAGGGCATCCTGCCTCGTTGGAGATGTGCCTCCTCCTCATCCTCCTCCTCCTCCTCTCTCCTATTAGGCACCCACGTGGAGTCAGTGACCTCATCATCACCTCCCTCCTCATCACTGGAGGCAATCTGGCAGTATGCTGCAGCTGCTGGAACATGACTGCCAGATTGGTGTCCTTCTTGAGCATCCCCTCTGTCTGCTCTCACGCTACTGCCTTCCTCTAGCTGGGTTTCATCATCAGACCCTTCGAAACGCTGGGCATCCTCCTGGAGCATGTACCCAACACTGTGCTGAAACAGTTCGGGGGACTCCTCAGGAGGAGGACATGGTGGGTCTAGGGAAGGAGTGACTGATGATGAGTCTGACATTGATACCAGGGAAGAGGACGCTTTGGCAGCTGCTTTTCCAGTACCCTGAGCCTGGGTGAGAGAGGATGAGGAGGAGGAGGAGGGCTTGGTCATCCACTCTACCAAGTCTTCGGCATGATGTGGCTCAACATGTCCAGCTGCCGAAAAGAAGGACAAGCGTGTCCCATGGCCATGTGCTGATGACAATGCACCGCGTCCACGACCAGCACTGTTGCCCCCAGACACAGAGCCTGCTTGCCCTCTTTTATTGCCTCCTGACTGTCTGCCTCTCCTTGTTTGCCTTCCAGACATTCTAATAGATGGCCTGCAGGGAGATGGGAAAAAAGCAATAAGGGCTACCTTCAGGTGTCCTTCTCTGTCCCTTGAAACAAGGACTTTGACAGTGAAAGAAACTGACACACTCTCCCTACCTACAGTTTTCTGTCCCTAGAAAAAATGTTTTTTTTAAGCACAATTTAGCACAAGGAGAATTACCTCACTGTCCTTCCAGGTCCCTGGAAACAAGGACTTTGACAGTGAAAGAAACTGACACACTCTCCCTACCTACAGTTTTCTGTCCCTAGAAAAAATGTTTTTTTTAAGCACAATTTAGCACAAGGAGAATTACCTCACTGTCCTTCCAGGTCCCTGGAAACAAGGACTTTGACAGTGAAAGAAACTGACACACTCTCCCTACCTACAGTTTTCTGTCCCTAGAAAAAATGTTTTTTTTTAAGCACAATTTACCACAAGGAGAATTACCTCACTGTCCTTCCAGGTCCCTGGAAACAAGGACTTTGACAGTGAAAGAAACTGACACACTCTCCCTACCTACAGTTTTCTGTCCCTAGAAAAAATGTTTTTTTTAAGCACAATATAGCACAAGGAGAATTCACTCACTGTCCTTCCAGGTCCCTGGAAACAAGGACTTTGACAGTGAAAGAAACTGACACACTCTCCCTACCTACAGTTTTCTGTCCCTAGAAAAAATGTTTTTTTTAAGCACAATTTAGCACAAGGAGAATTACCTCACTGTCCTTCCAGGTCCCTGGAAACAAGGACTTTGGCAGTGAAAGAAACTGACACACTCTCCCTACCTACAGTTTTCTGTCCCTAGAAAAAATGTTTTTTTTAAGCACAATTTAGCACAAGGAGAATTACCTCACTGTCCTTCCAGGTCCCTGGAAACAAGGACTTTGACAGTGAAAGAAACTGACACACTCTCCCTACCTACAGTTTTCTGTCCCTAGAAAAAATGTTTTTTTTTAAGCACAATTTAGCACAAGGAGAATTACCTCACTGTCCTTCCAGGTCCCTGGAAACAAGGACTTTGACAGTGAAATAAACTGACACACTCTCCCTACCTACAGTTTTCTGTCCCTAGAAAAAATGTTTTTTTTAAGCACAATTTAGCACAAGGAGAATTACCTCACTGTCCTTCCAGGTCCCTGGAAACAAGGGCTTTGACAGTGAAAGAAACTGACACACTCTCCCTACCTACAGTTTTCTGTCCCTAGAAAAAATGTTTTTTTAAGCACAATTTAGCACAAGGAGAATTACCTCACTGTCCTTCCAGGTCCCTGGAAACAAGGACTTTGACAGTGAAAGAAACTGACACACTCTCCCTACCTACAGTTTTCTGTCCCTAGAAAAAATGTTTTTTTTAAGCACAATTTAGCACAAGGAGAATTACCTCACTGTCCTTCCAGGTCCCTGGAAACAAGGACTTTGACAGTGAAAGAAACTGACACACTCTCCCTACCTACAGTTTTCTGTCCCTAGAAAAAATGTTTTTTTTAAGCACAATTTAGCACAAGGAGAATTACCTCACTGTCCTTCCAGGTCCCTGGAAACAAGGACTTTGACAGTGAAAGAAACTGACACACTCTCCCTACCTACAGTTTTCTGTCCCTAGAAAAAATGTTTTTTTTAAGCACAATTTAGCACAAGGAGAATTACCTCACTGTCCTTCCAGGTCCCTGGAAACAAGGACTTTGACAGTGAAAGAAACTGACACACTCTCCCTACCTACAGTTTTCTGTCCCTAGAAAAAATGTTTTTTTTAAGCACAATTTAGCACAAGGAGAATTACCTCACTGTCCTTCCAGGTCCCTGGAAACAAGGACTTTGACAGTGAAAGAAACTGACACACTCTCCCTACCTACAGTTTTCTGTCCCTAGAAAAAATGTTTTTTTTAAGCACAATTTAGCACAAGGAGAATTACCTCACTGTCCTTCCAGGTCCCTGGAAACAAGGACTTTGACAGTGAAAGAAACTGACACACTCTCCCTACCTACAGTTTTCTGTCCCTAGAAAAAAATGTTTTTTTTAAGCACAATTTAGCACAAGGAGAATTACCTCACTGTCCTTCCAGGTCCCTGGAAACAAGGACTTTGACAGTGAAATAAACTGACACACTCTCCCTACCTACAGTTTTCTGTCCCTAGAAAAAATGTTTTTTTTAAGCACAATTTAGCACAAGGAGAATTACCTCACTGTCCTTCCAGGTCCCTGGAAACAAGGGCTTTGACAGTGAAAGAAACTGACACACTCTCCCTACCTACAGTTTTCTGTCCCTAGAAAAAATGTTTTTTTTAAGCACAATTTAGCACAAGGAGAATTACCTCACTGTCCTTCCAGGTCCCTGGAAACAAGGACTTTGGCAGTGAAAGAAACTGACACACTCTCCCTACCTACAGTTTTCTGTCCCTAGAAAAAATGTTTTTTTTAAGCACAATTTAGCACAAGGAGAATTACCTCACTGTCCTTCCAGGTCCCTGGAAACAAGGACTTTGACAGTGAAAGAAACTGACACACTCTCCCTACCTACAGTTTTCTGTCCCTAGAAAAAATGTTTTTTTTAAGCACAATATAGCACAAGGAGAATTCACTCACTGTCCTTCCAGGTCCCTGGAAACAAGGACTTTGACAGTGAAAGAAACTGACACACTCTCCCTACCTACAGTTTTCTGTCCCTAGAAAAAATGTTTTTTTTAAGCACAATTTAGCACAAGGAGAATTACCTCACTGTCCTTCCAGGTCCCTGGAAACAAGGACTTTGGCAGTGAAAGAAACTGACACACTCTCCCTACCTACAGTTTTCTGTCCCTAGAAAAAATGTTTTTTTTAAGCACAATTTAGCACAAGGAGAATTACCTCACTGTCCTTCCAGGTCCCTGGAAACAAGGACTTTGACAGTGAAAGAAACTGACACACTCTCCCTACCTACAGTTTTCTGTCCCTAGAAAAAATGTTTTTTTTTAAGCACAATTTAGCACAAGGAGAATTACCTCACTGTCCTTCCAGGTCCCTGGAAACAAGGACTTTGACAGTGAAATAAACTGACACACTCTCCCTACCTACAGTTTTCTGTCCCTAGAAAAAATGTTTTTTTTAAGCACAATTTAGCACAAGGAGAATTACCTCACTGTCCTTCCAGGTCCCTGGAAACAAGGGCTTTGACAGTGAAAGAAACTGACACACTCTCCCTACCTACAGTTTTCTGTCCCTAGAAAAAATGTTTTTTTAAGCACAATTTAGCACAAGGAGAATTACCTCACTGTCCTTCCAGGTCCCTGGAAACAAGGACTTTGACAGTGAAAGAAACTGACACACTCTCCCTACCTACAGTTTTCTGTCCCTAGAAAAAATGTTTTTTTTAAGCACAATTTAGCACAAGGAGAATTACCTCACTGTCCTTCCAGGTCCCTGGAAACAAGGACTTTGACAGTGAAAGAAACTGACACACTCTCCCTACCTACAGTTTTCTGTCCCTAGAAAAAATGTTTTTTTTAAGCACAATTTAGCACAAGGAGAATTACCTCACTGTCCTTCCAGGTCCCTGGAAACAAGGACTTTGACAGTGAAAGAAACTGACACACTCTCCCTACCTACAGTTTTCTGTCCCTAGAAAAAATGTTTTTTTTTAAGCACAATTTAGCACAAGGAGAATTACCTCACTGTCCTTCCAGGTCCCTGGAAACAAGGACTTTGACAGTGAAATAAACTGACACACTCTCCCTACCTACAGTTTTCTGTCCCTAGAAAAAATGTTTTTTTTAAGCACAATTTAGCACAAGGAGAATTACCTCACTGTCCTTCCAGGTCCCTGGAAACAAGGGCTTTGACAGTGAAAGAAACTGACACACTCTCCCTACCTACAGTTTTCTGTCCCTAGAAAAAATGTTTTTTTAAGCACAATTTAGCACAAGGAGAATTACCTCACTGTCCTTCCAGGTCCCTGGAAACAAGGACTTTGACAGTGAAAGAAACTGACACACTCTCCCTACCTACAGTTTTCTGTCCCTAGAAAAAATGTTTTTTTTAAGCACAATTTAGCACAAGGAGAATTACCTCACTGTCCTTCCAGGTCCCTGGAAACAAGGACTTTGACAGTGAAAGAAACTGACACACTCTCCCTACCTACAGTTTTCTGTCCCTAGAAAAAATGTTTTTTTTAAGCACAATTTAGCACAAGGAGAATTACCTCACTGTCCTTCCAGGTCCCTGGAAACAAGGACTTTGACAGTGAAAGAAACTGACACACTCTCCCTACCTACAGTTTTCTGTCCCTAGAAAAAATGTTTTTTTTAAGCACAATTTAGCACAGGGAGAATTACCTCACTGTCCTTCCAGGTCCCTGGAAACAAGGACTTTGACAGTGAAAGAAACTGACACACTCTCCCTACCTACAGTTTTCTGTCCCTAGAAAAAATGTTTTTTTTAAGCACAATTTAGCACAAGGAGAATTACCTCACTGTCCTTCCAGGTCCCTGGAAACAAGGACTTTGACAGTGAAAGAAACTGACACACTCTCCCTACCTACAGTTTTCTGTCCCTAGAAAAAATGTTTTTTTTTAAGCACAATTTAGCACAAGGAGAATTACCTCACTGTCCTTCCAGGTCCCTGGAAACAAGGACTTTGACAGTGAAAGAAACTGACACACTCTCCCTACCTACAGTTTTCTGTCCCTAGAAAAAATGTTTTTTTTAAGCACAATTTAGCACAAGGAGAATTACCTCACTGTCCTTCCAGGTCCCTGGAAACAAGGACTTTGACAGTGAAAGAAACTGACACACTCTCCCTACCTACAGTTTTCTGTCCCTAGAAAAAATGTTTTTTTTAAGCACAATTTAGCACAAGGAGAATTACCTCACTGTCCTTCCAGGTCCCTGGAAACAAGGACTTTGACAGTGAAAGAAACTGACACACTCTCCCTACCTACAGTTTTCTGTCCCTAGAAAAAATGTTTTTTTTAAGCACAATTTAGCACAAGGAGAATTACCTCACTGTCCTTCCAGGTCCCTGGAAACAAGGACTTTGACAGTGAAAGAAACTGACACACTCTCCCTACCTACAGTTTTCTGTCCCTAGAAAAAATGTTTTTTTTTTAAGCACAATTTAGCACAAGGAGAATTACCTCACTGTCCTTCCAGGTCCCTGGAAACAAGGACTTTGACAGTGAAAGAAACTGACACACTCTCCCTACCTACAGTTTTCTGTCCCTAGAAAAAATGTTTTTTTTAAGCACAATTTAGCACAAGGAGAATTACCTCACTGTCCTTCCAGGTCCCTGGAAACAAGGACTTTGACAGTGAAAGAAACTGACACACTCTCCCTACCTACAGTTTTCTGTCCCTAGAAAAAATGTTTTTTTTAAGCACAATTTAGCACAAGGAGAATTACCTCACTGTCCTTCCAGGTCCCTGGAAACAAGGACTTTGACAGTGAAAGAAACTGACACACTCTCCCTACCTACAGTTTTCTGTCCCTAGAAAAAATGTTTTTTTTAAGCACAATTTAGCACAAGGAGAATTACCTCACTGTCCTTCCAGGTCCCTGGAAACAAGGACTTTGACAGTGAAAGAAACTGACACACTCTCCCTACCTACAGTTTTCTGTCCCTAGAAAAAATGTTTTTTTTAAGCACAATTTAGCACAAGGAGAATTACCTCACTGTCCTTCCAGGTCCCTGGAAACAAGGACTTTGACAGTGAAAGAAACTGACACACTCTCCCTACCTACAGTTTTCTGTCCCTAGAAAAAATGTTTTTTTTTTAAGCACAATTTAGCACAAGGAGAATTACCTCACTGTCCTTCCAGGTCCCTGGAAACAAGGACTTTGACAGTGAAAGAAACTGACACACTCTCCCTACCTACAGTTTTCTGTCCCTAGAAAAAATGTTTTTTTTAAGCACAATTTAGCACAAGGAGAATTACCTCACTGTCCTTCCAGGTCCCTGGAAACAAGGACTTTGACAGTGAAAGAAACTGACACACTCTCCCTACCTACAGTTTTCTGTCCCTAGAAAAAATGTTTTTTTTTAAGCACAATTTAGCACAAGGAGAATTACCTCACTGTCCTTCCAGGTCCCTGGAAACAAGGACTTTGACAGTGAAAGAAACTGACACACTCTCCCTACCTACAGTTTTCTGTCCCTAGAAAAAATGTTTTTTTTAAGCACAATTTAGCACAAGGAGAATTACCTCACTGTCCTTCCAGGTCCCTGGAAACAAGGACTTTGACAGTGAAAGAAACTGACACACTCTCCCTACCTACAGTTTTCTGTCCCTAGAAAAAATGTTTTTTTTAAGCACAATTTAGCACAAGGAGAATTACCTCACTGTCCTTCCAGGTCCCTGGAAACAAGGACTTTGACAGTGAAAGAAACTGACACACTCTCCCTACCTACAGTTTTCTGTCCCTAGAAAAAATGTTTTTTTTAAGCACAATATAGCACAAGGAGAATTCACTCACTGTCCTTCCAGGTCCCTGGAAACAAGGACTTTGACAGTGAAAGAAACTGACACACTCTCCCTACCTACAGTTTTCTGTCCCTAGAAAAAATGTTTTTTTTAAGCACAATATAGCACAAGCACAAAACACACTGACACTCTCCCTACCTATCCTTCTCTTTCCCTAAACTAAAGGAATCCAGGTTAAGCAAGAAAGAAATAAAAGTCACTGTCCCTGCCTATGCTGCTCTATCCCTGCTCCGGAACACACTACACTAGGCCGCCGTGCTGGCGGCCTTTTATAGTGTGGGGCGTGTACTAAACCCCCTCAGCAATAATTGGCCACAGGCATCCTGCCTGTGGCCAATCATTGCTCTCCTCGCTGCCGGCGCTGTGATTGGCCAAGCATGCGGGGTCACAGTGCATGCTTGGCCAATCACAGCGCCTGGATGACACTGCGATGGCGTAGTGCATTGTGGGCCGTTCGCGTCACTCGAATTTGGCGCGAACGGCCCAAATCGTTCGATCTTCGTCGAACGATCGAACAGCCGATGTTCGAGTCGAACGTATGTTCGACTCGAACACGAAGCTCATCCCTAATGATGGAAAAGAATGTGTATATATATATATATATTCATTGGACTGTGAATGTGATAATGTGTTTCCTAATACCGCCTTTTTGATAAATAAAAGATATTTAAAAGGAAAGAAAAGAAAGAAGAAAAAAGAAAAAAAAATAAGAAATTTATTTACCTAGAAAAATGGTGACGTGTTCAATGCTTATTTTATCCGCTGTAAATAGGAACACAATAATTGTGCAAATATTGTAATATGTACAGAACTACAGTGTAAAAAAGTACTAATACACTGTATATGCTGTGCAAATACAATTCTTATATTGGGCAAATCCTTCCAGAGTGCAGTTCAGTCTCCATATAATTCATTCCCAGGAGCCCAACAATAAAGATAAGTGTCCAAACACAGATCCTCAGTAGAAATGAGCCATGTGGCCATATTAGTTCAATGACATCACAAGCATCCCTGTCTTTTTGTGTACATAAGCTGCTGTGGCTAGCAGGGATGCAATTACGTGACCGCTTCCCACAAGTTTTTCCGAACTGAGTTTGAGTTTGGAACAAGTTCAGACCTAACCCAACCCATTCCTGAACCTCAGCAGCATGAATCAATGGGAGGTGTTTGGGATATGTCATTTACGGTCAGCTGGAATGCAGGTGGAGCACAAACTGGCGATTCCTATACAATACATGCTGATCCCTTTCTTCTTTGACGTAAGTGCAACATGACCTTCTTTTTTAACCAAATGATTTGAAATACTGCACCATGAGAGTGTTCTTTCCTCTTCTCTCTGTAGCGGGAATTTAAATTTAGGGGGAGCATCTGGGTGGTAGTATGACCCAGATGTACCGATTGTTAGGGAATTTGGGACCATTTTCTGTTCGTGGAGGACTCCAGTGGTGTGCAGTTCCCTACGGCCTGTGGGTGGCGCTGTCGCCCTGGGCCGGGGTTGAACCATCACTGCAGTTCTGTTCCCTTTTTGTCCTGTTTCGGCAGCCGTACGGTGGGGCAGGGAACCTGCTGTGCCTGTCGGGAGAGGAGATAAAGGGGAGAGACGCCCTCAACACGGGGTTCAGAGTCGGAGGTCACAGCCGCGCCCAGGCACCTTAAGCCTGGGTGCCGGTGTTCCGGTGTTCCGGGCCCAGGTGCCCTTGACCTGGCCGGAGCGGGAGATGGAGTCCATCCCAGGCACCTTCAGCCTGGGGTGAGGTACTACTGAGGAGGCCCGGGGCCCAGTACCTTTGACTGGGTTCCGCAGGGGTGGAAAAGTCTGAGGGGCCCTAAGGTGTTGGGCGCCCGAATCTGAGACGAGGAGGCCAGGGAGCATAACCCCTCCGAACAGTCCGGCGCAGCATTGCTGGTGACGGCGGGGCCTCTGGTAACTCTCTTGGAAGGATGTCTTCCCTCTGACAGGGGCTGCATTTAGCGAAGGTAATTCTGTTCCTGTTCTACACGGTCGGTGGCAGTGCGTCATGACCATTGGTGACACTACAATGGTTAATTCTATTTGAGGATTGTGCTTTGACCTACTCCCCACTTGTACTGAACTGTTCTTTGGGTCACAACCTGTCTGCTGTTAAAGGACGATTTATTGCTGTCAGAGAATAAATAAGAGTTGGACCTTTTCAGTGGTGTGGAACTTCAGTTACTGGGAGCAAAGGGGGTTCATCTATAGAACGGACTTGGCTCTGGGTTATGCACATGACCCGAAGGTAAACAGGTGTTGGCTTTCACCTTTACACATAAGAGGACATAGGCCGTAGTGTACCGCACCCCTCCTCCCTAATCCCCCTAGACCAGACAACAAGCCGAGAAGAAGGGGTGAAAGGGGTGAGGCCGCTACATGTGGGGGCGTCGTCCGGGATGTGTGTTATACGGGTGGAGCTGAGAATGTCTACATTTGAACTTTACTGCCCGGAGGAGTTCCGAGTAGGTTGGCCATGTTGGCCAGCGCGCCACAAGGCACACCATAGCTGCGCAGTTCGTGGGCGGGGAGAAGAGAAAGCCCGCAAACAAGTGCAGAGTATGGGAGGAGTCTGGCCATGTGGAAGGACACAAGTGAAGATTCCGGCGCAAATTGGTCAGTGCGCATTGGAGCAGCAGACAGTCGGGATGACCTTAAGTGCCCCGTGGATTCCAGTTCCTTCCACCATGAGAATGACTTCCTTTGCTGCTCCGATCACAGACACAGGAATAAGACTAAGGCCCCGAGGACGTTTGGCTCTGTACACATGCAGAGACATAGAGGCCCTCGGTGTGATCTGTTCCGGCTGTTCGGGACTGGTGGTCCACTTGAAGCCGTTCGGGCGATGTAAGGCCTGCAAGGAGTTCCTCTTTGAGGTGGAGCCATCCACAGAAAGGCCTCGCGCCTTCCACCTCAACTGCCTCACAGGCACTGCCACTCCAGAGGGAGAGATCAGAGCCTATGCGGACATTCCTGTGCGCACTGACCGGGGCGAGGAGAAGGCCCCAGTGGAGACTGAGAAAGAGAAATCCGAGGATGCTGCCTCGGTCACGCAAGCTCCCTGCTCCCACCGCCGAAGAGGAAAGTCGGCCTGGTAAAGGCATCCTGTGGTCGTGGAAGATCTTCGCCCCGTCGCTTGCCTGACCTGGATGGATCCGGAGGGAAGAGCCCTGGACATCTCTGTTCTGTTAAAGGCCCAGGTGAGCCAGGGGTTGGGACTGTGTGTGTGATTGGAGGTGTCGGGAGTCCACAGTTGATGGAGCCTGTTCAGGGGGGTGATTCCGTGTCCACTGGGAATTACCTGCCCGCGGAGTTCTATGACACCTCCGACCTAGAATCGTTATCTGATGACGGGGAAATTGACGAGATCTTCCACTGGAAAGGTTGGGACAAGATGCCGCTACTCTCGTCCCGAGCAACAAGGGACCCACCCATGTCCGTTGGGGATAGTACACCCCGGGTGGAGGCCCCGGAGCCTGAGGAGGAATCTGGTCCCCTGTCTGCCTTTCCACCCCCTGAATCACCTGCTGTTTCATCCGCTCCTGTTGCGGGAGTGCAACGCGCATCACTGCGGGCTCCTAAGCCCAAATCTACAGAGGTAGTTAAAGTACCTCGTCACCCTGAATCCATTGTTCTGCCTGGAGAAGGAGATCGTGCCACAATGCCACCTTTGGCCAGGCTGCAGCGACTCTTTTGCCAGAAGGTTGCCCGTGAATATGGGTGGGAATACCCGTATTTACCCCGAGACTTGCTCTATGAGGTGGAGGTCTTGCGGCAGCAGTGGTATGATGAATTCACCTGGACACAACTTAAGGTGCCCCACGCTCGCAGATACCTCTCGTGCTCACCTACAGTTTCTAGGAAGTTCAGAGACTGTAAGGCGGAGTGGATGCTGGGTCGGCATATCCATGCGGACAGGGTGCTTATCTGTCGGAAGGATGGAGAGGCCGATGAGTATAATGTGGAGTCCATTGATAAGCACTTAAAGCCCCTGTTCCTGCCGCATCCAAAGTTTTACCTCTAGGAGGAAGAGACTCCTTTGTGTTTTTTTTCATTGCTGGACTTTCCGGAGTGCCTTTGCCGGAACCCAGGGACTGTGCCCTAGTCATATGGGTGTTTTGCTCTTTGGAGAAATGGGAGCTGTTGCTGTTGTTTGTTCTCCCTCCTCTCCTCTCACCACAAGGAACACAGAGACTTTGGGGTGTAGCCAGCATAGGGCCACAGCACAGAGAAGTAAAGTTTCATCTGGATTTGACCAAGTGTCTTTACCACGGCACTACCACCAGGTGGTGGTGCTGCGCAACGACTGTTTTTTTTTTTTACACTTGCACCATACTTTTTGGAGCGAATGGGTTTCTTTTCGGATAGACCCATTTATTCCAAGAAACACACATTGTGATAGGATGTATGTTTTTTCCCCTCTGCAGGAGATTCATCTATCAAGGCTGCTGAGAATGGGGTGGTCCTTAGATAGCAGAGAGGGAGGGGAATGTAAATGTGTGAAATACCTAAAGTATATTTGATGAGAGTTCATTGTTTAATATTCTTGTTTTCCCTTTCCCATTTTAGGTCCTGGCACAATTCATGGTTAGTTTGTAAGGTTTGGTTCTATGTGAAGTTTGGTCTCTGGGTTGAACTTATGTTACCACTCTTTGGGAGACATGGGTTTGCACCAGACACTGGGGACCAGTGTCAAATCACCAGGGGGAGAGTGTAGCGGGTATTTAAATTTAGGGGGAGCATCTGGGTGGTAGTATGACCCAGATGTACTGATTGTTAGGGAATTCGGGGACCATTTTCTGTTCGTGGAGGACTCCAGTGGTGTGCAGTTCCCTACGGCCTGTGGGTGGTGCTGTTGCCCTGGGCCGGGGTTGAACCATCACTGCAGTGCTGTTCCTTTTTGTCCTGTTTTGGCAGCCGTACGGTGGGGCGGGGAACCTGCTGTGCCTGTCGGGAGAGGAGATAAAGGGGAGAGACGCCCTCAACACGAGGTTCAGAGTCGGAGGTCACAGCAGCGCCCAGGCACCTTCAGCTTGGGTTCCGGAGTTCCGGGCCCAGGTGCCCTTGACCTGGCAGGAGCGGGAGATGGAGTCCATCCCAGGCACCTTCAGCCTGGGGTGAGGTACTACTGAGGAGGCCCGGGGCCCAGTACCTTCAACTGGGTTCCGCAGGGGTGGAAGAGTCCGAGGGGCCCTAGGATGTTGGGCGCCCGAATCTGAGACGAGGAGGCCAGGGAGCGTAACCTCTCCGAACAGTCCGGTGCAGCATTGCTGGTGATGGTGGGGCCTCTGGTAACTCTCTTGGAAGGATGTCTTCCCTCTGACAGGGGCTGCATTTAGCGAAGGTAATTCTGTTCCTATTCTACATGGTCGGTGGCAGCGGCTGTGCGTCATGACCATTGGTGACACTACAATGGTTAGTTCTATTTGAGGATTGTGCCTTGACCTACTCCCCACTTGTACTGAACTGTTCTTTGCGTCACAACCTGTCTGCTGTTAAAGGACGATTTATTGCTGTCAGAGAATAAATAAGAGTTGGACCTTTTCAGTGGTGTGGAACTTCAGTTACTGGAAGCAAAGGGGGGTCATCTATAGAACGGACTTGGCTCTGGGTTATGCACACGACCTGAAGGTAAACAGGTGTTGGCTTTCACCTTTACACATAAGAGGACATAGGCCGTAGTGTACCGCACCCCTCCTCCCGAATCCCCCTAGACCAGACAACAAGCCGAGAAGAAGAAGGGGTGAGAGGGGTGAGGCCGCTACATCTCTATATGGTAACACTGGAGCTTTGAATACGCTATCTATATATATATATATATATTGAATGGATGACAGCAGCGGTTTGAATTAATTCCTGTAACCTCATGTATGTATCTCGGATTTTCCCATATGCGTAATTTCACTCCCTGTAATAAGGGGTCAATTAAGTCTGGTGAGTGCATTGTGTGTCTGCATGCGGGTGGAGATGACCCTTTTCTATACTCACTAAAGACGTTATTCACAGTAACATATCCTAAATATAAGATGTTGAGTTTGTAGATATATGCAACTTATCCTGTACGAAAATGTGTACTGTATTATGTCACTGTAAGCTATTGTGGATATGTACAATAAAATTTACCCTTTAAAAAAAAAAGACGTTATTCACATGTGGGATATATACACATTTATGATATGAGAGCACGGTTTCTTTTCATAAATCAATGTGCAACATATGCAGGTGTTTTTTCTGTCCAAACAGACTGAAATCTGTTTTACCAGCACAGATATTACCCAAATGGAAACAGACTCACCAAATGGAGATGACCAGTCGGAATAAGCTGATCATAGGAGTGCTGTGATTAAATGTTATGAAATCCAGTAGTGGATGTAATCAGGGCTGGTGTAAGGATTTTTGACACCCTAGGCAAAATCTCAGTTTGACGCCCCCGACTCTACCCCCTTTGCCTTGCCCATGTATCAGTGGACGCATTAATAACCCCCAGCATTGAGGTCAGTGGACGCACTAAAGACCCCCAGCATTGATGTCAGTGGATGCATCAAAGACCCCCAGCATTGATGTCAGTGGACGGAATAAAACCCACAGCATTGATGTCAGTGGATGCATTAAAGACCCCCAGCATTGATGTCAGTGGACGCAATGAAACCCCCAGCACTGATATCAGTGGAAGCAATAAAACCCCCAGCATTGATGTCAGTGGACGCATTAAAGACCCCCAGCATTGATGTCAGTGGACGCAATAAAACCCCCAGAATTGATTTCAATGGACGCATTAAAGACCCCCAGCATTGATGTCAGGGGATGCAATAAAACCCCCAGCATTATTGTCAGTATTATTAACCCCCCCCCCACATTGGTGGTCAGTGGCATTGAAATTTAACTCCTTCCATGACCACTAATGTGGGGGGAGGGGGTTAATAATACTGACATTACCACAGATGTAGAAGGGAGAGGTGGGTTAAAATATTACTGCCATGAGGACAATGCAATGTGGGAGATGGGGGGATAACTTTCACTGCCACTGACTCCCCCCATCCCCACCTGCATCGGTGGACACAGCAATGTTAACCCCTTCCTCATTCCCAGCCTGCTGCAGTCCCATTTCCCTGGTGCTCAGGCAATTAGCTTACCTCAGCACACACTTGCTCCTGGTTGGCTAACATACATCTCCCTCCGAGTGCTTTCAGATGGCTGGGCAGACAGGCAGATGGGCAGCAGCCGGCAGGGGTTCAGACATGAGAGCAGGCGGATGAGCAGCAGGAGGCTCAGACATGTGAGCGGGCGGGCGGTATGGAGTTCAGGCGGGCAGTTCAGACATGTGGGCAGGCAAACAAACAAACAGGCAGTTCAGGCGGCCGGGATCTCCAAAGCTAGCCACATCCCTATCCTGCCCACACAATGAGAGCCTGGCTGAAGATCCAGTCCCACAGCTAGAGAAATGGGGGGGATTCCAGCCTGCACTGTGCTGTTCGGAATGACTGTGTCAATAGTGTCAGCAACATCCACCGCCACCCAGAGTGATGTCAGGATGCAAACTTCCCAGATCTATTAGACCTATTTATCAGAGACATCATAAAGCGCTCAACCTGAATGAGTTTCTAATCAGTATGGCTATGGACTTTATCAGAGTTTAGTAGTAATGTGGGTTGTGACTATTCCAGGATGACTGACGCTTCTCTCGCTTTGACAGCTGTTATATAGCTGAGGGCAGGGCCACCCGGTGATGTAAACGGGTGACTCCGCCCCCTCTGACGCCACGGGGGTTTCCAATTCACATAGGGGGGGCAGGATCTGGTGGTCCCCTTGTTAAAGGGGGCTTCCAGATTCCGATAAGCCCCCTGCCCGCAGACCCCCACAACCACCGGGCAAGGGTTGTGGGGATGAGGCCCTTGTCCCCACCAACATGGGGACAAGTTGCTTTGAGGTGGGGGGGCGCAGAGCCCCCCCTGCCCCAAAGCACCCATCCCCCCATGTTGAGGGCATGTGGCCTGGTACGGTTCAGGAATGGGGGGCGCTCTCTCACCCCCCTCTTTTCCTGCGGCCTGCCAGGTTGCGTGCTCAGATAAGGGTCTGGTATGGGTTTTGGGGCAGGGTTTCCCTTAATATCCATACCAGACCTGAAGGGCCTGGTATGGATTTTGGGGGGACCCCCACGCATTTTTTTTTACATTTTGGTTCGGGCCCATTTTTTTCAATGAGTTTTATCTGTATTGCCGAGACCCGACAATTCATTATAGCCGCGATCAGTTTTAAATAACTTTTTTACCTTTAAAAATGTAATTTTGCTGCAGGACTGTTCTAAACACGGGAAAAATGCACCACTTTACAGGCATACTATAGACACCCCCCAGGCACGATATTTAAAGTTATATTTCATTTTTCCCATTTCACTTTAAGCATTATTAAAATCATTGCTCCCGAAAAACGTCAAACATTTTTTTGACAATACCATGCATATAAGCCTTTAAAATTAATGTCCCATAGACTTTTAAACGGGCTTTCGAATTTGCCATTGCATAATGTTCGCTATTCGGCTTACTCGGCTTACGTTCGACTCGAACATCGAGCTCACAACTAGTGAGAAGGCATTTTTCCTAAAGATATCAAAATATCATTTATCAGCAGAAGCAGTAGGGTCTGCACCTTTTATGTGTTCAGTTAAGGAACATGGTACAAAGTTGTCCATTTTACAGTCTGAGGCCTCGTACACACGACCGATTTTCTCGTCGTAAAAAACACGTCGTTTTTTTCGACGAGATTCTTGTTAAGCTTGTCGATTTTCTCGTCAAGCTTTCTATGCGTACACACTGTCATTTCCCAATTTCCTCGTGGTTCTCTGCGCTCACGTCCAGCACGTACGACGGCACTATAAAGGGGAAGATCTTTTTTCTTGGTGCCACCCCTTGGGCTGCTTTTGCTGATCTCGTGTTACCGCGTGTGAAGTAAAAGTTTGGGAAGAGACGATTCGCGCTTTTCAGTCTTCGTACTTTTCAGATCGTTTTCTGCCGTTCAGTTTGTGCTTGTGGGTTCGTATCTTGACTTTCAGGGCGTCTAGGCAGGTCGTATCTGTTTTACAGTGCGTTCTTGCCTGTTCGTTTCTGAATTTCAGTTCGTTATTCATAGGCCTTGCTGTTCTAAAGTGCGTTCTGTTCTGTACGTTCTGATTAGACGACCGTTTCCTAGCCATGTCGCCTGGACGTTCTCGTCGTCGAGTTCGTGATGTGCGTGCGCTTGGTGTTGGTCTGCTTGTTTTGGACCAAGACCAGTCCATGAATGGTGTGAGGAGGAGTTCATGGACCAAGAATTGGTTGCTCCAGCGGGACCAATTCTGCCACATGCCTCTGCTGCGGGAGATCGTCGAGAATAATCCTGAGGACTACAGGAATTTTCTGAGGATGTCTGACCCCGTTTTTCAGGAACTGTTGGCTTTGGTGTCCCCCTATATTACCAGGAAGGACACCGTTATGCGGGAAGCCATCAGTGCTGAGCAGAGGCTCATCGCCACGTTGCGTTACCTGGCGACAGGGAGAAGTCTTCAGGACTTGAAGTTCACCACAGGCATCTCCCCCCAGGCTCTGGGCCTCATAATCCCAGACACCTGTTCTGCTATCTGTAGTACCACACACTTGGGACATATATCTCACCTGCTGCTGTTCCTGACCTCTGGGAGGCCAGCATCAGATTGTGTTCTGAAATGTGGGCCTTCTCAAGCTCCCAATTTTAGTGTCCACACAGGGTTGCTGTGTGCTCTGGGGTCCCTGGGATGCACAAATGGCAGCAGCTTCTCCAGCGCTGCCTTCTCTTTATTTAATTTATAAACATGAATAAATGTGTTTTTTGTTTAAGTTCATACTTGACTATGTGTATTTTTAAATAAAAAAAAACAAGCTTTGGAGTAAGCAGATACATTTGACTGACAATAAAAGGCACAGATATCACCCCCCCCCAAAAGAATAACTAAATCTGATTAGCTCAAAAACATGGTGTGAAATTTTAAAAATATAGATTAGAAAATTAAATGGGAGATCGCTATCAAAACATTGAGAAATTATAATTAACATCATTTTGAAAAATCTAACCATTTAAATTATTCCTAAAAACTTGCACGATATAATACACATAAATCTTATAAAGAGCAGCATGAAAAAGGTTAAAAATAAGGCATAACTCTGTGTGAATATCAGCAGCAAAAGAAGGTCTCTCGTTTTGATTAATGTAACATTCTAACGAAGAATTCAATGCAGAACATTTAAACGATGAAATATTTATGAGCGTGACGAATGTGCTCTCTCCATTATGAAGGCTTGTTTTACCAGAAGATGCGCTCCCGTCTCATAGTTGCTTGTGAGCATGCGCGCTTTTGGAAGAGTCGTAAAAGCATACACACGAACCATTTTCTCGTCACAAAACAGGCCGACGAGAAACACGACGAGGAAATCTGGACTCCTGACGAGAAAATAGAGAGCAGGTTCTCTATTTTCTCGTCGAGATTCTCGTCAAGTTTCTCGTCGTAAAACCATACACACGAACGTTTTTCTAGACAAAAAAACTCTCGCGGCACTTTTCTTGACTGTTTACGACGAGAAAATCGGTCGTGTGTACGAGGCCTGAAGCCTCGTACACACGACCGAGTTTCTCGTCGTTAAAAACACGTTTTTTTTCTTGACGAGATTCTTGTTAACCTTGACGAGTTTCTCGTCAAGCTTTCCATGCGTACACACTGACAATTCCAAATCTCGTCGTTGTTCTGCGCGGTCACGTCCAGCACGTACGACGGCAGTATAAAGGGGAAGATCGATTTCCCTGGCGCCACCCCTTGGGCTGCTTTTGCTGATCTTGTGTTACCGCGTGTGAAGTAATAGTTTGGGAAGAGACGATTCGTGCTTTTCAGTCTTCGTGCTTTCAGTTCGTATTCTGCGGTTCAGTTTGTGCTTGTGGGTTTGTATCTTGTCTTTATGGGCGTGTAGGCAGGTCGTATATGTTTTACAGTGCGTTCTTGCCCATTCGTTTCTGAATTTCATTTCGTTCTTCATAGGCCTTGCTGTTCTAAAGTGCGTTCTGTTTAGTACGTTCTGATAAGACGACCGTTTCCTAGCCATGTCGCGGGTATGTTCTCGTCGTCGAGTTCGTGCTGTGCGGGCGCTTGGTGTTGGTCTGCTTGTTTTGGACCAAGACGAGTCCATGAAAGGGGTGAGGAGGAGTTCATGGACCAAGAATTGGTTGCTCCAGCGGGACCAATTCTGCCATATGCCTCTGCTGCGGGAGATCGTGGAGAATAATCCTGAGGACTTCAGGAATTTTCTGCGGATGTCTGACCCCGTTTTTCAGCATCTGTTGGCTTTGGTGTCCCCCTATATTACCAGGCAGGACACCGTTATGCGGGAAGCCATCAGTGCTGAGCAGAGGCTCATCGCCACCTTATGTTACCTGGCGACAGGGAGAAGTCTGCAGGACTTGAAGTTCACGACAGGCATCTCCCCCCAGGCTCTGGGCCTCATAATCCCAGACACCTGTTCTGCCATTATACAAGTCCTGCAGGAGGACTATATTAGGGTAAGTTTTCTCCATTAACATCACATTTTATGTATTTCATGTATGATAATGTATTGTATTTCTTTCATCCTTCCCTAATTACCATGATTGTAATATGCTGAGAATGTCCCCTTTGTCCTCATGCATGCTGGAAGCTTTTAAATGCCCCTTTTTTCTCCTACATGCATATTTCCCTTCACTAACCTCTCCATCAGTGGCGACTGCTGCTCCAAATGTTTGGGGGGGCCACCCCCAAATTATATATATAAACTTCCTCCATTTTAGCGACTGTGCCTATTAAACGCCACCAGTTTGCCCCCTCCAATCCAGCCATTTTGCCCCCTCAAATGCAGCCATTTTGCCCCATCAAATGCAGCCATTTTGCCCCCTCAAATGCAGCCAGTTTGCCCCCTCAAATGCAGCCAGTTTGCCCCCTCAAATGCAGCCATTTTGCCCCCTCAAATGCAGCCAGTTTGCCCCCTCAAATGCAGCCAGTTTGCCCCCAGCCCTGCACTTACCGTCTTCTGGTCAGCGCCATCCTTCTTCTGTCCTTGATGTCTTCTCCTGCCCTCGATGTTGCATCAGCCAATCAGGTTACCGGTAAACAGACTTGGTGAACATGATTGGCAGAGGAACCTGTCAGTGTTTACCCAAGGAATGCCCCCCCTGGTTAACTTTTATGAAGCCAATTACATCACTCAGGCTGTAATCGCCAAGGCTATTTGCCCCCCTGTCTCGGATAGGCAATTTTCACCACAAAAATGCCGCAGTTATTCATATGGCCGTCGCTCAACAGGGGGCCATCCACCTGAATAGTGGGCGGCATTGACAATACATAGGTTCATGCAAGGCATGAACCTATGTATTGTTCTGAGTGACGGGCGCAGGAGAGAGGGGGCAGCGCTCCAGCGCCCACTCTGGACGCACCGCCACTGCAATGCTATCCTGTGGCCAAACACATCTAGCCTCCCCACGTGCGAACGAAGGTATGTGATTTTGAGACTTTGAGAAATTGGTGGCCTATACTGTCTAGAGAATGTTGGAGGATATATATGATGACTAAGATTTACAGGAGGTTAGACTGTGTGACTCACATTATTATTTTTTATTTTTTTTGGCTTGCAGACCCAAAATGAATGTGTTTATAAGTGACAAGGAATTTCTTGCGGAATTTATAGACCGGGTAAGGGAGCTGCCCGCTCTGTGGGAAACCAAAAACCCCATACATAGAAAAAAAGGGGTAAGAAAAGCAGCGCTGGAGAGCCTGCTCCCATTTGTGCATACCAAGGTGCCCACAGCAACAGCAAAACAGGTGGACACTAAAATTGGGAGCTTGAGAGGCACATACAGGACTGAACGCTCTAGGGTCGTGGCTTCTCAGAAGTCAGGAGTAGTGATGAGCCGAACACCCCCGGGTTCGGTTCGCACCAGAACCCGCGAACGGACCGAAAGTTCGTACGAACATTAGAACCCTATTAAATACAATGGATGCAAACGTTCGAATTCTAAAGTGCTAATTATAACAACTATTATGCATGTTATTGTCCTAAAAAGGGTTTGGGAACCCGGGTTCTGCACCAGGGGACATGTATCAATGCAAAAAGAAGTTTTAAAAACGGTCGTTTTTCGGGAGCAGTCATTTTAATGATGCATAAAGTGAAAAAAAAAAAGTCAAATATTCCTTTAAATATCGTACCTGGGGGGTGTCTAAAGTATGCCTGTGAAGTGCCACGTGTTTCCCGTGTTTAGAACTGTCCCTGCACAAAATGACACTTCTAAAGGAAAAAAAAGCCATTTAAAACTGCTTGCGGCTTTAATGTAATGTCTGGTCCCGGTCTGGTCCCCCTACCCCAGCCCATTACCAGCCCCTTTGGGTCTTGTATGGATATTAAGGGGAACCCCGCACATAAAATAAAAAAGGCCCTATATACTCTGAACAGCCGTATACAGGCGGTGCATACAAGACAGGGACTGTAGGTTTGTTCTTATGTAGAATCTGTTTGTAATTTTGAACAGGTACATTGTTGAAGTGTAGCTCCAGCCCAAAAATCTATTTTTAAACTTTTTGGAAAACATAGGTAAGGGTTATCACCCCTGTAACATTTGTTTTGCTGTCTGTGCCCCTGTTCAGAACATTTCACCTCACTTTCCGTCCCAATGACAACTGTTTTTGAAATGTGGTGTTTTTCTTGAAACAAGGATTGCTGATAAAGCATCAGTACAGAGGAGACACCTTTCTCCCATATTTATTCTTACAGGAGAGAATTTTCCTTCCTAGTGGTAGATTTCCTCTCACTTCCTGTTGTCTTCTTGCGTTTGCAAGTAGGAGTCATTTGTAAGTTGGATGTTTGAAAGTAGGGACCTGCCGTATATACTCTGCAGAAATAGGCCCCTTAGTTGTTGGTGTTGGCACAACACTGTAAGCACTCACAGTTACTCTTGGTTGGTGCTGGAACGCCCTGCTGTCAACTATTATATCAGGAATTTTAATTACATATAATTGTTGAACAGTGGTAGTAAAAATTGGGCCTTTGATGGTGGTGCTGGTGCCACAACACTGTAAGCCCTGACAGTTACTCTTGGTGGGTGCAGCAATGGGCCCTGCTGTGAATTATTAGATCAAGAATTGTAATTGCATGCCCCTGTTGAACAGGGGCTGAAAAATTGGGCCTTTCGTGGTGGTGGTGGTGGTGGTGGTGTTGCCACAACACTGTAAGCCCTCAGAGTTACTCTTGGTGGGTGCAGGAATGGGCCCTGCTGTGAATTATTAGATCAAGAATTGTAATTACATGCCCCTTTTGAACAGGGGCTGAAAAATTGGGCCTTTCGTGGTGGTGGTGGCGTTGCCACAACACTGTAAGCCCTCAGAGTTACTCTTGGTGGGTGCAGCAATGGGCCCTGCTGTGAATTATTAGATCAAGAATTGTAATTGCATGCCCCTGTTGAACAGGGGCTGAAAAATTGGGCCTTAAGCACTGGTGGCACAACACTACAACCCCTCACAGATACTGTACTTGGAGCACAGCAATGAGCCCTATGGCAAATTATTGCTAAAAAAATTGTAATTACACGCCCCTGTAAAACAGGGGCTGAAAAATTGGGCCTTAGCCACTGGTGGCGGCACCCATAAACAAAAATGATCTTCCAAGCTATCATCATCAATCGTATCATTGAGGACTCGGAGGAGGAGGATAGCCAGTCAACATAACAGCACAGGCACTCAGCATCAGCATCAGTCTTGAAGGGATGTGACATGTTAAAATCAATTAGTCTGTTATATCAGCATCAGGTGTGTGGTAGCTGGTGGTGATCCAAGACTGGTTCATCTTGATGAAAGTCAGTCGATCAACCGAGTCGGTGGACAGGCGCACCCTGTGATCCGTGACAAATCCTCCAGCAGCACTGAATGTGCGTTCCGAAAGAACGCTGGATGCAGGACAGGCCAGTAGCTCAATTGCATACTGTGCAAGCTCTGGCCAGTGATCCATCCTCAAGACCCAGTAAGCCAGAGGATTTTCGGTGGGGAAGGTGTCCAAGTCTGACCTTGCCCCTAGATATTCCTGCACCATGTTTATCAGACGCTGGCGATGGTTGCTGGAACCGATCATACTTTGGGGCTGCGGACTAAAGAATTGTCTGAACGCATCGGTCAGACGGCCACCTTCCCCACCGCTCCTTCTTTGACTGGCCGAAGCCTCAGCAACTCGTTGTCCAGGACCAGGAGTTTGTAACCTCCCAGTCTCTGGGAACGCGTTGCACAGACCTTTCTGCAAGGCCTCCCGGAGTTGTCTCATCCTCTGCTCCCTCTGCGAAGGTAACATAAGGTCCGCAACCTTACCCTTGTACCGTGGATCAAGGAGAGTGGCCAGCCAGTAATGGTCCCTCTCCTTGATCCGAAGAATACGAGGATCCTTCCGCAGACTTTGCAGGATCAGGGAGGCCATGCAGCGTAATTTTGCTGAGGCATTCGCTCCGGAGTCCTCTGGGTCACTAAGGACGACATGATCCGCAGCCACCTCCTCCCAGCCACGTACAAGTCCACTGGTTTCTTGGGACTGTAAATCATCCCTAAAAGACTGCTGCTGATGATGCTGAGTGCCAGCCTCCACCTCCATGCTGACACAATCCTCCTCCTCCTCCTCCTCCTCTTCCTCTTCCTGTGCGATGGGTGGGACAGAAGGAACACTGTCTGGGTAAAGGGGGCCTTGAGAGGCAAGGAAGTCCTCCTCTTCCTGCCTCTGTTCTGCCTCAAGTGCCCTGTCCATTATTCCACGCAGCGTGTGCTCCAACAGGTGGACAAGAGGTACAGTGTCACTGATGCATGCACTGTCACTGCTCACCATCCTCGTGGCCTCCTCAAATGGTGCCAGGACAGTGCATGCATCCCTGATCATGCCCCACTGGCGTGGAGAAAAAAAACCAAGCTCCCCTGACCCTGTCCTGGTGCCGTAGTCGCACAGGTACTCATTGATGGCCCTCTGCTGCGTGTGCAGCCGCTGCAGCATGGCCAACGTTGAGTTCCACCTGGTGGGCATGTCACATATAAGGCGGTTCTTGGGCAGGTTCAACTCCTTTTGCAGCTCAGCCAGGCGAGCACTGGCATTATAAGATCTGCGGAAATGCACACAGACTTTCCTGGCCTGCCTCAGGACATCCTGTAAGCCCGGGTACCTGCCCAAGAACCGCTGCACCACCAGGTTAAGGACGTGAGCCACACAGGGCACATGGGTCAGTTGTCCCTGTCGGAGGGCGGAGAGGAGGTTGGTGCCATTGTCGCAAACCACCATTCCTGGCTTAAGCTGGCGTGGCGTCAACCACCTCTCGGCCTGGCCCTGCAGAGCAGACAGGACCTCTGCCCCAGTGTGGCTTCTGTCCCCCAAACACACCAGCGCAAGCACGGCATGGCATCTTTTTGCCTGCGTACTTGCGTAGCCCCGTGAACGGCTACGGAGCACCGCTGGTTCATAGGACAAACCACAGGAAGAGGCCATGGAGGAAGAAGAAGAGGAGGGGGTGGAGGAGAGAGGTGTGTCACAACCAGTAGTAGCATTTTGGAGGCGTGGCGGTGGAACAACCTCCAACACTACTGCACCTTGTCCTGCATCCTTCCCAGCTGCCAAAAGAGTGACCCAATGGGCCATGAAAGAAAGGTAACGTCCCTGTCCATGCCTGCTGGACCATGAGTCAGCGGTAATATGCACCTTACCGCTGACCGCCCTGTCCAGCGAGGCCAAGACATTGCCTTCCACATGCCGGTAGAGAGCCGGAATAGCCTTCCGTGAGAAAAAGTGGCGTTTGGGAACCTGCCACTGAGGAACCGCACATTGCACAAACTCACGGAAGGGGGCCGAGTCTACCAACTGAAAAGGCAGCAGTTGAAGCGCTAGCAATTTAGCCAAGCTAGCATTCAACCGCTGGGCATGTGGATGGCTGGGAGTGAACTTCTTTCGACGGTCCAGCAGCTGGGGCAGGGAAATTTGCCTGCTAGAATCGGACATCGGTGTACTGCTAGCAGAGTGGCCGCAAGTACTTGGCTGTGACACACCTAATTCTACACCTTCATTCCTCTCAGTGCATGTTTCAGAGAGGACTGAAGTTATAGTGGGGTTGGAGATCCCAGCTGATGCGGTGCAAGGAGAGGTCCGCTTTGTTCTTTGGTGTGGGTCTTTGAGGTAGGCTTGCCAACGAGCTGCATGGCAGGTCAACATATGTCTGGTCAGGCATGTGGTACCCAAGCGGCTGATGTTTTGGCCACGCGATATACGCTTGAGACATATGTTGCAAACAGCAGCTGTGCGATCTGATGCACTAGCCTCAAAAAAGGCCCACACCAAGGAACTTTTTGAATGACGGGCAGAGGCTGCGCCCTGCACAGGCGGAGCTCTGCGGTGTGATTCCGTCGGTGTACTGCCGTTACGCTGGCCACCAAAGGGCATCCTGCCTCGTTGGAGATGTGCCTCCTCCTCATCCTCCTCCTCCTCCTCTCTCCTATTAGGCACCCACGTGGAGTCAGTGACCTCATCATCCCCTCCCTCCTCATCACTGGAGCCAATCTGGCAGTATGCTGCAGCTGCTGGAACATGACTGCCAGATTGGTGTCCTTCTTGAGCATCCCCTCTGTCTGCTCTCACGCTACTGCCTTCCTGTAGCTGGGTTTCATCATCAGACCCTTCGAAACGCTGGGCATCCTCCTGGAGCATGTACCCAACACTGTGCTCAAACAGTTCGGGGGACTCCTCAGGAGGAGGACATGGTGGGTCTAGGGAAGGAGTGACTGATGATGAGTCTGACATTGATACCAGGGAAGAGGACGCTTTGGCAGCTGCTTTGCCAGTACCCTGAGCCTGGGTGAGAGAGGATGAGGAGGAGGAGGAGGGCTTGGTCATCCACTCTACCAAGTCTTCGGCATGATGTGGCTCAACATGTCCAGCTGCCGAAAAGAAGGACAAGCGTGTCCCATGGCCATGTGCTGATGACAATGCACCGCGTCCACGACCAGCACTGTTGCCCCCAGACACAGAGCCTGCTTGCCCTCTTTTATTGCCTCCTGACTGTCTGCCTCTCCTTGTTTGCCTTCCAGACATTCTAATAGATGGCCTGCAGGGAGATGGGAAAAAAGCAATAAGGGCTACCTTCAGGTGTCCTTCTCTGTCCCTTTACTTAAGGATTTCTAAATATGGTTGAGGATTATTGCTTTTGCACAGAATAGCACAACGACAATTTCCCTGACTGTCCAAAAAACAAGGATTTCAAAGATGGTTGATGAGGAATGCTTTAGCACACTATAGCACAAGGAGAATTCCCCTCACTTTCCTTCTTTGTCCCTAGAAACAAGGACTGGCACAGTGAAAGAAACTGACACTCTCCCTACCTAGAGTTTTCTGTCCCTAGAAAAAATGTTTTTTTAAAGCACACTATAGCACAAGGAGAATTCCCCTCACTTTCCTTCTTTGTCCCTAGAAACAAGGACTCGCACAGTGAAAGAAACTGACACTCTCCCTACCTAGAGTTTTCTGTCCCTAGAAAAAATGTTTTTTTAAAGCACACTATTGCACAAGGAGAATTCCCCTCACTTTCCTTCTTTGTCCCTAGAAACAAGGACTCGCACAGTGAAAGAAACTGACACTCTCCCTACCTAGAGTTTTCTGTCCCTAGAAAAAATGTTTTTTTAAAGCACACTATAGCACAAGGAGAATTCCCCTCACTTTCCTTCTTTGTCCCTAGAAACAAGGACTCGCACAGTGAAAGAAACTGACACTCTCCCTACCTAGAGTTTTCTGTCCCTAGAAAAAATGTTTTTTTAAAGCACACTATAGCACAAGGAGAATTCCCCTCACTTTCCTTCTTTGTCCCTAGAAACAAGGACTGGCACAGTGAAAGAAACTGACACTCTCCCTACCTAGAGTTTTCTGTCCCTAGAAAATATTTTTTTTTTAAGCACACTATAGCACAAGGAGAATTCCCCTCACTTTCCTTCTTTGTCCCTAGAAACAAGGACTGGCACAGTGAAAGAAACTGACACTCTCCCTACCTAGAGTTTTCTGTCCCTAGAAAAAATGTTTTTTTAAAGCACACTATAGCACAAGGAGAATTCCCCTCACTTTCCTTCTTTGTCCCTAGAAACAAGGACTGGCACAGTGAAAGAAACTGACACTCTCCCTACCTAGAGTTTTCTGTCCCTAGAAAAAATGTTTTTTTAAAGCACACTATAGCACAAGGAGAATTCCCCTCACTTTCCTTCTTTGTCCCTAGAAACAAGGACTGGCACAGTGAAAGAAACTGACACTCTCCCTACCTAGAGTTTTCTGTCCCTAGAAAAAATGTTTTTTTAAAGCACACTATAGCACAAGGAGAATTCCCCTCACTTTCCTTCTTTGTCCCTAGAAACAAGGACTGGCACAGTGAAAGAAACTGACACTCTCCCTACCTAGAGTTTTCTGTCCCTAGAAAAAATGTTTTTTTAAAGCACACTATAGCACAAGGAGAATTCCCCTCACTTTCCTTCTTTGTCCCTAGAAACAAGGACTGGCACAGTGAAAGAAACTGACACTCTCCCTACCTAGAGTTTTCTGTCCCTAGAAAAAATGTTTTTTTAAAGCACACTATAGCACAAGGAGAATTCCCCTCACTTTCCTTCTTTGTCCCTAGAAACAAGGACTCGCACAGTGAAAGAAACTGACACTCTCCCTACCTAGAGTTTTCTGTCCCTAGAAAAAATGTTTTTTTAAAGCACACTATAGCACAAGGAGAATTCCCCTCACTTTCCTTCTTTGTCCCTAGAAACAAGGACTGGCACAGTGAAAGAAACTGACACTCTCCCTACCTAGAGTTTTCTGTCCCTAGAAAAAATGTTTTTTTAAAGCACACTATAGCACAAGGAGAATTCCCCTCACTTTCCTTCTTTGTCCCTAGAAACAAGGACTCGCACAGTGAAAGAAACTGACACTCTCCCTACCTAGAGTTTTCTGTCCCTAGAAAAAATTTTTTTTTAAAGCACACTATAGCACAAGGAGAATTCCCCTCACTTTCCTTCTTTGTCCCTAGAAACAAGGACTGGCACAGTGAAAGAAACTGACACTCTCCCTACCTAGAGTTTTCTGTCCCTAGAAAAAATGTTTTTTTAAAGCACACTATAGCACAAGGAGAATTCCCCTCACTTTCCTTCTTTGTCCCTAGAAACAAGGACTCGCACAGTGAAAGAAACTGACACTCTCCCTACCTAGAGTTTTCTGTCCCTAGAAAAAATGTTTTTTTAAAGCACACTATAGCACAAGGAGAATTCCCCTCACTTTCCTTCTTTGTCCCTAGAAACAAGGACTGGCACAGTGAAAGAAACTGACAATCTCCTTACCTAGAGTTTTATGTCCCTATAAAAAAGTTTTTTTTAAAGCACACTATAGCACAAGGAGAATTCCCCTCACTTTCCTTCTTTGTCCCTAGAAACAAGGACTCGCACAGTGAAAGAAACTGACACTCTCCCTACCTAGAGTTTTCTGTCCCTAGAAAAAATGTTTTTTTAAAGCACACTATTGCACAAGGAGAATTCCCCTCACTTTCCTTCTTTGTCCCTAGAAACAAGGACTCGCACAGTGAAAGAAACTGACACTCTCCCTACCTAGAGTTTTCTGTCCCTAGAAAAAATGTTTTTTTAAAGCACACTATAGCACAAGGAGAATTCCCCTCACTTTCCTTCTTTGTCCCTAGAAACAAGGACTCGCACAGTGAAAGAAACTGACACTCTCCCTACCTAGAGTTTTCTGTCCCTAGAAAAAATGTTTTTTTAAAGCACACTATAGCACAAGGAGAATTCCCCTCACTTTCCTTCTTTGTCCCTAGAAACAAGGACTCGCACAGTGAAAGAAACTGACACTCTCCCTACCTAGAGTTTTCTGTCCCTAGAAAAAATGTTTTTTTAAAGCACACTATAGCACAAGGAGAATTCCCCTCACTTTCCTTCTTTGTCCCTAGAAACAAGGACTGGCACAGTGAAAGAAACTGACACTCTCCCTACCTAGAGTTTTCTGTCCCTAGAAAAAATGTTTTTTTAAAGCACACTATAGCACAAGGAGAATTCCCCTCACTTTCCTTCTTTGTCCCTAGAAACAAGGACTCGCACAGTAAAACACACTGACACTCTCCCTACCTATCCTTCTCTTTCCCTAAACTAAAGGAATCCAGGTTAAGCAAGAAAGAAATAAATGTCACTGTCCCTGCCTATGCTTGTCTTTCCCTGCTCCGGAACACACTACACTAGGCCGCCGTGCTGGCGGCCTTTTATAGTGTGGGGCGTGTACTAAACACCCTCAGCAATAATTGGCCACAGGCATCCTGCCTGTGGCCAATCATTGCTCTCCTCGCTGCCGGCGCTGTGATTGGCCAAGCATGCGGGGTCACAGTGCATGCTTGGCCAATCACAGCGCCTGGATGACACTGCGATGGCGTAGTGCATTGTGGGCCGTTCGCGTCACTCGAATTTGGCGCGAACGGCCCAAATCGTTCGATCTTCGTCGAACGATCGAACAGCCGATGTTCGAGTCGAACGTATGTTCGACTCGAACACGAAGCTCATCCCTAGTCAGGAGCAGCAGCAGATGATGTGTATGTCCCGAATTTGTGGTACTACAGCAGGATGTCCTTTCTGGATGACCACATTGAGGCAAGGCCATCACTGTCCACTCTTCCCCCCAGACTTCCCTGCAGCCAACCTGAGCCTTCTCTGGAGCAAGAGGAGGCAGCCATCCTGGAAGAAGCTGATTTGGACATCTGGAGCCAAGTATAGTAATTAATGAAAATGTATTGTGATAAAATTAATGCAGGAAAAAGAAGTCAAGATGAAAATCCTAAACTATTTTGGGATACAAAAGTGAAATCAAGATCTATAGACATTAGTCTGCCATAAATTGGGTGCAAAATAGTCAATCTGATGTAGTCCTAAAAATCTTTGTCTTTTCTCTTGATTTACATTCAAATTGCTACATTCATGATCTCAAATTTGTGTGAAAATAATTAACCAAAATAGTAAACTATGTCCCTTTTTCATACACAGGATGAAATCAGCCAGGAGGAGGGTCTGGAAACTGTCAGGCAGGAGGAGGCAGGGCCCACTGTGAGCCAGGAGGTGGCAGGGCCCACTGTGAGCCAGGAGGTGGCAGGGCCCACTGTCAGCCAGGAGGTGCCTGGGCCCAGTGGCAGACAGGAGGTGGCAGGGCCCAGTGGCAGACAGGAGGTCGCCGGCACGAGTAGAAGCACAAGGTCTCAGGTGCCTCCCATCCGCCTTCCTAAAAGAAGCAGGAGGGACAGGACCACAAGTGAGGCAGCAATGGCCCTTATTAGAGAGGCACATGCCACCCTCCAGGAGCCCACATCCCCTGAAGAGGCCATTGCCGGCCTAGTTGAGGCCAAGTTCAAGGTGATGAGCATGGAGCAACGCCTCCTATGCGAGCCCCTGCTCATCACCTTGCTGAACAAGGGGGTGATGGAGAAAATTACCCCCAATACGGCCATATGTGAGGTCGCCCAGCTTTCCCAACCTCAACCTCCTCCTCCTCCTCCACCTCCACCTTCTTCTTCTGCGCCACCTCCTTCTCCTCCACCTCCTCCTCCACCTCCACCTTCTTCTTCTGCGCCACCCCCTTCTCCTCCACCTCCTTCTCCTCCTCCTGACAGGAGTACCCCTCCAGGGGCCCAGCCTCCAGCCACACGCAGAAGGAAGGCTGCAGAGAAGGCTTCAGGGAAGGCTGCCAAGAAGACGAGGAAGTGATAGCCTTGCTTCATTGTGGTCGGACAGAAGGCAGCCTGTTGTAGTACCACAGACTTGGGACATATATATCACCTGCTGCTGTTCCTGACCTCTGGGAGGCCAGCATCAGATTGTGCTCACAACTGTTGTGCTTCTCAAGCTCCCAATTTTAGTGTCCACACAGGGTTGATGTGTGCTCTGGGGTCCCATGGATGCACAAATGGCAGCAGGTTCTCCAGCGCTGCCTTCTATTTACTTTGTTCTAGACATGAATAAATGTTTTTTGGGTTTAAGTTCATACTTGACTATGTTTTTTGAAAATAATTATTTATTTCCCTTTGGAGTAAGCAGATACTTTTGACCCCCCCCAAAAAAAAGGGACAGATAACACCCAAAAAAATCATTAAAGGTATTCTTTAAAAAATATAGGGTGTAAACTTGACACAACTAAATTTTAAAAATAAAATGGGAGATCACTATCAAAACATCGACAAATTACAATTAACATCTGTCTGAAAAATATAAAACATTAAAATATTCTGAAGATCTTGCACGATATAATACAGCTAAATCTTCTTAAGAGCAGCATGAAAAAGGTTTAAAATAGATACTCATAACTCTGTGTGAATATCAGCAGCAAAACAAGTTCATTAGTTTTCATTATTGTAACATTCTAAAGAAGATTTAAATGCACAACATTTAAACGATGCAATAATTTACAGCGTGACAAATGTGCTATCTCCATTACGAAGGCTTGTTTTACCAGAAGATGCGCTCCCGTCTCATACTTGATTCTGAGAATGCGTGCTTTTTGAAGAGTCGTAAAAGCATACACACGAACCATTTTCTCGTCGCAAAACAGGCCGACGAGAAACACAAAGAGAAAATCTAGAATCCGGACGAGCAGGTTCTCTATTTTTCTCGTCGAGATTCACAGCAGTTTTCTCGTCGTAAAACCATACACACGAACGGTTTTCTCGACAATAAAGCTCTCTCTGCACTTTTCTTGTCGGTTTTGGACGAGAAACTCGGTCATGTGTACGAGGCTTAACTCTGGAACAACAAAAATTTCTCCCTTGCATTGGGACTGCACCTGGACCCTAACTATACCCTGACTATGCTGATAGCTATCCTACCATCTGTTCTTGATTAAGCCATACTTTATGTTAAAATGTATGTCAAGAATTATGACTCCTGTTTGGTTTTTACTGATATCCAGGACACCTTAGAGAGATTTCCTCTCACTTCCTGTCCTGCTAACAATGCAACAGGAAGTAAGGGGAAATATAAAACAGTGACGGTTCTTCTAACCGTCCCCTGCTTTATCGAGGGAAATCTTTCTTAGTTCTGTCTGTAATTGTATTTGAATTTGTTGTTGTAGAGGTCCCCTCACTTCTTGCCTGGTAAATCATTGTCAGCAGGACAAGAATTGAGGGTGATGCAAACAAACAGCATATAAAACCCAGTGCAAGGACAGTGGGGATTTAATAAGTGTTGGTGGCAATGTCCTTATGAATTGAACTGCTTGACTGTGTTGGTCAACATTGAACTTGGGCCACCTTTGGTCTCTCCCTCCAATTTGAGAAAGAGGCAATGCCTCGAAACATGTCATCTTGGAGACCCCACGCTTACTGCCATTGAGGACTCTGGCAAAATGGCTGCCTGAGGACTTCCTGTCCATCGGTGATGCAGTTTCTGATTGTCGGTGACACACTTCTAGTCTAATGCTGCACCTCCAGTGTCTCTGCTGGCTTGTTTGTGGCCACTTCCTTCCATCACATCCATTCTCACTTTGGATTGCGGACCTTGTCATACCAGCTGGTCTGTTTATTCACATGAGTGCCTTTCCATTTAGTCCCACCATGATAGAAATGCTGCCCATTCACTGCACACCGCAGAAACCATTGTAAGCGCATTAACATTCACATTAACATTGTCATTATTTATGGACTACGTTCCAGGAGAATGCTTGTAATCCAAAGCACTCGCATATCAAAGCGAGTTTCCCCATAGAAGTCTATGGAAACAAAGATAATTTGTTCCGCATTGACTTCTATTGCATGTATTACCGCATGTGGCCAGAGGTGGGGGAAGGGCGCCGGAGAGACTCTGAAATACTCAGAGTCAGCTTGGTAGAACTCAGAAACCCTCGGAAAGGCTCGGAAACACTCGGGAACGGAGTATTTCAGAGTGTTTCTGAGTATTTCCAAGTGAATCCGAGTATTTGCGAATGGCTCCGAACCATTCCGAGTGTCACTGAGTGGACTTCTTATTTTGATTTATTTAAGGTGCATTTTTGGATATTTTTTACAACTGGATATTCTGTCACATTAATATATTACCATCACTACAGTGTACTCATGGCTCCGGCATGCAAATGAGCACTTATGCAGCATTGGATCATGTGGCAGTGGCTCAAGTTCAATATTAACCAACACAGTCAAGCAGTTCAATACATAAGTACATTGCCACTAATGCTCACTATATCTCTACTGTCCTTGCACTGGGTTTTATGTTTGGTTTCTTTTCCTATCCTCATGTGGAAATTCTTGGCAACATGACTATTGGGATTTAAGCTGAACATTAGCCTCACAGGTTTGGCGCCTTGGTTCAATTGCTATGTTTCTACAAGAATTGAGGATACATCTCCCTAATAGAACTTTGGGCAGCAGTAAAAACCAGACAGGGGTTCTAATTCTTCTCCAGTCCATCCTAAACAAAGAAAAAAGTTTTGGCTGGACATACACTTTAGGATCAGTAACACTTCCAGGTGCCATACAGGGAGGTTGCAGGGGGAGGGGGCATTAAAATGTTGCTATGGTGCCCCATGGATTGTAGTTAGGCCCCTGCAAGTATGACCAGTTGTACACAAAAGCCTTATCTGGGTCATAGTTACTTTAAGACAGCAAGGCAAGAGGGGGCAACACTAAGGCAGAGTGTTTTTTGTTTTTTTTTACAGCATTTTAAATGGTACTCCAGACAAGAAGAGTTCTCCAGTTTCACTCTTTTATGGGTCTACATCACTGAAAAGCATTAAAGATCTCTTCACGCTAGTAAAGATTCTCTATAAAAATCTTGTGCACTGTGCAGACTATTCATCAATTTCTTTAGCCCCTCAGAGTTACAAAATGTTTCCATAGAGTTTTAATAACAGTAGTTTCCATGTCTATGTTTCTATATGACTGCACAGCATATAAATATTGATCAGTGTGACACTAATGACCAGAGTCACAAAGAGGAAACTGTGTAGCGGGCTGTCTTCTGCACTCTCTGATTTGCTGCTGGTTGGTCTCTGCTCACCATAAACATGCATAATCCAACCAATCCCACTTAGCTGAGTCTTGAAGGGGCTCATTGTTTCTAGTGGGTGCATTCTCATTTAAATGTGAGTGTGGTTGGATGGCACTTGGTATGGCTTGGCTAGATTGCACAGATGGGCTTAGCCACTTATGGATCGCCATATGTCTAAAAACGGTGCAGTGGAGGACGCTTATATCTGCAGTGCCATTTATAAATGAGACTGTGGAAATCATCCACCAGTGCCAGTGTGCCAGGTAACAGCTGTGAAACAAGCTGTCTTCAGAGAGACACAGTGTATAGAGTCAAGGTGAGCAGCTCGTTACCATGTGATTTCTGGATGACCAATCACAGCGATCACAAATATAAACAGTGTAGTGTTTATCTGCTTGCCGACTGCCTAACACAGATATATGTCGGCAGAATGGCACGGGCAGGCAAAGTAACGTATATATATACAGTCAGGTCCATAAATATTGGGACATCAACATAATTCTAATCTTTTTGGCTTAATACACCACAACAATGGATTTGAAATTAAACAAAGATGTGCTTTAACTGCAGACTTTCAGATTTAATTTGAGGGTATTTACATCCAAATCAGGTGAATGGTGTAGGAATTACAACAGCTTGTATATGTGCCTCCCACTTTTTAAGGGACCAAAAGTAATGGGACAGATTAACAATCATAAATCAAACTTTCACTTTTTAATACTTGGTTGCAAATCCTTTGCAGTCAATTACAGCCTGAAGTCTGGAATGCATAGACATCACCAGATGCTGGGTTTCATCCCTGGTGATGCTCTGCCAGGCCTCTACTGCAACTGTCTTCAGTTCCTGCTTGTTCTTGGGGCATTTTCCCTTCAGTTTTGTCTTCAGCAAGTGAAATGCATGCTCAATCGGATTCAGGTCAGGTGATTGACTTGGACATTGCATAACATTCCACTTCTTTCCCTTAAAAAACTCTTTGGTTGCTTTCGCAGTAGGCATTCGGGTCATTGTCCATCTGCACTGTGAAGCGCCGTCCAATGAGTTCTGAAGCATTTGGCTGAATATGAGCAGATAATATTGCCCGAAACACTTCAGAATTCATCCTGCTGCTTTTATCAGCAGTCATATCATCAATAAATACAAGAGAACCAGTTCCACTGGCAGCCATACATGCCCACGTCATGACACTACCACCACCATGCTTCACTGATGAGGTGGTATGCTTTGGATCATGAGCAGTTCCTTTCCTTCTCCATATTCTTCTCTTCCCATCACTCTGGTACAAGTTGATCTTGGTCTCATCAGTCCATAGGACGTTGTTCCAGAACTGTGAAGGCTTTTTTAGATGTTGTTTGGCAAACTCTAATCTGGCCTTCCTGTTTTTGAGGCTCACCAATGGTTTACATCTTGTGGTGAACCCTCTGTATTCACTCTGGTGAAGTCTTCTCTTGATTGTTGACTTTGACACACATACACCTACCTCCTGGAGAGTGTTCTTGATCTGGCCAACTGTTGTGAAGGGTGTTTTCTTCACCAGGAAAGTAATTATTCAGTCATCCACCACAGTTGTTTTCCGTGGTCTTCCGGGTCTTTTGGTATTGCAGAGCTCACCGGTGCGTTCTTTCTTTTTAAGGATGTTCCAAACAGTTGATTTGGCCACACCTAATGTTTTTGCTATCTCTCTGATGGTTTTTTTTTTTTTTTTTATCCTAATGATGGCTTGCTTCACTGATAGTGACAGCTCTTTGGATCTCATATTGAGAGTTGACAGCAACAGATTCCAAATGCAAATAGTACACTTGAAATGAACTCTGGATCTTTTATCTGCTCCTTGTAAATGGGATAATGAGGGAATAACACACACCTGGCCATGGAACTGCTGAGTAGCCAATTGTCCCATTACTTTTGGTCCCTTAAAAAGTGGGAGGCACATATACAAACTGTTGTAATTCCTACACCAGTCACCTGATTTGGATGTAAATACCCTCAAATTAAAGCTGAAAGTTTGCAGTTAAGGCACATCTTGTTCGTTTCATTTCAAATCCATTGTGGTGGTGTATAGAGCCAAAAAGATTAGAATTGTGTTGATGTCCCAATATTTATGGACCTGACCGTACGTTACTTTGAATCCTGCCCCGTAGCGCACGCGCGCCTGCAGCGGTCTCCATGACCCTGCCCGTGGGACCCGTGGACTCGATGTCCGCCGGTGTCCCGTGATCGGGTCACAGAACGGCAGAACGGGGGGATGCCTTTGTAAACAAGGCATCTCCCTGTTCTGCCTGGTGACATGTCACTGATCGTCTGCTTCCTCTCATCAGAAGCAGCGATCAGTGATGTGTCACACGTAGCCACGCCCCCTCACAGTTAGAACACATCCCTAGGACACATTTAACCCCTTCCTGCCCTCTAGTGGTTAACCCCTTCACTGCCAGTCACATTTATACAGTAATCAGTGCATTTTTATAGCACTGATCGCTATATAAATGTAAATGGTTCCAAAATAGTGTCAAAAGTGTCCGATGTGTCCGCCATAATGTCACAGTCACGAAAAAAATCGCAGATCACCGCCATAACAAAAAAAAATAAAAAAAAATAATAATGCCATAAAACTACACGCTATTTTGTAGACGCTATAACTATAACAAACCAATCAATATACGCTTATTGCGTTTTTTTTTTACCAAAAACATGTAGAAAAATACTTATCGGCCTAAACTGAAAAAAAAAATTGGGGATATTTATTATAGCAAAAAGTACAAAACATTGCTTTTTTTTCAAAATTGTCGCTCTATTTTTGTTTATAGCGCAAAAAATAAAAAACGCATAGGTGATCAAATACCACCAAAAGAAAGCTCTATTTGTGGGAAAAAAAAGACATCAATTTTGTTTGGGAGCCACGTCGCAGGACCACGCAATTGTCAGTTAAACGACGCAGTGCCGAATCACAAAAAGTGCAGGGAGCGCGCAGGTGCAGGTTGTGATAGATGCTGACACCAACTGCCTATATAAACCCACTGCTAAGATCCCTGAGTTGCTGGATTATCGTCAGCTCCCCTGTGTTCCCTGTGTTCCTGCATTCTGATCTTGGACTTCCCGTTGAATGACCCGGCTTCCTCTACACGCTTAATCTGATCTCCTGGCTTGACCCCTGGCTTATATTCTGACCTACTTCTGCCTGCTCCACTGCTTGATCCCGGCTTGGCTCACTGACTCTGCTTCTGCCTGTCTTACCGTGAATGACCTTGGCTTGTTCCAGTGACCCTACCTGAATTCTGAATCTGCTTAAGGACTGATCTTACTGTGTATGACTCCTGGCCGGATTTCTCAGCTACCTGCTACGTCTGGCTCCTTTCTAGCACACCTGCCACACAGTGCATCCAGCTTGCTTCAGCTGTTCCACAGTGATCAAGTCATCAGGCCACAGCCACCGGCAAACCCTGCTTCTTTGGGCACTGCATTCCCTGTTCCACCTTCAGGGTTGCGCTGCACTCAGCCGCAACGGGAGCCCTCTCAGCACCTTGGCCTCCAACTAGACAATTACACTCTAAAATCAGATAAAGCTAACATGTTTCAGGGGTTACATATTGCCCCCTTCATCAAGGCGTGTATGTTGGCATTGCATGAATTGTTTGATACAGTGAATGTTGTACTTATAGCCATAATGCAGGTCAACAGCTTGTTCCACACTCTGTTTCTGTGTGGAGCCAGCTATCCTGATGACTGGTGATCTGATGACTGGTGGAGGGAACTAAGACTAAGACTCATCAGGAGAAGCCCTCACAAATACACAATGACTGAAGCAGGAAGATCCTTGCACTGCAGGTCTTCAGGTACAGCTTCTGTTCCAGCAACGAGAACATTATAGCTGCCAGCAATGATCACTGTATTCTGTATTCTAATGACTTGAAAACTTTAATCTAAGAGCACACACCGACATACGGCTCTTACGGAAGC
The DNA here is from genome assembly GCA_029206835.1 of Rana muscosa. Lineage (NCBI taxonomy): Eukaryota > Metazoa > Chordata > Amphibia > Anura > Ranidae > Rana > Rana muscosa. The sequence goes on from JARGYO010005626.1 coordinate 90,163,932, forward strand.
TTGGTAAATCAAATGCCAGGCTTCCCTAGCATTACACCTGTGGGGCTGTGGCCAAGCCTGGACACAAGCCAGCACAGGCTACTGGAAACACAGGAGGGTGGCCATTAAGAGGAGAGTTGGGATATGACATTACTTACCTTATATCCCTGCCACTCCTAAACCTGGTCCACTGCAGGCCCACAATGCCCTTAAACTGGCCAGGGCACCAGCCTGCATGCACTTTTCTCACTACCTGCAATTGACACAGGAGAAGCCTGCAGCCTGGGGAATCTGGTGGTCATGCCGGGGAGACAGCAGGACATGCGTGTTTAGCCTGCTGCGCTTACTGTGACTCTCGGCTACTCTGCTTGCTTAGCTTGCCCAGTGGTGTGGTGCTCACTCACCAGAGAAGCTCCAGACTCCACAGGTAGCGCTTAGTGTGGCAGCACAGTTTTTAGTCTTCATCTTTCTGCAGTCTCATTGGTCTGTGTACTGGGTGTGGGGAATGTGCAAGCTCTTTTTCTCAGTCTCTCTGGGGGTAATCATGCTTACCTTATCTCTGTGCAGGCAGTGTCAAGCGGTCTCTCTCTCTCTGTGCAGGCAGTGTCAAGCGGTCTCTTTCTCTCTCTCTGTGCAGGCAGTGTCAAGCGGTCTCTCTCTCTCTCTGTGCAGACAGTGTCAAGCAGTCTCTCTCTCTGTGCAGGCAGTGTCAAGCGGTCTCTCTCTCTCTGTGCAGGCAGTGTCAAGCGGTCTCTCTCTCTCTGTGCAGGCAGTGTCAAGCGGTCTCTCTCTCTCTCTGTGCAGGCAGTGTCAAGCGGTCTCTCTCTCTCTCTGTGCAGGCAGTGTCAAGTGGTCTCTCTCTCTGTGCAGGCAGTGTCAAGCGGTCTCTCTCTCTATGCAGGCAGTGTTAAGTAGTCTCTCTCTCTATGCAGGCAGTGTCAAGTGGTCTCTCTCTCTGTGGCAATGTGGAGCAGTTTCCCTCCCTCTCTCTCTGTGCGGAGAATGTTGTGTAGATGGATGGTGAGCCGATTCAATGGTTTAATGGGCCACTTGACTGGACTTGCCCCCCAGGCCTAAGGCTGCCAGCCCTCCCCTGGCAATCAGCATGCCTACCTCTCCAAAAATCTGGGTGAAACTGCTAATATAACCAGTGACACAGGCTTACCTCTCTATAATACCTTTTGAGCGGAACTTATATGCTTTGATGCTGCCTTGCCTATGCAAGTAATCCACACTTCCAGGTGTGTAGAATACCTACCACCTACCATATGCTGGTATTTTTCCCACCAGCTTGAATAATTGCAGTTTCAAGACTGTGGAATGTGTCAATTCAGTGCCTTGAGAGATGAAAGCAGTCTGATTGGAAACCAAACTCTCAAGAGACTTTGGCGGCCATCTTGAGTGAGAGAACCTTTTAAATAAGGGACCCCACATCATAGTTTCACGTTTTTCAGGCAAGTGTGTGGTAGGAAGAGTAACCTGCTTGTGAGGGAATTTGTTTAGCACAGCATCAGGGTCCAGATGAGGTGAGATAACTCAGGGAAGGTTCTTTCTTTACTACAAGCACTCTGGTAAACAGAGGCGTGGAACCGGCGCAGACCGCCGAAACATCCTCTGCCTATTCCAAAAAAGGACACTACCCTTGATAATGGAAGCCGTCCTCTGGTAATATCTATTGTAAACATTGAGATTGCATATTATCTGGATTGCATATATCGGTAATGAAGAGTAGACTTGTGCACAACGGAAAAATTCGTTCCGTTTCGGTTCGTTTCTTTCCGGTCCTGTTGATTCGTAATCATTCGTAATTTTGCTAGACGGGATTTTTCGTGTTCGGACTCATTCGTATTTTTGCAAGCGACATTTTTCGTTGAATTTTTTGTTGCTTTATAATTCGTACTTTCGGTAGAGTACGTTGTTTTTCGTTGATTCTGGACACAACTCCTACTTTCGTAACTTTTTTTGGGTTCGTTGATTCGTAATTTTCCGTGTCTCTCTCACAACGACGCTGCCTATTATGCCTAATGTGCTTCGAATGGATTTGTACTTTTCTAAATACATAGCGGTTATTTGTAACGATTCGAAATCTCGTATTTTACTTTCGTTTTTTACATGCGGCTATAGGCTCCGCCCCTGTACACCATTTTGAGAGGGTTCAGCACGGTGAGGGAGAAGCAGAGAGCAGAGCAGAGTGAGTGTTATTGTGCTTCGAATGGATTCGAAATCTCGTATTTTATTTTCGTTTTTTCATGCGGCTATAGCCTCCGCCCCCTGTACACCATTTTGAGAGGGAGTTCAGCATGGTGAGGGAGAAGCAGAGAGCAGAGTGAGTGTTATTGTGCTTCGAATGGATTCGTACATTCGGAACTTTTTTCATAACAAATTATGCCGAAGACCTTCGGGCATTCGCTATTTTGCGGTATAATTTATTTCGGATTCGGTTTTATTCATAATTGCTCTGTTCGGAAATTCGAATGCTTCCGAATGTCCGAAAGTTGCTAAATTCGGACGAATTTTGATTCGTTACGAAACGAATTGCACAAGCCTAATGAAGAGCAGTTTATCTGTTGCTGCAACCAAACTGTGAAAGATTTATATAAAAAACATCAATACACTAAAAAACTGTGTGCAAATATTTCCTCCCCAATACAAGGTACCAACCATAGGTGTGCGCACAGGGTGTGCTGGGTGTGCCTGGGCACACCCTAATCACCCCATGTACAATAACATTATCCAGGAGTGGCACCAGGTGGGTGGTTTGGGGTGCCAGTGGCCAGTGTAAATGCCCCCATTATATTAAAGGTTAGGTTCAACTATAGGAACACACTGCACTCGTATTTAGAGTGTAGCATAATATGCTCCCAATCAACTGTCTCCCACCATCAAAGCTTCCTCCATGTGGCAGCAGGTGGCGTTCATGCGTGTTTGAGCTTTGGGGTGCACACCCTAATGCAATAGGCTGCGCACACCTATGGTACCAACACAGACTCTATCTATCTATCTATCTATCTATCTATCTATCTATCTATCTATCTATCTATCTATTCTGTAATTGCTGGAAAATCCTTGGAGCATATGACCGCAGATCAGCTCTGTGTGCCCTAATATTTAGGATGTCTGTATAACACCAGATGTAAGAATGAAAATATCATCTCTGGCTGGAGTCTCACTTGGCTCCATTAAATTCTGGCAATAGCAGAGAATGCACAGAGGGGAAGCAATAGCTACTGCCTTAAAAATTATTCAAGCGAGCCTTCCACATTTTCCTGGGCTCACTGCTGGGATGATATGTCTGCTCTGTAGAGGCTATTCTGGGACTGTCACTGCCATTGTAGCAATTCCAAGTTATTTATACATAGCTGCGTTGTTGTGAGAGGAAATCCACTTTGCCAGGCTCCACTGAAATTGCATATCCCCAGCAGAAGAATTATTTCCAAGCAGCAAATAAATATTTACAAGATTGCTTCAGCGTGTGGCACATCCTACATTGTGTGCGGTCTGCGATGCTGGCTTCATTGCCCCTTATTACTACACGTAGTAAATGAATCCAATCTTCACGCATCATTCAAAAAATGGACCCCTTGATGTTTGCTTGCAATATAGTTTAATTACAGACACAAAAGCATCCCAGAACCTTTGCTTCCTTGCCACTGATGACTGCGTGCATTTCAAACATGGGCATCGGGGCGCTTAGCGTGATTGATACATATGGTCAGAGTAAGAATTGGTTTGGGACTGTTGATTTCAGATCCAAGCCCAATCCTCCTGTTTTGCTTGGCAGAAGGAATAGTGAAGCCTTCGCAGTACATAGTGGCTTTCACCCATGCTCAATCACTTGTTCAAAAACAAATTAGCGTTGTAGAGCATTGTAAACAGTGATTGGAAATGCACTACTTTGTGTTTATGATGGGAATATATGTTACCCCAGGCAAGAGACAATCTCCCTGAACTGTGGAAGTCTTGGCTTATAGGAATAGTTGATCTGTCGGAGCAGCTTTCTGTACATAAAAAGTGGGTATATTTTCAAGAGACGGTCTCTATTGGAATAAAGTGTTTAGATGGTGGAACAGCATATATACCTTTTTTAGTGTTCTGTTAGTATCAGCCTTTTACCAAGCAGCAGGATCTCATTCATTTTAAATATATAAAAGGTCTGTAAATAATGCTTAATTAGTAAGGTCTGACAAACAGGTCTGATGTGGACCTTGGACTGGAGACTTTATCCACCCAAAACATTACAAAGCTTCGGGTCTCCAAAACTTTTTAAAATTTGTGAAAACATAAATTTTGTGCCCCTCACAAATGAAACCTGAGTGTGACACAGAGTCTACTGCCATTTGGAAGAGGCATAATTAACTCTTTCCCTTGATATAAAATAGGTGTAAAGGACTCATGACTTACTCAAGTTTCTGGAAAATGTATCTCCCTCAAGCTTACAAATAATAAACATCATCATTAGAAAAAACGCCATCACCATCGAAAAAACTTTGTGTACACAGTCCCACTGGCTCAGTGCAGAACAGTAGTGACAATAAACCCAGTATGGGCAACAGATTCTGGACCGGGCAGCTCACTGATCTAAGGTATGTACAAGGAGATATAAATGGTAATTGGAGGACATGATGTTGAAGAGGCTGGTAATAAGACTTAAGCCAGCCATACTTGGATCAAAATTTGGCCGGTTCAGCAGGAACAAGCCGGATTTTGATCTATGTATGGGCATCCTGGCTATACACAAGTCGATCTCTCGATTGACTTGTGTATAACCAGCCTGTCGGGTTTTTCTCAAACTATTACTGCCACCAACTATAGCCGGCAACACTAATCATTGTGTTCTGCCGGCAGTGAAGGCTCCCCACCGGCAGAACACAAAAGTGTTGCGGGAGGGATTCCCCTATTCACACGGACTGTGTGGATGGGAGAATTAAAGTGGAGCTCCCGCGACCATCCATTTTTTTTTCTTTTTTTAAGTCATTCAATTACTTCCCTTATCACAAAAGAATACTCACTGTTTTGGTGTAATATAGCCTCCGCTGTCCATTTTCGTACGTAAGAAGAACTTATAAAATGTGATGATAGCCGTTTCCATTTTGCTTGTGGGCATGTGAAGCCCACAAGCACTGATTTCCTGGATGCGGTGAATGCTGATCTCCCAACATTCACCGCTCGTTCCTGCGCATGCTCTGTGCTTACGGCGAGCAGCGCCCTAAACTTCCAGGTTGCCATCACAACGGGCGGCATTGTCGGAAGTTCCCGCCCCGTTGTGATGGCAACCAAAACAATAGAAAACAAAAAGATAACAAAGCAAAGCTCAGTACGGCGTCACGCGTCACTTCCTGTTTCTAGATGTCTCGAGATTTCGCAGGGCAGCGTTCCGCACTGACTCTTGGGAAGCATGACACTTAGCTCCCAGGAGACAGTGCTGCGCTGGGGAAAAGCTGTATACACGCCTACTCCAGTGGGTGTGATACACAGGAAGTAACACTATAAACTGAAATTGTAAGGTATTTACAGCGAAAAAAAAATATTGTTGCTGCATTTGAACATCTATGCAGAGAACTGAAGGGGATAGGATTAAGTTGTGAATTTGTGTGGACCTCCGCTATAAGCAATTTTCTTTCTTTCCATCCATGGTGGAAGGAAAGAAAATTGGATAACCTATGGCCTGCCTTTGAATTTGCCGACAATAGCTCTCCATGGTGCTGAAACTGTGGGGTTGATTTACTGGAGAGTGCAAAATCTGGTGCAGCTCTGCATAGAAACCAATCAGTTTCCAGGTTTTATTGACAAAGCTTAATTGAACAAGCTGAAGTTAGAAGCTGAATGGCCACCATGCACAGCTGCACCAGATTCTAAGTGCAACAGTTTAAGTAACTCTCCTTCTGTGTTTGTACACCATTTTAGCACTAGGATGGTGTAATCGTATTTTTAAAAGAAAATCAAACCATGCCACCCTTAGACCCCTTTCACTCTAAGGGCGTATTGCAGGTGCTATAGCGTTAAAAATAGCGCCTGCAATCTGCCCTTAAACTGCTGCTCTATTGTCTAAAGTGTGAAAGCCCGAAGGCTTTCACACTGGAGCGGTGCGCTGGCAGCGCGTCAGGAAAAGTCCTGCCAGCAGCTTCTTTGGAGCGCATTAGGAGCGGTGAACTCACCGCTCCTAATGCGCTCCTGCCCATTGAAATCAATGGGACACCGCGGCTATGCCGCCGGCAATACGCTGCTGTAGCGGTGCATTGCGGGCGGCTTTAACCCTTTATCTGCCGCTAGCGGGGGGGTTAAAAGCGCCCCGCTAGCAGCCGAAATGCGCCGCAAATCCGACGGTAAAATAGCGGCGTTTTACCGCTATTTTACCGCCGACGCTATGGGCGGCACCAGTGTGAAAGGGCTTTTAAAGCTAACCAATTTGACACACCCTAAAGCAAGGGAGTTGCAAGCATGCACCCCCCTTTAATGTTGATATCAGCTCACGCACCCTTTGTCACTGGAGGAGTGATTTGAATGAGGTTCTTCAAAAAACTGGGGCAAATTGTAAGCGAATCTTAAAAATTTGTGTCTCAAAAACTTCAGTTGCAAAATAATTAAAAAGGAAATGGTTTATAAAACATGCTGTGATAGGCAAAATGTCAAAAATCTTGAACTGTTGCTCTAAGGCCATGCTTTTGGCTCTTATTCGTACCTGTGGTTGTGTCTTGCTTTACTACCATGCTGAACTTCTCAGCTTGAACCATGTCAGGTAACAACATCAGCTTCACACCAAGACTGAAAAATCTCGTTGGTAGTTTCTAACTCACTATCCAAAAATAAATATTCAGATAAGCAGTTCTAAGTTCACTCTTTATTCACTTGCTGTATGTTTCTTTAAGACCAGCATTTTCAGAAATGGTTGCCTGGAAGATATGAAAACACAAATTAATGCTGCTCTGTATTATTTAATTTATATATATATATATATATATATATATATATATATATATATATATATATATAATTATATTCACACTATGTTGCCAAAAGTATTGGGATACCTGCTTTTACACGCAGTTGGCATCCCAGTATTCATTCATAGGGTTCAATATTGAGTTGGCCCACCCTTTGCAGCTATAACACCTTCAGCTCTTCTGGGAAGGCTGTCCAGAAGGTTTAGGAGTGTGTCTATGGAAATGTTTGACCATTCTTCCAGAAGCACATTTGTGATGTCAGGCAGTGATGTTGGACGAGAAGGCCTGGCTCGCAATGTCCGCTCTAATATATCACAAAGGTATTCTATCGGGTTGAGATCAGGACTCTGTGCAGGCCAATCAAGTTCCTCCAACCCAAACTCGCTCATCCATGTCTTTATGGACCTTGCTTTGTGAACTGGTGCACAGTCATATTGGAACAGGAAGAAGCCATCTCCAAACTGTTCCCACTAAGTTGGGCACATGAAATTGTCAAAAATGTCTTGGTATGCTGACGCCCTAAGAGTTCCCTTCACCGGAACTAAGGGGCCAAACCCAAACCCGGAAAAACAACCCCACACCATAATTCCCCCTCCACCAAACTTCACACTTGGCACTCAGGCAAGTATCGTTCTCCTGGCAACCGCCAAACCCAGACACGTCCATTGGATTGGCAGACAGAGAAGCATAATACGTCACTCTAGTGAACACGTCTCCACTGCTCTAGGGTTCAGTGGCGGCGTGCTTTACACCACTGCATCTGACACTTTGTATTGCACTTGGTGATGGAAGGCTTAAATGCAGCTGCTCGCCATGGAAACCCATTCCATGAAGCTCTCTATGCACTGTTGTGCTAATCTTAAGGCCACGTGAAGATTGGAGATCTGTAGCTATTGACTCTGCAGACAGTTGGCGACTTCTGCGCACTGTGCGCTTCAGCATGCACTGACCCCACTCTATCATTTTACGTGGCTTACCACTTCGTGGCTGAGTTGCTGTCATTCCCAGTTGCTTCCACTTTGTTATAATACCGCTAACAGTTGACCGTGGAATATTTAGTAGCAAGCAAATTTCACAGATGGACTTATTGCACAGGTGGCAACCTATCACGGTACCATGCTTGAATTCACTGAGCTCCTGAGAGTGACCTATTCTTTCACAAGTGTTTGTAGAAGCAGTCTGCATGCCTAGGTACTTAATTTTATATACCTGTGGCCATGGAGGTGATTGGAACACCTGAATCCAATAATTTGGAGGGGTGACTTGCCAATATAGTGTATATATATATATATATATATCCGCTTCCCGACCGCCGCACACGCTTTTACGTTGATGGAATGGCACGACTGTGCATATGAGCGTATATATACGTCCTCTTTAAAATGCGACCCTGTCGCGAGCTCCGTGACCGCGCCCGTGGGACCCGCGGACCCGATCGCCGCCGGTGTCCCGCGATCGGGTCACAGAGCTGAAGAACGGGGAGATGTTAATGTAAACACAACATCTCCCCATCCTTCCCCTGACACTGTCACTGATTGTCTGTCCCCTGTCATCAGAACAGCGATCAGTGACATGTCACAGCAAGCCATGCACCCTAACAGTTAGAATCACTCCCTAGGTCACACTTAACCCCTCCAGCCCCCCTACAGGTTAACCCCTTCACTGCCAGTGTAATTTTTACAGTAATCAGTGCATTTTTATAGCACTGATCACTGTAAAAATTACAATGGTCCCAAAATGGTGTCAAAAGTGTCCGATGTGTCCGCCATAATCTCGCAGTCACGATAAAAATCCCTGATTGCCGCCATTACTAGTAAAAAAATATTAATAAAAATGCCATAAAACTATACCCTATTTTGTAAACGCTATAACTTTTGCCCAAACCAACCAATAAACGCTTATTGCGATTTTTGTTACCAAAGATATGTAGAAGAATACGTATCGGCCTAAACTGAGGGAAAAAATAAAATGTATATATTTTTTGGGGGTATTTATTATAGCAAAAAGTGAAAAATATTGAATTTTTTTCAAAATGGTCGCTCTATTTTTGTTTATAGCGCAAAAAATAAAACCCGCAGAGGTGATCAAATACCACCAAAAGAAAGCTCTATTTGTGGGAAAAAAAGGACGTCAATTTTGTTTGGGAGCCATATCGCACGACCGCGCAATTGTCAGTTAAAGCAACGCAGTGCCGAATCGCAAAAAGTGGCCTGGTCTTTGGCCAGCAAAATGGTCCGGGGCTGAAGTGGTTAAATATATATAATTTTTTTGGGCTGAATTTGAAATGACTTGCAATTCCTGTAAAGTGGGGCCAAGACTGGGTGAGAATCAGTACAAGGAAACAATCAGATGTATTGCAGTGCAAGGAGCTTCATAAAAGCAAGAGAGAACAGAATGACAAAGCTCAATCATTTTGCTGTTCTCCTTTCACTGTCTAATCACAGGGGAGGGGTTGGAGATCTGTGAGTGAAAGTGAAACTGCAGCAGCGAATGATCTAGTCTTTTGCCTTCCAGACAAGACTATGCTGTGTGGTCGAGCTGTGTACATCTCTGGACTGGAAGGGTAGAAATACAAATCCTTTGGAAGGTAAAATAGCTTCAGGCGTCTGCCTGGAGCTTAGCTTTAAAAAAAAAAAAAAACACTAAGAAAGAAATATATTTTTTTTTTTATAACTAGCAAATAAGATTATAGCTGTTACACAAACTATTACTCAAATAACATCTTAATGTACAATACAAAACATTACACCCGGGTCACATTCAGTGGAGCTCCTATTAACATCCCTGTGTTGTTAATCTTATTGATTAGACACAGAAGACCATTACCATGTTCCGATACATATTCCTTTTAGAGGCCTTAGTAGAAAACGACTGAATGTAGTTTTAAATTAACAGAAAATCCGATTACATGCCAAGTGGCATCTTCCACTCAGCCTTGAAATGGGTGGAAAAAAATTGTGAATCTGGCTGCCTTCATGGAGTATTATAGTCAAAATGATATTTTCTGAGAAGCCTGGAACAATTTTTTTTCAGTAGGTTCATAAAACGAAATGGAAGAAGTGAGTCGAAATACCATGTCAATAACAGCAGAGATAGGTTCACCGTATTCCGGAGCCTCTGTATAGATCATTTCTGTCTAGACTTAGTATTTACTAATGTTAAATCATTATTAATGTAGTTGTATCAGGGGTGGCGGGAGCCCTCTGTTGTCCTCCCAGCTCATATTGATACTGGGAACTATTCAAAGGCAGCCCCCAGTACGGGGATTTCTTCTAAGCAATGTTGTTCAGTCAAGTGAATTTGCAGAGTTACCCTGCAATTCTCATTATGTTCCCCAAGCTGCACATTCGTCTCTGCGTTAAGACTCAGCTTTCCGCACGCCAGCTCGGTCCCCCTAGCATACCACTTGCATAAACATTCTGAGAACAACGGCCCTTTTCATAACAAGAAATGCCTGATGTAATTATTAAACAGAGTATCTATATAATTCACACAAACAATAAAAAGAAAAGTCAAAAAATGTTCAAACTGCATAAGTCAGACTGAACCTCGTTTTAGAGGAAACCTAGCAAGCTTGGAGCTGTTTCTTCGTAGGCTTTTATTCTGGTTTTGTGTTTCGATTTCTTTAGATTTTGGAACGAAAGAGCTACGGTATGCTTTGTGTTTTATTTTTTAGGCTGGGTTCACACTATCTTCGCATTCGGTTTACAGCAGGGGTCCAGTGTGTCCCCCGTTTCCAGTTTCAGGTCCGATTTCAGCACAGGGCCCCCTTTGCAAATTCGCACCGGAGATAATTAAACTGACTCCATAGAGAGAAAGTCAAAATCTCCTGCTAGAAGTACCAAGAAACAAAATTGGGAGTTTTGAGGTGCAAAATTTCATAATTTTATTAAACAAACATGGTTAAAATAGATAAAGTTTAAAACCAGAACATGAAAAATCATGTGGTGACAATACACAAGTTGGTTGCCTCTACATGTTTCGCCATAATCATGGCTTCTTCTGGAGCTTTTGTAAGATCTTTTGTATAATGTCACTAAAAACAAGAAATAAACAATACATTTGAATGAATAATTAGAACGAAGAAAAAAAGGGAAAAAGAAAGGGAAGGGGAGGACACTGATACATACAAAGACCCAAACGGGTCTATCATATTTACAATTTATATATTTACATGGATGCAACATTATATAGATCGTCTGATGGATGTACTCTCATCCCAAACGTGATCAAGGGTCCAAAGGACCCTCAAGGCCCGCCAAGTGGTCCAGCAGAGTATTAGTGTGCCATAAAGGGGATAGTAGCCCTATATTGACACCTGCAAAGGCATATAGTTGACTAGGTTAATACACCACAGTTAATATCACTTCAGCCGAATAATTGACCACAATATAGTAAAACTTAAACCTACCCTTTTATGATAAGAAGTCAAGGAATTTAAGGGCTCATAATTACCGTATATACTCGAGTATAAGCCAAGTTTTTTAATACATTTTTTTGTACTTGAGTCCCGCTGCCTCACTGTGTCCATCTGCAGCCTTATGATCTCCAGCGCTGTGATATGCAGTCTAGTCGGCGGCCGTGCAGTGTAACAAATCCCTTCCTTCTCCTGGTCCATGATAGGCTGAACACTGACTCACTGCTGGGAAACTGAGTCAGTGTTCTGTCACGGACGAGGAGGCTTTGTTACACTACACGGCTGCCGACTAGACTGCATATCACAGCAACACAAAACAAAAATCACAGCGCCGAAGATCATAAGAGATGCATATCACAGCGCCGGAGATCATAAGGCTGCACATGGGCACTGCGCCGGTACATGAGGCACAGAGCAGGTACATGAGGCAGAAAGATTGGCACAGTGAGGCAGGGAGATGGGCACAGTGAGGCTGAGGCATGCAGGTGGACACAGTGAGGCTGCAAATGGGCACAGTGAGGCTAAGGCACGCAGATGAGCACAGTGAGGCTAAGGCATGCAGATAGGCACAGTGGGGCTGCAAATGGGCACAGTTGTCCCTGTTGACGACTCTCTTAGTCGAAACGTGTCTGACCTGCATTACTGCACCCCACATTGCTTTTATTAACCTTTTGTAATCACGTTTTATCTATTTTTGTCATGTTTCTTTGTATGACAATTTTAATCCAATAAACCTTAATTGGTTTAAATTGACCTGCACCATTCGGAGCCTTTTTTTAATTTTTTTTCTCCTTTTTATCCCTCATCACTTGTTCCTGTCGTACCGGGAGTCCACACAGATTTTGTTCCAGTCCTCACAGATCTGCCTCAATCAGTGGAGAAGAGTGCTGCAGTGCATCTGACCATCAACTGAAGGATCCATCCGGACTTCCATTGGCAATCATCAGGACCTGCCTCAATAACCCAGGTCGTCGAGACCGTAAGCATGTGTGACACACTGTTGAACAATAGTTGAGTTCACCTGCTGTGGTAAGATAACCCTATACATATATCTTTTGAAGAACTTGATTGTTTTCAGCGGTCAAATGTTATTTCATGCATCCTGTATCATCTACTGGGGAGGAATATCGTTTATGTCCTTAACCACTTCGCGCCCGGGCCATTGGCAAAAGACATCCGCATTGCGGCGCTCAATTGCCGAGAGGACGTCCATGGACGTCCTCCTGTTTATTTCCGCGATGCACGCCGCCGTGGGCGTGCATCGGGGAAAAGCTGTGCCCGCCATGTCAGGCGGGTGGCGATACGCTTATTGCGATTTTTTTTTACATAAAATATGTAGAAGAATACGTATCGGGCTTAACTGAAAAAAAAAATAGTTTTTTAAAAAAAAAATTGGGATATTTATTATAGCAAAAAGTAAAAAATATTGTGTTTTTTTCAAAATTGCCGCTCTATTTTTCTTTATAGCGCAAAAAATAAAAACCGCAGAAATGATCAAATACCACCAAAAGAAAGCTATATTTGTGGGAAAAAAAGGACGTCAATTTTGTTTGGGAGCCACGTCGCACGACCGTGCAATTGTCATTCAAATCGTGACAGTGCTGAAACCTGAAATTTCGCCTGGGCAGGAAGGGGGTTATGTGCCCAGTTGTCAAGTGGTTAATTCATGGACTCATATACATGTAGCGGGGTCTTCAGATTTAGTGGGATACACCTGGGGGTAGTGTGACCCAGGTGTGTAATTATGTCAGGGTTAAGACCCCTTTTTGTTATTCGTGGAGGATTGGGGGATGCAATATTCTCCTTTGCCTGTGGGTGGCGGAGTACCTACAGGCTCGAGGTTGAATCACTACCACAGTGCTACCCTTTTTGTCCCTTCCTGGAGATGGTACGGCTGGGGCGGGGAACCCGCCGTGGTATCGACGGGAGGAGATAAAAGGGGGAGACGTCCTCACCACGAGGTCTTCGGGGATCATCTCTTCACGCACCCAGGCACCTTCAGCCTGGGTGCGGGCGATTCAAGGTTCCCGGCCTAGGCGCCCTAGGCCTGGCCGGAATGAAGTTGGGGTTCCATCCCAGGCACCTTCAGCCTGGGGTGAGGTACTATTGAGGAGGCCTGGGGCCCGGTGACTTTGACCGGGTCCCGCAAGGGTGAAGTGGTTCCAGGGCGCCCCTTGCGAGGGGACCCGCATCTGAGGTGAGGAGGCTGGGGAGGTCACCCGTTCGAAGACCCGGTGTAGTGTCAACCCGGTGACGGATGGGCCTTCGGTAACTCCCTTGGAGGACATCTTCCCCTGATAGGGGCTGCAACGCAACGGAGGTATTCATGTCAAGACTCCTACAACCCTTGGTCATAGCACAGGGGGTGTAGGGACCCAGATCAGTATAGTGCCTCGACCTGCTCATCCCACCGTATTATGCCATCGCATTGCCTGTATGTGGAGATACGAAATAAACCAACAGTTGGACTGTGATCGGTGTATGGACTCTGTTAATGGGAGCAAAGGGTGGTTTGGTGGTTTCTGCACAACAGACTCGGTACATGCCCAAGACACACCGGCCCGAGGAAACATCAGGTATTGGCCTTCACCTCACCCACAGTTATGGGGAGGACATGGGCCGTAGCGCACCTCACTCTGTCGCGTGACATACCCCTAGCTAAAGAGGACGGGGTGAGGCCGCTACATACATATTGTTTGATTACATATTTTTTTAAGCTTGTGCTTCTGTATCACTCATATGTGGTGTTATTATCATCTATGGTGTCATTTTTATTTCCTTCACTGTGATTTTTAGCACTATCAATATTTTTGATGGACTAGCGCTGCACTATATGTTTTATTTCTGTTTGACTTTGTTTGAGTGCTGGCAGCTGGTGTGCACTTTCTGCTTTTTGGTTTTTGTTTATTTGGGTTTTAGCGCAGTTTTTCCCCCACATCCACAGTTGTTGCTGCAAATGGGCACAGTGAAGCTGCAAGTGGGCACAGTGAAGATGCAAATGGGCACAGTGAGGCTGCAAATGGGCACAGTGAGGCTGCAGATGGGCATTGTTGACTCTCTTTTCCACTTACAGTAGCTGCTGCATTTCTTACCCTAGACTTATACTCGAGTCAATACGTTTTCCCATTTTTTTGTGGTAAAATTAGGTGCCTCTGCTTATATTCAGGTCGGCTTATACTTGAGTATATACGTTATATCGTTCCTAAAAGTATACTTCAAATACTGGTATTAGACTTCAGAAGGACCGTGCCATCTAAGGAAAATACACAAACCATCACAGAACATTATTCCTGCAAATTGAGGCTTTCCAAAACAAATAGATTTTAACTCCTCATCTTACTTAGACACTTCCTTCATTGAAGATAAGCAGATTCCTTTCCTTAGTATCAGTGTAATACCATTAGACCAGGGAAGATCATTTTAATGAATCTATCCCAAGGGAATAACCCCTATGGAGAATAATACGATTAATTTTAGTATCAAACTGATGGCTAGGTTCCAATCAGCAGAAAAACTGAAATCAAACTGCCATAAATCACACACAGGTAAATACAGTGCCTTGCAAAAGTGTTCACCCCCTTGGCTTTTTACCCATTTTGTTACATCACAGCCTTTAGTTCAATGTTTTTTTTAATCTGAATTATATGTGATGGATCAGAACACAATAGTCTAAGTTGGTGAAGTAAAATTAGAAAAAGATATACATAAAACAATTTTTCAGAAATAAAAAAATTATAATTGGCATGTGCGTATGTATTCAGCCCATTAAAAAGCTCTGGTGCAACTTATTACCTTCGGAAGTCACATAATTAGTGAAATGATGTCCACCTGTGTGCAATCTAAGTGTCACATGATCTGTCAAAGTGGGGCTCCTGTCAAATAGCAAAATACATTAAGGCTGGCCTTAGACGGAGCAATTTTCCTTCCTGCATCCACGGGTCCCTCTGGTGGAGCCATTGTGTTCTCCTGGGGGGGGGGGGGGGGGGCAAGCCGTCCCTGCCGGGAGAACACAGTGAATATTGCTAGATTGCAATAATCACATTTAAAATCCGTCAGGCTGGTTGAACCCAAGTTGATTGGGTACAGCTAGTTACGTGATTTATTCATGCCATACTGCTTCGCCAGAAAGATCACTCTACTGCTTTTGAGTTCAGCTTTACTAATTTCTGGATTACCACCCTTACTTATTTTAAAGAGGATTGCCCTATTTCTTATCAGCGTGGACTTAAGGTATCTAAAGTTGAATTAAGGATCATGAAATATTATGCTTGAACTCTGGTGGAGGCATAGAGCAGATAATAGACATTAGATTTGGATTGTACATTAGAAAATGATCTGAATGCTGACACATCTCCTATTACTTTGGATGGCTTCATTCATACAAATGAGAGCTCATATTTTGGTGGTAGAGTCCCTTTGCGTACTTCTGCAGTAGTGTGGAAATTAGGAGCCCAAATTTACAAGCATCTCAATAGCCAGTAGATATAATGGGAAATAGTTTTGTGCCTCCTTGTCTTGCAACCCTGTCAAAATTCATGTATGGGAAACAAATATATTTGTTGCTTAGCCTAGGTTCACACTAATGCTGCATAATCATACATTTTTTAGTATGTTTTTGCATGTTTTTACACGTGTTTTCATGTTTTTTATGCATTTTTTTTTGTAGGAGAAGTAGACTAGTTGTTAAACACAAAACCCTGCCAAAAATGCACCAAAATGCATATATATGCATTTTTCATGTCGTTTTCATGTGCTCCCATTTTTTATCCAACAAAGTCTTATTAAGATTTTGCAGAGGTACAGGGCATACAAACACCCCTCGACATTGCGGGGTAAGAAGGCATTACAAACATACATTTCAGAGCGGATCTGGACTAGGGGCCAACCGGTCATCTAAATGACTTACACACTCTCTCAAATATTAAAGCACTAGAAACACATCTCATCCTATATTGAAGCCTAGCAATCTATCAGCCACCAAGTCCACCGGGGCCAAGCCCGGTACATCCAACCATTTTGCCCATAGCTTCTCGAATTTATGAGCACTACCCCTATGCTGATAAATCATCTTCTCCATCCTCAACACCATCCCAATATTAGTAATCCATTCCTTCAAGGTCAGGGGAGCCTCCGCTTTCCAGTGTACCATGATGAGTTTCCTCGCCTGAAACACATGTGCTCCCATTTAAAGTGGATGTAAACCCACTCTCATCCTTTTTTAAACTACTGCCATAGTGCTGATCTATAAGGATATAGATGCCTCCTGCATGTATCCTTACCTGTCAAATGACTCCCCTCTGTCTGTTATAAGAACTGAAAAACTGAAGATTATGTGGGTGGATCTGTTGTCTGGAGCTCGGTGGGTGGAGTCGTGATGTCAGTAGACTCCCCGCCCACCTCTACACTCCCCTTGTCAACATGCATTTTCTCCTGTGTATTCCTTCTGCTATGATCACTAACATCCAGTCAAAATCCAGAAAAGTAACCACATGACTTCAGAAAAGGAGTGGGGGTGGGAATTTAAAAATAATGCCTGTCTAAAGCTAGTGCACAACATATGTACATAACCTGTCACTCAAAGCAAGGGGGCAGAACGGACAAAAGTTTTTCTCTGTTTGGCCGTTTTATCTCACTGAACAATAAAAGAGGATTGCTCAGAACTGGATTAACTCTTTGTGGCAAGACCTGGCACAAATGATAGGAAATCTTATACTCTACATTGTGACAGCAAAAAAGAAAAAAAACTCCACTTTAAGTATATGGGTCAAAAATGCACCATGCTGCACCAAAAGAAGCACCTGCGCCTTTTCAAAATCACACTGCACACCATGTTGCATTAATGTGAATGGACACCATTGAGAATAATGTCATGCATTGCAGCACTATGACAGACCCAGAAAAAATTGCACTAGTGGGAACAGAACCTTACTCCTAAAAGAGTAAAATATTACAATTTCCACCAAGCAGATGAAGGAAACTCTCATAGAGCACATATATCAGTCATAGAAATGCATACCTAGGGATTACTTTGAATGAAAAATGCATGTCAAAGCTATCAGTAGATCCAGAGTTATAGGTAGCTGCAGTTATGCAAATCCTGTAAAAGTCTAGTTTGGCCCCATCCATTTCCACTTCTTGATCCCCCTTATTGATCAGTGATACAACACATATCATCATTATTAAAGGCTAATAGGGAGTCACAAGAGCCAGGACACTCACAATCTAGAAAGACTTGCAGCTAAGGTCAAAATCTGGCTATAACGTAAAGGTTATCCGTAGTCCAAATAGTTGGCTTCATTTTTGGATACAGTAGGGAATAGTTAACATGGCTGTTAGGTTCATTTTGCAGTTTACTTTTACTTCAAATCACTTCCTGCCCTTGAGATACAATGGGAAGAGAAAGGAAATTAGAGGAAGGGGAAATTTCCTCGTAGACAGTTGTCATTGGAATAATTATCTCAGTTGGATAAAAGT
Organism: Rana muscosa; assembly: GCA_029206835.1. NCBI lineage: Eukaryota > Metazoa > Chordata > Amphibia > Anura > Ranidae > Rana > Rana muscosa. Next base: position 90,181,743 of record JARGYO010005626.1, read on the forward strand.
GAAGGAGTGGTGCTGGAACAGTGACATGGAGCCAGGTAAATGTTTAGGGATAGAGGACAGTGGGACAGGTAGTGGGGCATTTTTTACCTTAATGCCGCGTACGCACGATCGGAATTTTCAACAACAAAACCGTGGATTTTTTTTTTCCGACGGATGTTGGCTCAAACTTGTCTTGCATACACACTGTCGCACAAATGTTTTGAACGTCAAGAATGCAGTGATGTACAACACTACGACGGCACAATAAAACGGAAGTCCCATACCAAGTGCGCCACCCTTTGGGCTCCTTCTGCTAATCTCGTGTTAGTAGAAGTTTCGTGAGAGCCGATTCGCGTTTTTTAGCTTAACGCAAAAATAAAAATAAAATTATGGAGATCACTAGAAAATAATTTTAACCACTTAAGGACCACCGCCTGTACATTTACGTCGGCAAGGGGGCACGGACAGGCATAAGCACGTACCTGTACGTCCCCTTTAAGATGCCGCCGTGTGGTCGCGCGCGTGCCGCCGGCGGTGCGCTCGCGACCCTGCCGCTTTCTCCGTGAGCCTGACCGTGGGTCCCGCGGACTCGATCGCCGCGGGGATACCCGCGATCGCCTCAGGGAGAGATAGAGCGGGGAGATGCTGGTGTAAACAAGCATCTCCCCGCTCTGCCTAGTGACAATGACACTGATCTCCGCTCCGTGTAGTCGGAGCGGAGATCAGTGTCATGTCACACACAGCCCATCCCCCCTACAGTAAGAAGCACTCCCTAGGAAACACTTAACCCCTACAGTGCCACCTACTGGTTAACCCCTTCACTGCCAGTATCATTTTCACAGTAATCAGTGCATTTTTATAGCACTGATCGCTGTAAAAATGACAATGGTCCCAAAATGGTGTTAAAAGTGTCCGATGTGTCCGCCATAATGTCGCAGTCACAAAAAAAAAATTGGTGACCGCCGTCATTATTAGTAAAAAAAAAAAATATTAATAAAAATGCCATAAAACTACCCCCTATTTTGTAAATGCTATAACTTTTGCGAAAACCAATCAATAAACGCTTATTGCGATTTGTTTGACCAAAAATATGTAGAAGAATACGTATCGGCCTAAACTGAGGAAAAAAAATATTTTTTTTATATATTTTTTGGGGATATTTATTATAGCAAAAAGTAAAAAATATTGCATTTTTTTCAAAATTGTTGCTCTATTTTTGTTTATAGCGCGGAAAATAAAAACCGCAGAGGTGATCAAATACCACCAAAAGAAAGCTCTATTTGTGGTAAAAAAAGGACTTAAATTTTGTTTGGGAGTCACGTCACACGACCGCGCAATTGTCAGTTAAAGTGACGCAGTGCTGAATCGCAAAAAGTGGCCTGGTCTTTGACCAGCAAAATGGTCCGGGGCTGAAGCAGTTAAAATAATAAAAAAAACAGATCTTGATTAAAATAAAAAAAGGAAAAAAGATCACTATAAAAATTAATTCTAAACATTATTATGGAGATCTGGCTTTAAAAAATAAAAAGATTATTCAGGAGATCACGTGAAATAATAAAGAAATAAGTTTATCAGCAGCAAAACAACTTCATTATTCTAGCATTAGAAAGAAGAAAAGAATGCGCTGCATTAAAATATGAAAAAAAATTGCAGCGTGACAAATGTGCTATCTCCATTATGAACGCTAGTTTTACCAGACTCAGATTGATTCAGAGCATGCGTGGAATTTTTTGCGTCGGAATTGGATACACACGATCGGAATTTCCAACAACAACTTTTGTCGTCGGAAAAATTAAGGAACCAGCTCTCAAACAGCTCTCAAACATTTGTTGTCGGAAAAAAGGGTTCAAATCGTCACTTTGCCGGCGGTTCGGCGGTGCTGCCCATTGTTTTCAATGGGCAGGGGCACTTTAGGAGCTACACCGCTCTTACAGCGCTGCAAAGATGCAGCTTGCAGGACTTTTTTTTACCGTCCTGCCAGTGCAGCGCCCCAGTGTGAAAGCCCTCGGGCTTTCACATTGGAATGAGAGGAGAGGCTCTTTCAAGGCGCTTTGCAGACGCTATTTTTAGCGTTTCAGCGCCTGTAAAGCGCCTCACTGTGAAAGTAGCCTAATGCAGAGAATGCTTTAACCACCTCCTGCCCACCGTATTGTAAATTGACAGGCGCAAGGTGGCTCTTTCGTTTTGGGACGATGTCATTTGACGTCATTCCACTCTCGCCATGCTTGTGCGTCCCCGGTTCACTGTGTCCCTGGGACATGGCGCATCAACCATCTTGGTAAAGAGCCGATGACTCAGCTCTTTACCCATGTGATCGGCTGTATCCAATCACAGCTGATCACATTTAAACAAGGAAATGCAGATTATTGGCTCTCCTCGCCTCACACTGAAAGCGACATTTCCTCACAGGGGAGAGCTGCACAGATAATCAGGGCACTGATCATCAGTACCCTGATGATCAGTGCAGCCCCAACAGTGCACAGCAGTGATGCCAGGCAGTGCCCATCAGTGATGTCAATCACTGGCCATCAGTGATGCCAGTCAGTGCTGCCTTTCAGTGCCCATTAGTGCCTGTTCATCAGTGCCACCCATCAGTGCCGCCCACCAGTGCCGCCAATCAATGTCCATAAGTGCTGTCTATCCATTCAACATATCAGTGCCACCTATCAGTGCCAATCTGTGCCATCTATCAGTGTGCATCAGTGCTGCATATCAGTGCTGCCTATCAGTGCCCATCAGTGCTGCATATTAGTGCCTCCTCATTAGTGCCACCTCATCAGTGCCCTTCAGTGCTGTCTCATCAGTACCCATCAGTGCCGTCTTATCAGTACCCATCAGTGCAGCCTATCAGTGCCCATCAGTGCAGCCTCATCAGCGCACATCAGTAAAGGAGAAAATTACTTATTTACAACATTTTATAACAGAGACTAAGAAAAACACATTTTTTTCAAAATGTTTGGTCTTTTTAAAAACAATTTGCAAAAAATAAAAATGGCAATTAAATACCATAAAAAAAAAGCTCTATCTGTCTCAAAAAAATATAAACATTTTGTTTGGTACAGCATTGCATGACCACGCAATTGTCATTCAAAGTGCGATAGCGCTGAAAGCTGAAAGTGTGCCTGGGCAGGAAAGGGGTGAAAGTGCCCAGTATTGAAGCGGTTAAAGTGGTTCTAAAGGCAGAAGTTTTTTTTACCTTAAAATGGATGTAAACCCTCTTCTATACACAGTGAAGTGAACAGCCTCAGATGATACACAGAGATGAAACAAATCAAAACAAAACAAGTTTTACATGTATATCTGCTGTCTTCGGCTTAATATACTGTTTAGAAAGTGCACATCGCGTTAGAATTTTCACTGATTGGAGGAAAGGCACCCCCCCCCCCCCCTCCAGATACGCAGAGACTTTCAGAGCTGTCCTGTGAGTAAAGCAGCTTTCTGCTAATCTATTTATAGCACCCACCCTGACACAAAATTCAGGCTGCTTTTATCACATGTGTCGGAGAACTTGTCAGAAGTTATCAGGTTGATAATAGAAGAACGGAGCAGGAGAAAGCCACGGGACTTAGTGCTTTGCAGAGAGATAAGAAAACACTCCAGATATATGTGCCTAGCTTAAATTTCATGAATTGGGTTTACATCCACTTTAACCCCCATAGCGGTATTCCCGAGTCAGGCTCGGGGTGATTTTTTTATGCTAAAATCGGTAACCCTGAGCCAGACTCGGGTTGCATCGCAGTATCCAGGGGAAGTAACTTACCTTGTTCCCTGGATCCTGCGATGTCCTCCCGCAGTGTGTGCGAGCCGTGTCTCGCTCGATCCTCACTGCCGAGTGCCGAGCTCCGTTCCCTGCGATGTTGCGGCGCACAGAGGCGGAGTTCGGCGCCAAATTCAAAAAGGTAAACACATAGTATATATACAGTATACTGTAATCTTACTGATTACAGTACTGTATGTAATAATTACACATCCCCTTTGTCCCTAGTGGTCTGCCCAGTGTTTATATTATAAAAACTTTTCTTTCTGCCTGGAAACTGGAGATTGTCCATAGCAACCAAAAAGTGTCCCTTTATGTCAAAAGTGGTTTTAGACCAGCTAAAAAACAGCGATAATAAATTACAATCACTCGCAAAATTGAGCGATAGCGATTTGTGGGGAAATTCGTCAGCAAACAAAAAATCTAATGACAGCGACAATTCTGCAACTGAGCAAATTTCAGTGTTTTTGATTTGATTACATTATTGAATAATTTTTATTATAATTACATTACTATTTGTTATAATTATTTATAGTTATTTATTATATTATAATTTATGATTTTGTGTTTCAAACTTTATCATAACCGGGATGTCTTCTAGACTCTTGTTTGGTCAGGTTTAAGTGAGTTATTCCTAAGAATCGCAGGCCTACAATACATAACACCAAATTTCCATGCAAAATAATTGTACCGCTTTTGGTACATAATTCCAGACAGAATCATACCGCCAGGGAGGTTAATGCATTCTATGCATTAAGATAAAAAAACCTTCTGTATGCAGCAGCACCCCGAGCCCCCCCGCCCTTATCCTTACCTAAGCCTCATCTCAATCCAGCGATGGGTATAAGAGGCTCGGCTCTGCAGGGACTCTCCCTCCTCAATGGCTGAGACAGCAGCGGGTGCCATTAGCTCCCGTTGCTGTCAATCACAACCAGTGAGCCAGGAGAGAGAGGGGTCAGGGCCGAGCATTAGGGAGGAGCCAGGAGTGCAATTGGGGGACACAAGAAGAGGAGGATCAGGACTGCTGTGTGCAAAACCACTGCACAGAGCAGGTAAGTATAACATGTTTGTTATTTTTATTTTTTTAAGTCAAGACTTTAACCACTTTAGCCCGGACCATTTTGCTGGTCAAAGACCAGGCCACTTTTTGCGATTCTGCACTGCGTCGCTTTAACTGACAATTGCGCGGTCGTGCAACGTGGCTCCCAAACAAAATTGACGTCCTTTTTTTCCCACAAATAGAGCTTTCTTTTGGTGGTATTTGATCACCTTTGTGGTTTTTATTTTTTGCGCTATAAAAAAAAAGAGTGACAATTTTAAATAAAATTCAATATTTTTTTACTTTTTGCTATAATAAATACCCCCAAAAAATATATATATATATATTGTGAGGGGGTTAACTCGGTAGCGGGTGTGTGTGACCCCCTGGTTGGGCTCCCCACACAAAAACAGGGCCAGCAGACGGAGGTTGTGGTTTTCAAAATCAAAAGGTGCGGTTTATTTCTCTATGTACAGTGACAAAAACACAGCAAAGCCAAAAAGAAACAAACAAAATAAATCCTGGTCAGTTTGACCTCTGACTAAACATGCAGGTTTCCTAAACTAACAACTGGGATCAGCCTAGTGCTGTCCTAGTCCCTAAGTCCCTGGTTTAGTAAAAGTCCAAACAAATAGCCACACAGGCTTTGCCTCACCGCACAGGGGTTCACTCTCCCTAGACAGTCCACACAGGTCTGGTTCCAGGCATGAGCTAACATCTAATGAATCTGGGAGTTTCTTATAGAGGCCTAAATGAGCTGACAAGGTTCAGCTGGTCTCATCAACTCCCTGTCTGCACGACGCCCAGCCCTCTCCCTAGAGGTATGAGTCATCCATGAGCACACTAGCCTTATACAACTCTCCACCTAGTTGTACAAATCGGCGTAAAGCCTGAATCTGGGCGAAATATATCTACCCCCCTGGATGCAACCAGGTGACTTTACCTTCCTGCTGTCACATACCCCCCCCCTCTTGTTTTAACCTCGGGGTTGGAACACCAGCAATCAGGCATTCATGTACTCGAGACAAAGCATCCACATTCCCCATTTGAACGCCAGGGCGATGCTTTACTGTGAAGTTGAATTCCTGGAGGGCCAGGAACCACCTATTCACTCTTCTATTTGTTTCCTTGTTTTGAGCCATCCACTTTAACGGAGCGTGATCCGTAACCATGTCAAAGTGCCTACCTAGCAGATAGTACCGAAGGGAATCTAGAGCCCACTTCACCGCTAAACACTCCTTTTCAACCGTGGCGTAATTTACCTCATGGGACTTCAACTTCCTGCTGAGGTAAATGACTGGGTGCTCTTCCCCGTTCCAGACCTGGGACAATACTGCTCCTAACCCCACATCTGACGCATCACTTTGTACGACAAAGTCTTTAGAGAAGTCGGGTGAGTACAACACTGGCTGGCTACATAAGGCTTGTTTCAAGAATTGGAATGCTGCCTCAGCCTCGGGGGTCCATTTAATCATGACCGACCCTTTCCCTTTCGTCAGGTTGGTTAGGGGCACAGCCTTAGAAGCAAAGTGGGGAATGAAGCGCCGATAATAACCCGCGATTCCCAGAAAGGCTCGTACCTGCTTCTTGCTGTTGGGACGTGGCCAACTCTGGATGGCCTCGACTTTGTTGAGTTGGGGTTTTATTACTCCCCTGCCAATGGTGTACCCAAGATATTTGGCCTCCTCCTGCCCAATGGTACACTTCTTGGGGTTAGCCGTAAACCCCGCTTCCCAAACAGAGTCCAGGACTGCTTGCACTTTTGGCAGATGTGAGGCCCAATCTGTGCTATGGACAATTACGTCATCCAGGTAAGCCGCAGCATACTTCCGATGGGGCCTCAGCATCTGGTCCATTTTCCGCTGGAATGTGGCCGGCGCATTCTGTAACCCGAACGGCATTCTCTTATATTGGAACGCCCCGTCTGGGGTTACAAATGCGGTTTTCTCTTTGGCCGACTTGGCCAGGGGAATTTGCCAATACCCTTTTGTGAGGTCAAGAGTCGTCATGTATCGGGCTGTTCCCAGCCGGTCGATCAACTCATCTATACGTGGCATGGGGTAGGTGTCAAATTTTGTAACTTTGTTCAACTGACGAAAATCGTTACAAAATCGCCAGCTCCCATCCGGTTTAGGCACCAACACAATGGGACTAGACCAATCACTTTGGGACTCCTCTATCACCCCTAAGTTCAGCATTTTCTGTACTTCCTCCCGTATTGCCTCCCGTCGGGCCTCTGGGATCCGATAGGGTTTTAACTTCACCCTTTCACCGGGCGGGGTAATAATATCATGCTCTACCCCAGATGTTTGTCCCGGCAGCTCAGAGAACACCTCCTTGTTGCGAAGCACAAACTCCTTAACCTCCTGTTGTTGGGGTTGTGACAAGGTGGCTGCTATTCCAACCTCCGGAATCACGCAACCAGTTTGAGCTGGTGACCAAGTTTCTGCGACTAGGGACTCTCTATCCCTCCAGGCTTTCAACAGATTAACGTGATATATCTGTTCGGGCTTTCGCCTTCCTGGTTGTCTGACCTTGTAATTCACTTCGCTCACTTTTTCCATTATCTCGTAGGGGCCTTGCCATTTGGCAAGGAATTTACTTTCAACCGTAGGGACAAGTACCAATATCCTATCCCCCGGGGAAAAGGTACGGGTCTTTGCTCCACGGTTGTACACTCTCTGCTGTGCCAACTGCGCTTGGGCCAAATGTTCCTTCACGATGGGCATTACCTGTGCAATTCGATCTTGCATCAGGGCGACATGCTCAATCACACTCCTGTGGGGAGAACTCTCACTTTCCCAAGTTTCCTTGGCAATATCCAACAGCCCTCTTGGGTGTCTCCCATACAGTAACTCAAAGGGGGAGAATCCCGTAGAGGATTGGGGCACCTCCCTAATAGCAAACATCAAATAAGGAAGTAGACAGTCCCAATCCTTTCCATCTCTATCCACCACTTTCTTCAACATTTGTTTTAGGGTTTTGTTGAATCTTTCAACCAGCCCATCGGTTTGGGGGTGATACACAGATGTACGCAATTGCGTCACTTTGAACAATTTACACAGCTCTTTCATAACCCGGGACATAAAGGGTGTACCTTGGTCCGTAAGCAGTTCTTTACAAATACCCACCCGGCTAAAAACAAGAGATAGCTCTTTGGCTATGGTTTTGGCCGAGGTATTTCTGAGAGGGATCGCTTCTGGATAACGGGTGGCATAGTCCATTATAACCAATATGTACTGGTGCCCCCTAGCGGACTTGATTATAGGACCTACCAAATCCATTGCGATTCTCTCAAACGGGACCTCAATGATGGGTAGAGGGACCAGCGGGCTACGGAAATGTGGCATCGGGGCCGACCTCTGACACACAGGGCAGGAGGAACAATAATTTTCTATGTCCTTCATCACCCCAGGCCAATAGAATCTCTGTAATACCCTCTCTCGGGTTTTCTCTGTCCCCAGATGACCTCCAAGAATGTGCCCATGGGCCAACTCCAACACCAACTTCCTGTAAGGTTTGGGCACCACCAGCTGCTCAACGGTTTCTTCTGCCCTTTTTGCCACCCGATACAGTAGGTCCTTCTCTACGCTGAAGTATGGGTAAGTGCAGGTATTATCTGGGTTCACTAACTCGCCATCTATTTCCACTACGTTTTCCCGTGCCTTTATTAGGGCGGGGTCTTTTAACTGTTCTGTGGCAAAATTTTCCCTGTGAACCTCCAGATCAGAAAACTCCACAGACGGTAGGTTTTCGTCTGAGGAGGTGGGCTCCTCTCCAGTTTCTTGAGTCTCCCCTGCCAATACTGACAAGGGAAATTCTGGAGAGTCCTCACCACTCTCAGAGGAGTTCTGGCTATCACATTCCTGGTACATAGGGGCACCAGTGGGGGGCTCAGGATCATCCCACAGTTCCCAGAACTTCGGAAAATCCCTTCCCACAATGGCGTCATGCGGTAACTGAGATACTAAGCCCACTGGATGAGAGAGGGTACCTTTGGGGGTCTCGAAACACACTGTAGTCACTGGATACTCTCGGGTGTCCCCATGCACACAAATAACAGCTACCTTGCTATTCCCAGAGACCTCTGTTTTAACTAACTCAGCCTTTATCAGGGTCACAAGGCTACCTGAATCCAACAATACCACAACATTTCTACCATTAACACACATTTTGCATAAATGTTTCTCAGTTCCTCGAATGGCAGTGCATGCGACTGTCGCACACAGCGACTGACGTCTGCCCGTCAGAAAGTCACACTGCATGGGTTCCTCCACAACCGGGCAATTGGCTGCAATATGTCCCGCTTGCCGGCAGCGGTAGCAAACGATCCTTCTTGCGGCCTCTTGAGCCGCTGATTTCCCAGGCTGTTCTCGCCAAACTTGGGGTAGAGCTCCCACCCTCTCACTCTCTCCACCCTCACCCCTTGGAATCCTCTTATCCGCCCCTGGGGATGGTCTGGTCTTAGGGTGGAAAGTCCGAGAGTCTCTGGAAGAGGCCGTCAGGTTCTCTGTAGCCAAGTATCTCTCTACACGATCCACAAGTTTACCGGCCGTTTCTGGGTCTCCGTGGCTTACCCACTTTTGAATGGCGGTAGGAAGAGCTCTCAAGAAACGATCCATCACAACACGTTCCACAATCTCCGGTGCGGACAAAGTCTCTGGCTGTAGCCACTTCCTGCTCAGGTGAATGAGATCATACATTTGAGACCTGGGGGGTTTTCCAAGCTGGAAAGTCCAGTTATGCACACGCTGAGCCCGGACAGCCAGGGTGACACCCAGCCTTGCCAATATTTCAGCTTTTAGCATCACATAGTCTTTTGCTTGGTCAGGCTCTAGGTCATAGTAAGCCTTCTGCGATTCACCAGTTAACAGAGGAGCCACCAGTCCAGCCCACTGCTCCTCAGGCCACTTTTCTCTTTCAGCAGTCCTTTCAAATGTGGTCAAAAATACCTCTGGATCATCCTCTCCAGTCATTTTTGTCAATAAACGACTCACCCCAAAGGACGCGGTATTAGTGGGACGGCTTTCCTCACTGGTCTGCGGACGTTGCTGCATTACTGCTTCCATTTGTTGTAGTCTCTGCTCTTGCTTCTGTAACAGGTCTATGAAGCGGGCCTCAGATTGCTGCTGGGCTTGTTGATGAGCTTGCTGCTGGGCTGCAAGGCTCCTTTGCAAACCTGCATTTGTCTGCTGTTGATTGGCATTTGCTAGAGCCAGCTGTTTCAGTATCTCCTCCATGCTGGCTTAAAAAAACTGCCACTGGTTCTCCACCAACTGTGAGGGGGTTAACTCGGTAGCGGGTGTGTGTGACCCCCTGGTTGGGCTCCCCACACAAAAACAGGGCCAGCAGACGGAGGTTGTGGTTTTCAAAATCAAAAGGTGCGGTTTATTTCTCTATGTACAGTGACAAAAACACAGCAAAGCCAAAAAGAAACAAACAAAATAAATCCTGGTCAGTTTGACCTCTGACTAAACATGCAGGTTTCCTAAACTAACAACTGGGATCAGCCTAGTGCTGTCCTAGTCCCTAAGTCCCTGGTTTAGTAAAAGTCCAAACAAATAGCCACACAGGCTTTGCCTCACCGCACAGGGGTTCACTCTCCCTAGACAGTCCACACAGGTCTGGTTCCAGGCATGAGCTAACATCTAATGAATCTGGGAGTTTCTTATAGAGGCCTAAATGAGCTGACAAGGTTCAGCTGGTCTCATCAACTCCCTGTCTGCACGACGCCCAGCCCTCTCCCTAGAGGTATGAGTCATCCATGAGCACACTAGCCTTATACAACTCTCCACCTAGTTGTACAAATCGGCGTAAAGCCTGAATCTGGGCGAAATATATCTACCCCCCTGGATGCAACCAGGTGACTTTACCTTCCTGCTGTCACAATATATAAAAAAAAATCCTCAGTTTAGGCCGATACGTATTCTTCTACACATTTTTGGTGATTTTTATTGTGGCTGCGACATTATGGCAGACACTATTGACACTTTTGACACATTTTTGAGACCATTGTAATTTTTCCAGCGATCAGTGCTATAAAAATGCACTGATAACTGTGAAACTGACACTGGCAGTGAAGGGGTTAACCACTAGGTGGCGCTGTAGGAGTTAAGTGTTTCCTAGGGAGTGCTTCTTACTGTAAGGGGGATGAGCTGTGATTACACGGAGCGGTGATCAGTGTCATTGTCACTAGGCAGAGCGGGGAGTTGCTTGTTTACATTAGCATCTATCTCTCCGTGAGACGATCGCGGGTATCCCCGCGGCGATCGAGTCCGCGGGACCCACGGTCAGGCTCACGGAGAAAGCAGCAGGGTCGCGCGCGCGTCCACATGGCGGCATCTTAAAGGGGACGTACCTGTATGTACCTATGCCTGTCCATGCCATTCTTCCGACGTAAATATACAGACGGTGGTCCTTAACCACTTAACGACCACCCACTGTAAATATACGTCAGCAGAATGGCACCGACAGGCAGAATCACGTATATGTACGTGATTGCCTTTGTATAGTTGGGGGGTCCGATCGGACCCCCCTTCTTTACAGTGAGCGGTCGTTTTACCTTCGGGAGCGATCCGGCATGAGGGGACGGCCGTTCGATTCCGGCCACCCCCTCTCGATCGCTCCCGGCGAATGAGAGAGCTTCCCCTGCCTGCCAGGAAGGAGGAAGTGATGTCATCTCTCCTGGGGCGCTCACATATACCGAGCGCCGTACAGGAGAAGATGCAGGTTAGTACACAAAACAGCACACTGACACCAGGACACATAGGCACATAAATCGCCCCCCAGGCCCCCCCAGACACCCCTAGATCACCCCCCAGCCCCCCCCAGCCCCCAGTCACAGTGTCACTGATTGCAGTGACCATTTATTTAGTGATCACTGCAATCAGTGACATTTGTGACTGTAAAAGTGTCACTACATTTAGTTTTAGGTCCAGTGTAGCCCCCTAACCCCCCCTAATAAAGGTTTAACCCCCTGATCACCCCCCAGATAACCCTTTCACCCCCTATCACCACTGTCACTAAGCAATCATTTTTCTGATCGATGTCTTAGCGTCGGTGATGCTGATCGGTAGCCAGTAATTTTTTTTAGGTTCGCCGCAGGTTTTTATAGCGTCGGGTACCCCCATATATTACCTAATAAAGGTGTAACCCCCTTGATCACCCCCCAGGTAACCCTTTCACCCCCTAGCACTGCCGTCACTATGCGATCATTTTTCTGATCGATGTCTTAGCGTCGGTGATGCTGATCGGTAGCCAGTAATTTTTTTTAGGTTCGCCGCAGGTTTTTATAGCGTCAGGTACCCCCATATATTATCTAATAAAGGTTTAACCCCCTGATCGCCCCCCAGGTAACCCTTTCACCCCCTATCACCACTGTCGCTAAGCAATCGTTTTTATGATCGTTGTCTTAGTGTCGGTGATGCCGATAGGTAGCCAGTAATTTTTTTTTAGGTTCGCCGTCAGGTTTTTATATAGCGTCAGGTACCCCCATATATTACCTAATAAAGGTTTTAACCCCCTAATTGCCCCTAGTTAACCCTTTCACCAGTGATCATCATATAAGTGTTACGGGTGACGCTGGTTAGTTAGTTTGCTTTTTATAGTGTCAGGGCACCGGCCGTATATAACCCAATAAAGGGTTAACCCCCTAATCGCCCGGCGGGTGATATCAGTTAGGTTTTAGCGTCAGAGAGGGTTTGCGTCACACCCCAGGCAGCGTCAGGTTAGTGCCAGTAGCGCTAACACCCACACGTGAAGCATACACCCCCCTTAGTGGTATAGTATCTGATCAGCTCAATATCTGATCTGATCAGATCTATACTAGCGTCCCCAGCAGTTTAGGGTTCCCAAAAATGCACTGTTAGTGGGATCAGCCCAGATACCTGCTAGCACCTGCGTTTTGCCCCTCCGTCCAGCCCAGGCCACCGAAGTGCAGTATCGATCGATCACTGTCACTTGCAAAACACAACACACATAACTGCAGCGTTCGCAGAGACAGGCCTGATCCCTGCGACTCCAGTGCTGTAGGAGGTAATTTCACCACCACAGTTAAAAAAAAAAAAGCATATATGCCAAAGCATTGGGGCAGCAGGGGCGGAGGAGCAATTTTGCTCCTAATGCCGCGTATATACGGTTGAAATTCCGACGGAGGCTTGCCCGTGGAAAAGTCTGACCATGTGTACGCGGCATAACTTTTGCGAGAAGATGCCCCCATGCTTCGGCATATATAAATGGTGCATGTATGCCCATCATTAGAAGTGGGTGGATGAAGGGCGGTATTCTAATGGTGGGCATACCCACCAATCAATCTTTTTTTTTCGTTCAGCCAACAGGCTGCATGAAAAAAAAGATTACAATACATGTCCAACAAGGACCAGCAACGTACTGGTATGTTGCTGGACTTTGAATGTTTATACCAGAATGATGCCTGCGGGTTTAGGTATCATCTTGGTATCATTCTTTTCAGCCAGCGGCCGGCTTTCATGTAAAAGCAATCCTAGTGGCTAATTAGCCTCTGGACTGCTTTTACAAGCAGTGGGAGGGAATGTCCCCCCCCCCCGGATATAAAAAGCGCCATTGGGAAATTGGGAAAGCATTTTATCACACCGATCTTGGTGTGGTCAGATGCTTTGAGGGCAGAGGAAAGATCTAGGGTCCAATAGACCCCAGTTTTTTCAAAAAAGAGTACCTGTCATTACCTATTGCTATCATAGGGGATATTTACATTCCCTGAGATAACAATAAAAGTGATAAAAATAAATAAATATGGAAGCAACAGTTTAAAAATAAAATAAAAAAGCCAAATTAATAATAAAAAAAAAAAAAAAAAAAAAAAAAGCACCCCTGTCCTGCCCTGCTCTTGCCCAATGGCGAACGCAAGCGTCGGTCTGGCGTCATATGTAAACAGCAATTGCACCATGCATGTGAGGTATCACCGCGAAGGTCAGATCGAGGGCAGTAATTTTAGCAGTAGACCTCCTCTGTAAATCTAACGGGGTAACCTGTAAATGCTTTTAAAGGCTTTTAAAAATGTATGTAGTTTGTCGCCAATGCGCGTTTGTGCGAAATTTTAAAGCATGTCGTGTTTGGTATCTATGTACTCGGCCTAAGATCATCTTTTTTATTTCATCAAACATTTGGGCAATATAGTGTGTTTTAGTGCATTAAAATTAAAAAAAGTGTATTTTTCCCCAAAAAAATGCGTTTGAAAAATCGCTGCGCAAATACTGTGTAGAAAAAAAAAATGCAACACCCACCATTTTATTCTGTAGGGCCTTTGCTTTAAAAATATATATAATGTTTGGGGGTTCAACATAATTTTCTTGCAAAAAAAAATATGTTTTCATGTAAACAAAAAGTGTCAAAAAGGGCTTTGTCTTCAAGTGGTTAGAAGAGTGGATGTAAGCTTCCTAATGTTGTGTATAAAATGCCAGAACAGTTCAAAACCCCCCCAAATGACCCCATTTTGGAAAGTAGACACCCCAAGCTATATACTGAGAGGCATGTCGAGTCCATGGAATATTTTATATGTTGACAGAAAAAAGTTGCGGAAAAAATACAATTTATTATTTTTTTTTTTTGCACAAAGTTGTCACTAAATGATATATTGCTCAAACATGCCATGGGCATATGTGGAATTACACCCCAAAATACATTCTGTTGCTTCTCCTGAGTACGGGGATACCACATGTGTGAGACTTTTTGGGAGCCTAGCCGCGTACGGGACCCCAAAAACCAAGCACCGCCTTCAGGCTTTCTAAGGGTGTCAAATTTAGATTTCACTTCTCACTGCCTATCACAGTTTCGGAGGCCATGGAATGTCCAGATGGCACAAAACCCCCCCAAATGACCCCATTTTGGAAAGTAGACACCCCAAGCTATTTGCTGAGAGGTATTGTGAGTATTTTGCAGATCTCGCTTTTTGTCACAAAGTTTTGAAAATTGAAAAAAAAAAGAAAAAAAAAAATGTTCTTTCTTCATTTTCAAAAACAAATGAGAGCTGTAAAATACTCACCATGCCTCTCAGCAAACAGCTTGGGGTGTCTACTTTCCAAAATGGGGTCATTTGGGGGGGTTTTGTGCTATTTTGGCATTTTATGGCCTTCAAAACTGTGATAGGTAGTGAGGAGTGAAATCAAAAATTTGCGCCCTTAGAAATCCTGAAGGCGGTGCTTGGTTTCCGGGGTCCCGTACGTGGCTAGGCTCCTAAAAAGTCCCACACATGTGGTATCCCCGTACTCAGGAGAAGCAGCAGAATGTATTTTGGGGTGCAATTCCACATATAACCATGGCATGTGTGAGCAATATATCATTTAGTGACAACTTTTTGTAATTTTTTTTTTTTTTTGTCATTATTCAATCACTTGGGACAAAAAAAAAAATATTCAATGGGCTCAACATGCCTCTCAGCAATTTCCTTGGGGTGTCTACTTTCTAAAATGGGGTCATTTGGGGGGTTTTGTACTGCCCTGTCATTTTAGCACCTCAAGAAATGAGATAGGCAGTCATAAATTAAAAGCTGTGTAAATTCCAGAAAATGTACCCTAGTTTGTAAATGCTATAACTTTTGCGCAAACCGATAAATATACGCTTATTGACATTTTTTTTACTAAAGACATGTGGCTGAATACATTTTGGCCTAAATGTATGACTAAAATTGAGTTTATTCGATTTTTCTTATAACAAAAAGTAGAAAATATCATTTTTTTTCAAAATTTTCGGTCTTTTTCCGTTTATATCGCAAAAAATAAAAATCGCAGAGGCAATCAAATACCATTAAAAGAAAGCTCTATTTGTGGGAAGAAAAGGACGCAAATTTCGTTTGGGTACAACATTGCATGTCCGCACAATTTACAGTTAAATCAGCGCAGTGCAAAATTCTGAATTCACCTCTGGTCCTTTAGCTACCAAATGGTCCGGGGCTTAAGTGGTTAAGTGGTTAATATCACTTTAAGTTAAAAAAAATGTTTCATAAAATGCATAGTTCAATATCTTCTGCTATTCTTCATATAACAGATATATTTTGAGAAAGTAGAGAGTATTTTCCCTTGGCTAACTTATACTTCAATATGTATATACTTCAGGAACACACAATGACCACTCATACAGTATATCTGCTTTTCACAGAACCTAATTAAAAGATTGGCCATTGCCATATCAATTAAGGCTATAAGGTGTTGGACAATTCTGATTTAAGACAAGGCTGTTCCAAGTGACTTGTCTTGCAGTTTAAAAAAAAGCTGAACTATGTGATCCAAATGGCTGAACCCTTTGTAATCCCACTAAGGAACTAGTGCTAAGTGGAAGGCTCTCTGCAGATGCTTAAAGTCACTATCGTCACTCTCTCTATGTACTATTGAGCTTCCTAATAAAGGGGCATGTAAAAGACCACACGATGCTCATTAGATCCATTGAACCATGCCCATTCTTGCTGCATGACTAACTGAGAAGTGACTATAACTTCCTGATGAACACAATTAGAAGAGAATGATACGATACATTAGCTTTAATGAGTTGCAAAAGGTCACTTGGTTATACAGGCACTATGCAAAGGTCACAGTTCAACGGAATTCAAACTCTTTGACAGAAAGTCTCGAAGACTTTCTGTGACTTTTGCAGCCATAGCACACTAAGAAAATCTCACTTACGCCTTTTTGTTTTTCCTGTACAGCAATTACTCAGATTTGGATCCTGTACAACCTGTATAATTTTGTCTCAAGTGTCTCTTTTTTATTTTCTCACACCTGTGTGTTTTTCTTGGTCCTGATTCATATTTCTCTCCTCCTGAAAAAAAATGACTAATCCCAGTTTTTTTTCACACTGTTCATAATAGTCTCAAATAAAGACATATGCATAAAATGCCATGATTCTTCATCTCCCTTGTTGTTTTTGGAAGAATATTACTGTAGTCTTACGGACATAAAAAAAGAAAACAAGGAGATTTTAGTTAAGCATTGCAATGAAGGAAAAGACAGCTCGCTACCCTGTCGTAGATCAGCCGTATTAGTAGGAGTGCTTAATCCAAGCGCTCAACTTACCTGCCATAATATTAAAGTAAAGGAAGATCAGCACCTCTTTGGGATAAGCAAAATCTCACTCTTTTCCAGGATATTTTTCTGCTTTATTTCCAGCATAAAAGCAGCTTTAAATAACCCCTACTATCTCATCTAACAGTACCTGTGGATAGATACTCTATGGGGGTTACTTACGAAAGTCAAATCCACTTTGCACTACAAGTGCAAACTACAAGTGCAAAGTGCACTTGAAATTGCACTGAAAGTGCACTTGGAAGTGCGGTTGCTGTAAATCTGAGGGGTAGACATGAAATGAGGGGAAGCTCTGCTGATTTTATCATCCAATCATGTGCAAGCTAAAATGCTGGTTTTTATTTTCCTTGCATTTCCCCCTCGGATCTACAGCGACTGCACTTCCAAGTGCACTTTCAGTGCAATTTCAAGTGCACTTTGCACTTGTAGTTTGCACTTGTAGTGCAAAGTGGATTTGACTTTCGTAAATAACCCCCAATGTGTGGAAAGATAATTCTTTAGTTCATCTCTCATGTCACAGTTCTCTAGCAACCCCTAGATAGCAGCTGTGACAAATGTGTGTAAAAACCCACATAAATCTGAATTTCAGACAGTTTTCCTAGATGCATTGACATCCTCTGTTCTTTCTCCATTAGCTCTAATTATTATTTTTTTAAATTTTTTTTATTGGTAGCCCATAGTAAATAAAATTATTCCAGCCCATCGGGTCTAAAATTCAGCTTTAGGTTCATAAGTCTGATTTCCGGTCTGATCTTAACTAAATTGACTGCCATATGTACTCCTAATTCAAGAAAGGGCTTTTCAACATGGCAGAAAACCTGTGTGTTCATTCTGTGATTGTTCTATTGTTTATTGCACTGATTCTTCCATAAGCTGGCCTCAGTAGCTTTACCTCATTTACTAAGCTCTGAAGAAACTGTACTTGCAGAGTGCAACTGCACTCACAAAAGTGCACAATCTATTTGCCTTTAGTAAATCAATCCCTCTGTATTTTGTTATCACTGTGCTTTATCACACATGTGTACACAGTGTTACAGTAAGTAGCAAAAGAGCAGCCCTCCCCTTCTCATCTATTGCTTACCCCAATGAAGTCGCTTGGTTTGACAGGTCCTCTGCTACGACTTTGTGAACCGCTTCATCCCCTCTGATTCACCAGGTTATATGATAGGGTGCTTCACATACCTATATTAACTCAGGTATTAAAATATTACTCAACTATATTGGCATATTGAAAATAAACACTGGGCTATTGATTTGTAAATTAAGTAAGTAAAGGTATAATAAATGACAATGCACCAACACTAAAGCCCTGTACACACATCCAGGAATCGCGTCTGTTTGAAAACCATTGGTTCTTTTGAATGGCAAGAACGCGGTGACGTCAAAGACTACGACGAGCCGGCAAAATTAAGTTGTATGCTACCGCGCATGCATCGAAGTGTTATCGAGCATGCGCGGTTTCTTTCCCCTGCAGGTAAGCATACAGACGACCGGTTTTCTCGTCAGGAAACACTCTGCTGGGAGTCCCAATGGGAAAACAGAGAGCAGGTTCTCTATTTTTTCCGAGCAGTTTTCCTATCGGGAAAACTGCTAGGGAGTATACACACAGCTGGGATTCCCGGCCAAAAGCTCTCCTGGCAGTTTTCCTGCCGGGAAAACCGGTTGTGTGTACGAGGCCTAATAAACAGGTAAAGACTCAGTGAAATTGCAGTAAAGTAACTGAACACCAAGCTATGATATGGCAGTTAACCTACACCACAATATTACTAAACCAAGTTAACCTGATATAGACAGCATTGATAAAAAAAAAACAGCATAAAAAGAGAAAAACATAATTGGCAATGAAAACTCTTGCAACAACTGACCAATTAATGTGTCCCAGAGTGCACTCTGAGTATATACCTTTAAATGAGGGTATGAGTATATTTTCCTAAGAAGGAGTACCCCTGTGAGGCAGTTGTATATTACCTGGAGCCTAACTGGTTATCTTCAGCCAGCTAACGACGGGGCCCAATCTGTATTGTGGTGCACCTGTTGCCATCTCTTTAAAGCTGCATGCAGTAAACAACTTTTTGAGTTGCTAGGCAAATTGGGCAGTCTCCGTTTGTACTGAACTGCTAACAGTGATGAAATAAGCACAGTTAAATCTGCTCACTAATCCTGGTATACAGTGAATCCTGTTTTGGATGCTTGGTGGTCTGCTGTTCTCAGGAGCCTGGGCCCTGGAAACACAGTCCTCCTGAACAAGGACTCTTATGCCGCGTACACACGATCGTGATTCACAGCGGTGAAAACACCGCCGTGAATCACGACAGGAAAAACTAGGGAACGGCTTGTTCCCCCACACACGGCCGTTTTTCCCGTCATTTTTTCTCTTGACGAGAAAAATGACCGTGTGTAGGCTCCGCGGCAGTGTTTCCCTATGGGAACACTGCCGCGGAAAAAAATGACAGGAATCACGACGAGAAAAACTAGAGCATGTTCTAATTTTTATCGTCGTGATTAATGCCGTTTTTCCCGTCGGGAAAAAACGCAAAAAGCCCACAGACGATCATTTTTCTCGTCCAAAGGGAAAAATGTCATTTTTCCCGACGGGAAAAATGATCGTGTGTACGCGGCATAAGGCTCAGCTCCAGCTCTGTGCAATATCTGTACAATCTTCTTTAGACTATCCATCATTTCTGTAGTATGAGGATCTGAATATCCAATACAACCTGAGCATCCAGTCAGGTAGGCACTCATCCTTCATAGTTCTTGATAAATCTAAAGCAGATTGTACAGAAAGATTGTAATGTTTGTGGTCAGCTAAAAGAGTAACTAAGTAAAAAAAATGCCCTCTCTGGGTGATCTATGTACATTCCAAATATTTTAACAAACTTTGTTTCAGATTCGTACCTTTTGTTATTCTGAAGAAAAAGCTGTTTGTCTGTGTCCATGTGCACAGTGACTCTGTATGGGAGTGATTTTATGAATATCAATCAGCCATTGAACCTACAGGGATCTAATGAGTAAAGTGGTAAGGTCTACATCCCTTTACACGTGATTTCCCTTTGAGCATATCTCACTAAAAATGAAATATTTGTTGCAGGGGATGCTCAAAATCTGACTTGTATTTTAGTGCAGACTTCTGGGAAAATCAGTTAGCCAATCATACAAGCATGAAATGGCATATCTGGGGGGCGTTCTGTACACCATCTGTGTACAGAATTCCTCCAGGTAGCCATATTGTATTGCATTTTACAGAAAATTACAGCACTGAAGATTGAAAAGGAAAGGTAATGTTTTAACCACTTAACCACTTCTCGCCCCGTCAATAGCAGATTGACGTCCGGGAAGTGGTTCAGTTATCCACACTGGACGTCATATGACGTCCTGCGGGATAACAGCCGCCGCGCGCCCGGGGGGGGGCGCGCATCGCGGCGATCGGTGGATCGGTGGGTCAGTCTGACCCACCGCTACACTGATCTCGGTAAAAAGCCTCCGGCGGAGGCTTTTTACCACGTGATCAGCCGTGTCCAATCACGGCTGATCACGATGTAAACAGGAAGAGCCGTTGATCGGCTCTTCCTCACTCGCGTCTGACAGACGCGAGTAGAGGAGAGCCGATCGGCGGCTCTCCTGACTGGGGGGGTTCGCGCTGATCGTTTATCAGCGCAGCCCCCCTTCGGATACCCACACTAGACCACCAGGGAACCCCCCTAGGACGCCCCAAGCATGTGGATGGCCCCCATGGCCATCCACATGTAATAAAAAAAAAAAAAAAAAAAAAATATGCCAATCAGTGCCCACAAATGGGCACTGACTGGCACTATGATGGCACCACCACAATGTGTGGTGGCTGGCATTGCTGGGCATCAGTGTCCATCAGTGCCACCTACTAGTGTCCATCAGCGCCACCTATCAGTGCCCATCCGTGCCCATCTGTGCCCATAAGTGCCCACCTATCAGTGCCCGTCCGTGCCACCTATCAGTGCCGCCTATAAGTGCCCATCAGTGCCGCCTATAAGTGCCAATCAGTGCCGCCTATGAGTGCCAATCAGTGCCGCCTATGAGTGCCAATCAGTGCCGCATACCAGTGGCACATATCAGTGCCCATCAGTGCCGCCTATCAGTGCCCATAATCAGTGCCCATCAGTGCCACCTCATCAGTGCCACCTCATTGGTGCCACCTCATCGGTGCCCATCAGTGTCGCCTTATCAGTGCCCGTCAGTGCCGCCTTATCAGTGCCCATCATTGAAGTAGAAAAGGTACTTATTTACAAAAAAAATTAACAGAAACAAAGAAAAACGTTGTTTTTTTCAAAATTTTCGCTCTTTTTTTATTTGTTGTGCAAAAAATAAAAATCGCAGAGGCGATCAAATACCACCGAAAGAAAGCTCTATTTGTGGGAACAAAATGATAAAAAATTTGTTTGGCTACAGTGTAGCATGACTGCACAATTGTCATTCAAATTGGGACAGCGCTGAAAGCTCAAAATTGGCTTGGGCAGGAAGCTGTATAAGTGCCTGGTATTGAAGTGGTTAAGGACCGCCTCGCTCCGATATACGTCGGCAGAATGGCACGGCTGGGCACAAGCACGTACAGGTACGTCCTCTTTAAGAAGCCCAGCCGTGGGTTGCGCTCGCATGACCCGCGGACCCGATCGCCGCCAGTGTCCCGCGATCGGGTCACAGAGCTGAAGAACAAGGAGAGGTAAGTGTAAACAAACCTCTTCCCGTGCTTCCTAGTGTGAGTGTCACTGATTGTCTGTTCCCTGTAATAGGGAACGACGATCAGTGATGTCACACACCAAGCCACGTCCCCATACAGTAGTAATCACTCCCTAGGAAACACTTAACCCCTTCAGCGCCCCCTAAAGGTTAACCCCTTCACCGACAGTGTCATTTTCACAGTAATCAGTGCATTTTTATAGGTCCCAAAATGGTGTCAAAAGTGTCCGATGTGTCGACCATAATGTTGCAGTCACGATAAAAATAGCTGATCGCCGGCATTATTAGTAAAAAAAAAAAAAAATGTTAATAAAAATGCCATAAAACTATCCCCTATTTTGTAGACGCTATAACTTTTGCACAAAACCAATCAATAAGCGCTTATTGAGATTTTTTTTAACAAAAATATGTAGAAGAATACGTATCGGCCTAAACTGAGGAAAAAATAAGTTTTTTTTATATATTTTTGGGGGATATTTATTATAGCAAAAAGTAAAAAATATTGAATTTTTTTCTAAATTGTCGCTCTATTTTTGTTTATAGCGCAAAAAATAAAAACCGCAGAGGTGATCAAATACCACCAAAAGAAAGCTCTATTTGTGGGGAAAAAAAGGACGTAAATTTTGTTTGGGAGCCACGTCACACGACCGCGCAATTGTCGCAGTGCCGAATCGCAAAAAAGGGGCCTGGTCCTTTAGCAACAAAATGGTCCCGGGCTTAAATGGTTAATAACATTCAATTACAGTATGACTTGAGTCTCAATTTTATAAGCTATATTATTATTATTTTTATTTGCTAAAAACAATTCTCACAAAAGTGGAGTTACCCTTTAAAGCAGAATTAAACCTCCACATAAAAAAAAAAAATGACCCCCCAGGAACTTTTAGCAATATTGTCCTATTATACACAGCATATTATCTCCTTATGGCAGACTTACTTTGACAAAAGAGACCAACAGGGTTTGTTCTGTCATAAAAATCCTAACTGTCAGCGTATTATTTATTTTTTAGATTTAATTACACTTTATGGGCTCCCAAACAGCCTAAACACTGCACCTATACATACTGTGCCTGTGCCACATTTGCCACACAGTACTGCCACCGAATGCAACCTATTTAAGTGAATGCAGCACAATCATCCAGCATGCAATTGCATTGGGGTGGGTCATTATTTTGAGGGTTAAAGCAGGGGGTAAGGAGGCAACATATCCCCTACTCACCACTTGTCAAATGCCCTGTGAAGAGTAATTCACCTTTTATACAATAGCCTGGTGGTAGAATTGCCATATATATGAAGGAGCTCTAAGATCTTCCTGCTCTTATTGCAGCTGGTGCCATGCTGGCATTCTTACCTATTGTTGGGAGAAATATCAGTTCATACATCTGTAATATAACATTACATCTTGTAAATTAGAAATATAACTT
Source organism: Rana muscosa (assembly GCA_029206835.1). Taxonomy (NCBI): domain Eukaryota; kingdom Metazoa; phylum Chordata; class Amphibia; order Anura; family Ranidae; genus Rana; species Rana muscosa. The sequence continues at coordinate 90,204,702 of JARGYO010005626.1, forward strand.
GGAGCATTCTCATCCACAGAATCAGCATTAAGCAAACTTACAAAACAAAGAGTAAAGTGAAGCATGGTGCACTGACCATTCTAAAAACTCAGACAGAAGTGAAATGGGTGGGCGTGCATAGAAAATCACACAAATCTACCAAAACCAAATTTTCTGGTGGTAGGTTAAACAGCTGAATCACATCTGTTTTCAATTGTCCTCAACTGTCTGCACTTAGGAAAACAAGTTTATTACCTGAGATCTAAGCAGCAATCTCACGCTTACTCATAATATACATCACCTCCCGAGAGAAGACTGCCATTTCAAATAGGTTTACAGAGTTTCAACAACTTTATCCTTGCTAACAAAATCTACGAACAAGTCATTTGTTTTTATAAACTGCCTGTGATGGCGTTTTTTGTTTTCCTTTGCACCTTTATTATATTCCAGGTAGATATTAAAATGCAAATGAATGCAATTATGTAGCAAATTGAAAGAATATAAATGGTTTTCATAAAACTCGACAATAGGCAACTAAAAAATTATACCTTGCAGTGGGGCTGTGCCTGAACTGCAAGGGTTAATTAGTGAGTTTGATCTAGGGGAACAAAAAAATAGGATTTTTACGTCATACTTACCTGTAAAATCCTTTTCTTTAAATACATCATGGGACACAGAGTCAGGCTTATATATTAATTAATTGCTGGGTTATACTTCATCATCAGGTGAATGAACACTGGTAGACCAAAGGTCGTTAGACAGGAAGTGATCCCCTATATAACCCTTCCCATACAGGAAGCATATCAGTTTTGTAGCAAGCACAGAATCCTCAAAAAAGAAGGGAGGGATCTCTGTGTCCCATGATGTACTCAAAGAAAAGGATTTTACAGGTAAGTATGATGAAAAAATCCTATTTTCTTTTTCATACATCATGGGACACAGAGTCAGGCTAATATTCATTACCTGCTGGGACATCTCAGAGCAATAGCCTTGAAGGGAGTGAGACACCCTGCCAAACAATAGCCATCAGAACTTATACGGCAGCCTGCAGTACACTGCGGCTGAAAGCCAAATCCTCGACTGCTTGAACATCCACTTGATAAAAAATTTGTGAACGTATGCACTGAAGACCAGGTAACAAATCTGAGCCACAGATACCTGATAGTGAAAAGCCCATGAGGTTCCTACACCCCTGGTAGAATGAGCTCTCACCCTAAAGGGAGGAGCTTTACGTTTCAGACCGTAGACCTGAATGACCAATTGACCAACCCCTTCTTGGGTCCTTTGGTAAAACAAAAAAAAAAGAGTCTTATCCTCTGATCTCTGCAGATCTAGACAAATAAACCTTGACTGCCCAGACAACGTCCGCCGAATGAGGCTGAAAGAAAAAAGAAGGCAAATGATGTCCTCATTTAAATAACAGGCCGACACCACTTTTGGCAAAAAGGATGAAACACATCGTAACACGACTCTGAAGGATCAAGTATGGTTCCCTGCATGAAAGGGCCGCCAACTCCGACACCCTTCTAGCCAAGGTGATAGCCATCAGGAAGGCTAACTTGCGGGACAGCAAGTCTAATGGAATTTCCTTAATAGGTTAAAATGGTTGCTTCTATAACACAGACAGCACCAAGTTCAAGTCCCAAGGCCACATAGGTTACCTAATGGGCAGAAGCAAGTGAGTTGCCCCTTTGGATCAGTGAATGGAAGGCTAAAGGCCTTTGGAAGAATGCTGATAGGGCCAAAACTTGACCTCTGATTGTACTCAAAGCCAATTTGATTTCCACAGCTGACTGTAGAAAAGAGAGAATTCTCCCAATCACATATTTCGGAGGATGCCATTTTCTGGCTTCACACCAGGCAATATCTTCCAGACCTTACGATAAATCTTCCTAGTGACAGCTTTTCTAGCATTCACTAGAGTAGACACCACTGGTCCCGAGATGCCTCGGTCCTTTAATACCCTGGCTTCAATAGCCATGCCGTCAAATTTAGAGACTGTAAATTGGGGTGGAATATAGGACCTTGAGACAGTAGATCAGGGCGACGTGGAAGCCTCCGTGGCCCGTCTATTGTCAGTCTCACAATCTCTGGGAACCAGGGCCTTCTGGGCCAGGATGGTGCCACCAGAATGACTGGAACCCCCTCTCTCCGAATCCTGCGCAAGAAATGTGGAAGGGGAGGGATCAGAGGGAAAGCATAAACCAGGGTGTACTGGCTCCATGGAACTATCAGAGCATCTGCTCCAATTGCCAGAGGATCTCTTGTTCAAGACACAAACTGCTGTAGATTGTTGTTGAACCTGGATGCCAGTAGGTCAACCTCTGGCCATCCCCAATGTTGGAAAATTTCCTGGAACACCCCTGGGCGTAGGGACCATTCCCCCGGGCAGATCTGCTGGCGACTGAGATAATCTGCTTTCCAGTTCTCTACTCCCGGGATATGGACTGCCGATATAATTGGCACATGTCCCTCTGCCCAGGCTAGTATGTAGTTCACCTCCTTCAGAGCTGAATGACTCCTGATACCACCTTGGTGGTTTAAATAGGCCATTGTTGTGGCATTGTCGGACTGAACCCTGATGGGGCAGTCCTGAAGCTCCACCGTCCAGGACCCTAGGGCCAGATGTACTGCCCATAATTCTAGGACATTGATGGGATCTGTTCTATCCTTGACCGTTTTGCCTGAGCTTTGAGCTCATATAGGGTCGCTCCCTAGCCTGAGAGACTGGCATCTGTAGTCAGTACTTTCCAAGTTACCGGGAGAAAGGATTTTTTTTTTGCAGGTTGTGATCCTGCAACCACCAGTTTAGGCTTAAGCATGCCTGAGGAGATAAGCACCTTGGATAATCCAGGACTTTTCTTCCTCTGTTCCAAGCTAACAATATGTCTTGTTGTAAATTCCTGGAATGGAACTGGGCATAGGGCACTGCCTCGAAGGAGGATACCATCCTCCCTAGAAGACTCATACAGAGCCGAATGGAGGGTTATCTGATGCACCTGATCCTTCAGGGCACATATCCTTACAGGTGGCAAGAATACTCTTGCTTGGACCGTATCTAGGATCAGACTTAAATACTTTAGACTTTGAGTTGGTTTCAAAGCTGATTTTTCGGTATTTATGATTCAGTTTAAGCTTTTCAAATACCGCACTGTGTATATTATGCTCTGTTCTAGAGCCTGTACTGAGTGATCTCTGAGCAGGAGGTCGTCCAGATACCCGAGAACCAGAATCCCTTGGGCCCTTAAAAGACCCAGTACTGGTGCTAGAACCTTTGTGAACACCCGGGGAGCTGTAGCCAGCCCAAAGGGTAGAGCCACAACTGAAAATTACGTTCCTCTACTGCAAAACGTAGGAACCTCTGATGAGGCTGAAAGATATGTACGTGTAAATACCCGTCCTTTATATCGATGGAGGCTAGAAGTCTCCCCTCTGGAGTGAGGTTACTACTAGGGATGAGCTTTTTGTTCGAGTCAAACATTGGCTCGGCGAACAGCGAACAATTTGGGGCGTTTGCGGCAAATTCGAAAAGCCACGGAACACTCTTTTAAAATCTATGGGGGAAATCTAAAGTGCTAATTTTAAAGGTTAATATGCAAGTTATTGTCATAAAAAGTGTTTGGGGACCTGGGTCCTGCCCCAGGGGACATATATCAATGTAAAAAAAGTTTTAAAAACTGCTGTTTTTTCAGGAGCAGTGATTTTAATAATGCTTAAAGTGAAACAATAAAAGTTAAATATTCCTTTAAATGTTGTACCTGGGGTGTCTGCATAGTATGCCTGTAAAGTAGAGCATGTTTCCCGTGTTTAGAGCTGTCCCTGCACAAAATTTCATTTCTAAAGGAAAAAAAGTAATTTAAAACTACTCGCGGCTATTGAATTGAACATGAATTGTCGGGTCCTGGCAATACAGATCAAAGTCATTGAAAAAAACAGCAGAGGTCCCCCCCACAGTCCATTACCAGGCCCTTTGGGTCTGGTATGAATATTAAGGGGAACCCCGAACCAAAAAAAAAGAGTGTGGGGGTCCCCCCAAATTCCATATCAGGCCCTTCAGGTCTGGTATGGATTTTAAGGGGAACCCCGCACCAAAATAAAAAATAAATGGCGTGGGGTCCCCCCAAAAATCCATACCAGACCCTTATCCGAGCACGCAACCTGGCAGGTCGCAGGAAAAGAGGGGGGCGAGAGACGCCCCCCCCTTGAACCGTACCAGACCGCATGCCCTCAACATGGAGAATTTGTCCCCATGTTAATGGGGACAAGGGCCTCATCCCCACAACCCTTGCCCGGTGGTTGTGGGGGACTGCGGGCGGGGGGGCTTATCGGAATCTAGAAGCCCCCTTTAACAAAGGGGAGCCCCAGATTCCGCCCCCCCATGTGAATTGGTAAGGCCTACCATTTCACAAAGAAAGTGTAAAAAATTGTAAAAAAACACACAGACACAGTTGGGATAAGTCCTTTATTAAAAATAAAAGAATAAAAAATCAAAAAACCATTTCAGCGATGTAATACAGTCTTTCCAGCGTTGTTCTCTATGTCCCACGGTGATCCAATGTCCAGCAATGCTGTAGTCTCTACTCCACACGAAACCCTAATGACGTAAGAGGGGGCGGGGTCACCCATCCACATCATAGGGTAAGCCCCGGCTTTCCCCAGCAAGCGGGGAATACCCAATGATGTCGGCGGGTGACCCCGCCCCGTGATGTCACGGGGCGGGGTCACCCACCAACGTCATTGGGTATTCCCCGGCAAGCGGGGAAATCCGGGGCTTACCCTATGATGTGGACGGGTGGCCCCGCCCCCTCTTATGTCATGGGGGTTTAGTGTGGAGTGGAGACTGCAGCATCGTTGGACATCGGATCACCGCGGGACATAGAGAACAACGCTGGACAGACTGTATTACATTGCTGGAATGTTTGTTTTTTTTTTCTATTAAAGGACTTATCCCAACTGTGTCTGTGTGGTTTTTTAATTTTTTCTACACTTTCTTTGTGAAATGGTAGGGGTACAATGTACATGGTATGAATACCGCTCTGTCTCTTTAAATGAAGAAAAAGCAGCTTGCGCAGCAAAAAGATCAACGACTTGCAAGTAGTGACATGTATTAACATAAAAGTGCAGCGCTAGAGAATTAATGTGATATCAAATTAATGGTATATTCATCAATAAAATAAACAAAAAAATAATCTGATATGATCACTGTAGGTGAGAAAAAATTCAAGTGAATGAAAAAATTAACTTATAGTCCTTCTGATAAAAACTAGAAATTATGAAAATGATAACGTTCCAGATAGTGAGTAAACACAATCAATAAGTGACTTGAAAGAATTTGATAGGAGATTCACCATCGTATGTCATAAGGCTTACCAGAGGGATTGAACCTAGATAAGCATACACTCACTAGGCCAATAAAACTTGTAGGTCATTAGACCAAGAGAGCAGGGGCGGACTGACAGCTCATGGGGCCCCCGGGCAAAAGGAGATCATGGGGCCCCCTGTGTCTCCGCCCATGTGTCCCCGCCCACGTTCAAGCTAGATCCAGTGAGAGAGGGGGTCTAGAAAGTGGGGGGGTTGTGGGTGAGGGGGTGTAGTGGGGGAGGGGGTGTAGGAAGTGGGGGGTTGCGAGAGAGGGGGGAGAGGGGTGTAGGAAGAGGGGGGGCTAGTGAGAGAGGGGGAGGGAGTGTAGGAAGTGGGGGGCTAGTGAGAGAGGGGGAGGGAGTGTAGGAAGTGGGGGGGCTAGTGAGAGAGGGGAGAGGGGGAGGGGGTGTAGGAAGAGGGGGGTAGTGAGAGAGGGGGGCTAGAGAGAGAGGGGGAAGGGGTGTAGGGAGAGGGGGGGCTAGTGAGAGAGGGGGAGGGAGTGTAGGAAGTGGGGGGCTAGTGAGAGAGGGGGAGGGAGTGTAGGAAGTGGGGGGCTAGTGAGAGAGGAGGAGGGGGTGTAGAAAGTTGGGGGTAGTGAGAGAGGGGGAGATAGGTGTAGAAAGTGGGGGGTAGTAAGAGAGGGGGGGAGAGGGGGAGGGGGGTGTAGGAAGTTGGGGGGTAGTGAGAGAGGGGGGATGGGGAAAGGGGGAAGAGGGGTAGTGAGAGAGGGGCAGTAGGGAGAGGGAGGTTGAGAGAAAGAGGGTGGGTTGATCAGTATGTCTGCTATGTCCCACCATTATACAGAACAAGAATGCTTCATAAAATTGTTACAGCAAAGGAAAGGATTATAAGTGAAGTCTCCGCAGATTGCAGCATGGCATTCAATAAAGAAAACATGACACATGGAGGCAATGCATAGGACTTGGCATTTTACAACTTTTTATTTTTTTAAGTACAGTACATCCCCCACTCACATACACAGGTTTCCTCTCAGAGTGGTCTCACCCTTCTCCGTGTAGAAGGCGGGCTGCCACACTCCGGCCATTTCTTAGCTGCTCACCGGTCCCTCCTCCCATCGTCCTCCTCCTCCCCAAGCTCTCTCGGTCCCTCTCTCTCTCCTCTCAGGACCAGGAGCCCGTTCACACCGTCGCCATCCATCCCACAGCCGAATCCAGCCTGGAGCCTCTCATAGTTCCCTCGGCCCACGTGTACTCAGCCCGAGAGCCTGAATGGTCAGTCCACCCCTGGGGGCGGGCCTGTCACAGAGCAACCACGGCCGGCCGCTGCTCGCTTGGCATTGCCTCGCCCCCCCCCCAGGAGTTGGAAGAAGATGACAGAAGAGAGAGGAGTGGAGGAGGCATGGGAGATCGAATTTAGAACAGGCAGCCCACCGATGAGCTGCGGCTGCGGGCACCTCCAGGGGCGGACTGAGCCGGCCCGGGCCCCCCCACCACGGGGCCGTCGGGCGGCCACCGAGTCACTGAATGGTCAGTCCGCCCCTGCAAGAGAGGAATGTCAGCAGGAACACAGATTCCAGGAATCCAATGGTGGAACTTCCAGTGTTGTTTAAAGGTTGTAACTCCCAAACAGGTATTAGATGTAAATATAAAAAAAGAGGAAGACAGGAGGGCACATAGCGTAATTCTGTAAGATACCTCACAGTAGATTTATTAAAAGAGAGTAACACTCACATTTGAGATGATACAATAGCCATGGACTACTGATGCAACTATTGTTGCCGGTTTTTACTAAGCGCTATTGTATCATCTCAAATGTGAGTGTTAATCTCTTTTAATAAATCTACTGTGAGGTATCTTACAGAATTACGCTATGTGCCCTCCTGTCTTCCTCGTTTTTTTTATTTACATCTAATACCTGTTTGGGCGTTACAACCTTTAAACAACACTGGAAGTTCCACCATTGGGTTCCTGGAATCTGTGTTCCTGCTGACATCCCTCTCTTGGTCTAATGACCTACAAGTTTTATTGACCTAGTGAGTGTATGCTTATTTAGGTTCAATCCCTCTGGTAAGCCTTATGACATACGTTTCAAGTCACTTATTGATTGTGTTTACTCACTATCTGGGATGTTATAATTTTCATAATTTCTAATTTTTATCAGAAGGACTATAAGTTTATTTTTTCATTCACTTAAATTTTTTCTCACTCACGGTGATCATATCAGATTCTTTTTTTGTTTACTTTATTGATTAATATATCATTAATTTGATATCACATTAATTCTCCAGGGGTATGTAGCGGGGTGTTCCCCTTTAACGCAGAGAGACTACATTACCCAGAACCCCGTTCGGCAATGTTTCCGCCGCAGAGACTCATGGGAGGGGTTATAAGAGGAGGAGGCGAGGCTGGGCTCGGCCTCTTTGGGACACGAGACTTCAGAGACCGATCCTCCTGTGTGGATGTGTCAGAGTGCAAGGCCTGAAGCCTGAGGTCTTGCGCAGCACCAAAGAGCCTTCCACCCCTCTGCGAGCCTGGGTGGCATCGGACTTCGCTTTATTACAGCATTGGTTGGATCAGGGACCCGATCGCTGGAGGGACTGTGTGTGTGTGTGGGACACAGTTGGTGGAAGTTCCTGGACTGGGACCGCAGTCCGGTTGGGTGAGAGGGCGTATGCCCAAACCATATACTGTTACTGTTAATAGGCCTATAGACTGCCGTGGTCCACAAGTTATTCCTGATACTTTCACTGAAGAACCTTATCAGAGCTGAACTCAGTTCGCATAGCAAAGTGTTTACCCCATCTTTACCTTTCCCATTGGATTACAAATTATACTCTGTTAAGTGCACCACCGTTAAAGACCTGCCGGTGAAGAAAAGAACATCATCCCCTATAGACTAAGTTCTAGCTATTTGAACCAGGCCTGGTGGGGTTTTCTAATTTGTTTGGTTACTGCGCCACAGGGCGCCTAACTAACGGTCGCCCGTGTGGCGCACTTATTGCTGTTAGCTTTATATTCATAGTGTATTAGTGTTGCAGGGCTCTGCATTATATATATATTGTAAACTGTGATAAATGTTAACCCCTTTTCTACTAAAGCTTGAGTAAATTCTATACCCATTTCATTTTAGTATTGTCTCGGTGCTTAATTACTCATACAGTATAAGATATACATTTTGCTGTCAGAACTAGCTGTGCCAGTAATGGGTCAAGTATATTGCCGGGGGTTGGCGGAGCTGTCTTCAGGGCCCAAACTAAATCTGCGGCCTTCTTAGTTGGAGGTATCGCTACACGTGGGGGTTCTCGTCCGGGATCCTGATGCAGCAGGTGAACGCCAGAAGTGCCGGCATGGACCCACAAACAGTAGAAGCATGGTGCAAAGCCTCTAACGCAGAGCCAAACCAGTCGATAGTCATCAGCCTCCCTGGGGAGGAATGGTCGACTGAAACGGTAGAGGAGTTAATGAAGTCAGTGTCCCCAGATCACACACCGTGGGTGACGGAGATAAAGTCAGACCCAGACATCTCATATCAGTATGCCTTAGTGGAGTACTGGGACGGGATGCCAGAGGCCTGTAAGCGCAAGTGTGTGCGGACGCCAGACAACAGAACCTATAGGTTGGCGCACGCAGTAACTGAAAAAAAGGAACCATCACCAACGGGATCGCCACAGGCTACGGCCCGTACCCCACCGGAAAAAGGAGGCAGGGCGACGCCTCCGGTGGCGCCTGCACCTGTCACTGCTATATCACCAGAACTGATAGGTGCGATAGGGGATCTGCTAACCAAGTGTCAGAAGGCAAGCACGGTGCATGTAGAGACTAGCTACCGGAGACTAAAGACATTCTCAGGGAAGCTCCCTGTCCCCGCAGGGGAAGAAGACTTTGACACCTGTGTGGAGCAGGCATTGCAGGCAGTAGAGGCATGGGAGGTGCCTGAAGCACAGAACAGGCAACGAGTGATGGAAAGCCTTAAAGGCGCAGCAGCAGAAGCAGTGAAAAGTTTTCGGTTTGGGAATGCAGATTGCACGGCTCAAGACTGTCTAGCCATGCTGCAAGAAGAGTTTGGTCAATTGGAAAAGGTGACAGAGATGGTCTACCAATTTGAACATACTTTCCAACAACCAGAGGAGAAACTTTCCGAGTATGTTAGAAGACTGAACAGGTTGTTGTGCAAGATTGTGTTGAAGAAGGGGATGAAGCCCCAAGATACAGATGCGGCAAGAATGAAGCAAGTCTTAAAGGGAGCGCTGCGCTCGGATCCAGTCTGGCTGCACCTGAAAACCTCAGGAGGGGGAACGTTGCTGACTTATGCTGACTTGATAAAAATCATCAGAGATGAGGAGGCGCTGCAACAGGACCAGCAGATGATTAAGACAAATGTTGTACCCGCACAGGTGCTAGTCAATCCAGTGATGACCCCTGAAAGAGATTCGGAGATAGACACCCTGAAAGCTCAAATGTCCAAGGTGTTAGAGATGTTGACCTCTCTGATGAAAAAAGACACAGAGGGTCCCAAGAGAGAAGTACCAAGGAAGGAATTATTCCAAGTTGCCTCAGCACCCGCATCTTTACAAGAATGGGGAGATATAGTCTGCTTTAACTGTGGAGGAATTGGACATATTGCGGCTACATGCTCCAGTCCCAAGAAGAAGAAAATAGACAACCGCAAGCCGGCGGGAAACTTCAGAGGGCCCCGGTGAAGGAGTCAACCGGGTGCCCATCACCTTCAGTGAGCTCCAAGCTGAAAGCAAAGCAGAAAATAACAGGAGATAAAACGCCTTGGGGGAAACACAACATTCCTCAACAGAGATACACCCCAGAGAAAGGGGGCAAGACCCCTCAGAAGAGGCACAGCACTCCCCAGAGGGGGTGCACACCTAAGAAAAACAATTGTATCCCTCAGCGGGTCCCTACACCCAGTAAAAGGAGGGAAGTCAATGCATACCAGACTCAAGAAAGACTGAAGTCCAAAGGGGATTGGACGAGAGGAGGTTCAAAGAGAAAAAGTCTGAAGAAAGCGACCCCTGCCGGGCCATATCCGGAGAAGCTGGTAGGCCCATCTCCTATAGTGTCCATTCAAGTGGAGGGAGTCTACACCAGAGCAATCTTGGATACTGGGGCACAAGTGACCCTGCTATACAGAGGCTTTTACGATAAGCACTTGAGTTACCTACCCATCCGGAAGATAGAGGGACTAGAGATATGTGGGATTGGAACCCAGAACTTCCCCTACGATGGCTATCTGCCTGTCAGGATGACCTTTGACCCATCTGTGGCTGGAAAAGCCGAAGTGTTTGACACCCTGGCAGTTGTGTGCCCTCGGCCACCAGGAGCCAACAAGGGTTCCCTGATAATAGGGACAAACACGGACCTGGTCCGAAGACTTCTGACCCCTCTAGTGAAAGAGAAAGGGGCAGCGGTCACCAAGATCCACCCCATGCTGAAGACGGCTTACCAAAGGCTGGTCTTAGAGCAGTAGACCCCAGGAGAGGGGATAGGGAAGGTGTGGAGACTTGGAAGAGGAGGGATAGTGCTGCAGCCCGGCGAAGTAACCTGTCTCAGAGGCACTGTGAAGCTTACTTGGGAGCAGCCTGGACCCTTTGTCATGTTGGAATCTGACCCAAGGGAAGGTTCCCACGGTCTGGAAGTAATACCAGAAGTGATCCCGCTGAAGGCCCTAAAGAAGGCCCATTGTAGAGTCCCAGTGAGTGTTAGGAACAATACAGATGGCCCCATGGAAATCCCAGCCAGGATGCTGCTGGGCCAGGTGAGCCCTGCTGCCCCTGTCAACCTGTCAGAGGTGGGCGAAGGAGGAGATGCTTGGGAGAAGATATCCATGGAAAACCTGAATCTGCCCAGGGCTTGGAAAGAGAGAGCCAAGGCCCAGTTGAACAGATGGGAGAAGATCTTCTCTAAAGATGAGTTCGATGTGGGGCGTGCAAGGAGTGCCACCCATCGGATCCGCCTCCAGGAAGATAAGCCCTTCAGAGAGAGGGTCAGGCGGGTCCCACTAGCAGATCTGGAGGATCTAAGGGAACAACTTTCAGAACTCAAGAGGACTGGTGTGATACGGGAATCTAGAAGCCCCTATGCATCCCCGATAGTGGTGGTCAGGAAGAAGAATGGGTCATTGAGGCTCTGTATCGACTACAGGACTCTCAACAGGAGAACCATACCCGACCAGTATACCACTCCAAGGATAGAGGATGCCCTACAGAGCTTGTCTGGAGCCAAGTGGTTCAGCGTTATGGATCTCAAGAGCGGGTACTATCAGATCCCTATGCACCCAGAAGACAAGGAGAAGACAGCTTTCATAACCCCAGTGGGGTTCTTTGAATTCGACCGGATGCCCCAAGGTCTGTCTGGAGCCCCAGCTACTTTCCAGCGTCTCATGGAGAAGACTGTAGGAGACATGAACCTTATTGAAGTCCTTGTATACCTGGACGATGTCATAGTCTTTGGAAGAACCCTGGAGGAACATGAGGAGAGGCTGGAAAAAGTCTTGAGGAGACTCAGTGAGGAGGGACTCAAACTTTCGCCTGAAAAGTGTCGGTTCTACCAGTCTTCTGTGAACTATCTGGGGCACATAGTGTCCGAAGAAGGGGTGGCCACAGACCCCGAGAAATTGGAGGCAGTTACCTACTGGCCACGGCCCACCACAGTAACAGAACTCAGATCCTTCTTGGGTTTCTGCTCCTACTATAGGAGGTTTGTGGAGGGATTCGCCCGAATTGCTAGACCATTGAATGAACTGCTCAAGACTGAAGGAGAAGAGAATGACTCAGGGCCCAGGAAGCCGGGAGAGTCCATCAGAGATCAGTGGAATCAGAAGTGTGAAGAGGCCTTCCAGGCATTGAAGAAGAGCCTGACCACTGCTCCAGTCTTGGCCTACGCAGACCCAACCAAGCCCTATGAACTACACGTAGATGCTAGTCATGATGGTCTGGGAGGAGTACTTTATCAAGAACACGAAGGGCAACAACGGCCTGTTGCCTATGTGAGCAGGAGCCTGACCCCCTCTGAGAAGAACTACCCCACTCACAAGCTGGAGTTCCTGGCCCTTAAGTGGGCGGTAGTAAACAAGCTCAAAGACTACCTGTATGGGGCGGAGTTCACTGTGAAGACCGACAACAACCCCCTTACCTACCTTTTCACCACGGCCAAGCTGGACGCCACTGGACACAGGTGGCTGGCCCCACTGTCTGGATTCAACTTCAGCCTAAAGTATAGGCCAGGGGCTGGGAATCGAGACGCAGACGCTCTGTCCAGGAGATCTCATGCCCCCACCAGTGATGTAGAAGATTGGACCCAAGTGGCACCGGACGGGGTGCGGGCCCTTTGTCAAGGAGCTGAATTCCAGGCCAGAGGAGGCTCCAGAGCAGAAGAAATAGGAGTTACCATGGTGGGAGTCCCAAAACACTACTGTGGAGTGACTCAATTGGAAGAAGACAACCTGCCGAGATTGTCCAAGAAGGAGTTGAGGTGTGACCAATTGGAAGACCCCATGGGGAGATTGGTCCTGGAGGCCCTGGAGAATCAGGATCCAAACAGACTCCTGCATCATCCCTCAAAGGAAGCTCGCCTGATGAGGAAAGAATGGGACAGGTTGCAGGTACATCAGGGAGTGGTCTACCGAAGGGGCCCCTCTGATGACTCAGAAGATAAGTGGCAACTGTTCCTCCCAGAGAAGCATCGAGAGACTGTTCTGATTGCCCTGCATGACAATCATGGCCATCTAGGGGCTGAAAGGACCTTTCAACTTGTCAGAAGTCGGTTCTATTGGCCCTGCATGAGGGCAGAGGTAGAAGAGTACTGCCACTCATGTGCACGATGCATCCAGAGGAAGACTTTACCCCATCAAGCTGCCCCAATGGCCCATCTACAAAGTCAAGGCCCAATGGATCTGGTATGCATTGATTTTCTCTGCCTCGAACCCGACCTGAGTGGACTAGAAAATGTTCTGGTGATAACCGACCATTTCACCCGGTATGCCCAAGCTTTCCCAACCAAAGATCAGAAGGCCTCCACCGTAGCCAAGGTACTTATGGAGAAGTACTTTGTCCATTATGGGCTGCCACAGCGACTTCATTCAGATCAAGGAAGGGACTTTGAGAGTAAACTGATCCGGAAACTCCTGGATTCGTTGGGAATCAAGAAGACTCGAACTACACCTTACCACCCACAAGGAGATGCTCAGCCGGAAAGGTTTAACCGAACCTTGCTCAACATGTTGGGGACTCTGGAAAGTGAGAAAAAGCAACATTGGAGCAAACACATAGCAGCCCTAGTACATGCTTACAACTGCACCATCAGTGATGCTACAGGCTACTCCCCATATCGACTCATGTTTGGGAGAGAAGCAAGACTATCAGTGGACTTGGCCTTTGGCACCTCTCTGGACCATTCCTCAGCCACATCCCACAAAGGATATGTGGACAGGCTCAGACACAGCCTGAAAGTAGCCTATGAACAAGCTCAAGTGGCCTCAGATCAAAGGGGAGCTCGAAACAAAAGAAACTTCGACTTGAAGGTCCGGGTACAAGACCTACAGCCCGGGGATCAAGTACTGTTACGTAATCTGGGGGTCCCTGGGAAGCACAAACTTGCAGATAGATGGAGATCTGAACCTTATGTCATCTGTAGGAAGTTGCCGGGCCTGCCTGTCTACAAGTTGAAGCCGGAAGGAAAGGTGGGCCCACTGAAGACGTGGCATCGAAACCACCTGCTCCCACTTGCTGAGGCAGTCAGAATACCTCCCGTGAGAGACTCCCCTGAACCGGCCTCTATCCTGGATACTCCTAGGCCGAACACTCGGTCGCAGACCTCCCGAGCCGAAGATGGAGAGGCCTCTCAACTTAGTGAAAATGAATAAGGAGAACTTGATTGGTTGTGGCCTTCCCCAACTCCAGGAACTTCCACTATAGATCTTCCAACCACTGAAGACACTCCAGATGGAACACTGAACCCAGAAGCCACAGAGTTCATCCCATCTAGTCCTTCAGCAGATTACTGGGAAGATGCCCATGACAGTTGCTCAGAGGAAGAGGAGCCTGTGGCACCAGAGCCAGAAATCCCAAGAGAGCAAAGGGCTCGAAGAGTCATCCAGCCTCCTAGGAAGCTGACCTACCCACAAATGGGGAATAGCTCAGAGGACTCTGTAGTTACCGCTAGGAGGAATGTCCATTTAGTGGAGGGCAACCCCAACTCACTCTCTGGCACAGCTAGGCAGGCCACCTATGATAATGTGACCTGTGGGCAAGGGAATTCTACCCCTCAGTTTTGGTGGGAATTCCCTATGCCAACATCGTTTGCAGAATTAACTAGAGTTGTACATAGTCTTTGTTAAGGTTTATCTTTGGGGACCAAAGAGTTTAAGTGGGGGGAGTGTGTAGCGGGGTGTTCCCCTTTAACGCAGAGAGACTACATTACCCAGAACCCCGTTCGGCAATGTTTCCGCCGCAGAGACTCATGAGAGGGGTTATAAGAGGAGGAGGCGAGGCTGGGCTCGGCCTCTTTGGGACACGAGACTTCAGAGACTGATCCTCCTGTGCGGATGTGTCGGAGTGCAAGGCCTGAAGCCTGAGGTCTTGCACAGCACCAAAGAGCCTTCCACCCCTCTGCGAGCCTGGGTGGCATTGGACTTCGCTTTATTACAGCATTGGTTGGATCGGGGACCCGATCGCTGGAGGGACTGTGTGTGTGTGTGGGACACAGTCGGTGGAAGTTCCCGGACTAGGACCGCAGTCCGGTTGGGTGAGAGGGCGTATGCCCAAACCATATACTGTTACTGTTAATAGGCCTATAGACTGCCGTGATCCACAAGTTGTTCCTGATACTTTCACTGAAGAACCTTATCAGAGCTGAACTCAGTTCGCATAGCAAAGTGTTTACCCCATCTTTACCTTTCCCATTGGATTACAAATTATACTTGTTAAGTGCACCACCGTTAAAGACCTGCCAGTGAAGAAAAGAACATCATCTCCTATAGACTAAGTTCTAGCTATTTGAACCAGGCCTGGTGGGGTTTTCTAATTTGTTTGGTTACTGCGCCACAGGGCGCCTAACTAACGGTCGCCCGTGTGGCGCACTTATTGCTGTTAGCTTTATATTCATAGTGTATTAGTGTTGCAGGGCTCTGCATTATATATATATTGTAAACTGTGATAAATGTTAACCCCTTTTCTACTAAAGCTTGAGTAAATTCTATACCCATTTCATTTTAGTATTGTCTCGGTGCTTAATTACTCATACAGTATAAGATATACATTTTGCTGTCAGAACTAGCTGTGCCAGTAGGGGGTCGAGTATATTGCCAGGGGTTGGCGGAGCTGTCTTCAGGGCCCAAACTAAATCTGCGGCCTTCTTAGTTGGAGGTATCGCTACAGGAACAATGTACCCCTTACCAATTCGCATAGGGGGGGCGGAATCTGGGTTCCGATAAGCCCCCTGCCCGCAGACCCCCACAGACCCCCACAACCACCGGGCAAGGGTTGTGGGACTAGGCCCTTGTCCCCATCAACATGAGGACAAATTCCCCATTTTGAGGGCATGTGGCCTGGTACGGTTCAGGAGGGGGGGTGCGCTCTCTCGTCCCCCCTCTTTTCCTGCGGCCTGCCATGTTGCGTGCTCGGATAAGGGTCTGGTATGGATTTTTGGGGGGGGAACCCAAGCTAAATTTCCTTTTAATTTTGGTGCGGGGTTCCCCTTAATATCCACACCAGACCTGAAGGGCCTGATATGCAATTTGGAGGGACCCCCACGCTTTTTTTTTATCTTTGTTCGGGGTTCCCCTTAATATTCATACCAGACCCAAAGGGCCTGGTAATGGACTGTGAAGGGGACCCCTGCTGTTTTTTTCAATGACTTTCATCTGTATTGCTGGGACCCGACAATTCATGAATAGCCGCGAGTAGTTTTAAATGACTTTTTTTCCTTTAGAAATTACATTTTGTGCTGGGACAGTTCTAAACATGGGAAACATGCGCTACTTTACAGGCATACTCTACACACCCCCCAGGTACAAAATTTAAAGGAATATTTCACTTTTATTGTTTCACTTTAAGCATTATTAAAATCACTGCTCCCGAAAAAACATCCGTTTTTAAAACTTTTTTTGCATTGATACATGTCCCCTGGGTAAGGTCCCTAAACACAGTTTATGACAATAACTTGCATATTAACCTTTAAAATCAGCACTTTTGATTTTTGTTCTGGTGCGAACCGAACCGGGGGGTGTTCGGCTCATCCCTAGTTACTACTGAGCGGACAGACTCCATCCGAAAGGACCTTATCAAAAGATACTTGTTAAGGGATCTTTGGTCCAAAATGGGCCTTGTGTCCCCGTTTGGCTTCTGAACCGTAAACAGGTTTGAGTAAAAACCTGTGCCTCCTTTCGGATACAAGAACCTCTCCTTTTTGGAGGATCCGAGGGAACGCTGGTTCTTAAAAACCTCTGGGGGGAACCCCCTGAAACTCTAGCTTGTAACCGTTAGATATAGTTAAGGTGACCCACTCGTCCTGAATTATTGTTTTCCAAATGTCCACAAAGTGCAGCAGCCTTCGCCCCACCCGATGGAGTGGGGGCGTCCCCTCAAAAAGAGAGCTTGGTGCTGCGTTTAGAAAAGTTTTGGACCCAGGGATTTTTTATGGCCTTGGCCTTTCGTCTTGCCCCTGGCCCTAGCGCCCTGTTGGCGGCGGAACCGCCTTGACACTGAGACATTTGAGGAAGCAGTCCCTGAGGTTTTAAACAAGGGACGTCTGGTGCTTTTCTTCACAGGAAGTAGAGAACTCTTCCCTCCGGAAATCTTTTGCATATCTTTGTCCAAGTGATCACCAATAAACATTCCCCACGAAAAGGGAAACCTGCCAATAATTTTTCATAAGGAAGCTCAACTGACCAGTTCTTAAGCCGTAAAAGTCCATGCATATGTACAGACAAGAGAGCCAAACGAAAAATCTGCTGTATTGAATCCCTTTTTAAGGCGTTAACAGCAAAACACAGCGCTCAAGCAATATCTGTCTTACTTTCAGGCAGAACATCCTCCTGGTTAGGTCTATCAGGCCAATTGACCTGATCCTTTATGGACTGGAAAATACCAATTGCTGCAACAGCTGGCTGAATAGCTGAACCGGCCAAAGAAAAGGAAGCCCTAATATTGACTCCAATTTCTTGTCAACAGGGTCTTTTCAGCCCTGTGCGTTATCCCGGATAAGTTAAGTTCTTGTTTAAGGAAGAAACAGCTGTATCTACGGCTCTCCTGCTCCATTTCTTAACTAACCTTTTGATCTTATGGGATATAAAAGGGAAAACCTCTTAAGAGGAACAAAATCCTGTCAGGATATTCCCAATCAGCATACACCGCCTGTTCCAGCAGGAGGTGTAGGGGGAAAGCCTGTGTGGCCTGAAGAGGCCTCATGGATCCCAAGAGGACCAGGGGGGCTCAGTCACCTCTGCTTTTTTAAGAGGCAACTTAAAGGCAGAACGAACCATTTTGGTCAGAGTTAGGATGAAAGCCTCTGCGACTGAGAAGCAGACATCAACTAGATCTCCTTTTGTCCAGTTTGCTCAGAAGCAGACTCATCTGCCGGGCACTCCACTGAATCCTGAGCTTTTTTAACTCTTCCCCATACTCAACGCATTCCTGCTCCAAACTAGGAGGCTCCAGGGAGGGGGATATGTCACGCTTGGAGGCAATCATGCCAGCAATCCTGTGCTATAACCCAGCTAGGGCTGAGGACAATTCATTCTTAGTGATAAAAGGGTGAAGCAGCAGCGTTGACTGTGGGCACAATACCAGATAGGCGCATCGGCTCATATCGCCCGGAAGCCTCTGGTCCTTCAGGGGATACAACACCAGGGATACGACTAGGTTCATCAGGAACTACTGATGACATAGATGTGCCCTTCCCTGTAGTGTTAGTCCCGCTCCTCTTTTTGGAAGACATTTAATAGGCACAAACAAAGTGTACTTGGGTGTGATTTAACACACCTCAGAAGGGAGACCCCTTAATAGGGCTCACCAAGTCCCTATGCAACAACTCGGCTAAGCACCATAGCCTGCCAAGCAACACTTGGTGACTCACGTGACCTGGGTAAGGAGAAATGAACCACTGCAAGTGTCTGTTCAGAGCCTGCTCTATGTCCCACAGCTGCCTTCTGAAAGCACTGCATGCTTGACCTACACAGCGTGTGAATGGGCGTGGCTGTATTCACGTACAACGCAAATCTATGTGCGCCCAACTAAAGGCTACTGCGCATGTGCGGCGAAGCCGTGTGCGCCATGGCCGCCAAAAAAACTGCTAAGTCCAGCGGCGCTTTTGCGAATGCACGACCATCATGGCCGCCAAACAACAACTGCTGTGCACAGCGGCACTCTTGTGAATGAACGTGCTCCATGGTGAACCAAGGCGAAATGGCACATCATCGTGCGCCATTATACAGGTAAAAAACAGCCAGACACAAGCAAAAAAGGTACACTTTGCAAACACCCACAGCTAGCCCAAAATTCCCCACTATCTTCACTGGGACACCCGACAATAATAAAATAAAGGGGTTTCACTTACCCATCCAGGCGCAGGGCCACTTAGAAACTAAGTGCCCAATCTTCACCCTTCACGGTGGGTTCCTGTCACTTGGGACCTTCAAGGACTGGGTACCCTTTCATGTTTAGGGTCCACTCCCTTGGACCTGTACAGCACCCTGCAGGAAAGGCCTTAACGCTGTAGTGTCCAATTCTTCTGGCTGCCCTGCTCCCACTTACAGACCAAATCTCTTTTGCCTCTTGGAACAGGAGAGGTAAAATTTCCATCAACGATCTACAGTTAGGTCCATATATATTTGGACACAGGCACAATTTTCATACTTTTGGCTCTGTATGCCACAGAATACAATTAAAATGAAACAATCCAAATGAATTTGAAGTGCAGACCTTCAGCTTTAATTCAAGGGGTTGAACATAAATATCAAGTACAAATTTTAGGAACTGCAACCATTTTTATACACAGTCCCCCATTTTCAGGGGCTCAAATGTAATTGGACAGACGCATAGATGTCAGGGAAGGCATAGCCGTGCAATAGGAATCGCACAGCAGACACGCACATTCCCGGCGCATCGGCGCGCGCATTGGCGCGCGCACGTATACGTGCGCCTGTCACCAACATTGGCGCCAGAGGGGCTATTTAAAGTGAGTGCACCAAAGACTCCTTGTTGTTTGGTCTGCAGCTTCTGTGTGTCCTGAAACCCATTATCTGTGCTGACTTCTGATCCGTGACCCGGCTTGCCCTCACTAACCTTGTCTGCTTGATACCCTGACCTCGGCTTGTTTTGGACTTCTCTTCTGCCTGCTGCTCTGCCTGTTCCACCAGTACGTCTCCGATCCGGCCTGCCTGACTCTGCACCTGTTCCTCCAGCCTGCTGCAGTTCTGCTCTGCAAATCGCACCAGTTCCTGTTTCCATCTGCGATCCAGTCTGCCACCGTTCTGGTCTACCCAGCCAATTGGTTGCCTGCTGCATCTCCAGCGACGAGCATTCAGCCACCATATTGGACTGATCCTAGGCACTCCTGCGTCACCGTACTTCCGTGGCCGCTGTCTCAACCTCAGGGGCCCGCAAGCCGGTGTGGCAAGAGAGGCTCTCCTCTACACGTCATGCTCACGATCCAGGTACGTGACAATAGAATTTTTCTTTACCATAGATTGGATCCTGTGATCATCCACCACTGTTGTCTTCCGTGGACGTACAGGGTTTTTTATGTTGCTGAGCTCACAGTACATTCTTCTTTCCTCAGAATGTACCAAACTGTTGATTTGGCCACTCCTAATGTTGCTGCTATCTCTCTGATGGATTTGTTTAATTTTGAAGCCTTTCAATGGCCTGTTTCCCTTGCATGGACAGCCTCTTTTGAACGCATGATGTAGGTTAACAGCAATGGATTCCAAATGCAAATACCACAATTAGAATCAACTCAATTACCTGCTTAATTGATGAAGAAATAATGAAGGAGTAGCCCACACCTGGCCATGAAACAACTTTTGATTTAATTGTCCAATTGCTTTTGGTCCCTTGAAAAAGGGGGGATGGCAATTCTTAAAGCGGTTGTATACCCGCTAACACAATTTTTTTTCCCCCCTGTAAGGCAAATGTCATAATGACCTAGTATGCACCACATACTAGGTCATTATGAAATACTTACCTTAGAACGAGGCGTCCATCACTCACCTGGTCCACGCCGAGGTAGCTGACATGTTGCCTCGGCGTGTATTCCGGGTATCGCGGCTCCAGCGCTGTGAGTGGCTGGAGCCGCGATGTCATCACTCCCGCGCATGCACGCAGGAGACTTATTTCCGGCAAGGGCCGGCATCTGCCGGGCCTTAAGCCGAGAATCCCCTGTGCGCATTCGCCGCTGCAGTCAGCGGCTCATTGCAAGGGGAATATCTCCTAAACCGTAAAGGTTTAGGAGATTTTTTTTTACCTACAGGTAAGCCTTATTATAGGCTTACCTGTAGATAAAAGTAAAAAAAAAGACTATACAACCACTTTAACGCCTTTTACACACGATCAGATTTCCGATGGAATAAAATCCAATGGAATTTTCCTTCGGAATTCCGATGAAGCTGACTTCCATCAGTCTTGCATACACACTGTCAGACTAAATTCCGACCGCCCAAAACGCGGTGACGTAAAACACTACGACAAGCCGAGAAAATTGAAGTTCAATGCTTCCGAGCATGCGTCGACTTGATTCTGAGTATGCGTGGATTTTTAAAACATGTTCTATTTTTTTACTCTGATGGAAAAAAGTCCGGTGGGGCCCACACACGATCGGAATTTCCGATGAAACAAGTCCATCGGATTTTATTCCATCGGAAATCCGATCGTGTGTACAAGGCATAAGAGCTGTAATTCCTAAATCCTTTCTCCGATTTGGATGTACATACCCTCAAATTAAACCTGAGTGTGTGCACTTTCAGCCCATATCCATTATATAACTATAGCTTGAATATGTTTTGGTAAATGCCTGAAAAATCTAAAATTGTGCTGGTGTCCAAATATATATGGACCTAACTGTATATAAAGGCAACTCTCTCAAACCCTACATCTTCAAAATAATTATCACCTCCCACACAGTGACATATATCAGTACACCCAAATAGCTCACTGATGATCAGAAATTCCCAACTGTCCCTGGTAATTACCGCACCCAGCTTAGGTATTCTTTACCTCCCCCACCCTACACCAAAAGAGGATTTCCCTCTTCTATAATACCCTCCAACAAAAACCTCACTTCATCAAGACTCTCCCTTTCCAACAGTAGGAAACAGATCTAGGCCAGAAATTCACAGAGTCCCAATGAGCCAACGCCTGTAAAACCACCTATAGATCAACATGCTGCTCCACACTATGGGAACTCTCCACCAAAATCCTTTAAGAATTGTACATGACTCCACTCCAGACAAAATATCTAGATTTAGCCCTCAGCTAACAAACCAATTCTGGAGGAAATGCAGACAAAAAGGAGATATCCTTCACATTTTCTGGAGATGCTCCACGCTAACAGTATAATGGGCATCCTCTTTCAACATTATTTCTGAAATTGCCCAGACTCACATTCCTTATAATCCAGGTCTAGCACTACTATCCCTTGACACTGATGTGTACTCCCATATAAAACACATCACACAATCATTCAAATTATCCTTGCAGCAAGATTAACCTCCCTGGCGGTATGATTCTGTCTGATTTTAGGTGCTGAAAGCGGTACAATTATTTTGCATGGAAATTTGGCATTTTATATTGTAGGCCTGCAATTCTTAAGCCCTGTACACACGATCGGATTTCCTATGGATGCTAATCCGATGGATTTTTCCATCGGAAATCCGATGAAGCTGACTTCCATCAGTCTTGCCTACACACCATCAGTCAAAAATCCGACCGTCCCAAACGCCGTGACGTAAAACACTCAGACAAGCCGAGAGAAATTAAGTTCAATGCTTCTGAGCATGTGTCGACTTGATTCTGAGCATGCGTGGGTTTTTTGTCCGATGGAGTTCCACACAGACGATCGGAATTTGCTATTGTTTTTTTTCCCATCGGATAAATTTAAAACAGGTTCTATTTTTTCTCACCGATGAAAAAAAGACCGATGGGGCCCATACACGATCGGTTTGTCCATCGGACTGTTTTCAGCGGTAAAACCGATCGTGTGTACACGGCATTAGGAATAACTCACCTAAATCTGTCCAAACCAGAGTCTAGTAGACATCCCGGGTATGATAAAGTTTGAAACACAAAATCATAAATTATATTATAATAAATAACTATAAATAATTATAACAAATAATAATATAAAAATAATAAAAATTATTCAATAATGTAATCAAATCAAAAACTGAAATTTGCTCAGTTGTAGAATTGTCGCTGTCATTAGATTTAGTGTTTGATGATGAATTTCCCCACAAATCGCTATCGCTCAATTCTGAAAGTAATTCTAATTTATTATCGCTGTTTTCTAGCTGGTCTAAAACCACTTTTGACATAAAGGGACACTTTTTGGTTGTGTGACAGCAGGAAGGTAAAGTCACCTGGTTGCATCCAGGGGGGTAGATATATTTCGCCCAGATTCAGGCTTTACGCCGACTTATACAACTAGGTGAAGAGTTGTATAAGCCCAGCTGAGGCTAATGGGCTCATGGATGACTCATACCTCTAGGGAGAGTGTGGGGCGTCGTGCAGACAGGGAGTTGATGAGACCAGCTGAAGCTTGTCAGCTCATTTAGGCCTCTATAAGAACTCCCAGATTCATTAGATGTTAGCTCATGCCTGGAACCAGACCTGTGTGGACTGTCTAGGGAGAGTGAACCCCTGTGCGGTGAGACAAAGCCTGTGTGGCTATTTGCTTGGACATTTAAAACCAGGGACTTAGGGACTAGGACAGCACTAGGCTGATCCCAGTTGTTAGTTAGGAAACCTGTATGTTTAGTCAGAGGTCAAGTTGACCAGGATTTATTTTGTTTATGTTTCTTTTGCTTTGCTGTGTTTTGTCACTGTAAATAGAAAATAAACCGCACCTTTTTGATTTTGAAAACCACAACCTCCGTTTGCTGGGCCTGTTTTTGTGTGGGGAGCCCATCCCGGGGGTCACACACACCCGCTGCCGAGCTAACCCCCTCACAGTTGGTGGAGAACCAGTGGCAGTTTTTTTTAAGCCAGCATGGAGGAGATACTGAAGCAGCTGGCTCTAGCAAATGCCAATCAACAGCAGACAAATGCAGGTTTGCAAAAGAGCCTTGCAGCTCATCAACAGAGCCTTTCAGCTCAACAACAGAACTTCGCAGCCCAGCAGCAAGCTCATCAACAGAGCCTTGCAGCCCAGCAGCAGACAAACGCAACTTTGCAACAGAGTCTGGAGGCTCAGCAACAAGCCCAGCAGCAATCTGAGGCCCGCTTCATAGACCTGTTGCAGAAGCAAGAGCAGAGACTACAACAACAGATGGAAGAAGTAATGCAGCAACGTCCGCAGACCAGTGAGGAAAGCCGTCCCACTAATACCGCGTCCTTTGGGGTGAGTCGTTTATTGACAAAAATGACTGGAGAGGATGATCCAGAGGTATTTTTGACCACATTTGAAAGGACCGCTGAAAGAGAAAAGTGGCCTGAGGAGCAGTGGGCTGGACTGGTAGCTCCTCTGTTAACTGGTGAATCGCAGAAAGCTTACTATGACCTAGAGCCTAACCAAGCAAAAGACTATGTGATGCTAAAAGCTGAAATATTGGCAAGGCTGGGTGTCACCCAGGCTGTCCGGGCTCAGCGTGTGCATAACTGGACTTTCCAGCTTGGAAAACCCCCCAGGTCTCAAATGTATGATCTCATTCACCTGAGCAGAAAGTGGCTACAGCCAGAGACTTTGTCCGCACCAGAGATTGTGGAACGTGTTGTAATGGATCGGTTTTTGAGAGCTCTTCCTACTGCCATCCAAAAGTGGGTAAGCCATGGAGACCCAGAGACGGCCGATGGTCTTGTGGATCGTGTGGAGAAATACTTGGCTACAGAGAACCTGACGGCCTCTTCCAGAGACACTCGGACTTTCCACCCTAAGACCAGACCATCCCCAGGGGCGGATAAGAGGATTCCAAGGGGTGAGGGTGGAGAGAGTGAGAGGGTGGGAGCTCTACCCCAAGTTTGGCGAGAACAGCCTGGGAAATCAGCGGCTCAAGAGGCGGCAAGAAGGATCGTTTGCTACCGCTGCCGGCAAGCGGGACATATTGCAGCCAATTGCCCGGTTGTGGAGGAACCCATGCAGTGTGACTTTCTGACGGGCAGACGTCAGTCGCTGTGTGCGACAGTCGCATGCACTGCCATTCGAGGAACTGAGAAACATTTATGCAAAATGTGTGTTAATGGTAGAAATGTTGTGGTATTGCTGGATTCAGGTAGCCTTGTGACCCTGATAAAGGCTGAGTTAGTTAAAACAGAGGTCTCTGGGAATAGCAAGGTAGCTGTTATTTGTGTGCATGGGGACACCCGAGAGTATCCAGTGACTACAGTGTGTTTCGAGACCCCCAAAGGTACCCTCTCTCATCCAGTGGGCTTAGTATCTCAGTTACCGCATGACGCCATTGTGGGAAGGGATTTTCCGAAGTTCTGGGAACTGTGGGATGATCCTGAGCCCCCCACTGGTGCCCCTATGTACCAGGAATGTGGTAGCCAGAACTCCCCTGAGAGTGGTGAGGACTCTCCGGAATTTCCCTTATCAGTATTGGCAGGGGAGACTCAAGAAACTGGAGAGGAGCCCACCTCCTCAGACGAAAACCTACCGTCTGTGGAGTTTTCTGATCTTGAGGTTCACAGGGAAAACTTTGCCACAGAACAGTTGAAAGACCCCGCCCTAATAAAGGCACGGGAAAACGTAGTGAAAATAGATGGCGAGTTAGTGAACCCAGATAATACCTGCACTTACCCATACTTCAGCGTAGAGAAGGACCTACTGTATCGGGTGGCAAAAAGGGCAGAAGAAACCGTTGAGCAGCTTGTGGTGCCCAAACCTTACAGGAAGTTGGTGTTGGAGTTGGCCCATGGGCACATTCTTGGAGGTCATCTGGGGACAGAGAAAACCCGAGAGAGGGTATTACAGAGATTCTATTGGCCGGGGGTGATGAAGGACATAGAAAATTATTGTTCCTCCTGCCCTGTGTGTCAGAGGTCGGCCCCGATGCCACATTTCCGTAGCCCGCTGGTCCCTCTACCCATCATTGAGGTCCCGTTTGAGAGGATCGCCATGGATTTGGTAGGTCCTATAATCAAGTCCGCTAGGGGGCACCAGTACATATTAGTTATAATGGACTATGCCACCCGTTATCCAGAAGCGATCCCTCTCCGAAATACCTTGGCCAAAACCATAGCCAAAGAGCTATCTCTTGTGTTTAGCCGGGTGGGTATTTGTAAAGAACTGCTTACGGACCAAGGTACACCCTTTATGTCCCGGGTTATGAAGGAGCTGTGTAAATTGTTCAAAGTGACGCAATTACGTACATCTGTGTATCACCCCCAAACCGATGGGCTGGTTGAAAGATTCAACAAAACCCTAAAACAAATGTTGAAGAAAGTGGTGGATAGAGATGGAAAGGATTGGGACTGTCTACTTCCTTATCTGATGTTTGCTATTAGGGAGGTGCCCCAATCCTCTACGGGATTCTCCCCCTTTGAGTTACTGTATGGGAGACACCCAAGAGGGCTGTTGGATATTGCCAAGGAAACTTGGGAAAGTGAGAGTTCTCCCCACAGGAGTGTGATTGAGCATGTCGCCCTGATGCAAGACCGAATTGCACAGGTAATGCCCATCGTGAAGGAACATTTGGCCCAAGCGCAGTTAGCACAGCAGAGAGTGTACAACCGTGGAGCCAAGACCCGTACCTTTTCCCCGGGGGATAGGATACTGGTACTTGTCCCTACGGTTGAAAGTAAATTCCTTGCCAAATGGCAAGGCCCCTATGAGATAATGGAAAAAGTGAGCGAAGTGAATTACAAGGTCAGACAACCAGGAAGGCGAAAGCCCGAACAGATCTATCACGTTAATCTGTTGAAAGCCTGGAGGGATAGAGAGTCCCTAGTCGCAGACACTTGGTCACCAGCTCAAACTGGTTGCGTGATTCCTGAGGTTGGAATAGCAGCCACCTTGTCACAACCCCAACAACAGGAGGTTAAGGAGTTTGTGCTTCGCAACAAGGAGGTATTCTCTGAGCTGCCGGGACAAACATCTGGGGTAGAGCATGACATCATTACCCCGCCCGGTGAAAGGGTGAAGTTAAAACCCTATCGGATCCCAGAGGCCCGACGGGAGGCAATACGGGAGGAAGTACAGAAAATGCTGAACTTAGGGGTGATAGAGGAGTCCCAAAGTGATTGGTCTAGTCCCATTGTGTTGGTGCCTAAACCGGATGGGAGCTGGCGATTTTGTAACGATTTTCGTCAGTTGAACAAAGTTACAAAATTTGACACCTACCCCATGCCACGTATAGATGAGTTGATCGACCGGCTGGGAACAGCCCGATACATGACGACTCTTGACCTCACAAAAGGGTATTGGCAAATCCCCCTGGCCAAGTCGGCCAAAGAGAAAACCGCATTTGTAACCCCAGACGGGGCGTTCCAATATAAAAGAATGCCGTTCGGGTTACAGAATGCGCCGGCCACATTCCAGCGGAAAATGGACCAGATGCTGAGGCCCCATCGGAAGTATGCTGCGGCTTACCTGGATGACGTAATTGTCCATAGCACAGATTGGGCCTCACATCTGCCAAAAGTGCAAGCAGTCCTGGACTCTGTTCGGGAAGCGGGGTTTACGGCTAACCCCAAGAAGTGTACCATTGGGCAGGAGGAGGCCAAATATCTTGGGTACACCATTGGGAGGGGAGTAATAAAACCCCAACTCAACAAAGTCGAGGCCATCCAGAGTTGGCCACGTCCCAACAGCAAGAAGCAGGTACCAGCCTTTCTGGGAATCGCTGGGTATTATCGGCGATTCATTCCCCACTTTGCTTCTAAGGCTGTGCCCCTAACCAACCTGACGAAGGGGAAAGGGTCGGTCATGATTAAATGGACCCCCGAGGCTGAGGCAGCATTCCAATTCTTGAAACAAGCCTTATGTAGCCAGCCAGTGTTGTACTCACCCGACTTCTCTAAAGACTTTGTCGTACAAAGTGATGCGTCAGATGTGGGGTTAGGAGCAGTATTGTCCCAGGTCTGGAACGGGGAAGAGCACCCAGTCATTTACCTCAGCAGGAAGTTGAAGTCCCATGAGGTAAATTACGCCACCGTTGAAAAGGAGTGTTTAGCGGTGAAGTGGGCTCTAGATTCCCTTCGGTACTATCTGCTAGGTAGGCACTTTGACATGGTTACGGATCACGCTCCGTTAAAGTGGATGGCTCAAAACAAGGAAACAAATAGAAGAGTGAATAGGTGGTTCCTGGCCCTCCAGGAATTCAACTTCACAGTAAAGCATCGCCCTGGCGTTCAAATGGGGAATGTGGATGCTTTGTCTCGAGTACATGAATGCCTGATTGCTGGTGTTCCAACCCCGAGGTTAAAACAAGAGGGGGGGGTATGTGACAGCAGGAAGGTAAAGTCACCTGGTTGCATCCAGGGGGGTAGATATATTTCGCCCAGATTCAGGCTTTACGCCGACTTATACAACTAGGTGGAGAGTTGTATAAGCCCAGCTGAGGCTAATGGGCTCATGGATGACTCATACCTCTAGGGAGAGTGTGGGGCGTCGTGCAGACAGGGAGTTGATGAGACCAGCTGAAGCTTGTCAGCTCATTTAGGCCTCTATAAGAACTCCCAGATTCATTAGATGTTAGCTCATGCCTGGAACCAGACCTGTGTGGACTGTCTAGGGAGAGTGAACCCCTGTGCGGTGAGACAAAGCCTGTGTGGCTATTTGCTTGGACATTTAAAACCAGGGACTTAGGGACTAGGACAGCACTAGGCTGATCCCAGTTGTTAGTTAGGAAACCTGTATGTTTAGTCAGAGGTCAAGTTGACCAGGATTTATTTTGTTTATGTTTCTTTTGCTTTGCTGTGTTTTGTCACTGTAAATAGAAAATAAACCGCACCTTTTTGATTTTGAAAACCACAACTTCCGTTTGCTGGGCCTGTTTTTGTGTGGGGAGCCCATCCCGGGGGTCACACACACCCGCTGCCGAGCTAACCCCCTCACAGTTGCTATGGACAATCTCCAGTTTCCAGGCAGAAAAAACTGTATTTATAATATAAAAGTGCATGCAGGACACTGGACAGACCACTAGGGACAAATGGTATGTGTAATTTTTTTATACAGTACTGTAATCTGTAAGATTACAGTATACTGTATGTGTATTGTGTTTTTACTTTTTTGAATTTGCCGCCAATCTCCGCCCCCATGCGCCGCAACGTCGCAGGGAACGGAGCTCAGCGGCACTGTGTGTGAATTGAGCGAGGAGACAGCTCGCACACACAGCGGGGAGACATCGCAGGATCAAGGGACAAGGTAAGTAACTCTCCCTGTATCCTGCGATGCAGCCCGAGTCTGGCTCTGGGTTACCGCTTATGGTACTGAAATTCCACCACGAGACTGATTTGGGAATACCGCCAGGGAGGTTAAGCATCACTAGAATGTGGAAGAACCCAACTCCTCCCACCATAACAGAAGTACTAGACCTGACTCACCTACACTACTCCTATGAACAGATGATGTCCTCCTGCCTTGGGACAGCAGACCAACTATCTCATCAATAGTTACCATGGAATAATTGGTACTTAAAACTTTATTAATTATCGTTAAACTGCTTCCTCCTGTACATGGTCTCACTTTCTGCCTGTACTCAAGTGGGTACAGCTCCTTTGATTTTGTATGCTTGTTGACAATCTCTCTTTATTAATGTTGACATTCTCTCCGGATTTTTTAACCTTTGTAGCAACTGTATTGCATTCTCTCTTTAAGTTTGTGTAAATCACACTGTTATATTTTCTTATTACCAATAAAAAGCTATTAAAACAAAAAAAAAAAGTCAACAGCTACAGTCTTTGTAGCTGTTGACTTTTACATTTTCTACAAAAGACTGGAGTTCCTCTTTAATGATGTGTGATTCGGTACAATAATAATGTAAACCAAGGCCAGTGCAATGACACACTTGTGGAAGGTGTGTTCATGACAACCTGGGCTCACAGGAAGGGATTTAATGATACTGGCCGATATTCAGTTTTGAGTATAGGAATGCATGTATGTAGGGCAACTCTGGACTATTGAAATGGTGAGTAGGGCTAGAATTTTTTTTTTCAATGCCTGGTGTGGGGCAGAGTTAAATAAGCAAGCTGAAGTTCTGTTTTAATTGGAATCGGCTCACACACCGAAATAAGATGTGATAATATATATCTTGAGTATGCTTAGTCATTTTGCTACATCAAGCAGCTATAGAGGTTAAATCAGAAAGTAGGATCTTGCAATAAATACATATTAAACACATCTTTATTAAATGGTATAGATGAAAGCAACAAAGTGGCTACTGATGGGTATTTTAAATTTAAAATGATACATTTAAATTTAATTATATAGGCACATTGAATTTCAAGTGAATCTTGAAGGGCACAAAATTCAGATCAATAACTATTTTTTGTTTTGTTTGTGTTTTTTTTTTCCAATTTTTATCAAATTTTAATTTTAATCACAAACATTTTTGATAAGGAAAATCAAAAGAAAATACAAATGATCATGTACAGTACCATGTATTTTCATGCATTGCAAATGATTACACATGCAAGAGAAGGAGTCAGATATTACATCTTTCTCAGACATTACATCTCTCTCTCTCTCTCTCTCTCTCTCTCTCTCTCTCACCATCATCACCAGCTAACAATTTTGTCAATTAAAAAAACAAAACTAACTAGGGTATACTGCAACATACAGTCCCATAGAATTATCTGCATCATTTTTTATTCTGAAGCAATTAAATAATCTTTATGAAAATATTTTTATTAGGCAAATCTGTATATGTATTAAAAATAATAACAATTATATATGTTAATAATTATTTATATATATATGATTACCAAACAGGAAAAGAAGATTGACTTAAAGAAATGTATAGTTCTATGAAATGGGCTAAAATGTAAACTGTTAAAATACATGTTAATTTAAACATAAATGACAAAGCATATTTTGAACTAATATAACATGTTTAATTCACATTGAGTCCCTTTATAAATGTGAATGTTATAAAAATAATAATGCTAAGAAATATATATTGTCTAGACTAACCTGATAAAAATTATACATTTTAAATGGCAGAAATAAAACTTGCTACTTAAATTATAATTCCAAATATTTTTTTTCCTTTATTGTATGTTTTGTGAAGATAAATTAGGTAAAATACTGATTAATTAATTGCTTAAAAACCTACTTGTTCTGGTACAATGTGTTCTGTAATTCAGTCTTTGTCCTTTATTAGCAACTAGTCAAATACAAAAAGATTGCAGACCAATTTCTCTGATTCCCTTATAATATATTTATTTAAACAGATAGTATGCTATAAAGATGCCGTCTAACAATAAAATCTAATGTGTAAAAACAGTAATAAGAAAGGTAGACCTGATTTTTTTTTTTTTAAATGACTTAAAAATGACCTGTCCTCATCACCTGCCAGTAGATAACATATCTAAAATATAACAATATGATCTGTCTGCATATTCTATTTTTTTCTACATGCTTTTTAAAAAGTATCCTTCACTGACAGTCAATGCATATCAATTAGCATACAACAAGAGTTCTCTGATTTTCAACACTGCATATCAGATTTATCTGTGAGAGAATAATACTTGTCATTTTATTGACATAATAGTGCATTACAACCTATGACAATGGTGGCATATTAAATTATAGCAGGGAAGCTTTGCTAAAATGGAAGTTTATCATTCTGGGTTCACAGAGAACAGTTATCAAGAAATAAGCTTGCAGGCCTGGTATTGTGTGAATGTAATATTTAAGAATAAATTGCTCTCAGCCCTGAACGTTTTTGGTGACTATTTTTAGTTTAGCTTTTTTTATTTGAATATATTTTTTTTTTCTACAAAATTTCAAATATTACTATGATGCAATTGACCACCATTGCTAAGAGCAAAACTGATACATCAAGAAACTGTTTTACATTTTTTTTCTTTTTTTAACAAAGAAAAAGAAAAAGATAAAAATCTACAGTCACCCCTCTCAGACAAACCATTGATTCTCAGTCTGTAATTTACTCTCCATCAAGATGTTCAGTGTAGACTTACTAAATGAGGGAGGGTCGAGAAGGGATCGTTAGGTAAAGAGACGGAAGGTTTTTTTTTTTTTTTTTGGGGGGGGGGGGGGGGGGGCAGACGGTTTCTTCTCATCTCCAATCTGCATAAAATTTACTATTCAGTAAGTTACAGCACACAATGAAAAGAAAATGTCAGCGCAATCTAGAAGATATAAAGAAATGAGTTGAAAAAAAGCTGTATGCTAATAATCCACTCAGTAATTAAATGAAGATCGTTGCCAAGCGGCTCTGCCACTTTCAAAGGGTAATTTGTACAGGAAATCATAGAGTCATTGTCAAATCAATTCAAGATAAAAGGAAAGTCATCAACGGAGATAAGATAAATGTAGGGTGTCTGCCAGCATTTGCCCTAGGAAATGCCTTTGCTATTTTTTTTGTATACCCTTATGAACGCTGGGCGACACTAACTTGTCAGGTTGAAGTGTACATCCTCTATTAGGAGGATGGTCCATATGTATGCACAAATGCATTAGATAACCATCAGGAAAATGGTAAAACAAAATCAGTTAATAGCGGCTTAATGTTTAACAATCTAAAATGCTATTGCTGGTTAAGAACAGACATTCAGTTGCTGTCAGAAAGAACCATAATGTTTGAACTTGGTCTTCCATCATACTAAGTGCTGCAGAGTCTTAGCATCGAATGTCTCTGCCTGGATATGATCTATGGCAAATTTCTTGCTTGCCCAGGTGTTATATTTTAAACATATATTTGCTGTTCATGCTCTTAAAGGCTAATAATATACAATTCAAAAATTGCAAGCAAATCTACAATATCAAAAAAATAAATAAAAAAATTGTAAGTTTCAAAAGTAGATGTGCTGAAAGTTAAAGATTTATTCTTAGCATGGGTGTACATTTTTTAAAACATATTTTATTGAAAGTTTTATTCACATATACACAAAATAGGATTTCAGAGTAAAAGATGTGGTCAAGCTCACATTTAAGTAAATAAAAATAAAAATAAAGGGAAGATATAAATGAGTAGGTAGAGAGCAAAAAGAAACAGTTGCAGGGAAGCAATCTCAAATGTATAGTTGCATAATCAAAATATCAAGCATTGCAAACGCAATTCGTTTTTTCTTTTAGACCCTAGAATTGGGAGGTATAGGAGACATGGTAAGCTAACTTATTGAAGTAGGAGGGGAACAGTAATATATCAAGACAAGAACTTACACTTTAACCAAAACATCCTTTAGGACTATAGCAATGCAATGCAATGCAGACACTGAAATGTTTAGCACAACAAAAGAGTCTATAATTCAGACCATGCAACAAAAGTGTTGAATTTGTCTAGGGAGAAGGCCCAAAATGATTTGTGAAGAGAAAATTCCTTAAAGCATGAATCCTTCTGGATTTATTGGACTGAGGTGTCGTTTGTCTCTTTGGCGAAAGGGGAAAAGACCTTGTTACTGTTCTTGATTGGAGAAGGTATTCTTGATGTAGTCCCACCTTTTAGATAGAGTTGTAGAATGAAGGTTTAACTCTGCATCAAATGTTTTGTTTAAGTATACATAGTGGACAATGGTTTGGACATCTGCAATGGTGGGAATGTGAGGGGATTTTTTTTTTTTTTTTGTGGTGGAATGTCTAGCAGCAAGTAGACACTTACATTGCACAGGTTAAGGTTTTGGTCGAAGGATCTACATATTTAATTGTATAAAATGTGGAAGGGGTAATGTTTAAAGTGGAGTTTCCACCAAAAATACAAAATAGCATTATTGTGCATATAATAGCCTAAAAAAAACATTTGAATTTTTTTTTTTAATTATTCACCTGGAAGTACCTGTTGCTATGCGGTCCCACAAAATCTGCCTTCTGAATCACCTCGGATTCTGACATCATCTCCCTCAGTTCCCTACTGCTCCTGGGAAATGTGTGTCATCAGGAGTGCGCTTCCCCTATGGCTAGAATCACTCGTCAATACAATCCAGGAAGTAAATGCTTGTGGGCTTCACATGCCCACAAGCAAAATTAAAACTTCAGCAAAGATTTTTTTAAAGTCTCTTTATGCAGTAACTCGGCAGATCGGCGGCGGTTTTTAAAATAGTAAGTCATCTTATATATACCACTGTATCGAATGCTGAAATAACATGCTTTTAAAAAATGTGATTGGAACCCCACTTTAAGTATGAATGTTTAGTTTAATTTTCTCTTCATGGTAAACAATGCATTAAAAAATAAAAAAAAATAAAAGATGGTACAAATCAATAGCCAATCCCATTGCTAGTAAATTGTAGTTGTAGTCAAACAGATGAATACATCATTTAAATACATGTTTTTTTGCCAAATAGTATGTCTTTTCAGCCAGTCCTTCTTGTGAGACATATGCCTCTGTTGGTACAAGTGGTCATTCTTCTACCTCCTGGATTATCATTACTGTTTCTTGGATCAGCTCCGTGTTCATTGGACAGTAGAAATATTGGGTTTTCACATTACTTATTGATGTATGTGTTTTCCTGGAAATATATATTTAACAATAACTGTTAAATGAAAACAGGCACACGGGTTCATAACTGTTCATATCTGCAGTGCAGAAAATGGCAATCATGTTTTCATTTGCTTTCTGACCTTCAGTTAAAGTATAAATCAAGCCAAAATAATTTTCTTCACTTTGCTACAATGTAAAGTAGTGAGTGTACAGCTTGTATAACAGTGTAAATTTGCTGTCCTCTCAAAATAACTCAACACACAGCCATTAATGTCTGAAGCGCTGGCAACAAAAGTGAGTACACCCCTAAGTGAAAATGTCCAAATTGGGCCCAAAGTGTCAATATTTTGTGTGGCCACCACTATTTTCCAGCACAGCCTTAACCCTCTTGGGCATGGAGTTCACCAGAGCTTCACAGGTTGCCACTGGAGTCCTCTTCCACTCCTCCATGACAACATCTTGGAGCTGGTGGATGTTAGAGTCCTTGCGCTCCTCCAACTTCTATTTGAGGATGTCCCACAGATGCTCAATAGAGTTTAGGTCTGGAGACATGCTTGGCCAGTCCATCACCTTTACCCTTAGTTTCTTTAGCAAGGCAGTGGTCATCTTGGAGGTGTGTTTGGGGTCATTATCATGTTGGAATACTCCCCCCACGGACCAGTCTCCAAAGGGATCCTGCTCTGCTTCAGTATGTCACAGTACATGTTGGAATTCATGGTTCCCTCAATGAACTGTAGCTCCCCAGTGCTGGCAGTACTCATGCAGCCCCAGACCATGACACTCCCACCACCATGCTTGTCTGTAGGCAAGACACACTTGTCTTTGTACTCCTCACCTGGTTGCCGCCACACACGCTTGACACCATCTAAACCAAATAAGTTTATCTTGGTCTCATCAGACCACAGGACATGGTTCCAGTAATCCATGTCCTTAGTCTGCTTGTCTTCAGCAAACTGTTTACAGGCATTTTTGTGCATCATCTTTAGAAGAGGCTTCCTTCTGGGATGACAGCCATGCAGACTGATTTTATGCAGTGTGTGGCATACAGTCTGAGCACTGACAGGCTGACCCTCCACCCCTTCAACCTCTGCAGCAATGCTGGCAGCACTCATATGTCTATTTCCCAAAGACAACCTCTGGATATGATGCTCAGCACGTGCACTCAACTTCTTTGGTCGACCATGGCGAGTCCTGTTCTGAGTGGAACCTGTCCTGTTAAACCGCTGTATGATCTTGGCCACCATGCTGCAGCATAGTTTCCGGCTCTTGGCAATCTTTTTTTAGCCTAGCCCGTCTTTATGCAGAGCAAAAATTATTTTTTCAGATCCTTGGAGAGTTCTTTTCCATGAGGTGCCATGTTGAGCTTTCAGTGACCAGTATGAGAGAGTGGGAGCGATAACACCAAATTTAACACACCTGCTCTCCATTCACACCTGAGACCTTGTAACACTAACGAGTCACATGACATCGGGAAGGGAAAATTGACAATTTGGACATTTTCACTTAGGGGTGTACTCACTTTTGTTGCCAGCGGTTTAGACATTAAAGTGAAGTTCCACCCTCTTTTACAACTTGGTTGCATCCTCTCTAGTTCTGTCCCCTTAAGAATAATTGGCATATTATTTTTTATTTTTTTTTAAACTCACTGTTCTATTCTAATATGTTTGTTTCTCCCGCCGCGGCCGCATCAGCCTCATTGTGTCATCCACTGATCGCTAGGCCTCCTGTGAGATATTTGTCATCAATCCCAGGAGGCCCTGGGCCGTAGCATTGCATTAATTCCTAAAAAGGAAATGACGCGATTTTCGGCAGCGCCATTTTTAATAAGGGAAGCCTGCCAGCAGTGCAGGACTGAAGATGGAAGCGGTGACAGCGGGCGGCAGGGCGCGGTGACAGGGAGGCAGTGGCAGTTATTGACACAGCAGGGAGCCTGGCTTTGCGGGCGGGGCGGGGAGTGAGCCGCACACGGCGGGACCCGTCCACAACGATTCCCTTCTCTCGGCTGTGACTGTCTCACACAGCTGAGCAGAGAGAGAGTGTGAAGCCACCTCCCTCTCCTCTGTGTAGTCTACAATTGCTGTGTGTGCAGCACACACTGATCATCTGAGCTGAGCCAGGTACATTACGGGTCAGAAGGGGGGGTCTGCACTGTTGTAGGGGGGTGTCTGTATGGTGGGGGGGTCTTCACTGTTGTAGGGGGGTGTCTGTATGGTGGGGGGGTCTGCACTGTTGTAGGGGGGTGTCTGTATGGTGGGGGGTCTTCACTGTTGTAGGGTGGTGTCTGTATGGTGGGGGGTCTTCACTGTTGTAGGGGGGTGTCTGTATGGTGGGGGGGTCTTTACTGTTGTAGGGGGGTGTCTGTTTGGTGGGGGGTCTTCGCTGTTGTAGGGGGGTGTCTGTATGGTGGGGGGGGGTCTGCTCGGTATGGTAGGGGGTGTCTTTAATGTAAAGGCGTCCAGAGGTGCGGGTTTCTGTGTAATGTAAAGTGGTCCTGAGATGCAGGGTGCCATGCGATTTGATGTGCTGGGGGTGATGCGGTTCGATGTGCTGGGGGTGATGCGATTCGATGTGCTGGGGTTGATGCAATGTGCTGTGGACCATGCAATTCGACGTGCTGGGGTTGATGCGATTTCATGTGCTGGGGTTGATGCGATTTCATGTGCTGGGGTTGATGTGATTCCATGTGCTGGGGTTGATGCGATTCCATGTGCTGGGGTGATGCAATTCGATGTGCTGGGGGTGATGCAATGTGCTGGGGTTATGCGATTCCATGTGCTGGGGTTGATGCGATTCCATGTGCTGGGGTTGATGCGATTCCATGTGGTGGGGTGATGCGATTCCATGTGCTGAGGGTGATGCAATGTGCTGGGGTTATGTGATTCGATGTGCTGGGGTTATGCGATTCGATGTGCTGGGGTTGATGCGATTCGATGTGCTGGGGTTGATGCGATTAGATGTGCTGGATTTGATGCGATTCGATGTGCTGGGGTTGATGCAATGTGCTGGGGTTGATGCGATTCCATGTGCTGGGGTTGATGCGATTCCATGTGCTGGGGTTGATGCAATTCCATGTGCTGGGGTGATGCGAATCGATGTGCTGGGGGTGATGCAATGTGCTGGGGTTGATGTGATTCGATGTGCTGGGGTTGATGCGCTATTTTGAGGGGACACTACATTGTAGCAAAGTGTAAGTTCTTCAGTGTATAATAAAAAAATTACAAAAATGTCAGGGGTGTACTCACTTTTGTGAGATACTGTACATCAACATATGTGGTTAATGTCCAGTCTACAAAATATTATACACATATTTACAGATGAGTTTATATCCTTAAAAAAGAATAAAAAATGATTTGTGAGCCTTGAACATGAGATATTTGGAGTCCATACCTATAGTTGTTTTAAATCTACAGTATAATTTAATAAAAAATATATATAAATCAATTAATTTAATATAGTAATTTAATATAGTAATTAAAGAATAATCTGCACATATCAAAGTACAATATATATTGTGACAGCAGGAAGGTAAAGTCACCTGGTTGCATCCAGGGGGGTAGATATATTTCGCCCAGATTCAGGCTTTACGCCGACTTATACAACTAGGTGGAGAGTTGTATAAGCCCAGCTAAGGCTAGTGGGCTCATGGATGACTCATATGTCTAGGGAGAGTGTGGGGCGTCGTGCAGACAGGGAGTTGATGAGACCAGCTGAAGCTTGTCAGCTCATTTAGGCCTCTATAAGAACTCCCAGCTTCATTAGATGTTAGCTCATGCCTGGAACCAGACCTGTGTGGACTGTCTAGGGAGAGTGAACCCCTGTGCGGTGAGGCAAAGCCTGTGTGGCTATTTGTTTGGACTTTTACTAAACCAGGGACTTAGGGACTAGGACAGCACCAGGCTGATCCCAGTTGTTAGTTTAGGAAACCTGCATGTTTAGTCAGAGGTCAAACTGACCAGGATTTATTTTGTTTATGTTTCTTTTTGGCTTTGCTGTGGTTTTTGTCACTGTACATAGAGAAATAAACCACACCTTTTGATTTTGAAAACCACAACCTCCGTCTGCTGGCCCTGTTTTTGTGTGGGGAGCCCAACCAGGGGGTCACACACACCCGCCACCGAGTTAACCCCCTCACAGTTGGTGGAGAACCAGTGGCAGTTTTTTTTAAGCCAGCATGGAGGAGATACTGAAACAGCTGGCTCTAGCAAATGCCAATCAACAGCAGACAAATGCAGGTTTGCAAAGGAGCCTTGCAGCCCAGCAGCAAGCTCATCAACAAGCCCAGCAGCAATCTGAGGCCCGCTTCATAGACCTGTTACAGAAGCAAGAGCAGAGACTACAACAAATGGAAGCAGTAATGCAGCAACGTCCGCAGACCAGTGAGGAAAGCCGTCCCACTAATACCGCGTCCTTTGGGGTGAGTCGTTTATTGACAAAAATGACTGGAGAGGATGATCCAGAGGTATTTTTGACCACATTTGAAAGGACTGCTGAAAGAGAAAAGTGGCCTGAGGAGCAGTGGGCTGGACTGGTGGCTCCTCTGTTAACTGGTGAATCGCAGAAGGCTTACTATGACCTAGAGCCTGACCAAGCAAAAGACTATGTGATGCTAAAAGCTGAAATATTGGCAAGGCTGGGTGTCACCCTGGCTGTCCGGGCTCAGCGTGTGCATAACTGGACTTTCCAGCTTGGAAAACCCCCCAGGTCTCAAATGTATGATCTCATTCACCTGAGCAGGAAGTGGCTACAGCCAGAGACTTTGTCCGCACCAGAGATTGTGGAACGTGTTGTAATGGATCGGTTTTTGAGAGCTCTTCCTACTGCCATCCAAAAGTGGGTAAGCCATGGAGACCCAGAGACGGCCGGTGGTCTTGTGGATCGTGTAGAGAAATACTTGGCTACAGAGAACCTGACGGCCTCTTCCAGAGACTCTCGGACTTTCCACCCTAAGACCAGACCATCCCCAGGGGCGGATAAGAGGATTCCAAGGGGTAAGGGTGGAGAGAGTGAGAGGGTGGGAGCTCTACCCCAAGTTTGGCGAGAACAGCCTGGGAAATCAGCGGCTCAAGAGGCGGCAAGAAGGATCGTTTGCTACCGCTGCCGGCAAGCGGGACATATTGCAGCAAATTGCCCGGTTGTGGAGGAACCCATGCAATGTGACTTTCTGATGGACAGACGTCAGTCGCTGTGTGCGACAGTCGCATGCACTGCCATTCGGGGAACTGAGAAACATTTATGCAAAATGTGTATTAATGGTAGAAATGTTGTGGTATTACTGGATTCAGGTAGCCTTGTGACCCTGATAAAGGCTGAATTAGTTAAAACAGAGGTCTCTGGGAATAGCAAGGTAGCTGTTATTTGTGTGCATGGGGACACCCGAGAGTATCCAGTGACTACAGTGTGTTTCGAGACCCCCAAAGGTACCCTCTCTCATCCAGTGGGGTTAGTATCTCAATTACCGCATGATGCCATTGTGGGAAGGGATTTTCCGAAGTTCTGGGAACTGTGGGATGATCCTGAGCCCCCCACTGGTGCCCCTATGTACCAGGAATGTGATAGCCAGAACTCCTCTGAGAGTGGCGAGGACTCTCCAGAATTTCCCTTGTCAGTATTGGCAGGGGAGACTCAAGAAACTGGAGAGGAGCCCACCTCCTTAGACGAAAACCTACCGTCTGTGGAGTTTTCTGATCTGGAGGTTCACAGGGAAAATTTTGCCACAGAACAGTTAAAAGACCCCGCCCTAATAAAGGCACGGGAAAACGTAGTGGAAATAGATGGCGAGTTAGTGAACCCAGATAATACCTGCACTTACCCATACTTCAGCGTAGAGAAGGACCTACTGTATCGGGTGGCAAAAAGGGCAGAAGAAACCGTTGAGCAGCTTGTGGTGCCCAAACCTTACAGGAAGTTGGTGTTGGAGTTGGCCCATGGGCACATTCTTGGAGGTCATCTGGGGACAGAGAAAACCCGAGAGAGGGTATTACAGAGATTCTATTGGCCTGGGGTGATGAAGGACATAGAAAATTATTGTTCCTCCTGCCCTGTGTGTCAGAGGTCGGCCCGATGCCACATTTCCGTAGCCCGCTGGTCCCTCTACCCATCATTGAGGTCCCGTTTGAGAGAATCGCAATGGATTTGGTAGGTCCTATAATCAAGTCCGCTAGGGGGCACCAGTACATATTGGTTATAATGGACTATGCCACCCGTTATCCAGAAGCGATCCCTCTCAGAAATACCTCGGCCAAAACCATAGCCAAAGAGCTATCTCTTGTTTTTAGCCGGGTGGGTATTTGTAAAGAACTGCTTACGGACCAAGGTACACCCTTTATGTCCCGGGTTATGAAAGAGCTGTGTAAATTGCTCAAAGTGACGCAATTGCGTACATCTGTGTATCACCCCCAAACCGATGGGCTGGTTGAAAGATTCAACAAAACCCTAAAACAAATGTTGAAGAAAGTGGTGGATAGAGATGGAAAGGATTGGGACTGTCTACTTCCTTATTTGATGTTTGCTATTAGGGAGGTGCCCCAATCCTCTACGGGATTCTCCCCCTTTGAGTTACTGTATGGGAGACACCCAAGAGGGCTGTTGGATATTGCCAAGGAAACTTGGGAAAGTGAGAGTTCTCCCCACAGGAGTGTGATTGAGCATGTCGCCCTGATGCAAGATCGAATTGCACAGGTAATGCCCATCGTGAAGGAACATTTGGCCCAAGCGCAGTTGGCACAGCAGAGAGTGTACAACCGTGGAGCAAAGACCCGTACCTTTTCCCCGGGGGATAGGATATTGGTACTTGTCCCTACGGTTGAAAGTAAATTCCTTGCCAAATGGCAAGGCCCCTACGAGATAATGGAAAAAGTGAGCGAAGTGAATTACAAGGTCAGACAACCAGGAAGGCGAAAGCCCGAACAGATATATCACGTTAATCTGTTGAAAGCCTGGAGGGATAGAGAGTCCCTAGTCGCAGAAACTTGGTCACCAGCTCAAACTGGTTGCGTGATTCCGGAGGTTGGAATAGCAGCCACCTTGTCACAACCCCAACAACAGGAGGTTAAGGAGTTTGTGCTTCGCAACAAGGAGGTGTTCTCTGAGCTGCCGGGACAAACATCTGGGGTAGAGCATGATATTATTACCCCGCCCGGTGAAAGGGTGAAGTTAAAACCCTATCGGATCCCAGAGGCCCGACGGGAGGCAATACGGGAGGAAGTACAGAAAATGCTGAACTTAGGGGTGATAGAGGAGTCCCAAAGTGATTGGTCTAGTCCCATTGTGTTGGTGCCTAAACCGGATGGGAGCTGGCGATTTTGTAACGATTTTCGTCAGTTGAACAAAGTTACAAAATTTGACACCTACCCCATGCCACGTATAGATGAGTTGATCGACCGGCTGGGAACAGCCCGATACATGACGACTCTTGACCTCACAAAAGGGTATTGGCAAATTCCCCTGGCCAAGTCGGCCAAAGAGAAAACCGCATTTGTAACCCCAGACGGGGCGTTCCAATATAAGAGAATGCCGTTCGGGTTACAGAATGCGCCGGCCACATTCCAGCGGAAAATGGACCAGATACTGAGGCCCCATCGGAAGTATGCTGCGGCTTACCTGGATGACGTAATTGTCCATAGCACAGATTGGGCCTCACATCTGCCAAAAGTGCAAGCAGTCCTAGACTCTATCCGGGAAGCGGGGTTTACGGCTAACCCCAAGAAGTGTACCATTGGGCAGGAGGAGGCCAAATATCTTGGGTACACCATTGGCAGGGGAGTGATAAAACCCCAACTCAACAAAGTCGAGGCCATCCAGAGTTGGCCACGTCCCAACAGCAAGAAGCAGGTACGGGCCTTTCTGGGAATCGCGGGTTATTATCGGCGCTTCATTCCCCACTTTGCTTCTAAGGCTGTGCCCCTAACCAACCTGACGAAAGGGAAAGGGTCGGTCATGATTAAATGGACCCCCGAGGCTGAGGCAGCATTCCAATTCTTGAAACAAGCCTTATGTAGCCAGCCAGTGTTGTACTCACCCGACTTCTCTAAAGACTTTGTCGTACAAAGTGATGCGTCAGATGTGGGGTTAGGAGCAGTATTGTCCCAGGTCTGGAACGGGGAAGAGCACCCAGTCATTTACCTCAGCAGGAAGTTGAAGTCCCATGAGGTAAATTACGCCACGGTTGAAAAGGAGTGTTTAGCGGTGAAGTGGGCTCTAGATTCCCTTCGGTACTATCTGCTAGGTAGGCACTTTGACATGGTTACGGATCACGCTCCGTTAAAGTGGATGGCTCAAAACAAGGAAACAAATAGAAGAGTGAATAGGTGGTTCCTGGCCCTCCAGGAATTCAACTTCACAGTAAAGCATCGCCCTGGCGTTCAAATGGGGAATGTGGATGCTTTGTCTCGAGTACATGAATGCCTGATTGCTGGTGTTCCAACCCCGAGGTTAAAACAAGAGGGGGGGGTATGTGACAGCAGGAAGGTAAAGTCACCTGGTTGCATCCAGGGGGGTAGATATATTTCGCCCAGATTCAGGCTTTACGCCGACTTATACAACTAGGTGGAGAGTTGTATAAGCCCAGCTAAGGCTAGTGGGCTCATGGATGACTCATATGTCTAGGGAGAGTGTGGGGCGTCGTGCAGACAGGGAGTTGATGAGACCAGCTGAAGCTTGTCAGCTCATTTAGGCCTCTATAAGAACTCCCAGCTTCATTAGATGTTAGCTCATGCCTGGAACCAGACCTGTGTGGACTGTCTAGGGAGAGTGAACCCCTGTGCGGTGAGGCAAAGCCTGTGTGGCTATTTGTTTGGACTTTTACTAAACCAGGGACTTAGGGACTAGGACAGCACCAGGCTGATCCCAGTTGTTAGTTTAGGAAACCTGCATGTTTAGTCAGAGATCAAACTGACCAGGATTTATTTTGTTTATGTTTCTTTTTGGCTTTGCTGTGGTTTTTGTCACTGTACATAGAGAAATAAACCGCACCTTTTGATTTTGAAAACCACAACCTCCGTCTGCTGGCCCTGTTTTTGTGTGGGGAGCCCAACCAGGGGGTCACACACACCCGCCACCGAGTTAACCCCCTCACAATATATATATATATATATATATATATAATATTTATGTTTAGTCCATACAAGTTAGTTGGTACTATGACATACAGTTTTATATAATCAAAATTCATAATCCAGATAATAAAAAAAAATGTATTAATGAACTGTGGCCACTACAGAATTCGTAAACGTTGCATGAAATAAGTCTTTCATATTTGTCTTATTTTGTGTGACTTTTATGATAGTTTTGGTGGCTAAAGTTTCTGAATATGTTTTAATTTAAATATTATGGATTATGAATTCATGATATAAATGGTGTGGTGGTTCTTTTCTCTACCCTGACTCCATATCTCCTTAACCACTTGCTTACTGGGCACTTAAACCCCCTTCCTGCCCAGGCCAATTTTCAGCTTTCAGCGCTGTCACGATTTGAATGACAATTGCGCAGTCGTGCGACGTGGCTCCCAAACAAAATTGACATCCTTTTTTTCCCACAAATAGAGCTTTCTTTTGGTGGTGTTTGATCATCTCTGCGGTTTTTATTTTTTGCGCTATAAACAAAAAAAGAGCGACGATTTTGAAAAAAACACAATATTTTTTTATTTTTTGCTATAATAATATCCCAATTTTTTTTTTTTTTTTATATTTTTTCCCTCAGTTTAGGCCGATACGTATTCTTCTACATATTTTTGGTAAAAAAAAATCGCAATAAGCGTTTATTGATTGGTTTGCGCAAAAGTTATAGCGTCTACAAAATAGGGCATAGTTTTATTGCATTTTTATTAATAATTTTTTTTTTTACTAGTAATGGCGGCGATCAGCGATTTTTATTGTGACTGCGACATTATGGCGGACACATCGGACACTTTTGACACCATTTTGGGACCGTTGTCATTTTTACAGCGACCAGTGCTATAAAAATGCACTGGTTACTGTAAAAATGACACTGGCAGGGAAGGGGTTAACACTAGGGGGCGAGGAAGGGGTTAAATGTATTCCCTAGGAGTGATTACTACTGTGTGGGGGAGGGGACTGACTGGGGGAGGTGACCGAGCTGTGTCCCTATGTACAAGGGACACAGCATCGTTCCCTCTCCCTGACAGGACGTGGATCTCTGTGTTCACACACAGAGATCCACATCCCTGCTCTGTGTACACGCCGATCGCGGGTACCTGGCGGACATCGCGGCCGCCAGGCACACGCATCGGCATCTAAGTGATGCGCCGGGCGCGCGCGCGCGCCCCCCTAGTGGCCAGAATACCCGAGGTCGTATAATGACGGCCTCCCGGATTTCTAGATCCGCATTGAGGCCGTCATTCGTCAATGGCCCGGGTCTCAAGGGGTTAAGGTAAGGTGACCAGATTTTTAAAATGACATCCTTGGACATATTTATATTTTTTACTAGTAATGGCGGCAATCAACGACTCTCTGCCCGTCGCCGCCCGCCTCACAGCCTGTCAAGTCTTACTCTCCGGGCACCAGCTACTACTGGGTGGGGAGCGGAGGAAGATCACTCC
This sequence comes from Rana muscosa, assembly GCA_029206835.1. Classification (NCBI taxonomy): domain Eukaryota; kingdom Metazoa; phylum Chordata; class Amphibia; order Anura; family Ranidae; genus Rana; species Rana muscosa. The sequence goes on from JARGYO010005626.1 coordinate 90,249,316, forward strand.
GCCAGGGAAGGCAAGGAGATAGGCAGGCAGGCGGCTGGCCAGGACTTGAGCCAAGGCAGAAGAACATGCGAGCGGAGCTGAATGGGCATTCACCGAAACTGAAAAAATATTCTCTCCACTTCGATCAGCACATGATCATCAGAAAGGGGCACTGATAATGGAAAAAAAATACACCCCCCTAAGCTAGTAGGAGGGGCGGAGCGGGGGTGTGTAATTCAGATTTTTTTTTTTTATTCTGCACTGACTGTCTTTGAAATTGCCCGGGCCCCTGTTCAAATCCAATCCGGGGACAAAACCGGGGACTGTCCCCTGAAACCGGGGATGTCTGGTCACCCTACCTTAAGGACCAAGTTCCAGGATTAATAGAGATACAGTACCTAACTCCCGCAAAAAAACTCATGACTAAATAGAGCACATCGATCTATCCAGCATTCTTTACCATTACAACATTATAGTAATATTCATTGCTGTCTGTATCCCTGTTGTAGATTTTCCCTCACTTCCTGTCGGTGTGCAAATGCAAGAGGAAATCATTCTACAGGAAACCTGAATAGCAGTAATATTCTCTCAGGAGTTCTAATCCTTCCCACTCTATCCAAAACTAAAAAAAAAACAATTATAGCTGGATACACTTTAAAGCAGAACTTTACTGTTTATGAGTACCACAAACTGAAAATGCTATTTTATTTATTATTTTCACCTATTTACAGCAAACTCCCTCATCCATCCATGTCTCAATGCTTTATTTTGTTGAGAAATCACTTTGAAAAACACCCCTAGCACTTCTGGCTGCAAAATTTACTTTCTGGAATCCATCTGTCTTTAGCTCAGGCATGCTTAGCTGAGAAAGCCCCTCCAACCCTCCTCCAAATTAAAGAAAAAAATACACATGAAGACTTCTGGGATGTAAGACATCACTTTGGCCTAGACAAGAAACCAGGAATAAAAAAATGTAAAACAAAAGTTAAAACAAGTAAAAATAATATTTTTCCTATGTATGTAGTAATGCTAGCAGTATAAGGATTAAAGCGGTAGTAAACCATTTTTTTTAACCTGCAAGGCAAAGTCATAATGTGCTTGTATGCATCGTATACTAGCACGTTATGTGAAACTTACCTTAAAACGAAGCCCTTCCAGCGGCACACTGTCACTGCTGAAAGGGCTTCCATCTTCACTCGTCTTCCTTCTGGTTTCGCAGACTCCGGCTGTGTGGGTTAAATTCATGTATGAGAGTTTACTCTGCTTTAAGACAGAGCTCTACACGAGGGGGAGGCAGCCTTCAGCTGTGATGAAACTACAAGTCCCATGAGACATTGCAAGACACTGACAATCACAGGTATGACTCCTAGAGGCAGAGGCATGATGGGGTTTGTAGTTTCACCACAGCTGGAGTGCTGAGGTTGCCTACCCCTGCTTTACACTCACATTTTTGCATGCCAAATATTCCCCACAAAAATATTAAGATAACTCCTGCCCTTAAAGGTGACTCATTATAAATACGGGTCTCTAAACATGTTAATTGTGCTGAAGGTCTACATTAGATGTTATTTTTTTTTTTACTGAGTATGTAAATGTAATTTGCTTGTGTTATGGGTGAATTCATTGATAACAAGGTATGTATGTATGGCTCTAGTCCTTGTAATTAACTCATTGGGTTAACAAAGTAAAATTACTATTTAGCCTGTTTGGAGTGAAATTTGTTGTTCTGTGCATTGGGAGCCTTATTACAGATGGATGGAACATGTTTGTATTGAATGCTTGAAAAGCCCCTTACTTTGGTAGAAGAGTTTTGAAGTTTCCTGGTTAATGAATCCCTGACTGGCCCTGCCTTTCATGTTTGGTGCTCTTGTCTTGGGTTATAATATTTGGTGGCGCTTGGTTTGTGCTCCTCCCCCCAATTTACCCCCCCTCTGGGTAGGCGCATGAGTGTTGTGTGAGTGACCGGGTGTTTGTCCTTAGCTGTGGGTTTCTCCCTTACTGGCACACTAATGTATCCTGCATTTGTATCAGCTCACCAATAACTTCTCCTGAAGAAGCATGAGCCACGAAACGTGTTGAGAATTCACATCCAGACTGTACATTGTGTTACAAGAAGGCTATACATGCTATAGATGTATAAGGGGGAACCAGATGTGTAATGGTGTCTAATACTGAATATGTTGATGTGAGGAATGCTCTTTTATCATTTATCAACAAAAAATAATGCAGGGCAAAACAAGTATTTTTTTTAAATAAAAATTGCACTTGTTTATGATACACATTGTTATCAAGAGGCTCATTTATTAGAGAGTGCGGAGGCACACTGCAACCCATATTTTACAGTTAAAAAAATAAATAAATATGGCTGCAAGGTGGAGCCTGTCTGAGTTCTCTTTGCTTAACACACAGAGATAGCTCCATGACTGCAGCAGAGTTGGTCATGTGACTTCCATAAGACCAGGCCATTCATTTCTATTGCACCCTAATCACTTTGGTATCACAAAACCAGCACACTGCAATGCACATTTATAAAGCACTGTTTATTTTACTTTATAAATGTGCATAGCTCTTCTTTTTGGCTAGGATGGTCAAACGAGCCAGCAGAATAACCTCTGCAAGGTAATGGGGCAAAAACAGCAGGTAATCTTTCACTATAGAAAAAATAGGGGGGAGAAACTGCGCTAAGAACAATAAAAATGTAAAATCCCACAATGATTAAATTAGGGGGGGGGGAGCAGCAAACCTTCTGCAAACAAAAACAGTGGAAAACAATGTAATTTTATGGTTGCGCTAACCCTAATTAAGAGTGTCGCAACTAAATGTAAATTAGTGCGAAAACATTGTAAACTTTAACATAATGTGAATAAATGCAATAAAGAACAATAATGAAGTTGTCCTTGAAAATAATAACAATAAATGAACACCCAATTGTGACAAAAAAACGATGCAAAAACAAAGCTCCAAAATGCACTGAATGTGCCCCTGGAAGACGCAATTTTGTTGCGAAACGTCGTAGGGCAGAGCGGAGCGGCGCATCAACGTCATCACCCACTACCATCCAGCAAGGACGGGTTTGCCTGTGTGTGTCCGACCGGCACCGCAGGCTTAAGGCTGTTTTCCCACTACTAAATTGTAAGTGTGATTCTTTCTTTTTTATATTAAATAAACCAATACTGTTTTACACTATGGGAGTCTCCCATTTTTTACATGGTTTGGCATATGAGTCCGGGATCCACTGAACTGTCGTGTTATACGCTGTTTTGGGACTGCATCTCCCTTGATGTCATCTGGATGAGGTTGTCCATACCCATTCAAAGCTCCTCCTGATCCTCTGTAGTGGGGGGTCGTGGAGTTCTGGTAAAAAGGTACAGTGTATTACCTTACTTCATTTGGTGGTGGATTTCATTGGTCTCCTTCAATGAGAAGATTTCTTCAGGAAAGTTTTTCTTTACCATAGACTTTTTTTATTTGCACGGGTGTTTACTTTCATTTATGTGTCACCGTTATAAACTCATGGTTTGATTATCCCTAGAATTCTAACCCTTGATTACCATTCATTCACATTTCAGTGCATTTTGGAGCTTTGTTTTTGCATCGTTTTTTTTGTCACAATTGGGTGTTCATTTATTATTATTATTTTCAAGGACAACTTCATTATTGTTCTTTATTGCATTTATTCACATTATGTTAATGTTTACAATGTTTTCGCACTAATTTACATTTAGTTGTGATACTCTTAATTAGGGTTAGCACAACCATAATTTTTTCCAATCTTTCACTATAGCCTCCACTCACAGCGGTATCTCCAGATCATTCAAAGGAGTTTCAAAGGGAGGAAGAAAACTCCAATAGTGTAATACCATTCAAATAGTGTTTTATTGAAGGAAAACAGCCAAATGGCTACATATAAGGTTAAAAAATCGTATGCACAAATATAAAATCCTTTTCCCGGCAAACAAACGAACACCTGTCCTTCCGGGATCACATGGGGGGCGATGGCGTCAGCGCGTAGCACCGTCCGACATGTTTCGTCACGCGTAACGTCTTCCTGGGGCTTTCATCTTGCCAGTGAAAATGTGCAGCAAGTTTACAGACTTACTATTCAACACTGCCACAAATTTGTACCAAGTTATGCTTGCTATCTGGGTAGAGACTCAATCATTAAACATGACCCCTGGGAAGTGTTTGGTGGAGTCAGAATTCCTTCTTTAATAAAAATAAATGAGTGTCACATACGCAACTGCTTGAACTTTGTTTGTTTTTTTAACAAATAAATATGTCCAATTATCACTGTAAAAAGCTCACAGGGTGCAGCGGAAGATTAAGAAATTTCAGTATATGAGAATAGCTCAAAAGCTGCGAAAGCCAGACTTTAACTCAAAACCTCAAAGAATCTCCAACTCATTTCTTAAACATGCCTATAGTTGTAGAGTACAAATGAATTTATGGTTACCCTGTTTTACATACAATTTCCTTATTCAATTAATTGCAACATCTGCATTGGATAAAATAAAGTGTTTTGTGTATGTATAGTGATACTGTCGTGCCATAAACCCTAATGGAGCGTGCTCACTGCATCTTCACGTTCGGTTTTGCTTGTTGAAAAGATAAATGCGCTAATATGTCTCTTGAACGATTATCACATTCCAGCCTTCTCGAAGAAATGGAATATTTATACAGGAGGACTGTAGAGAGAGAATCTATTAGGAGACTCCCCGCCGCAGTGCCCTCACTTAGTCATAAGGGTACTATGCACCAGTGCTTTAATATATGTCATATGCTGTGGCTACTCCTCGGCGATAAATGACTGTTGTTACTTCAGTAATCAGTCTATGTCAGAGCAATTACTTAAAATCATCCATCCTGGTTGTTTGCACCATCCACTTCATACTGAGCAGAACAATGCTACTGACAATCCGAGCTCTGCAGATGGAATTACTAGAGTTCGCACATTGTCTGAATGACACGCCAGCAGGAAGGGGGGGAAGGACCCCTCCATGTAGAGATGCAGCCAGCCAGCTTGCAGCAAACAAGTTATGAAGAAGAGGTTGACAGGGAGAAATAGTAATATTTTGCATTATCCAGCCCACAGGTAACTTGTGAAAAGCAACGAATCAAACAAAATAAATAAAATAGGACCTTTAGTTTTCTTATTGGTCTACAGCTTGTTTTTTCCATATCCACATTTTTATAGATTTTAAATGTTCATTCAAAATATGACATTAATAATTAAATAATTTTATAATATAAGTGAATATTTCATTACTGAAGTCGAAGAATTTTTTTTAACAAAACTATAGGGTATCAACTTCTTTTGTTTGCATGTATTTTTATGTTTATAGAGGCAGTTTGTCTCTTCTTAAATTGGTCAACCGTTTTTCTACAGATACAATCATTTAATCATTTTTTCAGTACTGTATACACAGATCAGCCATAGCATTATAACCATTAAGATGTAAAGTGAATAACATGTGATTATTTTGTGACAATGGCATCCGAAAGTTGGTGGGATATATTAGGCAGCAAGTGAACATGTTGTCCTGGAAGTTGATGTGTTGAAAGCAGAAAAAATGGGCAAACGTAAGGGTTTGAGTGACTTTGAAAAGGAACAAATTGTAATGGCTAAACTACTGTGTAAGAGCAACACCAAGACTGCAGCGGTTGTGGGATGTTCCTAGTCTGCAGTGGTCAGGAGCGCCAAAAATGGCCCAAGGAAGGAAAACCAGTGACTGGGTCATGGGCAGCCAAGGCTTATTGATGCACATGGGGTGCAAAGGCTGACCTGTGTAGCTCAAATTGCTGAATAAGTTATTGCTGGTTTTGATAGAAAGGTGTCAGAGCACACAGCGCACCTCAGTTTGTAGCTCATGGGGCTGCGTAGCTGCAGACTGGTCAGGGTGCCCCATCTGAACCGTGTCCACAGACAAAGGCACCCATAATGGCCACGTGAACATCAGAACTGGACCACCAAGCAATGGAAGAAGGTGGCCTGGTTTTAAGAATACATTTTTTTCTTTTACAACATGCGGATGATCGGTGGATGTACCTGGGGAAAAGATGGCACCAGGATGCAGTATAGGAAGAAGGCAATCAGTGGAGGCAATGTGATGCTTTGCCTAGTGAAGTCCATTCCTCATTGGGTCAGGGTTGTTTTGCTGGCAAAAGGGGGGCTTACTCAATATTAGGTGCGTGGTCATAATGTTATGATGTGTGGTCATAATGTTATAGCTCATCAGGGTAATTCCCTCAATTCTTTACATACTCTCATGCCCCGTACACACGACCAGTTTTCGCGTCAGAAAAACTGCGATGAGAGCTTTTGGACGGGAATCCCAGCCGTGTGTATGCTCCATCGGACTTTTTCCCACAGGAAAACTGTCGTAAAAAAAAGAGAGCAGGATCTCTTTTTTCCCGTCAGGAAAAAATCCTACCGTTCGTCTGTATGCTTTTCTGACGGGAAAAAAAATGCGCATGCTCGGAAACAATTTGACGCATGCTCAGAAGCATAGAACTTAATTTTGTCGGCTCGTCATAGTGTTTTACGTCACCGCTAGGGATGAGCTCGGTGTTCGAGTCGAACATAGGTTCGACTCGAACATCGGCTGTTCGCGCGTTCGGCGAACAACGAACGATTTGGGCCATTCGCGCCAAATTCGAGTGACGCGAACGGCCCACAATACACTGCGCCATCACAGTGTAATCCCGGCGCTGTGATTGGCCAAGCATGCACTGTGACCCTGCATGCTTGGCCAATCACAGCGCCGGCAGCGAGGAGAGCAATGATTGGCCACAGGCAGGATGCCTGTGGCCAATTATTGCTGAGCGGGTTTAGTACACGCCCCACACTATAAAAGGCCGCCAGCGCGGCGGCCTTGTGTAGTGTGTTCCGGCGCAGGGAAAGAGAAGGATAGGCAGGGACAGTGTCATATTTTTTCTTTGCTAAACCTTGTGTGTAGGGACAGAGAAGGATAGGTAGGGAGAGTGTCAGTGTCATATTCTTTGCTAAACCTTGTTTGTAGGGACAGAGAAGGATAGGCAGGGAGAGTGTCAGTTTCATATTCTTTGCTAAACCTTGTGTGCTGAACCATATTGCTAAACCTTGTGTGTAGGGACAGACAAGGATCGGCAGGGAGAGTGTCAGTGTCACATTCTTTGCTAAACCTTGTGTGCTGAACCATATTGCTAAACCTTGTGTGTAGGGACAGACAAGGATAGGTAGGCAGAGTGTCAGTGTCATATTCTTTGCTAAACCTTGTTTGTAGGGACAGAGAAGGATAGGCAGGGAGAGTGTCAGTGTCATATTCTTTGCTAAACCTTGTGTGCTGAACCATATTGCTAAACCTTGTGTGTAGGGACAGACAAGGATAGGCAGGGAGAGTGTCAGTGTCATATTCTTTGCTAAACCTTGTGTGCTGAACCATATTGCTAAACCTTGTGTGTAGGGACAGACAAGGATAGGTAGGCAGAGTGTCAGTGTCATATTCTTTGCTAAACCTTGTTTGTAGGGACAGACAAGGATAGGCAGGGAGAGTGTCAGTGTCATATTCTTTGCTAAACCTTGTGTGCTGAACCATATTGCTAAACCTTGTGTGTAGGGACAGACAAGGATAGGTAGGCAGAGTGTCAGTGTCATATTCTTTGCTAAACCTTGTTTGTAGGGACAGACAAGGATAGGCAGTCGAGAGTAGGCTTGTGCAATTCGTTTCGTAACGAATCGAAATTCGTCCGAATTTAGCAACTTTCGGACATTCGGAAGCATTCGAATTTCCGAACAAAGCAATTACGAATAAAACCGAATCCGAAATAAATTATACCGCAAAATAGCGAATGCCCGAATGTCTTCGGCATAATTCGTTATGAAAAAAGTTACGAATGTACGAATCCATTCGAAGCACAATAACACTCACTCTGCTCTCTGCTTCTCCATCACCATGCTGAACTCCCTCTCAAAATGGTGTACAGGGGCAGAGGCTATAGCCGCATGAAAAAAACGAAAGTAAAATACGAGATTTCGAATCCATTCGAAGCACAATAACACTCTGCTCTGCTCTCTGCTTCTCCCTCACCGTGCTGAACCCTCTCAAAATGGTGTACAGGGGCGGAGCCTATAGCCGCATGTAAAAAACGAAAGTAAAATACGAGATTTCGAATCGTTACAAATAACCGCTATGTATTTAGAAAAGTACAAATCCATTCGAAGCACATTAGGCATAATAGGCAGCGTCGTTGTGAGAGAGACACGGAAAATTATGAATCAACGAACCCAAAAAAAGTTACGAAAGTTGGGACAGACAAGGATAGGCAGTCGAGAGTGTCAGTGTCATAATCTTTGCTAAACCTAGTGCCCTGAACCATATTGCTAAACCTTGTGTGTAGGGACAGACAAGGATAGGCAGTCGAGAGTGTCAGTGTCATATTCTTTGCTAAACCTTGTGTGCTGAACCATATTGCTAAACCTTGTGTGTAGGGACAGACAAGGATAGGCAGGGAGAGTGTCAGTGTCATATTCTTTGCTAAACCTTGTGTGCTGAACCATATTGCTAAACCTTGTGTGTAGGGACAGACAAGGATAGGTAGGCAGAGTGTCAGTGTCATATTCTTTGCTAAACCTTGTTTGTAGGGACAGAGAAGGATAGGCAGGGAGAGTGTCAGTGTCATATTCTTTGCTAAACCTAGTGTGCTGAACCATATTGCTAAACCTTGTGTGTAGGGACAGATAAGGATAGGCAGTCGACAGTGTCAGTGTCCTATTCTTTGCTAAACCTTGTGTGCAGGGAGAGAGAAGGATAGGCAGGGGACAGTGTCAGTGTCATTGTTGCTAAGCCTTCTGCACAGTATACACCTGAAGCTACCCCTTATTGCTGGTTTTCCCATCTCCCTGCAGGCCATTAGAATGTCTGGAAGGCAAACAAGGAGAGGCAGACAGTCAGGAGCCAATAAAAGAGGGCAAGCAGGCTCTGTGTCTGGGGGCAACAGTGCTGGTCGTGGACGCGGTGCATTGTCATCAGCACATGGCCATGGGACACGCTTGTCCTTCTTTACGGCAGCTGGACATGTTGAGCCACATCATGCCGAAGACTTGGTAGAGTGGATGACCAAGCCCTCCTCATCCTCCTCATCCTCTCTCACCCAGGCTCAGGGTACTGGCAAAGCAGCTGCCAAAGCGTCCTCTTCCCTGGTATCAATGTCATCATCAGTCACTCCTTCCCTAGACCCACCATGTCCTCCTCCTGAGGAGTCCCCCGAACTGTTTGAGCACAGTGTTGGGTACATGCTCCAGGAGGATGCCCAGCGTTTCGAAGGGTCTGATGATGATACCCAGCTAGAGGAAGGCAGTAGCGTGAGAGCAGAGAGAGGGGATGCTCAAGAAGGACACCAATCTGGCAGTCATGTTCCAGCAGCTGCAGCATACTGCCAGATTGGCTCCAGTGATGAGGAGGGAGGGGATGATGAGGTCACTGACTCCACGTGGGTGCCTAATAGGAGAGAGGAGGAGGATGAGGAGGAGGCACATCTCCAATGAGGCAGGATGCCCTTGGGTGGCCAGCGTAAGGGCAGCACACCGACGGAATCACACCGCAGAGCTCCGCCTGTGCAGGGCGCTGCCTCTGCCCGTTATTCAAAAAGTTCTTTGGTGTGGGCCTTTTTTGAGGCGAGTGCATCAGATCGCACAGCTGCTGTTTGCAACATATGTCTCAAGCGTATATCGTGTGGCCAAAACATCAGCCGCTTGGGCACCACATGCTTGTCCAGACATATGTTGACCTGCCATGCAGCTCGTTGGCAAGCCTACCTTAAAGACCCACACCAAAGAACAAAGCGGACCTCTCCTTGCACCGCATCAGCTGGGATCTCCAACCCCACTATACCTTCAGTCCTCTCTGAAACCTGCACTGAGAGGAATGAAGGTGTAGAATTAGGTGTGTCACAGCCAAGTACTTGCGGCCACTCTGCTAGCAGTACACCGACGTCCGATTCTAGCAGGCAAATTTCCCTGCCCCAGCTGCTGGACCGTCGAAAGAAGTTCACTCCCAGCCATCCACATGCCCAGCGGTTGAATGCTAGCTTGGCTAAATTGCTAGCGCTTCAACTGCTGCCTTTTCAGTTGGTAGACTCGGCCCCCTTCCGTGAGTTTGTGCAATGTGCGGTTCCTCAGTGGCAGGTTCCCAAACGCCACTTTTTCTCACGGAAGGCGATTCCGGCTCTCTACCGGCATGTGGAAGGCAATGTCTTGGCCTCGCTGGACAGGGCGGTCAGCGGTAAGGTGCATATTACCACTGACTCATGGTCCAGCAGGCATGGACAGGGACGTTACCTTTCTTTCACGGCCCATTGGGTCACTCTTTTGGCAGCTGGGAAGGATGCAGGACAAGGTGCAGTAGTGTTGGAGGTTGTTCCACCGCCACGCCTCCAAAATGCTACTACTGGTTGTGACACACCTCTGTCCTCCACCCCCTCCTCTTCTTCTTCCTCCGTGGCCTCTTCCTGTGCTTTGTCCTCGGAACCAGCGGTGCTCCGTAGGCGTTCAAGGGGCTACACAAGTACGCAGGCAAAAAGATGCCATGCCGTGCTTGCGCTGGTGTGTTTGGGGGACAGGAGCCACACTGGGGCAGAGGTTCTGTCTGCTCTGCAGGGGCAGGCCGAGAGGTGGTTGACGCCACGCCAGCTTAAGCCAGGAATGGTAGTTTGCAACAATGGCACCAACCTCCTCTCCGCTCTCCGACAGGGACAACTGATCCATGTGCCCTGTGTGGCTCACGTCCTTAACCTGGTGGTGCAGCGGTTCTTGGGCAGGTACCCGGGCTTACAGGATGTCCTGAGGCAGGCCAGGAAAGTCTGTGTGCATTTCCGCAGATCTTATAATGCCAGTGCTCGCCTGGCTGAGCTGCAAAAGGAGTTGAACCTGCCCAAGAACCGCCTTATATGTGACATGCCCACCAGGTGGAACTCAACGTTGGCCATGCTGCAGCGGCTGGACACGCAGCAGAGGGCCATCAATGAGTACCTGTGCGACTACGGCACCAGGACAGGGTCAGGGGAGCTCGTTTTTTTTTCACCCCGCCAGTGGGGCATGATCAGGGATGCATGCACTGTCCTGGCACCATTTGAGGAGGCCACGAGGATGGTGAGCAGTGACAGTGCATGCATCAGTGACACTGTACCTCTTGTCCACCTGTTGGAACATACGCTGCGTGGAATAATAGACAGGGCACTTGAGGCAGAACAGAGGCAGGAAGAGGAGGACTTCCTTGCCTCTCAAGGCCCCCTTTACCCAGACAGTGTTACTTCTGTCCCACCCATCGCACAGGAAGAAGAGGAGAAGGAGGAGGAGGAGGATTGTGTCAGCATGGAGGTGGAGCCTGGCACTCAGCATCATCAGCAGCAGTCTTTTAGGGATGATTTACAGTCCCAAGAAACCAGTGGACTTGTACGTGGCTGGGAGGAGGTGGCTGCGGATCATGTCGTTCTTAGTGACCCAGAGGACTCCGGACTGAATGCCTCAGCTAACCTACGCTGCATGGCCTCCCTGATCCTGCAAAGTCTGCGGAAGGATCCTCGTATTCTTCGGATCAAGGAGAGGGACCATTACTGGCTGGCCACTCTCCTTGATCCACGGTACAAGGCTAAGGTTGCGGACCTTATCTTACCGTCGCAGAGGGAGCAGAGGATGAGACAACTCCGGGAGGCCTTGCAGAAAGGTCTGTGCAACGCGTTCCCAGAGACTGGGAGGTTACAAACTCCTGGTCTTGGACAACGAGTTGCTGAGGCTTCGGTCAGTCAAAGAAGGAGCGGTGGGGAAGGTGGCCGTCTGACCGAAGCGTTCAGACAATTCTTTAGTCCGCAGCCCCAAGGTATGATCGGTTCCAGCAACCATCGCCAGCGTCTGATATACATGGTGCAGGAATACCTAGGGGCAAGGTCAGACTTGGACACCTTCCCCACCGAAAATCCTCTGGCTTACTGGGTCTTGAGGATGGATCACTGGCCAGAGCTTGCACAGTATGCAATTGAGCTACTGGCCTGTCCTGCATCCAGCGTTCTTTCAGAACGCACATTCAGTGGAGGATTTGTCACGGATCACAGGGTGCGCCTGTCCACCGACTCTGTTGATCGACTGACCTTTATAAAGATGAACCAGTCTTGGATCACCACCAGCTACCAAACACCTGAAGCTGATATAACAGACTAATTTATTTTCAAATGTCACATCCCTTCAAGACTGATGCTGATGCTGAGAGTTTGTCCTGTTATGTTGACTGACTATCCTCCTCCTCCTCAATGATCCGATTGACGATGATAGCTTGGAAGAACATTTTTGTTTCTGGGTGCCGCCACCAGTGGCTAAGGCCCAATTTTTCAGCCCCTGTTTAACAGGGGTGTGTTATTACAATTTTTTATGCAATGCTTTGCAGCAGGGCTCATTCCTGCACTCCAACTAGAGTATCTGGGAGTGGTTTCAGTGTCGTGGCACCAGCACCAGTGGCTAAGGCCCAATTTTTCAGCCCCTGTTTAACAGGGGCGTGTAATTACAATTTTTGATGCAATACTTTGCAACAGGGCTCATTGCTGTGCTCCAAGTACAGTATCTGTGAGGGGTTGTCGTGTTGTGGCACCAGTGCCTAAGGCTCAATTTTTCTGCCCCTGTTTAACAGGGGCATGTAATTACAATTCTTGATCTAATAATTCACAGCAGGGCCCATTCCTGCGCCCACCAAGACTAACTGTGAGGCCTTACAGTGTTGTGTCAACACCACCACCACCACCACCACCAAAAGCCCAATTTTTCAGCCCCTGTTCAACAGGGGCATGCAATTACAATTCTTGATCTAATAATTCACAGCAGGGCCCATTCATGCGCCCACCAAGAGTAACTGTGAGGGCTCACAGTGTTGTGGCAACACCAACATGTAAGGGGCAAATTTCAGCTGAGTATATACGGCAGGCCCCTACTTTCAAATATCCAACTTACAAACGACTCCTCCTTGCAAATGGAAGGATACAACAGGAAGTGAGAGGAAATCTACCCCTAGGAAGGCAAATTCTCTCCTGTAAGAGTTAATATGGGAAAAAAAGTGTCTCCTCTCCACTGATTCTTTATCACCAATTCTTGTTTCAATAAAAACCCCAAATTTCAAAAAACATTTGTCATTAGGACGGAAAGTGAGGTGAACTGTTCTGAACAGGTGCACACTGCACAGACAGCAAAACAAATGTTACAGGGGTGATAACCCTTCCCTATGTTTTCCAAAAAGCTTAAAAATATATTTTTTGGCTGGAGCTACACTTAAACAATGTACCTGTTCAAAATTACAAACAGATTCTACATAAGAACAAACCTACAGTCCCTGTCTTGTATGCACCGCCTGTATACGGCTGTTCAGAGTATATAGGGCCTTTTTTATTTTGTGTGCGGGGTTCCCCTTAATATCCATACAAGACCCAAAGGGGCTGGTAATGGGCTGGGGTAAGGGGGGGGGGTGTGATGGGGTAGCTATGTCATTTTTCTTAAAGATTTTCATCCATATTACCGGGACCAGACATTACATTAAAGCCGCAAGCAGTTTAAATGGCTTTTTTTCCTTTAGAAACATAATTTTGTGCAGTGACAGTTCTAAACACGGGAAACACGTGGCACTTCACAGGCATACTTTAGACACCCCCCAGGTACGATATTTAAAGTAATATTTGACTTTTTTTTTTCACTTTATGCATCATTAAAATGACTGCTCCAGAAAAACGGCCGTTTTTAAAACTTCTTTTTGCATTGATACATGTCCCCTGGTGCAGAACCCGGGTTCCCAAACCCTTTTTAGGACAATAACATGCATAATAGTCGTTATAATTAGCACTTTAGATTTTGAACGTTCGCATCCATTGTATTTAATAGGGTTCTAAAGTTCGTGCGAACTTTCGGTCCGTTCGCGGGTTCTGGTGCGAACCGAACCCGGGGGTGTTCGGCTCATCACTAGTCACCGCGTTCTTGGCAGTCAAAAGTTCACCGGACTTTTGTGTGACCGTGTTTATGCAAGGCAGGCTTGAGAGGAATCCCGTCGGGAAAACCATCGTTTTTTTTTCCAATGGGAAAACTGGTCGTGTGTAAAGGGCATTAGGGTTTCTCTTTCAGGGCATGTTATTTTATTGGACTTTTAATTTACTTCTGTTAGTTATTATTTACCATTTTTCAGATGTTAAATATTCTTCAGTATTATCACATTTCTCTTTGTAACTAATATTAATGATTACTTGATATATTCCATATTGACATACATTGTATTGAAAATTATATTGTTTTATTTACAGCTCACGGTAGGTGAAGCAGTCTAAAAATCAGATGAATCGGCAAATTGTGAATGATTTTTCGCCTGGATATATGCATTCAGATTTCAGCAGTCTGCGGAGAATCCTCAACTAAATAGTCTGGATTTCTATCTTTCATAATTCTCTGCACATCAAAAAGATCTACATGCAAATTATAAGGGGAGTAAAAGATTGATGATTTGATGATACCCCTCGATCACAGCACAACTACTGATCGTTGGGCACCATAACAAAATTTTGATTGCCCTTCCCAGCTACATCCTACTGTTACTGATCTCAATATAAAAAGTATGTCTAAATCAAGGACAGGTAGTAGAACTGACAGCATAGTCAGTACATAACTATGGAGCAGTGCTATGGATAGAAGTTTTCAGAGCATTCGGGGCACTAGTGCAACGTATTAACTGTAAATATTTCATTTTGTATTTCCTTAGTAGCTCACCACTCTTTTTTAGGATCTCAAATATCAGGGCCTCTGACTCTGTGTATATTCTACACCAGTGGTATTGAATTAAAGTTCATGGAGGTCCGATTAGTAAAATGTTCTTTCAGCCGAGGTCCGAATCGCAGTTTTGTGCGATGACTCCGATTTTTTACATCACAGCCCAGGTGTGCAGGCATGACAGTCCATTCATTTGAATGGGCTGCTGTGCCTGCGTTTTCTGCTGGGAAAAGGTCCTGGTACCTTTTTAAAAATGCAGCCGCATGGAAACTGCATGGTGCGTTTGTACCATGCAATTTCCATGTGCCGGAAATTGGACCTTGCATTTCAGTGCGTTTAAGAGTCAATGGTACCCCTACACATTTTCTGTGCAGCACCTCATTTTGTGTGCAGCTGCTTGTTCCCTTCACATCTTCCCCACCACAGCACTGCTACCCTTCACATATCACCCCACACAGCATTGCCCCCTTTATATGACCCCCCACACAGTATTGTCCCCTTCACATATGACACCCCACACAGTATTGCCCCCTTTACATATCACCCCACACAGTATTGCCCCCTTCACATATGACACCCCACACAGTATTGCCCCCTTTACATGGCCCCCCACACCAGTATTGCCGCCTTCACATATGACACCCCACACAGTATTGCCCCTTCACATATTCCCCCACACAGTATTGCCCCCTTTACATGACCCCCCCACAGTATTGCCTCCTTCACATATGACACCCCACACAGTATTTCCCCCTTCACATATCACCCCCACACAGTATTGCCCCCTTCACATATGATACCCCACACAGTATTGCCCCCTTCACATGTTACCCCCACACAGTATTGCCCCCTTCACATATCACCCCACACAGTATTGCCCCTTCACATATGACACCCCACACAGTATTGCCCCCTTCACATATGACACCCCACATAGTATTACCCCTTTACATGACCCCTCTACAGCACGACCCCCATTCCCATGCTTCCCATCCTTCACATTTTCATATATTTTCCTCCCTTCTCCCTCCTCTCCTACCTTTCTCAGAGTGGAGAGCAGGAGGCGGGACAATCCTAAACTGAAGGCACAGCAGCACTGGGCGGGGCACAGGAGCTGGCAGGATGACTTTTCATATTAGCGAACGGGTGATTGGCTGCTAGGACCACCTCCTAGCAGCCATTCACCTCCCGATTAACGTGACAGGCAGCTACCTCTCTCCATGCAGTGCTGGTCCTGCCCCCAGTGCAGAATTGTCCCGCCTCCCGCCGTCTGCTCCCCTCTACTCTGCTAATGATAGCGGAGGAGGCTGGGGACAAAAGCGGCGACTAAATGGCGCGATGGCGGCGGTCCAGAAAAAGCAGCAGCTCGGGCCGGATGCGGACCGTGGGCTGCCATTTAGTGATGCCCGTTCTACACCCTGCCATATCAAGTCTGTAAAATTAAAAAATAAAGTTCTGGTAGCAGTAAAGCAACAACCATCATAATATTCTATAACATAATTGTTAGTGTTCCTGCACACAATTCCTCTATAACCATAATACAAACTTCTATAAACTGAAAGTAATTTTGAGAAGCTACAGTATGTATTATTATACAGGATATACTGTGTATTGCACCAACAGTTTGCACAATGCTTTACAACACAAGGGCAGACAGTACAGTTGCAATGCAATTCAATGCAGAAGGAATCAGAGGATTGTGCTTCTTTAGAGCTTACATTCTAAGAGGGAGGGTCAAGTTATACAAAAGATAATAACTGTATAACTGTGGGGGATAAGCTGATGGAGAAAATCAATGTACAGTTGTTAGGTGGGGGCAGGATAGGCTTCTCTGCAGAAAAGGGTTTTCAGGGATCGTTTAAAAGTGGACAGCGTAGGAGGTAGTCAGACAGATTGGGGTAGGGAGTTTCAGAGAATGAGAGAGGCTTGGGAAAAGTCCTGGAGGTGATCATGGAAGGAGGTGACAAGGGATCTACAGTGCCCATGATTTCCTGAGTCTGCTAGGTATACTGCTTTAGAAGGGATGCCCTTTTTGGAGGAATCCCTCACAAAGCAGTCCTAATGCTGAAAGACAGAAATTACTTCAGCATGGACATTCTCAATGCCCCTTGTCCTGGAGATACTTACTAAAAATGTTGGTTGCCTGGGTTGGTAGTGTTGGGAGAAGTGGCACAATTTTTTCTTACTAACATATATTGTCCTGCTTAACCACTTGCCGACCAGCCACCGTCATTATAGATCAGTAGGTCGGCACGTTCCTGTGAATCGCCTTAGCTGTACACCGGCCCTTTAAACAGCTCTAGCAGGCGTGCACCCACTGCACGGCGGGGGACACGATGTCCGCCGGCCACAATGTTCGCCGGCCACTTGCAATCGCGGGCCAGAGAGCCAGAACGGGGATGTGTGTGTAAACACACAAGACCCCATTCTGTCAGGACAGGAGAGACAGATCGTCTGTTCCTACTAATTAGGAAAAGGGAATCTGTCTCCTCCTCTAGTAAGTCACATCCCCATACAGTTAGAAACACCTAGCAGGAAACACATTTAACCCCTTGATTGCCCCCTAGTGTTGACCCCTTCCCTACCAGTGACATTTACACAATACTAGTTAGATAGTTACATAGCTACATAGTTAGTCAGGTTGAAAAAAGAAACAAGTCCATCAAGTTCAACCAAAAAAATAAAAAATACAATCCCATATACCAAATCCTATACCCACAGTTGATCCAGAGGAAGGCAAAAAACAAAAAAACAGCAAAGCATGCTCCAATTTGCCACAGCAGGGGAAGAAATTTCTTCCTGATCACCCGAAAGGCAATGGGATTTTTGGATCAATCTTACCTATAGTATTATGTCAGTACCCAGTTATATTATGTACATTTAGGAAATAATCCAGGCCCTTTTTAATCTGTTGTCTACCGCCCACCGTCAAATGACGGCGGGCGGAAGACTCTCTCGTTCTGACAGGACGTCATATGACGTCCTGCCTTTAAAAGGAGCTAGGGGGCGCACGCGCGCCGCGTTGCTGGGGACCCGATGCGCGTGCCCGGCGGCCGCGATGGCCGCCGGGCACCCGCGATTGCCCAGTAACCGAGCAGGAAAGTGGATCTGTGTGTGTAAACACACAGATCCACGTCCTGTCAGGGAGAGGGGACCGATGGTGTGTCCCTTGTACATAGGGACAACCATCGGTCACCTCCCCCAGTCAGTCCCCTCCCCCCACAGTTAGAACACATCTAGGAAACACATTTAACCCCTTCCTCGCCCCTAGTGTTAACCCCTTCCCTGCCAGTCACATTTATACAGTAATCAATGCATTTTTATAGCAGGGATCACTGTATAAATGTGAATGGTCCCAAAAATGTGTCAAAAGTGTCCGATCTGTCCGCCGCAATATCGCAGTCACAATAAAAATCGCAGATCGCCGCCATTACTAGTAAAAAAAAAAAATGCTAGAAATCTATCACCTATTTTGTAGACGCTATAACTTTTGCGCAAACCAATCAATATACGCTTATTGCTATTTTTTTTTACCAAAAATATGTAGAAGAATATGTATTGGCCTAAACTGAGGAAAATTTTTATAAAAAAAAAAAAAAAGGATATTTATTATAGCAAAAAGTAAAAAATATTGTGTTTTTTTTTCAAACTGGACGCTCTTCTTTTGTTTATAGCGCAAAAAATAAAAACCGTAGAGGTGATCAAATCCTTAAAAGAAAGCTCTATTTGTGGGAAAAAAAGGACGCAAATTTTGTTTGGGAGCCACGTCGCACGACCGCGCAATTGTCATTCAAAATGTGACAGCACTGAAAGCTGAAAAATGGCTTGGGCAGGAAGGCGGTTTTCGTGCCCGGTAGGGAAGTGGTTAAAGAAATCTACTGAGTTTGCCATAAAAACCTGGAGGGAGTCTATTCCACATTATCACAGCTCTTACTGTGAAGAAACCTTTCCGTATTTGGAGATGAAATCTCTTTTCCTCTAGACGTAAAGAGTGCCATTAGTCCTCTGTGATGACCTTAAAGTGAATAATTCAACACCAAGTTCCCGATATGGACCCCTTATGTATTTGTACATGTTGATCATATCCACCTTAATCTACTGTTCTCAAGAGGGAATAGTTTCAGTTCCTCTAATCTTTCCTCATAGCTGAGCTCCTCCATGCCTCTTATCAGTTTGGTTGCCCTTCTCTGCACTTTCTCCAGTCCCCTGATATCCTCTTTGAGAACTGGTGCCCAAAACTGAACTGCATATTCCAGATGAGGTCTTACTAATGATTTGAACAGGGGCAAAATTATATCTCTCTCTCTGGAGTCCATACCTCTCTTAATACAAGAAAGGACTTTGCTCACTTTGGAAACCGCAGCTTGGCATTATAAAACAAAAAGAACCCTTGCGCTAACTGAGTAGTGAAACGGGTAGGAGGTAAGGGGGAGGGATAGGAGACGGATGAGATACTGCAGCAATCACCGAGGGGTCTGGTCCAAATGAACAATAAAGTATAAAAAACGTGATGGTGACTGCGCTGTAATGTGTCAGATAAAGTAAAATTGGGGAGGGGAGAGGGAGTGTAAATGAAAAAACGATGGGGATAGGGCAAACACAGGTGAAAAAAAAGGGTGAAAGGGAGGGGGAGGGGAAGGGGAAGGGGCAAATGAGGGAAAGTAAGAGACAGAGTGAGTAAGTAATCAGCTGGTATTCCACTAACTAACAGCGATGTGCAATGTGCACAGTGACACAAAAGTACGTGCACTAATAGAGAACTGATCAAAATATAATCAGTACAACAAAAGAAAAAACTATATAACACAGTGAATGGTAGCAGTATAAGTGACATGTACAACCACTATCTAAATAATCAAAATGTACAACACGTGTTAAAAAATTAAATCACTAAAACATATAGTAATCCACAAACATTATCCATAACTGAAAAGGATGGGGTGGATAGGATAAATAAAGTAACACACTCAGTGCATACGTGAATAGGACTAGTACAGAAAAAACAGTCCCAAAAAAAGTCCTGGTAGTGACTTCCCAATGCTTCCAAAAATAACTAATAAGTTTATGGTGAATGGATAATAAATGTGAATAAGTTCCCGTCACCAAATGCTTGGAGAAAGTCCTGTGGCATCCACCCTGTGATCACACCTGGCTTACCTCCCTGTTGGAGAGGGGGCGGTATGCAGCAACTCTCTGTAGTTAGGGAGGGTATCACGTCCTTATGGGCTGGTCTTTATGGCACCGTTAATCATTGGAGTGTATATGAAAAAATACAAACAAACAGCACATCAATAACGCAGCTATGTGAGTGCAGCAAGATGGATCACTGGGGCATAAATTCGCACACTCACTTGTGATGAAGTGAGCGTGGACCTCAATCCAAACGAGCGCCGAGCTCGTGCCAGTGGGAAAAGGGTGTAGCATCTATGGTGCAATCAGTGCATCCCTCAGGTGTCAGCAGCGGCAGTCACAAAGTTGAGATGTACAAAATAAAGGAAGGAAAAATAGTGTGGGTCTGAAACCACTAAGGGCGTTTTAATAAAATCAAAGTAAAAAACTCACATTTAAAAGTCAGAGCGGGGTGTTGAATCCTTACGAGCGGCGAGCTCGTCTCCTCTCAGATCTGCTGGCGGTGTGTCTGTTACTTTGATTTTATTAAAACGCCCTTAGTGGTTTCAGACCCACACTATTTTTCCTTCCTTTATTTTGTACATCTCAACTTTGTGACTGCCGCTGCTGACACCTGAGGGATGCACTGATTGCACCATAGATGCTACACCCTTTTCCCACTGGCACGAGCTCGGCGCTCGTTTGGATTGAGGTCCACGCTCACTTCATCACAAATGAGTGTGCGAATTTATGCCCCAGTGATCCATCTTGCTGCACTCACATAGCTGCGTTATTGATGTGCTGTTTGTTTGTATTTTTTCATATACACTCCAATGATTAACGGTGCCATAAAGACCAGCCCATAAGGACGTGATACCCTCCCTAACTACAGAGAGTTGCTGCATACCGCCCCCTCTTCAACAGGGAGGTAAGCCAGGTGTGATCACAGGGTGGATGCCACAGGACTTTCTCCAAGCATTTGGTGACGGGAACTTATTCACATTTATTATCCATTCACCATAAACTTATTAGTTATTTTTGGAAGCATTGGGAAGTCACTACCAGGACTTTTTTTGGGACTGTTTTTTCTGTACCAGTCCTATTCACGTATGCACTGAGTGTGTTACTTTATTTATCCTATCCACCCCATCCTTTTCAGTTATGGATAATGTTTGTGGATTACTATATGTTTTAGTGATTTAATTTTTTAACACGTGTTGTACATTTTGATTATTTAGATAGTGGTTGTACATGTCACTTATACTGCTACCATTCACTGTGTTATATAGTTTTTTCTTTTGTTGTTCTGATTATATTTTGATCAGTTCTCTATTAGTGCACGTACTTTTGTGTCACTGTGCACATTGCACATCGCTGTTAGTTAGCGGAATACCAGCTGATTACGTACTCACTCTGTCTCTTACTTTCCCTCATTTGCCCCTTCCCCTTCCCCTCCCCCTCCCTTTCACCCTTTTTTTTTTTTTCACCTGTGTTTGCCCTATCCCCATCGTTTTTTCATTTACACTCCCTCTCCCCTCCCCAATTTTACTTTATCTGACACATTACAGCGCAGTCACCATCACGTTTTTTATACTTTTTTGCAGCTTGGCATTGCATGTTATTATTGAGCTAATGATCTACCACAACCCCCAGATCCTTCTACGCCATTGATTCCCCCATTCCCCCATTGTACTCCCCCTAGTATGTATGATGCATGCATATTCTTAGCCCCCAAGTGCTTAACTTTACATTTATCAACATTAAACCTAATTTGCCACTTAGTTGCCCAATTAGACAGAGCATTGTGGTCGGCTTGTAAATTGGAGACATCTTGTAAGGACGTTTTTCCACTGCATAGTTTAGTGTTATCTGCAAAGACAGAAATGTTACTTTTAATCCCAGACCCAATAAAATTTACAAAGACATTAAAAAGTCCCAACACTGAACCTTGGGGTACACCACTGATAACCTTAGACCATTCAGGGTAAGAATCATTAACCATTACTCTCTGAATTCTGTCTTTTAGACAGTTTTCTATCCATTTACAAGTTGATCTTTACAAGCCTTTAGACTTTACCTTACACGTTAGTCGTGTGTGGGAAACTGTGTCAAACGTTTTTGCAAAGTCCAGGTATACCACGTTCACAGCCACCCCGTTGTCCAAGGTTTTACTTACCTCTTCATAAAAATAAATTAGGTCTGTTTGACAACAGTAATCAGTGCATTTTTATAGCACTGATCGCTGTATAGATGTCAAAGGTCCCAAAAATGTGTCAAAAGTGTCCGATCTGTCCGCCGCAATGTCGCAGTCTCCCAAAAAATTGCAGATCGTCGCCATTACTAGTAAAAAAAAAAATATATAAAAATGCCACAAATCTATTTTCTATTTTGTAGATGCTATAACTTTTGCGCAAACCAATCAATATAGGCTTATTGCGTTTTTTTTGTTTGTTTTTTACTAATATTATGTAGAAGAATATATATCTGCCTAAACTGATAAAGAAATTATTTTTTTTACTTTTTTGGGGGACATTTATTATGGCAAATAGTATAAAATATATATATATATATTTTCCAAAATTGTCGCTATTTTTGTTTATAGCGCAAAAAATAAAAACCGCAGAGGTGATCAAATGCCAGCAAAAGAAAGCTCTATTTGTGGGAAAAAAAGGATGTACATTTTGCTTAGGTGCAACGTCGCAGGACCGTGCAATTGTCAGTTAAAACAACGCAGTGCTCAAAAAATGGCCCGTC
The DNA here is from genome assembly GCA_029206835.1 of Rana muscosa. Lineage (NCBI taxonomy): Eukaryota > Metazoa > Chordata > Amphibia > Anura > Ranidae > Rana > Rana muscosa. The sequence goes on from JARGYO010005626.1 coordinate 90,271,919, forward strand.
ATTAAGGGGAAAATTCTTCCTGTCCTTAAGTGGTTAAAAAAAACAACAACCTGTCAAGTGATGAAAGTGTAATTAGCATCAATCTTCTTTCTTTACCCCCCATGCCTCCCCATATGTTGTAAATGACCCTGCTTTTCTTTTCAACCCATAATAGCAGATAACAGTATTTTCTTCCTCTGATTTTGCTCTATGATGACCTCAGAAGATTTCATCAGCATGTTGTTTAAACCCTTTTCCATTCCATACTGGATGGTTGTAGGCCAGAGCAAACTCAAAGCTGAAATATTACAACTAATTTACCTGTTCCCTAAAACAGTTACATTTAAATTGGAACTAAAGGGTAAAAAAAAAATGTTTTAAAGTTAAGAGCCAGCAGGCTTTTATATTGCTGACGAAACATACCATGTCTCTGCAAAAAAAGAAAGTGTGTGTACAGCTCAGGATACATTCCCGGCATGGTGCCTTGCATGGGAATTATGTCATTCTGCACTGGCCAATCAAGTTGGCTGAAGACATGGAGCTAGAGATCTGATGTTGGCACAACAAGCCTTGCAAATGTCAGATTGTTGAAGCGGAGGTAAATATTTAGTTCCCCTTTAAGCCATTCCTTTGGTGATAGCTATCACATTTGCTAGTGTACATATGTCAGCTCTCAATCAAAATTTCAAGCCTTCAAATGGCTGCTGTCATAGCCGATCACAAGTGCAAAACTATGGGAAATACAGATCTAATTAGAGGCTAAGATGTCACCATCTTTAAACATAAAGGATAGAAGGGTTTTGTTCCACTTTAAGACAGTGGGCTTTAGCTTGTTGCAATTATATGTGCTGGAAAGATCTCTGGCTTCTAGCTAATGTTCTATTGTTGTCATTTATCTTTTTGGGCAACTTGAAGAGGGATACAATCAGCTTGCGTGATGAGTCAAAACTGCATATTAAATATCTAACAAAACTAACACTGCCCCAGTCAAATTCTTAAACCCTTAAACAAAAAGTAACAACATAACATAGCACAGATTACCAGCTATGTGCCATCAAGTGTTCTCTATAGCAGTGGTCATCAACCCTGTCCTCAGGGCCCACTAACAGGCCAGGTTTGCAAGATAACTGAAATGCATCACAGGTGATATAATTTGCTGCTCAGTTATTGCAGTATTCTAGTCTGCATCTCCCCAAGGTAATACTTAAAATCCTCTGATGAAGTCACGTGTGTGGTGACGTCACGCGTAGGGATGGAAAGGCACTCCAATTGACGTTAGCAGACAAGCTCGCTGCTAGTAGGAAATAAGTACGTTGTTTATTTGTTTTATGTGAGTACCCTTAAACTGTTTTATGAATAAATTACTAATTGTTTTAAAAACGTACTACACTATTGGGAATCCCCCTTTTTTCTTTTGCACTCTCCCTGCTGCTGAGAGACAAAGACCTAGTATGTAACCTATTGGTCCAGGAGCCTAAGGGAAGAACTGCCGCAAGGTAAGAGGCCACCTACACTTAAGTGTATTGTTGCACGAAGAAGAGATCCATATCTCTCCAGCACTTTCTGCCACCTGCACACTGGATTACTTTAATTGCACAGAGAATGGAATGATCTACTGTTGCCTGCTCACAGCTTGATTGCATTTTGCACTTTTGGACTGTTTGGACTGTATGTATCAATATTACAGTTGGCACTAGCTTTGATCGCAGTATTTGCCATAGTTTGTTTACAAGGATTATTTGCACTTTGCACAAGAAGTTTATTCATTTTTGCACACTGCATTGTGGATTCTGCACTTATTTTTGCATATTTGCACAATTTATGCTGATTTTGCACTTGATTGGGTACGATTGCCCTAGTTGTACCCAGTGCACGTTTATTATTATCATTTATGCACGCTGCACTTTATATTTCTACATTACCGTTTTTAGTTCATATTTATTTAGCATGTTATGCACTTCTATATATGAGCTTTTATGATAGCAGCGTACTTTTATATTTATTTTGTATTTTCAGCCTTAGTGGCATTATATCCATTAGGGAATAGCACAGCACCAACCCCCACTCTATAATACATAAAACCTGGCCTGTTAGTGGGCCCTGAGGACAGGGTTGATGACCACTGCTCTATAGCATGTTGCAGAAAACATAATTTCCTTCCTGAATTGACTACTGGAACACCCTACCTCTTGGCTTAGCATAAGGCCTGGTTCACACTGGGGCGACAAACGCTCCGACATTAGGAGCTCATGTCGCATGACGTGTGAAAATCAATGTTTCCCTATGGGAGCCGTCTTAACTGGTCCGACACATGTCGGTCCGACATTAAAAATGCTCCCTGTACTACTTCTGTCCGACTTTGATCCGACTTCAGCCCATTGAATATCATTAATGTCGGATCAAAGTAGGATCCTTGTCCTAACCATCCGACATTTGACATCCGACATGTGATTACAGCAGCAGTAAAAGGAATTTATCTCACCCTGGGATTGTTTTGATTGGTCAAAGGACAAGTCAGACTAGCACAATGTCGGATCAAAGTAGTATCCTGTTCATGAATGTCGGATGGATGTCGGACCAATGTCGGACCAATGTCGGACCAATGTAGGACAGATGTGGCAGAGCAAAGTAGGATGAAAGTCGTGTCGTATAGTGTGAACCCAGCCTAAGGCTGGGTTCACACTATACGACACGACTTTCATCCTACTTTGCTCTGCCACATCTGTCCTACATTGGTCCGACATTGGTCCGACATTGGTCCGACATCCATCCGACATTCATGAACAGGATACTACTTTGATCCGACATTGTGCTAGTCTGACTTGTCCTTTGACCAATCAAAACAATCCCAGGGTGAGATAAATTCCTTTTACTGCTGCTGTAATCACATGTCGGATGTCAAATGTCGGATGGTTAGGACAAGGATCCTACTTTGATCCGACATTAATGATATTCAATGGGCTGAAGTCGGATCAAAGTCGGACAGAAGTAGTACAGGGAGCATTTTTAATGTCGGACCGACATGTGTCGGACCAGTTAAGACGGCTCCCATAGGGAAACATTGATTTTCACACGTCATGCGACATGAGCTCCTAATGTCGGAGCGTTTGTCGCCCCAGTGTGAACCAGGCCTAAAAGTTCCTCTTCAGTCAGTCCAGATTGAAGGCAGCTGCTAGATCAATCTTTAGACTGTTTCACATACTCTGCTGGTCTTTGCCAAACACTGCACTAGCTCCCACTTTTTTTTATAGAATAAAAATATAAAATTCTAACATTTCCTATATACTATATAGAAAAGTATTTTGCTGTGCAATCTGAAGTCTCAGCTTTTTAGTTTCAATATTTCTTTATTAAGAAGTTTTCATCAATTATAAAACATTTTGCCTGGAAAGGCCATTAACAGGAAGCATAGACATAAGAGAAAATGGGAAATACATAAAAGAAAAAAAAAAAACAGAACAGAAGAACAAAAACACAGAAAATGCAGTCAAGGTTTTTTACAACAAACGTGGCATAGTTGGCTTAATCTCATTCGTATTGGGTATACTAAAAAGTAATTAAGGCCTTGTCATAGCATTCTGACCATGGTTTCCAAAGAGCAGTGACTGCACTATATTTGACCATAGAGGAAGCAAAGAGTATTTTATAGGTGGCACGTGTTTGAAGCACCCGGGTTACTTCTTCTATTGTGGGAGGGTTACAGTCTTTCCAATGTCTCATGCTGTCGGTCGGGTCACCCACACCCCCCCTCCCTTGTGGGCGGTCGGTCATCCAACCCCGCACTTACCCCAACTAGGTCGCGGGCAGGCAGTGCTCTTACAGGCGGCATTCCCTCCTCTTTATCATGGTGGCTTCCGCCGTGCATCTCCTCCCTCCTCCTCCTAGGCGTTAAATAGGATCGCCTGTGCTTTCAGCCAATCGGGCGACGGGTCTCAGGACGGAGGATCAGTGTGACAATAGCGAATATTCATTCTTTACTGTCACACAACTGGGTGGGCTCAGGGCTCTGCGCCCCAAGCCCATCCTTTTTTGAAGCCTATTAAAGCCTTTGGCTCTAATCACGTGCTTAAAGAAAAAAAAACAAAAACATTGGAATCCAATGCGTCCGGCGCCGCGCATGTAGATTAGGGAGCCAGATGCATGGATGGGGGGGCGGCGCCCGTGCGCCCCTAATAAACGGGCCACCACTGCTCACTAGTGTTGGGCTCACGGCTAGTAGTATATGGGTTACTACTACTCAAAGGGCAGGAGGAACTATGTCAATCTCTAACGATAGTAAGGCCATTCCTGACTTAAAAGGAATTGGTAATTTTACTAGTGTTATAAAACAAATTCAATTAAATTGACCACATTATGTGGTACACAATTCCTCCAACAATGGAAGAGATATGTAGTGAGAATTTGGAAATACTTTGGGAAGTTAAATACCAACGTAGTAAAATTTTTGGGTTTAATTCCCACAAGTTTCCACTTTTGGTTACTGCATAAGTGCCGGTTCACACAGGGGCAACACGACTTCCAGCGTGACTTTACAAGGCAACTTGGAGACGACTTGAGCGCGACTTTAGCGCTACTTGGAGCGACTTACAACGCGACTTCAAGTCGCCTCCAGGACAGGCGACTTTGCCAGTGGCCAATCACATAATAATCTGCTCTGTGGGAGGGAGGAGTTTGCCTTAGAAAACTATTTTCACTTCCTGGAAAGTTGGTTCAGTTAGGACAGGGGATCCGACTTGGAGGCGACTGGGTACAAGTCGCCTAGAAGTCGCCTTGAGGTAGTACAGGAACCTTTTCTGAAGTTGGAGCGACTTCAGTAGTGTACATTAAGACGGCTCCATAGACTAACATGTAATTTCTCATGTCGCGCGACTTGGGGCGACACAAGTCGGATCCCAAGTCGCGGTAGTGTGATCCGGCACTGTGTGATGCTCAATGCTTTTTGTCATTTTTCTAGAGAGTACGTTTTTCCAAGATTCTGTTCCCATGCTCTAATGGAGAAGGATTTGGTAAACGTGGTTTTGTCATTAAGGACATTGTAAATTGGTGAGATCCCCTTTATGTTAGTTGTAGCTGCTCTAAATCTCATCGATTCTGTACCACTCTCCTCCCCTGGATTTTTGCCATGCTATCACAATGGGAAAAATTCACTGCCTCCAAACAATAATAATGTGCTCTAATAGCAAGTGTGCCCCAAATTGCAGATTTCTTAATCATCAAGACATCCCAGTGTTAATCATAACGGCATAGTGATAGTCTCTAGTTGCCCATCTTTTCCTGTTTTCATGATTTCTTTATTCATTGTACACCTTATACAGTACCAGCGTAATTAACATTTGCCCCCTCTGCACTTTGTTTCTGTCATTGCAAACAGTCTGGCTAGGCGACTAGTTCATGCATCATTAACACTAAATTAAATTTGATAATTAGATTTGGCTCATCCTTTGTACAAATAAACACACGTACCTCATATCTCACATCCCCATAGTAAGCTCTTGTAGCCATTGAACTCCAACCTTTTGTAATATATTTTCTGCTGCACTATGTTAATTATTGTGATTTCATTTGTGCTGTGCTGTGGAATATGTTTGTGCCATGTAAGTAAAAATTACCAAATAATAGCATATGAGGAGATTCTAAGGCTACATGTACACTATTCTACCCTGACCCGTCTTTGCCACATTTTGCATTTTCCAGTGCCCGGCGGGCAAAATGTTACTTTACTAACCGCGATTCTTCTGCGTTCAGGAGAAGAAGGTTTAACCTCACCTAAACGCGGTAGCTCCTAAACTTTGCTAAAAGCACATAGGCTTTTATAGAGTTAAAATGAATGTAAACCCCATTTCTTTTTTTTATTATTAAGGCTAGCACCTTGTACAATATAGGATTTAATTTCATCTGTGCCCAGTCTTGCCTTGAAGAGTTAATCCAGCTCTGAGCAATCCTCTTATCTTTTTCCAGTGAGATAAACAGACAGAGAAATAGGAGTCTGTTTCTCCCCTTGCTGTGAGTGACAGGTGATTTACATATCTCATGAATGAGCTTTCTGTGTACATTCTGAGTACTTCAGATCCCCTCCTCCTTTCTTCTCCAGCTCTCCCAGGATTGGCTGCTCCACACATCAGCATGCTGAAGTCATGTGGTGACTTTTCTGGGTTTTGACTGGATGTTAGTGATCATAGCAGAAGTTCAGTGTAAGAAATACACAGGAGAAAATGCATGTTGACAAGGGGAGTGTAGAGGTGGGCGGGGAGTCTAATGACATTACGACTCCGCCCACCGAGCTCCAGACAACAGACCCACCCACAGAATCTGCAGTTTTTCGGGCCTCATAACAGACAGAGGGGAGACATTTTACAGGTAAGGATACATGCAGGAGGCATGTATATCCTTAAGCCTGGTACACACGATCGGATTTCCATCAGACAAATACGTGGAATTTTGTCCGAAGGGCGTTGGCCATGAACTTGGTATGCATACAAACGGCAGAACTTTTTCAGCCATCATACACAAAACTACGTGGTTTTTCAGCTCTTTAGCGCCGACACCCTTTGGGCAACTTTTGCTAATGTTGTCTTATGGTTAGCATTGGTTCAGAGCATGCGGATTTGTACTTTAGATTTTTTCTGACGGACTTGTGTACACACGATCTGATAATAAGACAAGACACATTTGTTGTCGGACAGTTTTAAAGCATGCTATAAAACATTTGTTGTCGGAAAATCCAACAACGATTGTCCGATGGAGCTTACAAACGGTCGGATTTTTTGACAAAACCCTGCCATCACACATTTGTTGTCAGAAAATCCGATCGTGTGTACAAGGCTTTAAAGATAACCTCTATGGCAGTAGTTTAGAAAGGATGTGAGTGGGTTTACATCCACTTTAAGTTTAGGAGCTTTGGCAAACTCAAGTTTAGGAGCTGCTAGTAAAGCCTAAAACGCCCATAAACTTGCAAGAAGCTAAATGATTCTAAAAGCCCAGTTGATATTTTAGTTTAAATCAGCTAAATATATTCCAAATGCATCAATACAAAAGGTGTGCAAGGTCTTATGGTTAATTTTCAAGAGAAGTATGGGTTTCTTTACAAAAAAAAATCATACTCACCTAAGTGCATGCAGCATTAATCTGATGAGACTGAGAACTGAATGATCAAAGACTGCTGGTCGCTTTGGGTTTTCAGTCTTCATTGAGCAGAGAGCCGGTAACTGTCACTCAACACCAAGGCTGTGCAGGGGGCAGGTGCTGCTGGCTTAGTCTTGCAGCTGCTCACTGAGAGGCTGAGCTAGCTGCCAATCCAAGCATTTGGGTGGATCCCGACAGTCAGGATCGATCTAGAGCCTGGAACGGCTGAGTGGCGTCAGCTGACAGTGGTCTTTAGACCGCTGTTGGCAGAAAACAGGTCACAGGAGTGCAGACTAACTACACTTCTGTGCTCCATAGGATAAGCAGGGCCAAAAAAAGCTTTGGCCATACTTCTCCTTTACGGGCTAGTCCACATTAGTGTTAGAGGATCGAGGGTTGCTCCCAAAAGGGCACTTGAAAGGTGATCATTAGGTGATATGTTGTCTCCTCACTGCCTATTTTAGGCTGGGTTCACACTGGAGCATGCTCACAGCAGGAGTCCGGTGCGTCTCCATTTACTGTTTCAGGTCCGATATCAGTCCGAATTTTTAGCTGAATTTGGACCTGAAACGGAACCAATATTTTCACCAGAGCCGCTGCGGAAATGGGCGAACCGGCTCCATAGAGAGCCGGTCACAATCTCCTGCTATGCAAATTGGATGCGGGGAAACCCACATCCAATTCACATAAGTGTGAACCCAGCCTCAATCTCTAAAAACCTAATCCACCACACTGCTAATATGGGCATCACAAGGTGGTTCCAGAGACGCCCCAATTGGTTGCGTTTAGTAAGCGGTACTGTGGCTCAGTGCGATGAGGGGATAACGTTTGCCATGCCGCAATACAAAGCATCATTCCCATGATATGTGAACACCTCCGTTCACTGCATTTGCCACTTTAGGAGGCTGGTTTTTACTACCCTCCCAACCACAAGTGTAAACGAGCCCTAGGAAGGAAGCTGCATGCTGTAAAGAATGACCCTTGCATTCTGATTGAAAACAGTGATCTCCCTGCAGAGGTCCAGCATGCCTTCCCCTTGAGTTGGACCTATAGCTCAGCAATCAGCTAAACAGATGCTCTCTGCTAATTGGAGATCTCTAGCTCTGAATCAGCAGTGGGTCTGCCAGACCACTTCTTCCACACAGAGAGCAAGGGTCAGGATTTTCTATTCAAGGGGATAGGCTTGTTTTCTTTGGCCCAACTGTTCTCTTGTATTGTTACCCTGTCACACAGACTTCCAATGGAAGCTAGAAGTGACCATTTCAGTATTACTTGAGCGATTACATCACAGTCTCTAACTTGTCCAATCAGAGAACACTTTGCATTCACTGAGAAAAGGCAAAGCATTTGTGAATGGTGCCTGTGCCAAGCAAGCAACCTCCTGTGTTCACAATGCAGCAGGGCAGCCACTTGGCATGGGATCTGGAAGACAGCGGAGATCACTGTAATATGGGTGCCTACTACAGTGATTTTCAGCTTACACAGGGATCCCCCAGGTATAGTTTATGTACAGTGCCTTGAAAAAGTATTCACACCCCTTGAAATGTTCCACATTTTGTCATGTTACAACTAAAAAAGTAAATGTATTTTATTGGGATTTTATGTTATAGACCAACACAAAGTGGCACATAATTGTGAAGTGGAAGGAAAATGATAAATGGTTTTCCACATTTTTTACAAATAAATATGTGAAAAGTGTGGCGTGCATTTGTATTCAGCCCCTCTGAGTCAATACTTTGTAGAACCCCCTTTCGCTGCAATTACAGCTGCAAGTCTTTTTGGGGATGTCTCTACCAGTTTTGCACATCTAGAAAGTGACATTGTTGCCCATTCTTCTTTGCAAAATAGCTCAAGCTCGGTCAGATTGGATGGAGAGCACCTGTGAACAGCAATTTTCAAGTCTTCCCACAGATTCTCTATTGGATTTAGGTCTGGACTTTGACTGGGCCATTTTAACACATGAATATTATTTTATCTAAACCATTCCATTGTAGCTCTGGCTGTATGTTTAGGGTTGTTGTCCTGCTGTAAGGTGAACCTCCGCCCCAGTCTCAAGTCTTTTGCAGAAATCTAACAGGTATTCTTTCAAGATTGCCCTCTATTTGGCTCCATCCATCTTTCCATCAACTCTGACCAGCTTCTCTGTCCCTGCTGAAGAAAAGCTTCCCCACAACATGATGCTGCCACCACCATGTTATACGGTGGGGATGGTGTGTTCAGGGTTATGTGTAGTGTTAGCTTTCCCTCACACATAGCGTTTTGCTTTTGGGCCAAATGTTAAATTTTGGTCTCATCTGACCAGAGCACCTTCTTCCACATGTTTTCTGTGTCCCTCTCATGGCTTCCTGAAAACTGCAAATGGAACTTCTTATGGCTTTATTTCAACAATGGCTTTCTTCTTGCCACTCTTCCATAAAGGCCAGATTTGTGGAGTGACTGACTAATAGTTGTCCTGTGGACAGATTTTCCCACCTGAGCTGTGGATCTCTGCAGCTTCTCCAGAGTTACCATGGGTGGGCCTCTTGGCTGCTTCTCTGATTAATGCTCTCATTGCCGGCCTCTTAGTTTAGGTGGACGGCCATGTCTTGGTAAGTTTGCAGTTGGGTCATACTCTGTGTTCACACCCATGCAATCCGATTCCTGTCCAAATTCACAGTTTGCACTGCGATATGCAAACCGATCTGAAGGAGGTCCGCCGTTTTATTTTTTAAAGTCAGCAGCTACAAACACTGCAGTTGCTGACTTTTAAAATAAGGACACTTACCTGTCCAGGGCGCCCACGATGTCGGCACCTGAAGTCAATCTCTCCCTCGGCTCTCGGGTGGAGGTGCCGCCATCTTCGGTAAGGGAATCAGGAAATGAAGCCTTCCCTACTGCACATGCGCGACTCGCGCTGCGCAATCCCACTGGTCCCTGCTATCTTCTGGGACCTGTGTGTCTCCCAGAAGACAGCGGGGGGGACGGAGAAGGCGCCGGAAGTGGCGTAGATACCCGCGGGTGGCTCGGGTATCTATGCCCGGAAGTGGGAGCAAAATACTTGTATTGCACAGGTATCTGCTCTCCCCTGAAAGGTGCCAAATGTGACACCGGAGTGACACCGGAGTGGGGGAGGAACCGGAAAAGCGGAAGTTCCATTTTTGGGTGGGACTCCGCTTTAACTTTGTATTGACGCCCGCAGCGGTTTGCATAGGGCGGTCCGAACTGCCTGCGAGTTGTTTGCGATGCGGTAACTGGCACTGGAATGTGTGAACTCAAAGTTAGTGGACCTTCTGATTTTAGTTGCAAGGTTTCTGGGACATCATGAACCATTTATCTGGATAATGAATCAATACACTAACTAATATACTTGTTGCCTGAGTCACTCTTTATCATCACTCTTTGGGAATGGGGCTACTGTTGTATGCCATAAAACTTAGTGCACATTCAGGTAACAATGGTTTTAGAACCCCCCACGGAAAAAAAAAACCCAAACCTATCACTATAATATAAAGGCAAGAGAGAACAATTTTAAGCGATTTTTTTTTTTTTGTGTGTTAAAAGTAAATGTTTTCCTAACAGCTCACACACAGAGATGTTGGCTAACTGCTTATGTGTTAGTTTCCAAAGACCTTACAAATACCATTTGCACTAAAAGTTGCAAACATAACAACAATATGGTAATGGAAGATAACACAAGGCTAAAATTAGACATGCAAAAAAAACTATAACTTAGGAAAGCTGTTGTAAAACAGAGAGAACTTGGAACCAATCCAAATAAATGCATAGGATTGGCAGTGAGCTATTTAAGTCTTTCTGCTGGCTACAGAGTATTTATAAACCGTGGAAAGCTGTTTTATATTCCTATGCCTCCAGCAGATACAGTCTCATGAATCACTATTTGGGACTGCCTGCAGAGCCTGTACAGCATAAGAGCATCAACCAGTTCTAGAGCTATTCCTGGGAGAGAACTTCCCCTGTGTTAATGTACAGCAATTGTACTACTTAAAGTGAACCTGTCTCTGCAAATATCTCCATGATGTAATCCTAGAATTCATTAAAATTCCATAAGGTAATACATCACTGCCCATCTGTTTGTAATTTTATTAATTCATTCTACTTACATTCTAATGGCCTGTGTTACTGAACCTCTCGACTTTCCAAGCAATCGTTTGCCACGTCTCCTTATGGTAAATGTATCATTTATACAGATCTTAAATGCCCCACTTTAATACCACAGATTAGTCTTCGAGACCGCGCTTCTCGAAGTTTTAAAAATTAAAAACCACACTCCAAAAGATGACTATGCTGGCCATCACACTGTACTGTCTGTGACTTATGTTCCCATTAGGCTTGTGCAATTCGTTTCGTAACGAATCGAAATTCGTCCGAATTTAGCAACTTTCGGACATTCGGAAGCATTCGAATTTCCGAACAAAGCAATTACGAATAAAACCAAATCCGAAATAAATTATATCGCAAATAGCGAATGCCCGAATGTCTTTGGCATAATTTGTTATGAAAAAAGTTACGAATGTACGAATCTATACGAAGCACAATAACACTCTGCTCTGCTCTCTGCTTCTCCCTCACCGTGCTGAACTCCCTCTCAAAATGGTGTACAGGGGCGGAGGCTATAGCCGCATGTAAAAAACGAAAGTAAAATATGAGATTTCTAATCCATTCGAAGCACAATAACACTCTGCTCTGCTCTCTGCTTCTCCCTCACCTTGCTGAACTCCCTCTCAAAATGGTGCACAGGGGCGGAGGCTATAGCCGCATGTAAAAAACGAAAGTAAAATACAAGATTTCGAATCGTTACAAATAACCGCTATGTATTTAGAAAAGTACAAATCCATTCGAAGCACATTAGGCATAATAGGCAGCGTCGTTGTGAGAGAGACACGGAAAATTGCGAATCAACGAACTTAAAAAAAGTTACGAAAGTAGGAGTTGTGTCCAGAATCAACGAAAAACAATGTACTCTACCGAAAGTTCGAATTATAAATCAACTCAAAATAAGGCTTACATTAATACGAATCATTCTGATTCAACGAAAAATGTCGCATGCGAAAATACAAATTAGTCCGAACACGAAAAATCCCGTCTAGCAAAATTACGAACGATTACGAATCAACAGGACCGAAAAGAAACGAACCGAAACGAAACAAATTTTTCCGTTGTGCACAAGTCTAGTTCCTATGTGCTATGAACCAGCCGAAAACTAGCATTTCATCTGTGCTTGCAGCAAATGGCTGCAAGGGCTGATCAGTGTTGGACATGTACACTTCAATTCTTTCCAAATTTTGGAAAAAAAAATTATGTTTTGGTATATGAATTTAACGAATCCGAAATAACAAAAAAAAATTGTAAACAAAGTTCAAATTCAAATCCTCTTGAATAGTTTTTGAGTCAATTTTTAATTGTTTTCGAAATCAAATAGTTTTCAAATTCGAACTTGAAAAGTTTTCGATTTGTTTTCCAATTTCCAAAGAGAATAAAATAGAAGAGAAAATATATCAGAATAGTATATAACAGAAAATAAAAGAATATAATATGATAGAATAAAAAATAATATTATAGAATAAAATAGAAAGAATATAACCATCTTCAAATTTCAAATAGAATACATTCGAATTTGAATACATAAGAAAAGAATAGAATATAATACAGTAAAACAAAACAAAATAGAATAGAAAATAAAAGAACACAACAGAATAAAAAAAGAATAGAATAGAATATAAAATCGAAATTCAAATAGAATAAATTTGAATTTGAATACATAAGAAAAGAATAGAATAGAATAGAATAGAAAAAAAAGAAAAAGAGTGAAAGAATAGAAAAGAATAGAATTCATAAAACAATGGAATAGAAAGAATATAACCATTTCCCAAAATTCAAATAGACTCAATTCAAATTTGAATATAATAGAAAAGAATAGAATAGAATAGAAAATAACAGAATAGTATAAAAAAACTGAATAGAATAGAATAAATATAGCCATCTTCCGATTCTAATCTATTCTTTTCTTTTCTATTCTATTCTAATTTGAATTGATTCTATTTGAATTTTGGGAAATGGTTATATTCTATTGTATTCTATTATATTGGAATAGATTTTGGGCCTGTACACACTGCTGTCAACCCCCAGTAACTGGCTCTAACCTCCCTTGGCACAGATAGCAGCAAAGATGGGATTGTGAAACCCGTTAGCTATGGGGATCACAATACCGCAACAAACATATAACCACACAGTAGATTGGCTTAACCACAAGTACTTTTTACTGAATATAAAGCTTCAAGTTAAACAGTAATACGTATGCATATGCAGAGCCCTGCAATGTTAACCATTCAACATATAACAAGCACTAAGTTCCAATAGTAATTACACACGTTAAATGTCATTCAATTATGCTTGCGAGCTTCCCCCTCGTGGGCAAGATGGCGCCCAAACAATTTCTAACAGTTCTACAGTCAGGCCTGACTATTGCAGATATGGTGCTTCCATTGGGAAGGATCTTCGCTAGCAATGGTGGTGCACTTTGTAGGTTATTTGTAATCCACAGGCATCAAAACAGTTAACTTCTTGGCAGTTACTAACGCTGCACAGCACACTGTCCCTCTGGTGTGCAATAACACTCTGGTAACGGTGGTCCCTGAACAAAGGACACTGGGCCTAAGATTAGTCAGTTAATCTCTGAGCAAGTGCTCTCTCACACGACCGGACCAGTCCATACAACCGACTTCCGTAGCTGAGGCTCCAGCACACAGTCTCACGACACCCATAGTCTCTGATCCTCCCGACAGTCCTTGGAAGGATGATGGACGAAATGACTCCTGGGTTCTCCCGTGAAGATCGGAAGGCTCTCTGGATCTCAAGGCCCAAACTCTTAGGCCCAGTCCAGCGGCAGACTCAGCATTGGTTCCACTTGCTAGGGGGGCGGTGTCCAAAGAGACCCGCGTGTAGCTCCGCTCCTCCTTAAATAGGCCTTCCCCAGCAGACCTTGCGCCGGGCAATGCACCCTAGGTGTCCCGCTGCACACTGGGTATGGTAGTCTTTTTAGCTCCTTAAAGTGACACCCCGCTACATATGTATTGGTAATTGAGCCAACATATTATTATTGACTTATCCGTGTCCTCTCTGTTATTCCCAGCATAATATGCACTTTACCAGAAACTCCTGAAGAAGCTCAAAGAGCGAAACATGTGGACCGTGTATCTTTTGTGTTTATGCATGCGGTTGAATTTACAAAACTTGATACGGATAATCTTTATCTTCTCATGTTTTTTACCTTGAAGCCTCGTACACACGACCGGTTTTCTCGGCAAGAAAACAACTGGAAGAGCTTTTTGCAGAGAAAACCATTCGTGTGTATGGTTTCTCGTTGGGAAAACTGCCTGGAATCTCGACGAGAAAAATAGAGAGCCTGCTCTCTATTTTTCTCGTCGGGATTCTCGGCAGAGTTTTCCTGCCGAGAAAACCGGTCGTCTGTATGCTTACCTGTCCGAGGTAAACCCGTGCATGCTCGAAAAGACTTTGACGCATGCGCAGTAGCATACAAGGTTAGTGTGGGGTGTAGCAAGATGGCGGCGACGGCATTGATTGTGACGAGCGCCGGCTCGTCGTAGTCGATGATGTCACCGCATTCTTGCCATTCAGAAGAACGGCGGTTCTTTTGAATGGCCGTCAGTACACAGGGCTTGGCAAGACAAGCTTGCCAGGAATCCCGTCGAGAAAACCAAAGTTTTTTTTTCCGACGGGATTCCTACCCGTGTGTACAGGGCTTTATAATAAAATATTGAAATTTTATTGATGCTGTTACTGTGTCTATACGTTTTCCATTTCTGAACAGTTCCGGGGTTTGTTACCCCCCCTTCTCCATGATATTTTGATGTTTTCTGCCTTAAAATGTATTCCTTTTAAGCCAGAGACTTGCAGTTCTAGTAAACTCAGCTACATTTTAACCAGTCTACATCAATGTAGACTGACACAGCCCACTAGTTTCCACTATGAAAAAAACACACACAAAAAAAGAATTTTCTGTTCTGTATATCAGCTTGGGAGGCATGCAAGTGTCACAGACGTGCAGTCTTGGGATCTCCCCAGACAATGCCCAGTGATAAATCAGGTTTGAGAGCCTCAAAAGCCATTTTTGCATTACCCTTCTGAGAACTCTTGTGAAAATATATGATATGTCACTTCAAAGAAAAATCAGGCAAACAAAGGGAGATGTTCACTGTGCCCTTTTATCAGCTGAAAATAACTGTGACAGAGAAGACTGCAAGGAGCAAAAAAGTAGAGAAGTTAACCAAAAAAAATAAAAAATATTCAAAAAAGTTGAATCAATAGAAAATGGAAATGATTAATGCATTTAAATGACATAAATCTGTTGCAGAATACACCAAAACTGCAAAATTAGATTTGATATTACCATTAGCATTTGTGATTGTTATTCTAAAGCTCATAAACAATACATTTTAAAATAGAACACTATCAGCAGAGACGCATTTAGACAGAATGTTGACCTGGACAGACCTGATAATTTGTTTGTTTAATTTAATTATTTATATGGCTCTGTCAATTTATGCAGTGTTTTACATTTTGTACATTCGCATCAGTCCCTGCCTTGAAGGAAGTTATGAGTCCCTGTCTCACATACATACATGCACATACTAGGGCCATTTTATACTGGAGCAAACTAACCTATCAGCATGTCCTTGGAGTGTTGGAGGAAATTGGAATATCCAAAGGAGACTCAAGCAAGCACAGGAAGAACATAAGAAACTCCATACAAAGAATGTCTTGGTCAGGGCTGGGACAAAGGGTGGGCAGAAGGGACAGCTGCCCTGGGCACTGTAGCATCATGTGAGGTGGGGGGGGCACCTCATGGAGATTTCCTGCTGCTACAAGATGACAGGAGTAGTGACAGCAGCATCACTAATCCTGTCTGCTTAGCACAGGAAGTGACAAGCCGAATCTGGAGAACAGAAGAGAGCAAGGAGGAGATGCGGGTTGTGCTCTCTCTCCCCTCACGCTCCTCCTCCTGCCATTTGTGTAAGGAAGGGGGATTTGGGGAGAAGTATTGTCCTAGTAGAGATAATTGGGGGGATTTGTCCTAGGAAGGGGGATTTGAGGGGATTTGTGCTGGGGGGGTATTTTTGATTGTAGGCAACTTTTGAGGGGGGATTTGTGCTAGGAGGTGGGATTTGGGGGGATTTATGCTCAGAAGGAACATTTTGGGGGATGGAGAAATTTGTGCTGCAGGGGAGGATTTGTGCTGGGAAGGCATTTTTGATCATAGTAAAATTTGGGGGGGGGGGCATTTGTGCTCGAAGGGGGTATTTGAGGGAGATTTGTGCTCAGAGGGGAATTTTGAGGGATACAGAATTTTTACTAGGATGGGGGATGTGGGTAGGGAGAAATTTTTGCTAGGAGGGGAGATTTGGAGAGAGAGAGGATATGAGCTGGAGGATGGGGGCCAAAGAATTATCATCAGAGGGGGGATTTCAGCTGGGGGGATTTGCACTGGAGGGAGGAGGGAATTTTGTTTCGGGAGAATTATGGCTTGCAAAGGGAATATAGGCTTAGGGGGTTAGCGTGCAGATTAGTGCTTGATTTTTTTTTGGGGGGGGGGGGGGGTTTGCTGACACAAAATTCTCAGACATCTTGGGGGGGGGTGCACAGTTTGGCATCTTTGTCCTGGGCGATATATGACCTTGTCCCGGCACTTCTGAGTTGCAGTATTGCTAGCCACTAAGCCACTTTGCATATGTGCAATAATACAAACCACTTGTCCCTTGATGTCACATGATTAATTTAGTAAATATAAATGCTAAAATGTGTGAATAACAGCATAACCACTTCAGCCCGGGAAGGATTTACCCCCTTAATAACCAAGCCATTTTTTGCGATACGGCACTGCATCGCTTTAACTGACAATCGTGCGGTCATGCAACGTTGTACCCAAACAAAACTGATGTCCTTTTTTTTCCTCAAATATAGCTTTCTTTTGGTGGTATTTGATCACCTCTGTGGTTTTTATTTTTGTGCTATAAACAAAAAAAGACCGACAATTTTAAAAAGAAAACAATATTTTTAACTTTTTGCTATAATAAATATCCCCAAAAAAAGTAAAAAAAACTAATTTTTTCATCAGTTTAGGCCAATATATATACTACATATTTTTGGTAAAATACATTTATGGCATTTTTATCATTTTTTTTTTTTACTAGCAATGGCGGTGATCAGTGATTTTTGGTGGGACTTTAACACTTTTTTGGGACCAGTGACATTTATGCAGCGATCGGTGCTATAAAAATGAACTGATTACTGTATAAATGACACTGGCAGGTAAGGGGTTAACACTAGGGGGCGATAAAGGGGTTAAGTGTGTCCTAGGGAGGTGTTTCTAACTGTGGGGGGAGTGGACTGACTGGGAGTACAGAGAGAGATCGCTGTTCCTAATCACTAGGAACAGACGATCACACTGTACTACCCTGACAGAACGGGGATCTGCTTTGCTTACATTGCCAGATCCCCGTTCTGCCTCTCTGTGGAGCGACCGCGGATGACCGGCGGACATCGTGGCCGCCGGCCACACGCATCGGCGCTGGCGCAGCGCCCACTGTATCTATTAAACGAAGCGCCAGACCAGTACGGCGATTCCCGCAATAGAACCGCCCTGACGCAGTATAATGTATTCTATGCATTAAAGGATTTGTAAAGCCTCAAGGGTTTTCACCTTAATGCATTCTATGCATTAAGGTGAAAACCTTCCGTGCTGCAGCTGCACCCAGAGCCCCCCTTTTTCTTACCTGAACCTGGTCGTTTGAGCGTCAAGGATGAGCCCAGCAGGGTTCTCATTGGATAGATTGATAGCAGCACGAACCATTGGCTTCCACTGCTGTCAATAAAATCTAGTGACACGGGAGCCAGGGGGCAGGGCCGAGTCCTGCTGCCTGTGTCAATGGAGGCAGCAGAAGGACTCGGGAGCGCACCTGCACAAGTGCCCCCATGGAAAGTGGCTCTCCATGGGGGCACTCAATAAAGAGGAGGGGCCATGAGCGCCGCCGGGGGACCCCAGAAAAGAAGGATCAGGGCCACTCTGTGCAAAACCCTTGCACAGAGCAGGTAAGTGTGATATGTTTGTTATTTTTTTTTTAAAACAAACCTTTTCAATCACTTTAAGATAAAAAGCCTTCTGTGTGCAGCAGCCCCTCTCAGCCCCCTATTACTTACCTGAGGTCCCTCTCTGTCCAGCAATGTTCACGAGAATCTCAGCCATCCGAGATTCTCCCTCCTGATTTGCTAAGACACTGCTGTCAATCAAAGTCAGCTAGCCAATCAGGGGAGAGAGGGGGTGGGGCTGGGCTGGTGATCCATGTCTGAATAGACACAGGGAACTGTGACTCGGCTCAGTTGCCCCCATAGCAAGAAGGACCCGAGAAGAGGAGGATCCGGGCTGCTCTGTGCAAATCCACTGCACAGAGCAGGCAAGTATAACTTACAAGCTTCCTAAACAATAAGGATTTTCTGATTTCTCTCTGCAGCCCCCTTACCCCTACAGTTCTCTTGCTGAAATTACCCACAAATGCCCAGGCTTGGCCAGAAAAATAAAACCCAATAAGGAAACCTTGTTTGCACTGTGTAAATCTTGAAGCTTGGTTCAGAACAGCTGGCCCTTCTAATTCTGCTGCCCTGGTCACTGTCCTTTAAGTACAATTATGGCACCACCCATACAGTTCAGCGTAATAGAGAAGCATTGTTTGATAAGAACAGAAATAAAAGTGCTCAGAGTGCTGTTAAGTTCTTTGATTTGGAAGTGAGCCTTTAGAGACTTCAATATACTCTATATGCAAAAGAGCAAAACTCCTGCCAAAAGTAAAAAGATAACAATATATAGCCAATTAAAGATAGAATTAGAAAACCAGCTATTGCTGAAAAATTCTTTTTCAATCCAGAGATTTCCACAAAGTATATTTTTTGCCACTGGAAGTATTGCCACTGGAAGTACTTAGTCTTATTGGCAATAGGGATGAGTCGAAAATCTCCCGATTTGGTTCGCAGCAGAACATGTGAACAGGCAAAATATTTGTTCGAACGCGAGTACACCGTTAAAGTCTATGGGACACGAACATGAAAAATCAAAAGTGCTAATTTTTAAGGTTAATATGCAAGTAATTGTCATAAAAAGTGTTTGGGGACCCGGGTCCTGCCCCAGGGGACATGTATCAATGCAAAAAAAAGTTTTCAAAACGCCAGTTTTTTCGGGAGCAATGATTTTATTAATGCTTAAAGTGAAACAATAAAAGTGAAATATTCCTTTAAATTTCGTACCTGGGGGGTGTCTATAGAATGCCTGTAAAGTGGTGCATGTTTCCCGTGTTTAGAACATTCCCTGCACAAAAAGTAATTTCTAAAGGAAAAAGGTAATTTAAAACTACTTACGGCTATAATGAATTGTCGGGTCCTGGCAATACAGATAAAAGTCATTGAAAAAACGGCATGGGTTCCCCCCAGTCCATTACCAGGCCCTTTTGGTCTGGTATGAATATTAAGGGGAACCCCGAATCAAATTTTTTTAAAAAAATGTGTGGGGGTCCCCCCAAATTTCATACCAGGCCCTTCAGGTCTGGTATGGATATTAAGGGGAACCCTGCACCAATTTTTTTTTTAAATGGCGTAGGCCCACCTCAAAATCCATACCAGACCCTTCAGGTCTGGTATGGTATTTAAGGGAAACCCTGCGCCAAAATAAAAAAAATGGCGTGGGGTTCCCCCCAAAAATCCATACCAGACCCTTATCCGAGCACGCAACCTGGCAGGCCGCAGGAAAAGAGGGGGGACGAGAGAGCGCGCCCCCTCCTGAACCACACCAGGCCACATGCCCTCAACATGGGGAGGATGTCCCCATGTTGATGGGGATAAGGGCTTCATCCCCACAACCCTTGCCCGGTGGTTGTGGGGTATGCGGGCAGGGGGTTTATCGGAATCTGGAAGCCCCCTTTAACAAAGGGGACCCCCAGATCTCGGCCTCCCATGTGTATTGGTAACGGGGTACATTGTACCCCTACCATTTCACCCAAAAAAGTGTCAAAAATTGTAAAAAAAAACACACACACAGCTTGGGACAAGTCCTTTAATAAAAAAGAAAAAAAAATCCAGCGATGTAACCGACAAACCCCTGTTGCGCCAGAGGGGGGCGGGGTCACCCGTACATGTCACTGAGTAACCCCACAGCGTTTCCCCATTGCGTCAGAGGGGGGCGGGGTCACCCACATACGTCACGGGTGGCCCCGCCCTCGGCTATTTAGGTCAAGCGGGTCTTGCGTCATTCGGCAGCTGCCTCCCATGGAGGCGGATTTAATCGTGGTGGCGTGTATAGTCAGTTACATCGCTGGAATTTTTTTTTCTTTTTTATTAAAGGACTTGTCCCAAGCTGTGTGTGTTTATTTTTACCATTTTTGTCACTTTTTTGGGTGAAATGGTAGGGGTACAATGTACCCCGTTACCAATTCACATAGGGGGGGCCGAGATCTGGGGGTCCCCTTTGTTAAAGGGGGCTTCCAGATTCCGATAAGCCCCCGCCCGCAGACCCCCACAGCCACTGGGCAAGGGTTGTGGGGATGAGGCCCTTGTCCCCATCAACATGGCGATATCCTCCCTATGTTGAGGGCATGTGGCCTGGTATGGTTAAGGAGGGGGGCGCTCTCTCGTCCCCACCTCTTTTCCTGTGGCCTGCCAGGTTGCGTGTTCGGATAAGGGTCTGGTATGGATTTTTTTGGGGGGAACCCCACGTAATTTTTTTTAAATTTTGGCACAGGGTTCCCCTTAATATCCATACCAGACCTGAAGGGCCTGGTATGAAATTTGGGGGGGACCCCCCCACGCATTTTTTTTTTAATTTTGGTTCGAGGTTCCCCTTAATATTCATACCAGACCCAAAGGGCCTGGTAATGGACTGGGGGGGAACCCATGCCGTTTTTTTCAATGACTTTTATCTGTATTGCTGGGACCCGACAATTCATTATAGCCGCGAGTAGTTTTAAATGACTTTTTTCCTTTATAAATGTCATTTTGTGCAGGGTCTGTTCTAAACACGGGAAACATGCACGACTTTACAGGCATACTATAGACACCCCCCAGGTATGAAATTTAAAGGAATATTTCACTTTTATTGTTTCACTTTAAGGATTATTAAAATCACTGCTCCCGAAAAAACGTAATTTTTTAAAACCTTTTTTTTGCATTGGTACATGTCCCCTGGAGCAGGACCCAGGTCCCCAAACACTTTTTATGACAATAACTTGCATATTCACCTTTAAAATTAGCACTTTTGATTTCTCCCATAGACTTTTAAAGGGTGTTCCGTGGCTTTCGAATTTGCCGCAAACACCCCAAATTGTTCGCTATTCGGCGAACTGGCGAACAGCCAATGTTCGAGTCAAACTCATGTTCGTCCCGAACATAAAGCTCATCCCTAATTGCCAGCATCACTTAACACACTTTCTCTGAGGTTTCCTGTACCTGCCCCAGTGAAATGAGAAGCAGCACAGTGATGAGCCATTTCTGCTGAAATTCTACTCTCTATTTCTATCAGCATCCCTTATGTCAGCACATGAATTGATTGTCTCTTCGTACAGCTTCTTCCCCTTGCCAATTCAGCCCTGCTGTACAGGGAATGCAAGAGGCTGATAACTGGTAAAAATCAGGTAAATACATTGCTTGCATTTAAAATGATACATTTATTGAAATATCATCGGTTACAGAACTGCAATAATTTGTGTCTGCAAGTAACTGGGATCCCCCACCCTGCACAGCCAGGCACACCGAATTTCCACAGGCACTCCAGAGACATAGAACAGTCCGGGGCTTTGTTTTTTTTTTTTGTTTTTTTTAGGGATATAAACTTGGATTGGGATTGAAAATGGTGGGATGCCCACCTGATTTCAAAACAACTTCAGGGACAACTCTTCTTATAGACAGTCCTATATACATTCTCTATATACATGGGCATCTGCATGGGGGGGCAAGTGCCCCCCTGGATCAAGGTGTCCGCACACGACACTCAGGGCCGATCCTGGGCAGGTGTCCAGGGTACACCGCACCAAGGCACCACAAGCTGCTGCAAAGCTGTGGCAGTCATTTACTTTTACATTCACGACCCACCTCCCTAGACTCTCTTATTGCACTGTCCACTGGCCTCTCTGCTGCTCACTGCACTGGTTGCTAGACTTACCTGCCATCGGATAGTTAGTACAGTGAGTTCCTCCCTAGCTCTTCAGTTGTTGTTTTTTGTTCGGCCTGCTGGGTTGAACGAAAAAAAAACTGATTGTGTGTACTAGGCGTAAAGGAGATAATATTCCTGCCCCTGTTTGCTGGACTACATGTCTCTGCTCATGTGGACTGTTTTGCCGACTGCATAGTCCAGCGATTTTACCTTCCACATGCTGGTGGAGGGCAGGGAAGGTCTTCTGGTTTGGGTACCTGCTACTATGGTGCAGCACAGGCCTTAAAGTGGTGGAAAGGGACAGGTTCCATCAGCTGGAAGGGGGGCAGCTTTAAAGCCAGCAATTTTGCCAAGCTGGCTTTGAAATGCTAAGCATTGGGTGCTGCTCCAACTGTGGAAGAGATACCTGCCTGGTCAAGGATGCTGCTGGAGAGGATGGGGTTTGAAGACTTACCGTGAGCTTGGAGCTTACACTCTGCATGAATCAATGCTGGCCCTCTTCTACGCTTGACATGCTGTAATTGCTTGATGCAGAAGGAGATTTTTGTGGAGCTGAGGGATAGAGGTGGAAAAGGAAGGACCAAGGAAGAAGAGTGCAGGCCTTTTGCTGTCCACCAACGTTATGTGTCCCCTCATATGTGTGGTTCCCAAATGACTGGTGCATTTGCTACACTTGATAAACTGTAGACAGAGGCTGCAAACCTCTACAGTCCTGTCAGCCACAGATGTGTTAAAAAGGCAGAGACTGCTGATCTGTGCGGAGTCACCTTGGGGATAGTGACAGTGCCATCAACTGAATTATTGGGATGGCTGCTCTCTG
Organism: Rana muscosa; assembly: GCA_029206835.1. Classification (NCBI taxonomy): domain Eukaryota; kingdom Metazoa; phylum Chordata; class Amphibia; order Anura; family Ranidae; genus Rana; species Rana muscosa. The sequence goes on from JARGYO010005626.1 coordinate 90,295,045, forward strand.
CACTCCTCTGCAAGCTGCTATTGCCCCAGGACTAAATCATGACTGATTGTTGTTGTCATGCCTCTCCCTCACTTTCCTTCTCTACAATCTCTGGCACCCTGTACACTCTGCCACCTCACCCCCCCCCCCCCCCCCCAACACTCCTTATTACTTGAGTCCACTTGGCAATAAGCTACAGGAACATATCAATGGCAATTGCTCTCTCTGAATCAACATACTAATGCTTTGCTCAAACGATTTGGCAGGCCGACCCATGCCAGTTTGTGGGGTTACAGTAGAATTAACTGCAGAGGAGGATGAAGAAGAGGACACATTTGCAGCTGCTTAGGAAAATTCTGGGAGGAAAAGGATGAAGAAGGCTTGGTTAGCCATTCCATGACCTACTCTAAATGCTCTGGCTGTACAGCATGCCCACTGCCAGAAAGAAAAGGCAGGTTCACACTGCCGACCTCGAAAAAAAAATAGAAGATCCTTGAAAAATTCACTTACTCAAAAAAATAAACATTACACACCAAACTCCAATCCTATATTTTGTTTTGTTTTTACATATCACAATACAGAACATTGAACACCAGTCAGGTGCAGACGGTGTAGCCCACAACACTGCAATTTACAGTAATTATTTAGCACACTATAGCACTTTATAGTACTGTATATAGCACAGGTTAGTTCTGTATGTATATGCAACTATCTCTCCCTAAAAACACTCTGTCATCTGTCCCAGAAAATAAATACTGACCTTGGATGGTGGCTGAACAAGGAGGACTCCATCTTCCTGGTAGAAAAGCAGACAAAAGCATTTTCATGGAAAATTGTTAACTCTTTTAGAGGTAATTCTTGAAAGGGTTAAAATTATATATTATTTAGCATGCATGCTCTTAGCATAAAAAATATACATGATGCCAGGTCCTCTTACAGTCAACCTAACTTTCTTCATTAATGCATGGCCAGGAATTCTGCAAAGCACGGTCAGTGTGTTCAGAACCTGATTGTTTTAAATATTAACTGAAGTTGTAAAAACATAATGAAATACAGCTATCAAATGAATGAATCATGAGAGAAACAACCTATAAAATGCATTACTAATTTGTTTTTCGTCTACAGCTACTTAAAGATCCATATATAAACCACTGCACCACTTCTCATTCTGAGTAATTCTGACAGAAAGAAAAATGTAGTTTGAACTTAATTTTTTCCAGTCTTAAAGGATCTGCCAGCATTTCATCTCTTCTAACCATTAGCATTTTTTATTATTTGTATTAAGGATGATAAGCCATGAAAAATGCATCCTCATATCTTATAGATGTCCTGCAGGCAGCTTGGGAAACCGCACATTTTGTTTAATCTGTCGATATCTTGGCTCAGAGTAGAGTCAACAAATAAAAAGTCCTCAGATAAATTCATTTAGGATATAGAAAACAACAGCTCATTTACATTGTCAGGGTATGTCCATAATTAACTACCGTATATACTCGAGTATAACCCGACCTGAATATAAGCCAAGGCACCTAATTTTACCACAAAAAACTGGGAAAACGTATTGACTCGAGTATAAGCCTAGGGTGTCCATCTGCATGCCTCACTGTGCCTCACTGTGTCCATGTCTCACTGTGTCCATGCCTCACTGTGCCCATGCCTCACTGTGTCCATGCCTCACTGTGCCCATGCCTCACTGTGTCCATGACTAGACTGACGTTTAACATGGGAGTCTATGGAAGGGGTGCCTGGCTTTGAAAAATAGGTGCTCCCCGGCTGTAGGTCCCCCAGACAAAATACTTTGTACACTTATAGAGGAGAAATGGGGCTAAATGTGTGCCAAGTTTTGGGTCCAGGGAACCTACGACTGGCTGGTACCGGGTCCCCAAAGTCACTGGAGAAATTACCATTTAACATAGGAGTCTATGGAAAGGGTGCCCGGCTTTGAAAAATCGGTGCTCCCCGGCTGTAGGTCTCCCAGACAACAAACTTTGCACACTTATAGAGGAAGAGTGAGGCTACAAGTTTGGGGTCCAGGGGACCTACGGCTGGCCGGTACCGGGTCCTCAAAGTCGGGGAGATGAAAAATGTGCTGGAAAACTCGGCTTATACTCAAGTATATACGGTATTTTATCTTATACTACAGTTATTTTTTATGCTACATGTTTCGATCAGCTCTGCTAAAGGAAAACGATTTGTATCCCAAAAGTGAAATGGTCATACCCCATTTATGATTTTCTAAGTGGTCATCGAAGTTCTATCCTCTGGTCAACTTTTTTGGGTAAAAAGTGCGGCAATACACCAGAAATGTACTGCATTCAGCCACTGCTCTCCCGTAACTGTGTTCTGAACAGTCAATAATAAATAAATTGATTGGGATGCCTCCACTCGGTATGTTGCTCCCCTATTACAGAGAATATCTGATTTTGTTTGTTAAAAAATAGAACTAATTTTAATGGAAACTCTTGCAAGCATATTTATTAAGCAGCTAAAGTGACTTTCATCAAGCATTCACTGACAATGAATCAATCACTCTCTTTTAAATCAAACGCACCTGGAAGATCCATCTGCAATGTTTGTGATTGTCACCTTAAATCCCAACTCCAAGTAAAGAAAAATACATTTTAAGTGGATGTAAACCTGATTCATGAAATTTGAACAGGGCACATATATCTGCAGTATTTTGTTATCTCTCTTCAATGAGCTAAGTCCCGTAACTCTCTCCTGAACTGTTCCTCTGTTATTAGCCAGATAACTGACAAATTCTCAGACTTTTTAGACAAAAGCAGCCTGAATCTTCTGTCCAGGGAGGTTGCTAAAATAGATTAGCAGAGAGCAGGTCCTATTACAAAACACCTTTGAGAGTCTCTGCCTATGATGAGAGGGGGTGTGTGCCTTTCCTCCAATCAGCAATGTTAGCTATCTTGTCTGTATGCCCAGACATCACACTCTGTGTTAACCAGGAAGAGAACATTTCCTAACACGATCTGAACTTTCTAAACAGTAAATAAATGTGAAGACAGCAGATATACATGTAAAACTTATGTAGGGAGATTGGTTTCATCCCTGTGTATCATCTGAGGCTGTTCACTTCACTGGGTGTATGGAGGGTTTACATTCACTTTAGGTAGTGCATTGTGCATCAATTGCCTTACTCTTCAGTCTAGATTCCAAACACCTATTGCTAAGCCATCCAGCAGATGACTCTTTATTTGCCCCACTGCACTGAACTAACTGATATCTCTAGTTCTATTCCTTTACTAGTTCATTCAGGTTTATTTTATAAGGCACTGCAAAGAACAGAGTTTATGTGCAAAGTGTAGCTGCAATAAACTGAAATCTGAGGTTCTCCCACAATTTTCTGACATCACATAATACGGTGTAGATTTCTTTGTAAGACAGCAGATTAAAGTTAATGCAGAATACACAGAATAATAAAGTCTTCCCATATGTGGCTAGAGTGTCAGAAAAGCAAACATGGCATCCTTGTGACTTTCAAGGTCAGCAATAAGGCCCGTCCGTACACACGATCTGACTTTTTGACAACAATTGTCAGACCGACCTGTTTTAGCGGACAATCCGACCGTGCGTATGCTCCATCGGACAAATGTTTTGTGTTTTTCATCGGATAAATGTTCGCTGTGAAAACAGACAAACTTTCCGGCAACAAATGTCCAATGGAGAAAAATCCGATCGTGTGTACACAAGTCCTCTGGACTAAAGTCCAAAGTACAAACACGCATGCTCAGAACCAATGCTAAAAATCAGACAACAATAGCAGAAGTTGCCTGAAGGGTGGCGGTAAAGAGCAGAAAAAACACGTTATTTGGTGAAAGTTGGCTGAAAAGTCCTGCCGCGTGTATGCATACCAAGTTTACAGGACAACGCCTTTCAGAACAAAATCCACGGAAAAGTCCAATGGAAGTCTGATCGCGTGTATGAGGCTATACACTGAAACGGAAGCTCATACACATTTAAAATTCCCAACACCCAAACACAAGCAAAGTAACATAGTTTATGCAGTGCAGTGTGAAAAGCAGAGACCTGTACATCAGGCAGACAAAACAACCAAATCTTACAGGTAAAGGCTTAGTAGTTTTCTAACACATTAAAGTGACAATAAACTCTGGTTGCTATGATCTGACTTCTTGTTAGTTGGTTGGCTATGTGTGTTCTCCATAGACCCCCTGCCTGTAGGAACAGGTCCCTAGATGGACTAGGGACTGTGGACTATAGAATGTGTAGTGTGTATACAGCAATGCATATGACTGTAACTAACATGTACTGCTTGTTCCAAACAAAAGGACGTGACAGGGAAAAGGAGAGGTTCATGAGCTCACAGAGGACATTACAGGATAGCAGAAAGACACAGCAAAAGAAAAAAAATAGATTTTAGGGCCATTAAGAAGTGGAAATGTGTGGAATATTTTCGCAGAATACGTATATAATTTAGTGTCACTTTGAGGAAAAGGGACAATTCTTTTAAGGTCAATGAGATACAAAATGTGTGAAAGAGGTCATCTACATCAACCTGGAACAACTATCTCTAAACATGGGAAAAAGGTCTTTGGCGCCATCTGTCACCAACATACATTGCTGTTTAAAACATCTCTGGAGATTTGACAATCCACACTATTGGCTGTATACCTCAGACAATTAATACCTATGCAGACTTCCTGGTTCCAAGCAATAGCCCTATACAATTAGAACAAAATGGTTTTGCAACTTTCACACTTCCCATCCTGTACAATCAACATTTGCCTTTACAACCTTCCATGGAATTGGATTAAGGTATGCTCCTGACACTCATTAGAACTGAAAGAGCTGCATAGGTAAGCTATAAAACATCTTCAGCATTACAGAACAAGGTCATTTGAATGTAATTAAATAATACTACTTGCTTCTTGTTAAAAAGTGCTAATCATGTTAATAGTGCTTAACCTCCCTGGCGGTATGATTATGTCAGATTTTTGCATCTCAAAGCGGTACATTGTTTGGCTTTAAAATTTGGCATTTTATATTGTAGGCCTGTAATTCTTAGGAATTACTCACTTAAATCTGTCCAAACTAGAGTCTAGTAGACATCCCGGCTATGATAAAGTTTGAAACACAAAATAATAAATTATAATATAATAAATAACTTTAAATACTTTATAACAAATAATAATCTAACAATAATAAAATGTATTCAATAATGTTATCAAATCAAAAACACTGAAATTTGCTCAGTTGCAGAATTGTCGCTGTCGTTACTTTCAGTGTTTGATGACGAATTTCCCCACAAATCACTCACTCAATTCTAATTCACTATCGCTGTTTTCTAGCTGGTCTAAAAGCACTTTTGACGTAAAGGAACACTTTTTGGTTGCCATGGACAATCTCAAGTTTCCAGGCAGAAAGAACAGTATACGTTTACATACCCTGGCAGAATTTATGATTTCTTGGCCATTTTTCAGGGAATATGAATGATAACACAAAAACTTTTCTTTCACTCATGGTTAGTGTTTGGCTGAAGCCATTTATTATCAATCAACTGTGTTTACTCTTTTTAAATCGTAATCACAACATAAACTACCCAAATGACCCTTATTAAAAGTTTACATACCCTGGTGATTTTGGCCTGATAACATACACACAAGTTGATACAAAGGGGTTTGAATGGTTATTAAAGATAACCATCCTCACCTGTGATCTGTTTGCTTGTAATTAGTGTGTGTGTATAAAAGGTCAATGCGTTTCTGGCCTCCTGACAGACCCTTTTATCTTTCATCCAGTGCTGAACTGATGTTTCTGGATTCGGAGTCATGGGGAAAGCAAAAGAATTGTCAAAGGATCTGCGGGAAAAGGTAGTTGAACTATATAAAACAGGAAAGGGATATAAAAAGATATACAAGGAATTGAGAATGGCAATCAGCAGTGTTCAAACTCTAATCAAGATGTGGAGAATGAGTGGTTTTGTTAAAACCAAACCACGATCAGGTAGACCAACTAAAATTTCAGCCACAACTGCCAGGAAAATTGTTCGGGATGCAAAGAAAAACCCACAAAAAACTTCAGGTGAAATACAGGACTCTCTGAAAACATTTGGTGTGGCTGTTTCAAGATGCTCAATAAGGAGGCACTTGAAGAAAGATGGGCTGTGTGGTCGAGTTGCCAGAAGAAAGCCATTACTACGCAAATGCCACAAAGTATCCCGCTTACAATACGCCAAACAGCACATAGACAAACCTCAAACCTTCTGGCACAAAGTCATTTGGAGTGATGAGACCAAAATGTAGCTTTTTGGCCACAACCATTAACACTTAATTTGGAGAGGAGTCAACAAGGCCTATGATGAAAGGTACACCATTCCTACTGTGAAACATGGAGGTGGATCGCTGATGTTTTGGGGATGTGTGAGCTACAAAGGCACAGGAAATTTGGTCAAAATTGATGGCAAGATGAATGCAGTATGTTATCAAAAAATACTGGAGGAACATTTGCATTCATCAGCTAGGAAGCTGTGCATGGGACCTACTTGGACATTCCAACATGACAATGACCCAAAACGCAAGGCCAAGTCGACCTGTCATTGGTTACAGCAGAAAAAAAGTGAAGGTTCTGGAGTGGCCATCTCAGTCTCCTGACCTCAATATCATTGAGCCACTCTGGGGAGATCTCAAATTTGCAGTTCATGCAAGACAGCCCAAGAATTTACGGGAACTGAAGGCTTTTTGCCAAGAGGAATGGGCAGCTTTACCAGAAGATAAAGAGCCTCATCCACAAATACCACAAAAGACTTCAAGCTGTCATTGATGTTAAAGGGGGCAATACACGGTATTAGGAACTGGGGTATGTAAACTTTTGATCAGGGTTATTTGGGTAGTTTCTGTTGTGATTATGATTTAAAAAGAGTAAACCACAGTTGATAATAAATGGTTTTAGCCAAATACTAACCATGAGTGAAAGAAATGTTTTTGTGTTACATTCTCTGAAAAATGGCTAAGAAATCAAATTCTGCCAGGGTATGTAAGCTTATGAGCACAACTGTATAATATAAAACTGCATGAAGGGCACTGAACAAAGCATTAGGGACAAAAGAGATGTGAAATGATTTGATACAGTAATGTAATCTGTAAGCTTACAGTGTACTGTATGTGTTTTGTTTTTTGCACTTTTTGAATTTGGCGCCAGGCTCCATCTCCGTGCATTGCGATGCTGGCAGGGAATGGAGCCCGGCACACAGAGCATCGGGCGGAATGGAGCCCTGCACACACAGCAGGGAGACATCGCAGGATCCTGGAGGCAAGGTAAGTAACTTTCTCAGGATACTGCAATACAATTCCGAGTGTGGCTCGGGGTTACCGCTTTTGGTAATGAAAATTCATCTGGAGCCACACTCGGGATTACCGCCAGGGAGGTTAAGAGTATTAGTGCTTTGCTGTCCCTCATTTCTTTCTGAAAGTGAATAGGAAACAGTTGTGTTCCTAGACTAGTCAAGGAGAAATCTTTGGTGACCCAATCTGTTACTCTATGGGCAGAATTAAATGATTTGACAAAAATGGAAATTTCACTATCTATCGATAGCAGCTAGAAAGAATTTACAGATATGAAATGCCATTTATTAAATTGTATAAAAATGGCATAGCAATCAAGTCAGATAATATAATTACTGTTGGGTAAATTGTATAATAAACAGTGTAATGAGCAAAGGGGTGATTTACTAAAACTGGAGAGTGCAAATCTGGTGCAGCTGTGCATGGTAGCCAATCAGCTTCTATCTTCAGCTTTTCAAATGAAGCTTTGACAATAAAACCTGGAAGCTGATTGGTTTCTATGCAGAGCTGCACCAGATGTTGCACTCTCCAGTTTTAGTAAGGCCCCTTTCACACTGGGGCGTTTTTCATGCGGTTTAGCGCTAATATTAGCGCTATTATACCGCATGAAAAATTTGTGCCTGTAGCCTTCAATGTGAAAGCCCGAAGGCTTTCACACTGAAGCGGTGCGCTAGCAGGACTGCTCCAAAAGTCCTGCTAGCTGCTTCTTTACAGCGGTGAAGGAGCGGTGTGTTCACCGCTCCTTTACCGCGGCTGCCCATTGAAATCAATGGGACACCGCGGTAATACCGCCCGCAAACCGCGGCAATAGCCGCGGTTTGCGGGCCGTATTAACCCTTTTTCGGCCGCTAGCGGGGGTTAAATTCACCCCCCTATAGGCCGCATACCGCGGTAAGAACGACGGTATAGCAGTGCTGAAAATTGTGCTGCTATACCGCTACCGCACCTGCCCGCCCCAGTGTGAAAGGGGCCTAAATGAACCCTATGTGTTTAAATGTAAAGTGCAATAACTTACAACAATCAATACGAATGAACAGCAGCAATGACCAAATAGAACTGACCAGCACTGTTTTGTCTTTTTATTGGTTGCAATTATCACTTTTTCCTAGCATTGTACCATTGAATAAACCTTTTCATGTGTACTCCTAGATAATAAACTATCCCCACAGCCTGCAGATGGGGTCGCTGGAAAGACAACAAGCCTGCAAAGTGCAAACCATGTGAAAAATATTTTAAACCAATTTTCCCCCAATTTAACTTCTATATCCATATGCTCACGATATGTAATGTGCGCTAAAAGAATGTGCAAGTCAATATCATTGATAATGTGCCAGGAATAATAAATTGCCCTATTGTCATTGATATTATTAAGTGTTTATACCATTAGAAAAGATCCCACATAAGCAAAATTATCCCCCTTTAACAGCTACAAAATAATATTGTTTCTTTTTGGAATAGGGAATTATACAGTTTAGATGAAACACAATACTTGAATAAATACAGTATGCTGCTGTTTAAGTAGCACAAGAGGGAAGTATGTTGGCAATTCTTACAAACACTAAACTCCTACTGCTTCCATGAATTGCCTAAATAATAATACAGTAGAGAAGTATGGTATAACAAGCAAGGGGTCATGCATCAATAAAAATCAACAGAAATCAATCAGCACGTCCCCAATTTGAGCTGGAAAATTGCCAAGGTAAATCTAATGTTTCTCTCAAACTAGTGATAAAGGTTATGGGAAATGTACTTGACTTGTACAATTGGTTTTCAAGTCCATTATTCTATGCTACAATGAGGATGATTTTTGTTATTTTGTAACATTCTTTGTACATTATGGAAATGTTGCAAATTGTTGGCTGTTCACTGGACTTGCTAATAAAATGGGGCTTCGAGACATTGTTTTATTTATTAGATTTAAAATCTGACTGATAATTTCTCTTTCTGCACAGTTCAGCAAACCAAATGGGTAATTTGTGGTACAATAAATAAATTCATGCTATTGACTGTTTATTTTGAAGCCTATCTCTAGGCATGTCCCACCCTCTCGCCCACCCTCTTCCCATCTCTATATATACTGTTTTTACTCACCTAACTCCACCATCTGTGTCTCTCACCAGCATCTCTTATGGGTGTTGCGACTAGTGATCCAGCACTGTAGACTTTGCAAAATTTTGGATTGTCCCCAGAACAGTAAAACCTTCAAATGTGGACACTAGTTCTGGTGTCCCTGGTGACAGCCAAGGATTCCCTAACTTTGGAGAGATTTCCTCTTACTTCCTGTTTGGTTATGGGAGAGGAAGTGAAGGGAAATCTCCCCAATGGGACACAGATGAAAAAAACAACCTGACAGGGATTATTACCCTCCCTTACTCTATGCAAAACAAAATTGTGTTTTTGCTTTAGTTTTTTAATTTGACTAAATAAACAGTTGCAGGGATGGGGGTTTTGCTTTAATGTTTGAACATTTGCCAAACTTTTATATTTTTGTTTTTGATAGAATAGATGTTATACCCTGTTATGACATCTTGACAACAGATCAATACTGGGACATTTGGGGTTATTTACGAAAGGCAAATCCACTTTGCACTACAAGTGCACAGCAAGTGCACTTGAAAGTGCACTGAAAGTGCACTTGGAAGTGCAGTCGCTGTAAATCTGAGGGGTAGATCTGAAATGAGGGGAAGCTCTGCTGATTTTATTATCCAATCATGTGCAAGCTAAAATGTTGTTTTTTATTTTCCTTGCATGTCCCCCTCGGATCTAAATCGACTGCACTTCCAAGTACACTTGCAGTGCAAAGTGGATTTGCCTTTAGTATATAACCCCCATTGTCTACCCAGTGGATATTACATTACATTAAATGGGCATAGCCCTAAATACGACCAATGTTATTACATAGTCTAGTTTATCACACACCACTTTTCCTACCACAGAATATACAGTTTTTTTTACTAATGGTGGTCACAGAAGTTACTTTATTTATATTTGGTTTCGACAATTGTAAAAGTAGCCATCAACTGCCTATCTTATAGTGTGATATCTAGTTATTCTATCTTACTCTGATGCAGAGGCGTAACTAGAAACTCCTGGGCCCAGGTGCAAGAAATATCGAAGCCCCCCCAAAAAAGCATGATTTTGATACTAACGGCGGTAATTGAGGGGGGGTGGCAGTGGTGATGTTTAAGGGGGGTGGCAGCCGTGTAACTTGAGGGGAAGGTGGCAGTGGTGGTGTTGAGGGGGATGGCAGTGGTGGTGTTGGGGGGGGTGGCTGCAGTGGTACTTGAGGGGGGTGGCTGCAGTGGTACTTGAGGGAGGGTGGCTGCGGTGGCAGTGGTGGTGCCATCCTCTCCCACCACCACCTGTGCCTCTTACTGATCCCATCCTCCCACCACTGATCTCATCCCTATCCCCCCCAACACCTCTGTTGTAGAAGTAATGGGGGGATAGGGATGAGATCAGTGGTGGGGGATGGGATCAGTAAGAGGCACAGGTGGTGGAGGTTGGCATCGATTGCTCAGCTCTGCAAAATGTCACTTACCGTCAATCGATTCCCCAGGAATTCCGTTCGATCGGTCACGGTCACTGTCACCGTGCCTTCAAATCTCCCGCCAGGATGCCTTCTTGCCTCATGGGTAGACGGTACAGGTACTCCACGCAGAGAGGAAAGCTCCTCCCCGCCTTCTCTCATTGGTGTCAGCAGATCTGCTGACTTAATTTTTCAGTGTCTGTTCCCAGTCTCAGCGCTGCCTCTGCCCAGGCCCAGATTTACTCCCTTTGCCGCCCCAAGGCCAGGTCCACACGCACACACACACACCATCACATAGGGGAACTCCCCAGAGAGCCTCCCTACTTACATCAGGGTCCCTAGAGAGCCTCCCCCTACATTAGGGTCCCCAGAGAACCTCCCCTTACATCAGGGTCCCCAGAGAGCCTCCCCTTACATCAGGATCCCCAGAGAGCCTCCCTACCTACATCAGGGTCCCTAGAGAGCCTCCCCCCACATTAGGGTCCTCAGAGAACCTCCCCTTACATCAGGGTCACCAGAGAGCCTCCCTACTTACATCAGGGTCCCTAGAGTGCCTCCCCCTACATTAGTGTCCCCAGAGAGCCCCTCCTTACATCAGGGTCCCCAGAGAGCCCCCCCCAAAAAAAGCATGATTTTGATACTTATTTTTTTTGAGGGGGTGGCAACGGCGGTAGTTGAGGGGGGGTGGCAGAAGTGGTACTTGAGGGGGGTGGCAGTGGTGATGTTTAAGGGGGGTGGCAGCCGTGTAACTTGAGGGGAAGGTGGCAGTAGTGGTGTTGAGGGGGATGGCAGTGGTGGTGTTGGGGGGGGTGGCTGCAGTGGTACTTGAGGGGGGTGGCTGCAGTGGCAGTGGTGGTGCCATCCTCTCCCACCACCACCTGTGCCTCTTACTGATCCCATCCTCCCACCACTGATCTCATCCCTATCCCCTCCAACACCTCTGTTGTATAAGTAATGGGGGGATAGGGATGAGATCAGTGGTGGGGGGATGGGATCAGTAAGAGGCACAGGTGGTGGAGGTTGGCATCGATTGCTCAGCTCTGCAAAATGTCACTTACCGTCAATTGATTCCCCAGGAATTCCGTTCGATCGGTCACGGTCACTGTCACCGTGCCTTCAAATCTCCCGCCAGGATGCCTTCTTGCCTCATGGGTAGACGGTACAGGTACTCCACGCAGAGAGGAAAGCTCCTCCCCGCCTTCTCTCATTGGTGTCAGCAGGTCTGCTGACTTAATTTTTCAGTGTCTGTCCCCAGTCTCAGCGCTGCCTCTGCCCAGGCCCAGATTTACTCCCTTTGCCGCCCCAAGGCCAGGTCCACACACACACACCATCACATAGGGGGACTCCCCAGAGAGCCTCCCTACTTACATCAGGGTCCCTAGAGAGCCTCCCCCTACATTAGGGTCCCCAGAGAACCTCCCCTTACATCAGGGTCCCCAGAGAGCCTCCCCTTACATCAGGATCCCCAGTGAGCCTCCCTACCTACATCAGGGTCCCTAGAGAGCCTCCCCCCACATTAGGGTCCCCAGAGAACCTCCCCTTACATCAGGGTCACCAGAGAGCCTCCCTACCTACATCAGGGTCCCTAGAGAGCCTCCCCCTACATTAGTGTCCCCAGAGAGCCCCTCCTTACATCAGGGTCCCCAGAGAGCCTCCCTACTTACATCAGGGTCCCCAGAGTGTCTCCCCCTACATCAGGGTCCCCAGAGAGTCTCCCCTTACATCAGGGTCCCCAGAGAGTCTACCCCTACATTAGGGTCCCCAGAGAGCCTCCCCTTACATCAGGATCCCCAGAGAGTCTCCCCCTACATTTGGGTCCCCAGAGAGCCTCCCCTTACATTAGGGTCCCCAAAGAGTTTCCCCCTCTACATTAGGGTCCCCAGAGAGCCTCCCCTTACATCGGGATCCCCAGAGAGTCTCCCCCTACATTTGGGTCCCCAGAGAGCCCCCCTCTTACATTAGTGTCCCCAGAGGCCCACTTCCTTACATTCGTGTCCCCAGAAAGCCCCCCTCTTATATCGGGGTCCCCAAACAGCTGACTCCCCCCTTGCAGAGGTTCCCCTGTACCTAGCTGGTGGAGGTGGGAGGCGGCGATCGGCAGCTCTATGGTGTCCACAGGCAGGGGGGTCTCTCTGGGCTAGTAGTTCTATATCCGAATGTATACAGCAGAGGGGGGAGGGGCCTCTGACTCAAGCATCAGCAACAGTGTACAAGCAGAGTGAAAGTGAAAGTGATACCTGCCCAGGTCAGAGGCCCCTCCCCTCTCCTCTCCACTGTATACACTCACTGACACTCGAGAGTACTACAAGCCGCCTTCCACCTCCTACCACATCTCCCCACTGCACTCTAAACGGCCAGCCAAAGGTGCAGGGGGAGATGCCGGGTCTTGGGGGGGCTGCTACGGTGCTGCCCCTGCCTCCACTGCCTTGTCAGGAATCCGGCCCTGCCTCTGCCTTCTCTATCCCTCAGCGGGTGAAAGCACACGATCCCCACGACGGAACGGCCCCTCACACGGGCGGCGGGCGGGCCCCCTGGACTTGGCGGAACTACAGGGCCCAGTCACAACTGCGACTGTTGCGACCCTGATAATTCCGCCACTGCTCTGATACATTATACATACCCTAGCGCATTAAACTGACCCTTTGTAGTTGTGTTTATAATCTGTTCATTGTAACTTGATTAAAATTCTATAAAGATACGGGACAAGAAGAGGGAATGTCCCTGACCTAGGATCATTACAGAATATTACAGCCAGCCTGAAAGTTGATCTAAACCCATTTTCTAAAATCTAATATAAGCTTTAACATGTTCTGATAATTGCAAAGTCATTTTCAAACCAAATCTGCAGCTCTTAATAATCTCTTTAGTACTGGACACTTTTACCTCCTTAATGGCCAGGCCAGTTTTCAGCTTTCAGGGCTGTTGCACTTTGAATGACAATTGCACAACACTGCACCCATATGAAATTGTTATCACTTTTTTGAGGCAGATTTTATAAGTAATAAGTAATTTATCTCCTTTACTGACGTGCGCTGATGAGGCTGCACTGATGAGGCTGCACTGATAGGTGGCACTGATGGGCACTGACGAGGAGGCACGGTGTAGGTGGCACTGATGGGCGCTGATAGGCTGCACGGATGGTCACTGATTGGCAAAGATGGTGCTGCACTGATAATTAGTGTAAACAATGTGTTGACAGGCTTGCCAGTTGATGGCAATCCTTTCCTGACAGACACAGAGTGTCAGGACAGGACTGCCGATAATCGGCAAGTCTATTTATATGTGATCAGCTGTTATTGGGCACAGTTGATCACATGGTAAAGGGCCACTGTTATTGTTCCTTTACCACGACCTGTGATCAGCTGTGTTTGCCCTCGGAAGTAGTTAAAATAGTACCTGGTTGCATATGAAAAAAAATTATTGACATTGTTCAGGTATTCCTTTTATTGCCAAAGAGACATGATGGGTCAAGTAATAAGATTGTCTGCTGTTGAAAAACGCAAATTTTTGCACATGACATCCTAATTTGGTGTATCACATATCAAATATGCTATTATGTCGCCCCACATATAGTTTAATTGGAAATAAAATGTGTAACTGTCTTGTGCCATCATCCTCTTGGCGCACCCCTGCACCAAATATTGACAAACGTATTTTCTTTATCATTTATTATTTTAGCACAACTTATGGGGATGGTTTCGTTTTTCTTTGATCCACGTGTATCCCTACTTAACCTTCCCAAGGAATTTAAAAGTATGGTGGTATTGTTTTCAAAACTTAGGGGTACTCGATTACAGAAAACAGGAGGCATCTTTCCTTTTAAAATAATAAATATACAGATAAAGCAATTATTCTCCTTGGCACAGAAATCTCAGCAGTCATCTCTCTTATTAATCAATGAAATTTCCTACTGCCACCATCAAATTAAATTATGGAAATGCTCTACTGGTCCATTCACAAGGTCTGGATGGTGAAATGCATTACTAAATGTGTTACCTAAAATGCTCTATGTGTTGAAGTCTTTACTATAGATATCACAGCTTTTTTTACTCCATACAACATTAAAAACAAAGAAATATTAGGTCTTCTAACTAAGCAGAATACAAACACTGATATGGTGATTTACAAAAAACAGAGTTGTAAACATGTTAAATATAAATGGTAAAAAAATATTATGTTCCATGTCACCTTACCAGAGTGGCTGATTGCTGCATGCATGTCCTCCTTGAAAAAAAGCCCCTCTTAGCAATCTAATCTGGTGTCCACAGACCGTTTCCTCCTCCTTTAAGAAAAAACTCCATCCTTTGGTAACCGCCCGGTCCTTAAAAACGCCTATTTACCAATGTAAATAAAATACCGCAAGACTTCATAAAATAACTAGGCTACATTAGTGTTTTTTGTGAATGCCAAAAAACGTTTTGAAAAACGCTGAGTTGTATTTCACAGCATATTTTAAGGGGAACAATATCACTTTGTGAATGGAGTCTACTGTTATATATCTTTCAGACTGACTTAGATGTAATGGTACCTTGTAGAAAAAAAAAAAGAAAACATATCAAATAATATACAACACGATACTTCCTTCTCTCCTCCCACTGTGAGGATTCCTACATAAAAACAAGATTCTATGGAATGTACCGTATTTCAGAGAATGCGTCTGAGTGGCTGTGTCTGGCACCATATGTTCTTTATTAGGCCCCTAATTTCTGCAAATCATTCAACATACAGTAATTTATTTGTATTAACCCTCAACCTTTCAAATTATTAACATGCATTCTGCACTTTCCAGAATATCACATTAAATCTAGTGTTGTTTTATTAGCTTAAAGTGAATGTACACTTGCTGAAACTGCAAATATTTTCCATGTGCCATAGGCGAAGGCTAATCATTAGTGTGAGTGTATATAAACCCCACTGCGTTTTCCACTGAATAATTTACATTCTGTTTTATCTGTCTGAGTCATATACTGCACTGCTGTGCAGGCTCAAAGACCCTGTAAAGGCGTGTGCACCATTACATTCAACCTAGTCATGGTATGGCCACCCAAATATCAGATCAACAACTGGCTGCTGTCAGTCTATAGCAAAATAGCAATACCACTGCTCCTATTGTCATTAAAATAATATAGTTAATTGGGAAATAAACACTAAAAATCCAGACTTGTCAATTTAAAATCCCACCAACAAGCTATCTCACAGACGTGACCTGAGATTGCAATGAAAAATTTGTAACTAAGGAAATGTTTAAAAAAAAAAATACATTTCTTTTCCGTTCTCTGAAAAAAGAAATAAAGTGTTTTAATAAAAATGATTCAGTTCATTCCAGAAACTGAGTAGGCAATTTACCGAAGGAACAATTTTTGCTTAAGCTTATGTTTAATGTTCTTTGATCCTACCTGTATCTGGGTGTCAATGAACCAAGGTATGCCAGGATGTGGTGTGACTGTGCACACAAAAAATGCACATGAACCCGATATCAACCGATGTCAACATACATAAAAACTCATGTAAACTTTTTTCACCAGTTGTTATGCACATTTAGTGTGAATGAGCCCTGAATGGCCACTTTTCAGGATTGCTTTTTGTGTTCTGGTAAGGTTGTGTTCATGCTGGGAATTAAAGTGGTTGTAAACCTGAAAATATATATTTTTTTTAAATAAACACCTGCAAGACAAAGCCATAATGAGCTAGTATGACTAGCATACTAGCTCATTATGCATTACTTACCTTAGATTGAAGCCCCCGAAGCCGTCCTCGTCTCCCCCTTCGGCCGCAGACATCTCTCCGGAAGGTTACTTCCGGGTATCACCACTCCGGCGCTGTGATTGGCCGGAGCGGCGAAAAGTCACTCCTCGCATGCACGCGGGTGCCATCAAAGCCGGCTCTGCCGGTTTTATGAATGGGATTCTCAGTGCGCCTGCGCCGTTGTCTACGGTGCGCATGCGCCGTAGATAACGATGTATTCCTTTTGGCAAATATCTCCTAAACCGTGTAGGATATTGCAAACACCTACAGGTAAGCCTTAATCTAGGCTTACCTGTAGGTGTAACTTCCCCCGAAGGGTTTACAACCACTTTAAAGGGTTGCCAACAATTTGGGCTTATGCAGCTGCTGTTAGTGGCGTTTGACTTTTTTTTTTAACTGCCTCTAAAAGCCCCTCCATGTTAGCCTATGTGTTCATGCACGCATAAACTGTCAGAGGCATTTGGAGGCATAAGCATTATGGGGCAGTAGAAAAAAAACGACAGCCTGTGCTTCCAGGAGCAGTAAAAACGAGCTGTAAAAACGAAAAACACGTCTAAACGTGGCTAAACGCGTCAAGTCGCGTTTAGCCGCGTGTGTAGTTTTCAGGCGTTTTTACATTACAAAGAGTGTTTTTAATGAAAAAAATGCCCAAAAACGGCAATGCCAAAAACCGCGGGAAAATGTGCAAAAACACAGGAAAACGTGCATTTGTACAAGAAATTTGTATAATGTATGGCCAGCATAGGGAATAGGACAACAAGCTTCTAAGGGCAAATGCTATGTGCCTTTGACATCAGTTTGAGGCACTTCTGAACTCATTCGAAATTAATTTCGGACATAGTTGACCTGCATTTGACCTGCTTCAGTTGCTTTTGTTTTTCATTATACTTGTATTTGGAGACCAGCAGTTCTGAAATAAACATAAACTCCATTGACAATGGCCCTTTGCAAGCAGGCCCGTCGGAACAGAACAGGCAAAACAAGCAACTGCTTGGGGCCCCGAGCTTGCCTGGGGCCCCCAAGCAGGGCCCTTGCCTTGCCGCGATGTGTCCACTAATCCTCCAGTCCGGTGGGCATGGAACTCCATGTCCATTTTGCTTGGGGCCCCCAAATTCCTTCAAACGGCCCTGTTTGCAAGGTCAGGGCAAGCAGCATTGAAACAAGGTCAGGACAATCAGATCAATTACATTCTTACTAATGAGATAAGGGATGTTATAACAGACAGTACGCATGTAATAACATTCTTTATATGTTGGTGCATCTGAGAGCAAACGTGTGTTTGGCTAAGTTCCTTCAAATGCATGGTGATGCTGATAACATAAAGGGAATGTTGATGCACAGTACAGGAATTAGACATGTGTGATTCGTTTCGCTAGGAATCAAATTTTTGCTGCAATTTTTGAGAGTCGGAGGTATCTGACTCTCTGAATCTCAATAGTAACAAATTTCAACGAATCCGAATTCAAACGTATTCGTTTCATTCAGAAACTTTTGTTAATATTTGAAGCAATCAAAATGACGTAACGACATAACGAATGATTGTTTTTATGTTGATTTAAAATTTTTCTTTATTATAAAATATGCACTACATATGAAATGGAAACATATTGCGATAAATACAGTATGGGAAAAAAGTGAAAAAGGATGGTTCCTGCTTAGGCTGCTTTCACACTGCTCTGTTGCAAAAACACATATGAATTTCTGCTTCATTTTTGCTGCGCTGCGTTGCATTTTTGATGCACTTTTGCAGCATTTGCGTTACATTTTTCCCCCTGGACACATGACTAAACAAAGCACTGCCCACAGGTGTGTTGCATTTTTGATTTGTTTTTGCCTCGCTTTCCATTCATTTCATCGGATCGGTGCGTTTTTGGCCAGGATCTTTTTTTTTTACTTTCTTTTTTCAAATTTTGTCATAACATAGACAAAAAAAATAACAAAAACAATCACAAAATAGTGACATGCCACATATTATACAAAATTCCAGAAGAAAGGCTTAAAGTGATTAGGTAAAGGTTCGAGTTTTATTTTTTTTAAATAACAAACATGCCATACTTACCTCCACTGTGCAGTTCGTTTTGCACAGAGTGGCCCCGAACACCGTCTTCTGGGGTCCCTCAGCAGCTCTCGCAGCTCCTCCCCGCATCATATAACCCCCTAGGAAAAGCGCTCTCCCTGGGGGTTACCTTGCAGGCGCACTCCTGAGTCCAGCATTCGGCATCCATAGACACGAATGCCGGGCTCGGCCCCGGCCCCCGCTTCATTGAATTTGATTGACAGCAGCGGGAGCCAATGGCTGCACTGCTATCAATCTATCCAATCAAGAGCCGAGAACCCCAGGCAGAGGAAGAGCGTGTTTTTGCCGGGTGAAATTCCAGGGCTCAGGTAAGTAAAACGAGGGCCTGGGGGGCCGGTCACTGCCAGGTGTAATGTTTAGGATGCATTAAGGTGAAAAAACACAAGGGTTTACAACCCCTTTAAGACAACATATGTATTGGGAAAGAATATAATAGACCATAACATCCACAAAGTATTCCAGAAGACCGAGCATGATCTAAAGAAAATAAGTGAATCATATAAAATATACATCAGTCATAAAACAGCAGTACAACAACAAAGACTATCTTATTTGACAAGAGAAAAGCCAAATGAACTGTCGAGCTACTGTATGGTTGCTATAACGTGATAGAAAAAGGACAAAAAAGAGATTGTCAATTTATATAAAATCTTAAATAGCTCCCCTAAGTGTGCCACGAAAAAGAAAATGGTGAGGTTTTTTTTACCACACCAAACATGCACCTTCCTGCCCTGGTCAATTTTCAGCTTTCGGCGCTGTTGTACTTTGAATGACAATTGCGCAGTCATGTAACACTGTACCCAAATGAAATTTTTTGCATTTTGTTTGCATTTGTCACACAACTAGAGCTTTCTTTTGGTGGTATTTATTTCACCAAGGTTTTTTTTTTTTTGCTATATAAAAAAAAAGACTGAAAATTTTGAAAAAATTTTTGCAAATAAATAATGTTCTTCGTAAATTTAGCCCAAAATGCATTCTGCTACATTCCTTTGGTGAAAATAACCCAAATCAGTTTATATTATTTAGTCTGGAGGAAAGTTATAGCATCCACAAACCTATGGTATATATCTGAAAATTGATCAGTCCTGATGTACTGCAGCCTCATTT
Organism: Rana muscosa; assembly: GCA_029206835.1. NCBI lineage: Eukaryota > Metazoa > Chordata > Amphibia > Anura > Ranidae > Rana > Rana muscosa. Next base: position 90,314,795 of record JARGYO010005626.1, read on the forward strand.
TTGAGGCCCTAAAATGCCAGGACAGTAAAAATAACCTTGTTTGGAAAGTAGACAGTCCAAGGTATTTAGAGAGAGGCATGGCATAATTTGTTGGCATAATTTCTGGGAAAATTAAGAAATAAAAAAAAGTTCACCATTTTTTTTTCTTCACATACTGTAACTCGTGCAGTACAGTGTCATCATATAACATCATATAACTGGTGTGGCGGTGATCAGGGACACTGACTGATTTTTTATTTATTTTTAATTACGTTTTTTACTATTTTCTACGATTTTTTTTTAACATACTGTGACCCGAACAATATAATGTTACCATAGTAACACTGTACTACTCTTAGGAATTGATCAGGATTGCTTATAGCAGTGTATTACATTGCTATAAGCAAGCATTTTACTGAATTAAACTGAATCATTTAGTCTGTTTTGTTGTAATTAGCTGTGATTGGTTAAAGCTAATCACATGGTACAGATGGGCTGTGATTGGCCCTGTCTGTACCATGTGATCAAAATGACCAATCACAGCTAGCAACACAATTGTACACAATGGATGAAATGCATGAAAGGAAGGCCTCAATTGTGTACAACTGTCATGTACTACTGTGATATGTCACTGCGGTCACATGGTACTGGCAGCGAGCTGGTACGCTGATCAATCATTGGCTGTGTCCCGTGGACACAGCCGGTGATGGATCGCGACGCTGCACGATCAGCACTTCCTGACAGGAAGTCAGGATATGATGTCCAGTCAGGATGGGAAAGCCACAGCCCGGCTGTCATTTGTCTATAGGCCTGGCGGGAAGTGGTTAAAAATGCAACTGAAAGGCAACAGACCAATGTAAAGAGTTCTATATGATTTAAATTGATGCATTGTTCATGCATTTTTCTTCTGCTTTTTTAACTGAAAAACAAATCAAAACCTGAGCAATGTGAAAGGGCCCTTATTGTATTTGGGTTGGATGAAGATGGATCAATCCGAATCATAACATAACGAATGAATCAGGAATTAATTTTGGTAATTATGTTATGATTCGGAAATTCTGATGAATCAACCTCCATCAAACCCAAACAGGATGCATAAGTAATCTCCCAAAATAATGAAATACGAATTGATTCGGAACAATGAATATACAAAACGAATCCAAATATACAAAATGAATTCTGAAAATTAATCATTCTAAAAAAATTAAAATGATGAAACAAAATGAATAACTTAAAGAACATATCCGGAACGAAACAAAACAAATTTTTCTGTTGTGCACATCTCTAACAGGAATGTGAACTACTAAAAGATGCAGAAGAAAAACAGCAGAGCCAGAGCAGCAAGACTTAGGGAGACATCTGAAAAATCCACAGTTGGGGAAGCACAAGTGCAACCATAATAAAGATGTACTAGTAGGAACCAATCCCCAGCAGAGCAATACATAAACCCCAGATGATCAACCACAACAAGAGTATTGCCCAACCAGCTAGGTGAGGATCCCGGGAGGCAGATGCTACAGTGTAAACCCTGCCAAAAGTATCTCTACTGAAATGTATTAGGTAAGCAAAGCTTGGAAAGCAATGTTAACAGTCAAGCTTAGAAGCCATCCTAAGGGTCCACATTGTACATGGACAGAAGTTGAGGCTGGGCTCTTTGCCTAATGAAAGCTAGGTTTGGCTGATCCTAGGTGGACCAGATTTAGACCATAAAACAAAGGTTACCAGTTCTTCCTGAAGATATTAATGCATAATTATGTATTTTAAAAGATATCATTCAAATTGATTCTTTGAGTTGAATATATCAAAGTCTTTTCAAGACTTCCTAGAAATTGTCATCAGTCTGTTGTGCATCTGGTTTGTGCATCACATTAGTCTGTGTGAACTATCCTGTTAGCGCAGCTCAGAAAATAACATCAGTGTTTACCTGTAAACAGATGCAGAAGTCACTGCTGAATTTATTCCGCTTTGTATACAATCATTTATATAAAGATTGCAAGCAGCATGTACGTCTGCCTAGAAGTGTGTGTTCTCTGGCTCCAGCTGCCAACAACCTAAATTATTCAGCACACCTCGATCATGCCAAGTTTTTTTTAGTCAACAATAGAAATTGTGCCAACGAGCTAATAACATTAAAAAAAAGCAATGTTTGCGACAATTAACAGAGCCTGCAGTCTGTAACGAGAGTTGGGCTCATTTGTAAAGGAAAATTTCAATGATATGCTTCATTATAAATAGTCAAATTAAACACACTGCTAATCAAACAGAGTGGCTTCATTCCATCTAACATCATTGAATCTGATAAACCAAAGAGCTGCTTCAGACACAGGGCTTGGGAGAGACATGAGAAATCTACAATATCTGTTTTACAAGTGCTTCAACCTTGTAGTGTGGTCATTTGTAATTATTCTCTGTAAATTGAAAGTTTCCCATTTTGGGCATTTATAGGGTTAAATTTGGATTTTTTTTTGAAGGAGAAACATGCATCCTTTGCAGTTCCTACACATGTCTCTAAGGCTGGATTCACATCTACGCATTTTTAGTGCATTTTGCAGATTTGCACTACAGTCCATTTAACCACTTCAGACCCGGACCATTTTGCTGGTCCAAGACCAGGCCACTTTTTGCGATTCGGCACTGCGTCGCTTTAACTGACAATTGCGCGGTCGAGCGGCGTGGCTTCCAAACAAAATTGACATCCTTTTTTTCCCACAAATAGAGCTTTCTTCTGGTGGTATTTGATCACCTTGCTATAATAAATATCCCCAAAAAATATATAAAAAAACATTTTTTTTCCTCAGTTTAGGCCGATACGTATTCTTCTACATATTTTTGGTAAAAAAAAAATCGCAATAAGCGTGTATTGATTGGTTTGCGTAAAAGTTATAGCATCTACAAAAAAGGGGATAGAATTATTATTTATTTTTTTACTAGTAATGGCAGCGATCTTCAATTTTTATCATGACTGCGACTTTATGGCGGACACTTCGGACACTTTTGAGACATTTTTGGGACCATTGTCATTTTTACAGCAATCAGTGCTACAAAAATGCACTGATTACTGTGAAAATGACACTGGCAGTGAAGGGGTTAACCACTAGGTGGCGCTGAAGGGGTTAAGTGTGCCTAGGGATGTGTTCTAACTGTAGGGGGGATGGGCTTACTGTGACACGACAGTGATCACAGCTTCCAATTACAGGAAGCTGTGTACACTGTCCTGTCACTAGGAAGACTGGGGAAATGCTTGTTTACTCAGCATTTCCCCCTTCTTCCTCACCGTGACACGATTGCGGGCATGCCTGCGGACATCGAGTCCGCGGGACCCGCGGTCGGAGTCACGGAGCTTGCGGCGGGGTGCACGTCCACAATGCCGTGATCTTAAAGGGGACGTATATATACGTCCTTCTGCCTGTCCGTGCCATGCTGTCGACGTATATAGTCGTGCGCTGGTCGGCAAGCAGTTAACATGGTTTCCTATGGAACACGTTCTGTAGTGCAAATCTGCAAAATGCAAAAAGCACTAAAAATGCATAGGTGTGAATACAGCCTAAAAGCACACCCAGAAAGATGTTCGGATGAAAATACTACAAGGGATTGTTAAATGATTATTTTTTTCCAATTTTCCATCTGGGGTATATTAAGCATTGACAATAATATTTTTTTACTTTTTGGATCTGTGTTGGCATGCTCCAGAAGCTTCATCTGGGTAGGATGGCAAACTGATGCTGAACAAGAAGAAATAGTCATTTGGGTTGCAGTTATGGGAGCCTTATCAATATTGTGTGGTTCATGTGAGAAGCCAACAATTAAAAGGACAACTTTTCTTTCACCTTTAGCCCTGGTTCACACTGGTGCGATTTGACATGCGATTTGACATGTCAAATCGCATGTCAAATCGGCGAAATTTGCCGCAAATTGCGGGCAATGGCACCGTCCTAATCGGTGCGACGCCGCATCTGCGGCGCTGCACCGATTTCAAAAAGTAGTTTCTGTACTACTTTTTGCGATTTCAGCCGCGATTTACATTGACATCTGTGTCAGATGTCTCTGTAATCGAGCTGAAATCGGGACTGACAGGCAGGAGTGAAATCGTGCGAGTTCAGCTGAACTCGCACGATTTCACTCCCGCAGCCCCAGTGTGAACCTGGGCTCAGAATCAATAAAGTGTTCAGCTAACCATCAAAAGAATACTCAAATAATCCCAGCCTTGCAGTTTTAGTTTCAAAGAGTGGAGGGCTCGGATTGCTAAAAAACTAAAGGAACACTGGCATAGCGCAGAGTTTCCTTAATATAAAGAAATTGAAAACCAAATTATTGCTCTCACAAATTTACATGTGTAACTCTGACATTAAATAGGTGTTACTGCTCATGGTCCATCATCAAGCACAATGGGACTGATCTTAGCCTTAAATCAGCATAGAGGTTAGGATAGTCATTATGTATAGTTTTATTTATAATTTTTTATTGATGAACATTTATTTTACCTTTCGACTGTTATTTTATTTGATTTTTTTTAAATTAAGGTTGATACAATAGTCTCTTTTTATTAGCTATAGTTTTCTTAGTTAAAAATATTTATTAATATTTTACTCTATGATTATATATATTTATGCAATAATTCATGTTTTATCTGTGATTTAATGATATTAATCATTATACTGTATATTTTGGTACTGACAATGCAGCTAATCGAAAAAGTAATGTAGCTCGATCCTCTAAGATGGGTCTTCCTGCCACTACCAGTGCTGACCCACCTGTAACTGGACCCGACACATCAGTAACAATTGAAAAGACTTATTATTGCAAATATACTAGTGTAATGCCGCATACACACGATCGATTTTTTAGACGGTGAAAACACCGTCGAGAAAATCGACGTTAAAAACGAGGAACAGCTTGTTCCCCCCACACACGGCCGTTTTAAATGTAATTTTTTTTTTGGTCGAAAAAAACGACCGTCTGTGGGCTCCGCGGCAGTGTTTCCCTATGGGAAACACTGCAGCAGAAAACACGTCGAAAAAAACGACGAGACTATCGTTTTTCTCGTCGAATGGGAAAAATGTCGTTTTTCTCGACGACAAAAATGGCCGTGTGTACGCGGCATAACACTGGCGGGAAACAGTTATTGCTGTAACTTAGTCTTGCTGATTATGGGCATCAGAATTCAAAACAAGACTGATCTTAGCCTAAAGCCTTGAACACACAGGCTGAAAATCGGCTGAAATAGGCTGGTTCAGCAGAAACTGGGCGACTTTCGGGCTGATCTGTCGAATGGGCATACAGAAAAAACAGCATCCTACCCACATCCGATCAGCCAATTACTGCGAGCACTAATCAGTGTATTCTGGCAAGGGGGGAGTCCTCCTGTCAGAACACAAAGACACAGCAGGGGATTGCTTGTGTTAGCACAGCGATCTCTCAGCTTTCTTTCATTTCAGCCCGGTTGTCAGTGGTTTCCTACCTGTGTTCTTTGTCTGTAGTAAGCTTGGACCTAAAATGGCAATTTAAGCCCAAATTTAAAGCTATCTTACTGCTGGCTAATTTTACACTACTGTATCCTCTGCAGTGTGTTAAATTTTGTAGTAAAACTTCTACATGTGCTATTTGTCTGTAGTAAATTTGGACCTGCTCCTGGCCAATATTACTCTGTTGTGTTATCTGCGGTCTCTTAATTCTTGTAATAAAACCCAATCTGTGCTCTTTGCTTGTAGTACATTTAGACCTAAAATATCAACTTTAGGCTCATATGCAGGCCCAAATTTGAAATAGTTCTACTGCTGGCCAATTTTAGCTGTTTCCTCTGCATTCTCCGAATTCTTGTAAGGAAACTTCTACCTGGGCTCTATGGTTCTAGTAATTAAACTTATGCTTGCTATTTAAAATTGTCCTACCAATGGACAGGATGGTGATATGTATCATGTCTGGTGGTCCTGTCTGAAGCTTCTGAATCACAATGTTCAATCTTGTCTACTCAGTGACGGGACAGAACATACCCAGAGGCGTCAAAACAGTGTTGTTTGCTGACCTATCAGAATAAATCCCCAGACATCTTTGAACTCTCACATTTTTTATTTTTTAGAAGCTTAAAATACCCAGCATGGAAATCGCCTGTGATTAATGTTACGTTGGTGAAACATAAAATATCCTGGATTATGATTACTGAAAAACAAACCAGTATTCATAAAGATAAGCAAGATAGGTTTGAAAAAGTGCAGAACCTCTGGATTGCATACCTTCAAGCTAGATACTGGATCACCTTGTGGGGAGACCTGTGCTAAGGGCACCTACTCTGTTCTTTCCCTCTTTCTTTCTTTCAGGTACTGGGACCAATGCTAGACAATAATGTTTTCCTACCTCACCATGTACTAGAGATATGTGTGACCTACAGTTTCCCGCAATGTTACTTAATAATAATTTATATTAGTTGACTTCTCTTGGTAATCAGTTTCTGATACGTATGGGCTCATTGCTCTAGACCAGCCTTTCTCAACCAGTGTGCCACTGGTGTGCCATCAGAGGTTCTCAGGTGTGCCGCGGGGTCAGGGGAGAGAAGGGCTGTCACATGAGCCCCGATCTCCTGCCGAACTATACAACCGCACTCAGGGCCGTTTGAAGGAATTTGGGGGCCCCAAGCAAAATGGACATGGAGGCCCCCCCAACCCCCCCCGCGCACTCACGCAAAGCCTACAGGAACCACAGCATAGCGATACAGTTTAAGCTCACCCACACTTTATATAAATAAAAAAGGTTTACAGTGCAAATACTGCTGTTGCATATAATCCAACATACTTAAAACACATACACACTCACATTAACATTAAGTTGCTGCTTAGGACTGTTTATGGACAGTGGGATGGACAGGGGGACCGTGGGATGGACAGGGGGACTCCGCACTGTAATATCCACATCATCTCCCCCACTGTAATGTCCACATCTCCCCCACTGTAATATCCAGATCTCCCCCTGTACTGTCCACATCTCCCCCTGTAATGTCCACTGTTAAAATAATAAAAATATTCAAAAATAATTATGGAGCGATAAAGTCTCTAATAGTTCCACAAATAAAATAGTAAATACGTTTTCTTGAAAAGTAGTAAAGAATCTGTCAGTCTTTCTATGGCTCCACAAGCATGTACTTGTACATGATTTCTGTTCTGTCCAGTAATCCAGGCCAGGATTAGGATCTCTGAATATTCGTGCGCTTTTCTCCTGTAAACAACTTCCTGGTCACAGCAGCCTGCTTCTCCATCCCAATCCCCACTATTGGAGAAATGTCCAGTATCAGGGTTTTTTTTATTTTTTATTTACTAAATAAAAAAATAAAAAAAACCCTGATACTGGACATTTCTCCAATAGTGGGGATTGGGATGGAGAAGCAGGCTGCTGTGACCAGGAAGTTGTTTGCAGCCGCGCACTAATATTCAGGGATCCTGATCTGGCTGAATTACTGGACAGAAGAACAGAAATCATGTACAAGTACATGCTTGTGGAGCCAAAGAAAGACTGACAGATTCTTTACTACTTTTCAAGAAAACGTATTTACTTTTTTATTTGTGGAACTATTAGAGACTTTATCACTCCATTAAAAAGTCATTCACTGACTTACCTTTTCCAGAGGCACTGTCTGGGGGGCAAAATATGATCCGACCGCAATGGGAGTTATAGCACGCCTGCGCTGCCCTCCTGAGTGACTGTGACTGACACTGACTCCTCCCCCCAGGAGCAGGGAGCATCAGCACGTAGCCGCCGTTGTGGACTACAACTCCCATAAGCAATAGCGGCGGCCTGTCACCGCCGGGTGTACCAAGATGGCCGCCGCTCCGGAGCTAGGCCGAAGCCGCGGCCTTTCCTAAGGCTGCAATCCGCGGATCGGCTCCGGGCGAAAATCGAGGACAGTGACAGGCAACAGGCTGGGGCCCTAGGCCAGCTCGGGGCACCAAGCAATTGCTTGTTTTGCCTGTCCTGTTCCGACGGCCCTGACCGCACTGTGAGAAGCTCCGCCGGCTTCAAAAGTTAAAGTAAGGTGCAGAGGAGTGTGCTGTGCTCTCTGCTTCCCCGTAGAGTGCAGTACCCGGCTGAATGAGGAATCTGGAAAGGTACTGTGCTAGAAGCTAGATTCGTTTTAAAAGGGCTTTATACATGTGTCTGTGCGTGTGTGCGCATGTGAGTGTCTGCCTGTATGTGTGTGTGTGCGCATGTGTCTGTGTGTGCATGTGTCTGTATGCAAGTGTCTGTATGTATGTGTGTGTGTGCATGTGTCTGTATGTATGTGTGTGTGTGCATGTGTCTGTATGTATGTGTGTGTGTGCATGTGTCTGTATGTGTGTGTGTGTGCAGGTGTGTGCATGTGTCTGTATGCAAGTGTCTGTATGTATGTGTGTGTGTGTGTGTGTGCATGTGTCTGTATGTGTGTATGTGCATGTGTCTGTATGTGCATGCGTGTGTGTGCATGTGTCTGCGTGTGTGTATGCGCATGTGTGTGTGTATGCATGTGTCTGTATGCGTGTGTAAGCATGTGTCTGTATGTGTGTATGCATGTGTCTGCGTGTGTGTGTGTGTGTATGCGTGTTTAAGTATGTGTGTATGTTACTTTTAATCCTGACCCCCCCCCCCATTCCTGTACCATCAAAATGGCTTTTGTAGGGCTTGTTTGATAGCAGCAAGGACTTCTGCTCCTCTGAAAAGCAATCCATTCACAGATCGCTTTTCAGAGGCATTTGACAGGGGGTAAAGAGGCATTATGTTGCCTCCTCACCACCTGTTTTAAGCCCGTAAATGCAGCATCACTACACTGCAACCGTGCAATGCACACAGTTGCAGGGTAGTTGCAGTGCAGCCCCATTCACCCTCAGTATACCTCCAGTTGCAGCCACAGCATGTGTACACCCCCAGCTGCTGCCTCTGCAGCTAAAGGTGGAGAAGTTTGGGGTGGTAAAAACAGCTCAACCATGTGGTTTTACCACCCCTCTGACAAGTGATCAAGCCCTTGGTTCCCATCTGTGTGGCTGCATGCTGCGTGTAGGGCATACCCACAAAAATGCAAGGAAACAAGTCCCCAACTTTTTTTTTAAATTGCACTGCAGCAAAAGCACCCCACGTTTTCCAATGTGTGGAGTACCATACCCCTAAAGAGCAGAGCATTTGTATGTGTGTCAGGAATGAGCGCAATTTTGCGCGTGTTCTGCGACACACCGTAATGTGAACCAAGCCTTGGACTGGGGTGCCTCAAGACTGAAAATACTTTTTAAGGGCGCCCTGACTGGAAAAACGTTGAGAAACACTGCTGCCCTAGACAAATGGTTGTGCTAATAAGTAACATTGTTAGACCTAAACTTTTTGATTTAGCTACTCTGTGTTTAGCTGGTCTGGGCCTCTGAGCACTTTGGAGAATACATCCCCTTTTTGACATTTATTTGACACTGTGAGCTTTTGTATAATGCTTAAATTTTGCAATAAAAGCTATTAAAGGAGAAAATTGTCCTGCCAATTTTACACTGCTGTGCCATCTGTGGTCTCTTCATTCTTGAAGTAAAACACCTTCCTGCACTCTTTTTCTCTAGTACATTTGGACATTCCCTCCTGATTATAAATGACCTGGATATTTTTTTTGCTTGAATTGTAATTTTTAGCTTAGTGTGCATCAGGCAGTTGTTACTAGCAGTCTGTTCAAGAGCCACCTTTTTTGCTGCAGCATCTCACTGCATCTTTAAAACAATTTCTAAAAACACTGCACACCCAAAATATCACAAACCCTCACCTCATGTTATTTAAATTCAGCATCTCAGTAACAATTTCCTGCCACTGTGGTGAAAACCCTGTCTGATATGCAGGGCTTTTATCTCAAACAATAGGTGCTGGAACCACAGCCCCACAAAACCCCTCCCCCTACACACACCCTCAAAATCACATCAAATAGTGGGTGTGTTCAGTCAAATTTCACGAAAACAGTAAGAGGGTCTTAAAGGGGCATTAAATACCAAGATTGCATTACATACACATAGTTGCCAACATTGCAAAAAAAACATCTGGGACACTTTTTTTGTATTGAGGCGGAGCCTTGCTATAATCAGTTTGTAGGCGTGTCATGCTGGAGTGAAAAATGTGGCGCGCAAAGGCGAAAAATGGGCGTGGTTTACGCACGATAGTGGGTGTGGTTTAAATGGGCGTGGTTCAAAGGGGTGTGGCTAGAGTCCGAGGTGAGAGAAAGCGAGAGAAAGAAATAGAAAGAAAGAAGCCAGATCCTACACCACAATAGTAATGTGTAACAAAATTGGCAGATAAGGATACTCCAAAACACCTGTTGGCGCTTAAATCATCCCGGCACCATGGTTGTTACGGTGTCAGGATGATTGAAGTGCATTATTTCTATTTTTACATTGTAATATAAAATGAAATCATTCAACTCACCATAATGCCGAATCAGTGGAAGCCATGAGCGTGTTACCTGCCACGTCGCCTGCCACCAGATGGCCTCCCCAGCAGTCCGTCCTTGCATCAGGTGCCTCCCCAGCAGTCCGTCCTTGCATCAGGTGCCTCCCCAGCAGTCCGTCCTTGCATCAGGTGCCTCCCCAGCAGTCCGTCCTTGCATCAGGTGCCTCCCCAGCAGTCCGTCCTTGCATCAGGTGCCTCCCCAGCAGAGCCCCCTCCACACTTGTGGACAAGGGTCCAAAAATCATGATTGTCCCAGGAAATTCGGGACTGTTGGTAACTATGCAGGCGTCCCCAGTGGAGTCCCCCCTTACATCAGGCGTCCCCAGTGGAGTCCCCCCTTACATCAAGTGTCCCCAGAGGAGTCCCTCCTTACATCAGGCGTCCCCAGCGGAGTCCCTCCTTACATCAGGCGTCCCCAGAGGAGTCCCTCCTTACCTCAGGCGTACCCAGCGGAGTCCTTCCTTACATCAGGTGTACCCAGAGGAGTCCCCCTTACATCAGGCGTCCCCAGCAGAGTCCCCCCTTACATCAGGCGTCCCCAGCGGAGTCCCCCCTTACATCAGGCGTCCCCAGCGGAGTCCCCCCTTACATCAGGCGTCCCCAGTGGAGTCCCCCTTACATCAAGTGTCCCCAGCGGAGTCCCCCCTTACCTCAGGCGTCCCCAGCGGAGTCCCCCCTTACCTCAGGCGTCCCCAGCGGAGTCCCCCCTTACATCAGGCGTCCCCAGCGGAGTCCCCCCTTACCTCAGGCGTCCCCAGCGGAGTCCCCCCTTACATCAGGCGTCCCCATCGGAGTCCCCCCTTACATCAGGCGTCCCCAGCGGAGTCCCCCCTTACATCAGGCGTCCCCAGCGGAGTCCCCCCTTACCTCAGCCGTCCCCAGCGGAGTCCTCCCTTACCACAGGCGTTCCCAGCGGAGTCCCCCCTTACCACAGGCATCCCCAGCGGAGTCCCCCCTTAACCACAGGCGTCTCCTGTCTCGGCCACCATTATTGCTTCCCCTTCCCCGAAGGGGAACAAAATAGAGGCGGAGCCGACAGTGTGGCTGAAAAAAAAAAATTAAGCTGTGGCGCTGCCGACCCCCGCCCCTTTCCATTACAGACAGACCTGCAGCGGGGCGGGGCGGGGCGGGGGGGTGGCCTGCCGGCCAGCCAAAACACAGATGTAGTACAATAGAAGATAAAGCTGCTGCGGCGCCGCCCACCCCCGGGGAGGTGCGGGGTGTGGGCGGCGCCGCAGCGGCTTTATTTTCTATTGTACTACATCCGTGTTTTGGTCTTCTTGAACATGGCGGCCGGCCGAGACATTGTCTCCGCCAGCCGTGGACCTCTAGCGGCGGCGGCCTGCGGCGTCCAAATTCGGGGAAAACGGGAAAAATCGGATTGGCCGGGACATTGGCCGGGACAAAATAAATCCGGGAAAAGGGTTTGAATCCCGGGAATGTCCCGGCCAATCCGTGACTGTTGGCAACTATGCATACAGAGTGTAGAGCTGTCACTTGTAAACACAGAAACCAGACTTCTGTGTTTACAAGTGATCATGGTGAGCAGGCACCAAAGGGTCTGAGCCAGAGGTGGTGGAATTGAGTTCCATCAAGTTCCCCCTGAAAAAAAGCCCTGCTGATATGACACATCCAGAAGGGAAGGTTAGCTTGCACAATGCCCCAGATCTGGCCAAAGGAAACCCAGAGCAAAGTATAGAGGAGACACATAGCATACTTTAACCCCCTGAATACCCAGACGCTTATAAACATACATTGGTAGACAAGGGATTGAATTATATGTGCAGCCAAAACTATTTTCTTAGTTTTGAATAGATCCGGAAAGGGTTAGAACCCATGTTAAAGCGGTTGTATACCGCAAAACTTTTTTTTTTTTTTGTCAACCTGCAAGGCAAAGGTATAATGAGCTAGTATGACTAGCATACTAGCTCATTATCAATCACTTACCTTAGATCGAAGCCCCCGCAGCGGTCCTCGGACACGTCCTCCGTCGCATCCATGATACCCGGAGTGACTTCCGGGTATCACCGCTCCGGCGCTGTGATTGGCCGGAGCGGCGATGACGTCACTCCCGCACATGCGCGGGGAACGGCACGATCCCCGCGCATGCGCGAATTTCCGGCAGTGTCCGGCAGTCTCCCATTCAAGAGCCGCCGCGCTCAGTGCGCCTGCGCCGTTATCTACGGCGCGCATGCGCCGTAGATAGCGGTACAGTCTTTTTTGCAAATATCTCCGAGACTGTGTAGGTCTCGGAGATATTGCAAGCATCTACAGGTAAGCCTTAATGTAGGCTTACCTGTAGGTGCTTGTACACATTTTGGGTATACAACCACTTTAATGTTTTACTTCTATCTGGTGGTTCTATTTACTCTCACTTCCTGTCCTGCTGACAAGGTTTTACCAGAGAGGAAGTGAGGGGAACTCTTCAACAGCCTAACATGCAGAAAAAAATAAACTGTATCTGTTGCTTTTAGCGAATTGCCCTTACTTCCTGTCTGATGTCGCTGTGTCGGGACAGAAAGAGAGGGTTAATCTCTCCAAAACAGATACACAATAGAGGGTCGCCCTGGGACTTTATATGAGGTGGTCACAGTTAGCCACTGAGTAGTAGCAGCAGTATAAATATTTATTAAAATAGATGTACATACATAAATATTGTAACATAATAGCTCAGCCAATGGATCAGCACATGAAGAAGATAAAATAACCAAAATTGATACAGACGTAATACATGAAGTATATACATATGCAGGCATCAGAATAACCCGACGCGCGTTTCGCGAGATCAAAGCTCGCTCATCAGGGGTGGATGCGACTGAGATGTATCTGAATAAACAAAAAAATATATCACAGTGGTGAATGTATAAACAATGGTAGAAGGGGCCAAAAAGGTCGGCCTGTACTTACCAATGAAAAAAAAAAACAAGAGTGTCTATCGTTGAACCCCCAATGGACGGTAGCAGCAAGAGTCTGGCACGGGAGCTGAGGGGGAGAAGATGAACACGGGTGTCCCCGGGGGGAGCGCCAGACGGCAGACATGGCATGGGTGAGGTGTATGGTCCTAATTGTCCAGTCATGACCGAAATTGTTGGCACCCCAGAAATTTTTCCAGAAAATGGGGGAGGTTCAATGATGTTTTGGGGTTGTTTTGCTGCCTCTGGCACTGGGTGCCTTGAATGTGTGCAAGGCATCATGAAATCCGAGGATTACCAAAGGATTTTGGGTCGCACTGTAGAGCCCAGTGTCAGAAAGCTGGGTTTGCGTCCGAGATCTTGGGTCTTCCAGCAGGACAATGACTCCAAACATACGTCAAAAAGCACCCAGAAATGGATGGTAAGAAAGCGCTGGAGAGTTCTAAAGTGGCCAGCAATGAGTCCAGATCTAAATCCCATTGAACCACTGTGGAGAGATCTTAAAATTGCTGTTGGGAAAAGGCACCCTTCCAATAAGAGAGACCTGGAGCAGTTTGCAAAGGAAGAGTGGTCCAAAATTCCAGGTGAGAGGTGTAAAAGCTTATTGATGGTTATAGGAAGCGACTGATTTCAGTTATTTTTTCCAAAGGCTGTGCAACCAAATATTAAGTTAAGGGTGCCAAGAATTTGGACCAGCCCATTTTTGGAGTTTTGTGTGACATTATGTCCAATTTGCTTTTTTTCCTCCCTTTTTTTGTTTTGTTCCAATACACACAAAGGGAATAAACATGTGTATAGCAAAACATGTGTTACTGCAATACTTTTCTGTGAGAAATACTAGATTTTCTGGAAAAATTTCTGGGGTGCCAACAATTTCGGCCATGACTGTATGTCTCAATGATTTGCCAGAGATAGTAAGATGAACAACAAGTAGTATAATGTAATTATATATGAGAGCATATATACTCTGACATAAGTATGTGTATCAGGTGTTCATTAGGGTTGAGCGGACCCGAACTGTGAAGTTCGGGTCCATACCGAACTTTTGGGTTTTTGGGTCCCGGCCCTGAACTCGAACAATTGACTGTATGTTCGGGTTCGGGTCCGGTGCTCGTCAATATGCATGTAAACTTGCGCTTGTTTCCCCATGCTTAGAACTGTCCCTGCACAAAGTGTAATTTCTGAAGGAAAAAAAGTAATTTAAAACTCACTCTCGGCTATAATGAATTGTCGGCTCCCGGCAATACATAGAAAAGTCATTGATTAAAAAAAAAAAGAGCGCGGGGGTTCTCCCAAATTCAATTACCAGGCCCTTCAGGTCTGGTATGGATATTAAGGGGAACCCTGCCGCAAATTAAAAAAAAAATGCGTGCGGTTCCCCCAAATATCTATACCAGGCCCTTTAGGTCTGGTATGGATTTTAAGGGGAACTCCACCCCAAATAAAAAAAATGGCGTGGAGTCCCCCTAAAAATCCACACCAGACCCTTATCCGAGCACGCAACCTGGCAGGCCGCAGGAAAAGAGGGGGGGGGACGAGAGAGCGCCCCCCCTCCTGAACCGTACCAGGCCACATGCCCTCAACATGGGGAGGATGTCCCCATGTTGATGGGGACAAGGGCCTCATCCCCACAACCCTTGCCCAGGACCTGATGGGGAACTTTAGAAGGGGCGGGTCTATTCATTTAATACACTGCGGAGGCAGTTCCCCATCAGGTCCGCTCAGGCTCAGCCAATGACTTCTCGTTTGGACAGCGCTGGACATCGGGATCACTGCAGGACACTGGATTTCATCGCTGGAATGTTTTTTTTTATTTTTTATTTTTTTATTTTTAATAAAGGACTTTTCCAAGGTGTGTGTGTTTTTTTTAAATTTTTTTACACTTTCTTCGTTAAATGGTAGGGGTACAATGTATCCCTTACCAATTCACATAGGGGGGCCGGGATCTGGGGGTCCCCTTTGTTAAATGGGTCTTCCAGATTCCAATAAGCCCCCCACCTGCAGACCCCCACAACCACCGGGCAAGGGTTGTGGGGATGAGGCCCTTGTCCTCATCAACATGGGGACATCCTCCCCATGTTGAGGGGATGTGGCCTATTATGGTTCAGGAGGGGGGCGCTCTCTCGTCCCCCCCTCTTTTCCTGCGGCCTGCCAGGTTGTGTGCTCGGATAAGGGTCTGGTGTGGATTTTTAGGGGGACCCCCACGCTATTTTTTGTATGTTTGGCGCGGGGTTCCCCTTAAAATCCATACCAGATCTGACTCCACGCCTTTTTAAAAAAAATTTGGGTGGAGTTCCCCTTAAAATCCATACCAGACCTGAAGGGCCTGGTATGGATATTTGGGGGAACCGCACGCATTTTTTTTTAAAATATGCGTCAGGGTTCCCCTTAATATCCATACCAGACCTGAAGGGCCTGGTAATTGAATTTGGGGGAACCCCCACGCTTTTTTTTTATTTTTATCAATGACTTTTCTATGTATTGCTGGGAGCCGACAATTCATTATAGCTGCGAGTGAGTTCTAAATGACTTTTTTTCCTTCAGAAATTACACTTTGTGCAGGGAAAATTCTAAGCACGGGAAACATGCACAAATAGTCCTCAGAAGTTCGGGTCCCCATTGACTTCAATGGGGTTCGGGTTCGGGGTCAAGTTCGGGTCAAGTTCGGTCCCGAACACAAACTTTTTTCCAAAGTTTGGCCAAACCCGAACATCCAGGTGTCCATTCAACTCTAGTGTTCATAAATAAGCAAAGTAGACAAAGATTATTATAAAGTTATTAGTATGGAGCATTGCATATACTGACCTGATCCAATGTTGGAGCAGACAAAGAGACCATGGGTGGATATGTGAATCCTAAAAAGGTGTATTTTATCAAGGAAATCAACCCCTATAATAAAACAAGGAAAAGGATTTTGTAAAATAGGTGTTGTGAATAAAGCAAGGGAGTGTGGGATAAACAATTAAAGCACCAAGTGAGTGCTGGAGTGGTGAAGGTGCATTTATCTTGATATAAATTAGCTGAACTAAAATGAGGATCTCAGTGGTGTGCATGATGGTGATGGGTTGAAGGAAGTGATCACAGCCATGTCTGCCCCTGACATTTATCCCTGAAGGGGGCCGGTCCGTTTTCGCTCCCAATGCCATGTGAGGATGGAATAGTGAGCCGACGCAGAAGTGTCAGCCGCCAAAGGGAGTGCGCATACGCAGTGACCTCCCGTCCATCCAAGGTGACATGCTGCACTGTCAGTGGGTGACACCACAGCCGCGATTGCCATCCACTGGGTGTAGGAGCGTGGTGCCGATATGCAGGTGGCCCCCCCACCCCCACACACCACCCGTGGAGCGAAGGGGGGGCAGCAGGAGACAGAAGCCTCCCTTTGCAAATCGCAGCTTCCATGTCAAACAAACACCGCCAATCACCAGCAGGAGACAGCAAAGGACACAGGGGCCACAAAACATCACCCCAGTAAAGGCAACATCAGAGGCTAAGCCATGTATATAAAATAGTATGAGTATGTGAAACACAGTGGCTGGTAGTGACAGCAGGCCAGTTTTTGGGCTAAATGGGTGTCTTCCACCTGGGTTCAATGCAATGAGAATATATAAGGTCTGCAGTCACCAGTGATACACCTCCATCCCTATATACATATACACAAAAGAGGGTTGCCCTGGGACTTTATATGAGGTGGTCACAGTTAGCCACTGAGTAACAAGAGTAGTAGGGGCAGTATAAATATTTATTAAAATATATTTATATACATAAATATTGGAACATAATAGCTCAGCCAATGGATCAGCACATGAAGAAGATAAAATAAATAAAATTGATACAGACGTAATACATGAAGTATATACATATGCAGGCATCAGAATAACCCGACGCGCGTTTCGCAAGATCAACGCTCGCTCATCAGGGGTGGATGTGACTGAGATGTATCTGAATAAACAAAAAAATATAACTCAGAGTGGTGAATGTATAAACAATGGTAGAAGGGGCCAAAAAGGACGGCCCGTACTTACCAATGAATAAACCAGAGTGTCCATCGCTGAACCCCCAATGGACGGTAGCAGCAAGAGTCTGGCATGGGAGCTGAGGGGGAGAAGATGAACACCCCCAATAGCAGTGATCTGACAGGATTTCTAATCCTTTCCTGCTCCAAACAAAACTAATGCCGCGTACACACGATCGGTTTTTCTGATGAAAAAAGACTGATGGACTTTTTTCATCGGACAAACCGATCGTGTGTGGGCCCCATCGGTCTTTTTTCCATTGGTATAAAAAATAGAACCTGTTTTAAATTTTACCGATGGAAAAAAAAACGATAGCAAATTACGATCGTCTGTGTGGAACTCCATCGGACAAAAAACCCACGCATGCTCAGAATCAAGTCGACGCATGCTCAGAAGCATTGAACCTTATTTTTCTCGGCTTGTCGGAGTGTTTTACGTCACAGCGTTTTGGACGGTCAGAATTTTGACTGATGGTGTGTAGGCAAGACTGATAAAAGTCAGCTTCATCGGATTTCCGATGGAAAAATCCATTGGATTGTATTCCATCGGAAATCCGATCGTGTGTACAGGGCATTAGACTTTTTTACTGTTATAAACACAGATCACTTTATTATCCCTGTGTTATATGCATTGATTCATTAACTGAATGTGTTAATTATCTGGAAATAAAGCCTTGATATAAGGCTCTTACCATTTGGTGTATTTGCACTGAGTGTACAGTAAAGTCATGTGGTCCAACAGGTAGGTATTAGAGATGGAAATGCCTTTTTTTCTTTTTAAACTAAGTGTGAAATATGTTCTTGTGGAATATGTTCTTTTACTATAATAAATAATATATCTATGATATGGTATTCAAACTATATAACATTAAGACCTTAATGAAAGATTTTGAAGACTTTATGTAAAGTCTTAAATTATTTTGATGTTTTCTCAGGTGAAGACAAGCACATCTTGGAATGCAATTCAAGTAACACTTTACTTGTTCTCAAACAAGAGAAATGTGCATTTCTGCCACTAGGCAGAAGAAAGGCTCCAGTTAAGTTTGCCTACAGTTGGGCAAACTGTACCTCCTACAGTTGGGTGATTGTTTGATACAGTGGGTGATGGTTTCTGTCCTCTTGGGCCTAATTGACAGGTAAGAGGGTAAATTTGTCTGACAAATTATTTTATCTTTTTAACCTTCAAATGATTCATATTAGTGTTCTCCACCATCACAGCACAATGTTTACCTAAAGTCTGGTCAATATATTTAATTTTTTTTCCTAAAATGGTGAGACCACATCGAGAGTTTGGAAACATTTTCACAGTGCTATTTCTGCTGAGAGCAAAGCTTTGCAAATATTGTGAGAAAAAATATTATTTTACAAATGCTACAAGGATGACAAAACACACCCTTGCATGCCAGAAGTGCCCTAAAGACAGAAAAAAATTATGAAATTAAATGATAGCCAGGGAAAGACACAATTAGAGGAGACAAGGAATCTGCGTACCCCGAAAAAATGGATGAAAAATGAAGGTTCCCCATGGGGCTTTGGACAGCGAAAATAGAAGAGTGAGCGATTGTTATAGAGTGATATACACCGTTTATTATAACATGAAATTAATATACAATATAAATAGTGAAACATGTTTACGATCTGAAGATACAGTACAATTCCACAATAAATGTATACAAGCAATTATGTACAACATTACATTGCATATAGGCTATATGATGTGCGTTTCTGACGCGTTTCGACCTGTGTATGGTCTCTTCAGGGGGATAACATGACTTCTAGAAAATACACATTACATATATTAGAGATTAGTTGAACATGTCATGTATATAAACACATAGGTAAACCAGAATATATTATTTACCGTAAAAATGTGGAATAAGTATTGGAGTGACCAAGATTGATGCAGGTAATTGACAAATCCAAAGGGAGCCTCACGGGTGCTGCTAAAACCCAAAAAGGGGGTGGAGACACCCAACCCGATGGGCTTACAAGGAGCCACACTGTAGACGCCCTCCAAGAAGACGGGGGAGCCGATGCCTGCAAGGAGCATCCAATTGTTAGCCATATATTAGAGAAAGTATAAGTAATAATAAATGCTAGCATATTATTGCTAGAATGACAGTTTATCTGTTGAGTATTATTTGGGGCACATATAGGGAAGAAGGGCTGGCGATGAAGATATAAAATGTAGGGGAATGTGGGTCAAAACAATATGGACCATGTCCTGTTGGAGTATCTATCCAATAAAGCAGGGATATGCAATTAGCGGACCTCCAGCTGTTGCCAAACTACAAGTCCCCTAAGGCTGCAATCCGCGGATCGGCTCCGGGCGAAAATCGAGGACAGTGACAGGCAACAGGCTGGGGCCCTAGGCCAGCTCGGGGCACCAAGCAATTGCTTGTTTTGCCTGTCCTGTTCCGACGGCCCTGACCGCACTGTGAGAAGCTCCGCCGGCTTCAAAAGTTAAAGTAAGGTGCAGAGGAGTGTGCTGTGCTCTCTGCTTCCCCGTAGAGTGCAGTACCCGGCTGAATGAGGAATCTGGAAAGGTACTGTGCTAGAAGCTAGATTCGTTTTAAAAGGGCTTTATACATGTGTCTGTGCGTGTGTGCGCATGTGAGTGTCTGCCTGTATGTGTGTGTGTGCGCATGTGTCTGTGTGTGCATGTGTCTGTATGCAAGTGTCTGTATGTATGTGTGTGTGTGCATGTGTCTGTATGTATGTGTGTGTGTGCATGTGTCTGTATGTATGTGTGTGTGTGCATGTGTCTGTATGTGTGTGTGTGTGCAGGTGTGTGCATGTGTCTGTATGCAAGTGTCTGTATGTATGTGTGTGTGTGTGTGTGTGCATGTGTCTGTATGTGTGTATGTGCATGTGTCTGTATGTGCATGCGTGTGTGTGCATGTGTCTGCGTGTGTGTATGCGCATGTGTGTGTGTATGCATGTGTCTGTATGCGTGTGTAAGCATGTGTCTGTATGTGTGTATGCATGTGTCTGCGTGTGTGTGTGTGTGTATGCGTGTTTAAGTATGTGTGTATGTTACTTTTAATCCTGACCCCCCCCCCCATTCCTGTACCATCAAAATGGCTTTTGTAGGGCTTGTTTGATAGCAGCAAGGACTTCTGCTCCTCTGAAAAGCAATCCATTCACAGATCGCTTTTCAGAGGCATTTGACAGGGGGTAAAGAGGCATTATGTTGCCTCCTCACCACCTGTTTTAAGCCCGTAAATGCAGCATCACTACACTGCAACCGTGCAATGCACACAGTTGCAGGGTAGTTGCAGTGCAGCCCCATTCACCCTCAGTATACCTCCAGTTGCAGCCACAGCATGTGTACACCCCCAGCTGCTGCCTCTGCAGCTAAAGGTGGAGAAGTTTGGGGTGGTAAAAACAGCTCAACCATGTGGTTTTACCACCCCTCTGACAAGTGATCAAGCCCTTGGTTCCCATCTGTGTGGCTGCATGCTGCGTGTAGGGCATACCCACAAAAATGCAAGGAAACAAGTCCCCAACTTTTTTTTTAAATTGCACTGCAGCAAAAGCACCCCACGTTTTCCAATGTGTGGAGTACCATACCCCTAAAGAGCAGAGCATTTGTATGTGTGTCAGGAATGAGCGCAATTTTGCGCGTGTTCTGCGACACACCGTAATGTGAACCAAGCCTTGGACTGGGGTGCCTCAAGACTGAAAATACTTTTTAAGGGCGCCCTGACTGGAAAAACGTTGAGAAACACTGCTGCCCTAGACAAATGGTTGTGCTAATAAGTAACATTGTTAGACCTAAACTTTTTGATTTAGCTACTCTGTGTTTAGCTGGTCTGGGCCTCTGAGCACTTTGGAGAATACATCCCCTTTTTGACATTTATTTGACACTGTGAGCTTTTGTATAATGCTTAAATTTTGCAATAAAAGCTATTAAAGGAGAAAATTGTCCTGCCAATTTTACACTGCTGTGCCATCTGTGGTCTCTTCATTCTTGAAGTAAAACACCTTCCTGCACTCTTTTTCTCTAGTACATTTGGACATTCCCTCCTGATTATAAATGACCTGGATATTTTTTTTGCTTGAATTGTAATTTTTAGCTTAGTGTGCATCAGGCAGTTGTTACTAGCAGTCTGTTCAAGAGCCACCTTTTTTGCTGCAGCATCTCACTGCATCTTTAAAACAATTTCTAAAAACACTGCACACCCAAAATATCACAAACCCTCACCTCATGTTATTTAAATTCAGCATCTCAGTAACAATTTCCTGCCACTGTGGTGAAAACCCTGTCTGATATGCAGGGCTTTTATCTCAAACAATAGGTGCTGGAACCACAGCCCCACAAAACCCCTCCCCCTACACACACCCTCAAAATCACATCAAATAGTGGGTGTGTTCAGTCAAATTTCACGAAAACAGTAAGAGGGTCTTAAAGGGGCATTAAATACCAAGATTGCATTACATACACATAGTTGCCAACATTGCAAAAAAAACATCTGGGACACTTTTTTTGTATTGAGGCGGAGCCTTGCTATAATCAGTTTGTAGGCGTGTCATGCTGGAGTGAAAAATGTGGCGCGCAAAGGCGAAAAATGGGCGTGGTTTACGCACGATAGTGGGTGTGGTTTAAATGGGCGTGGTTCAAAGGGGTGTGGCTAGAGTCCGAGGTGAGAGAAAGCGAGAGAAAGAAATAGAAAGAAAGAAGCCAGATCCTACACCACAATAGTAATGTGTAACAAAATTGGCAGATAAGGATACTCCAAAACACCTGTTGGCGCTTAAATCATCCCGGCACCATGGTTGTTACGGTGTCAGGATGATTGAAGTGCATTATTTCTATTTTTACATTGTAATATAAAATGAAATCATTCAACTCACCATAATGCCGAATCAGTGGAAGCCATGAGCGTGTTACCTGCCACGTCGCCTGCCACCAGATGGCCTCCCCAGCAGTCCGTCCTTGCATCAGGTGCCTCCCCAGCAGTCCGTCCTTGCATCAGGTGCCTCCCCAGCAGTCCGTCCTTGCATCAGGTGCCTCCCCAGCAGTCCGTCCTTGCATCAGGTGCCTCCCCAGCAGTCCGTCCTTGCATCAGGTGCCTCCCCAGCAGAGCCCCCTCCACACTTGTGGACAAGGGTCCAAAAATCATGATTGTCCCAGGAAATTCGGGACTGTTGGTAACTATGCAGGCGTCCCCAGTGGAGTCCCCCCTTACATCAGGCGTCCCCAGTGGAGTCCCCCCTTACATCAAGTGTCCCCAGAGGAGTCCCTCCTTACATCAGGCGTCCCCAGCGGAGTCCCTCCTTACATCAGGCGTCCCCAGAGGAGTCCCTCCTTACCTCAGGCGTACCCAGCGGAGTCCTTCCTTACATCAGGTGTACCCAGAGGAGTCCCCCTTACATCAGGCGTCCCCAGCAGAGTCCCCCCTTACATCAGGCGTCCCCAGCGGAGTCCCCCCTTACATCAGGCGTCCCCAGCGGAGTCCCCCCTTACATCAGGCGTCCCCAGTGGAGTCCCCCTTACATCAAGTTCCCCAGCGGAGTCCCCCCTTACCTCAGGCGTCCCCAGCGGAGTCCCCCCTTACCTCAGGCGTCCCCAGCGGAGTCCCCCCTTACATCAGGCGTCCCCAGCGGAGTCCCCCCTTACCTCAGGCGTCCCCAGCGGAGTCCCCCCTTACATCAGGCGTCCCCATCGGAGTCCCCCCTTACATCAGGCGTCCCCAGCGGAGTCCCCCCTTACATCAGGCGTCCCCAGCGGAGTCCCCCCTTACCTCAGCCGTCCCCAGCGGAGTCCTCCCTTACCACAGGCGTTCCCAGCGGAGTCCCCCCTTACCACAGGCATCCCCAGCGGAGTCCCCCCTTAACCACAGGCGTCTCCTGTCTCGGCCACCATTATTGCTTCCCCTTCCCCGAAGGGGAACAAAATAGAGGCGGAGCCGACAGTGTGGCTGAAAAAAAAAAATTAAGCTGTGGCGCTGCCGACCCCCGCCCCTTTCCATTACAGACAGACCTGCAGCGGGGCGGGGCGGGGCGGGGGGGTGGCCTGCCGGCCAGCCAAAACACAGATGTAGTACAATAGAAGATAAAGCTGCTGCGGCGCCGCCCACCCCCGGGGAGGTGCGGGGTGTGGGCGGCGCCACAGCGGCTTTATTTTCTATTGTACTACATCCGTGTTTTGGTCTTCTTGAACATGGCGGCCGGCCGAGACATTGTCTCCGCCAGCCGTGGACCTCTAGCGGCGGCGGCCTGCGGCGTCCAAATTCGGGGAAAACGGGAAAAATCGGATTGGCCGGGACATTGGCCGGGACAAAATAAATCCGGGAAAAGGGTTTGAATCCCGGGAATGTCCCGGCCAATCCGTGACTGTTGGCAACTATGCATACAGAGTGCAGAGCTGTCACTTGTAAACACAGAAACCAGACTTCTGTGTTTACAAGTGATCATGGTGAGCAGGCACCAAAGGGTCTGAGCCAGAGGTGGTGGAATTGAGTTCCATCAAGTTCCCCCTGAAAAAAAGCCCTGCTGATATGACACATCCAGAAGGGAAGGTTAGCTTGCACAATGCCCCAGATCTGGCCAAAGGAAACCCAGAGCAAAGTATAGAGGAGACACATAGCATACTTTAACCCCCTGAATACCCAGACGCTTATAAACATACATTGGTAGACAAGGGATTGAATTATATGTGCAGCCAAAACTATTTTCTTAGTTTTGAATAGATCCGGAAAGGGTTAGAACCCATGTTAAAGCGGTTGTATACCGCAAAACTTTTTTTTTTTTTTGTCAACCTGCAAGGCAAAGGTATAATGAGCTAGTATGACTAGCATACTAGCTCATTATCAATCACTTACCTTAGATCGAAGCCCCCGCAGCGGTCCTCGGACACGTCCTCCGTCGCATCCATGATACCCGGAGTGACTTCCGGGTATCACCGCTCCGGCGCTGTGATTGGCCGGAGCGGCGATGACGTCACTCCCGCACATGCGCGGGGAACGGCACGATCCCCGCGCATGCGCGAATTTCCGGCAGTGTCCGGCAGTCTCCCATTCAAGAGCCGCCGCGCTCAGTGCGCCTGCGCCGTTATCTACGGCGCGCATGCGCCGTAGATAGCGGTACAGTCTTTTTTGCAAATATCTCCGAGACTGTGTAGGTCTCGGAGATATTGCAAGCATCTACAGGTAAGCCTTAATGTAGGCTTACCTGTAGGTGCTTGTACACATTTTGGGTATACAACCACTTTAATGTTTTACTTCTATCTGGTGGTTCTATTTACTCTCACTTCCTGTCCTGCTGACAAGGTTTTACCAGAGAGGAAGTGAGGGGAACTCTTCAACAGCCTAACATGCAGAAAAAAATAAACTGTATCTGTTGCTTTTAGCGAATTGCCCTTACTTCCTGTCTGATGTAGCTGTGTCGGGACAGAAAGAGAGGGTTAATCTCTCCAAAACAGATACACAATAGAGGGTCGCCCTGGGACTTTATATGAGGTGGTCACAGTTAGCCACTGAGTA
Source organism: Rana muscosa (assembly GCA_029206835.1). Classification (NCBI taxonomy): domain Eukaryota; kingdom Metazoa; phylum Chordata; class Amphibia; order Anura; family Ranidae; genus Rana; species Rana muscosa. Next base: position 90,339,613 of record JARGYO010005626.1, read on the forward strand.
GTAGCAGCAGTATAAATATTTATTAAAATAGATGTACATACATAAATATTGTAACATAATAGCTCAGCCAATGGATCAGCACATGAAGAAGATAAAATAACCAAAATTGATACAGACGTAATACATGAAGTATATACATATGCAGGCATCAGAATAACCCGACGCGCGTTTCGCGAGATCAAAGCTCGCTCATCAGGGGTGGATGCGACTGAGATGTATCTGAATAAACAAAAAAATATATCACAGTGGTGAATGTATAAACAATGGTAGAAGGGGCCAAAAAGGTCGGCCTGTACTTACCAATGAAAAAAAAAAACAAGAGTGTCTATCGTTGAACCCCCAATGGACGGTAGCAGCAAGAGTCTGGCACGGGAGCTGAGGGGGAGAAGATGAACACGGGTGTCCCCGGGGGGAGCGCCAGACGGCAGACATGGCATGGGTGAGGTGTATGGTCCTAATTGTCCAGTCATGACCGAAATTGTTGGCACCCCAGAAATTTTTCCAGAAAATGGGGGAGGTTCAATGATGTTTTGGGGTTGTTTTGCTGCCTCTGGCACTGGGTGCCTTGAATGTGTGCAAGGCATCATGAAATCCGAGGATTACCAAAGGATTTTGGGTCGCACTGTAGAGCCCAGTGTCAGAAAGCTGGGTTTGCGTCCGAGATCTTGGGTCTTCCAGCAGGACAATGACTCCAAACATACGTCAAAAAGCACCCAGAAATGGATGGTAAGAAAGCGCTGGAGAGTTCTAAAGTGGCCAGCAATGAGTCCAGATCTAAATCCCATTGAACCACTGTGGAGAGATCTTAAAATTGCTGTTGGGAAAAGGCACCCTTCCAATAAGAGAGACCTGGAGCAGTTTGCAAAGGAAGAGTGGTCCAAAATTCCAGGTGAGAGGTGTAAAAGCTTATTGATGGTTATAGGAAGCGACTGATTTCAGTTATTTTTTCCAAAGGCTGTGCAACCAAATATTAAGTTAAGGGTGCCAAGAATTTGGACCAGCCCATTTTTGGAGTTTTGTGTGACATTATGTCCAATTTGCTTTTTTTCCTCCCTTTTTTTGTTTTGTTCCAATACACACAAAGGGAATAAACATGTGTATAGCAAAACATGTGTTACTGCAATACTTTTCTGTGAGAAATACTAGATTTTCTGGAAAAATTTCTGGGGTGCCAACAATTTCGGCCATGACTGTATGTCTCAATGATTTGCCAGAGATAGTAAGATGAACAACAAGTAGTATAATGTAATTATATATGAGAGCATATATACTCTGACATAAGTATGTGTATCAGGTGTTCATTAGGGTTGAGCGGACCCGAACTGTGAAGTTCGGGTCCATACCGAACTTTTGGGTTTTTGGGTCCCGGCCCTGAACTCGAACAATTGACTGTATGTTCGGGTTCGGGTCCGGTGCTCGTCAATATGCATGTAAACTTGCGCTTGTTTCCCCATGCTTAGAACTGTCCCTGCACAAAGTGTAATTTCTGAAGGAAAAAAAGTAATTTAAAACTCACTCTCGGCTATAATGAATTGTCGGCTCCCGGCAATACATAGAAAAGTCATTGATTAAAAAAAAAAAGAGCGCGGGGGTTCTCCCAAATTCAATTACCAGGCCCTTCAGGTCTGGTATGGATATTAAGGGGAACCCTGCCGCAAATTAAAAAAAAAATGCGTGCGGTTCCCCCAAATATCTATACCAGGCCCTTTAGGTCTGGTATGGATTTTAAGGGGAACTCCACCCCAAATAAAAAAAATGGCGTGGAGTCCCCCTAAAAATCCACACCAGACCCTTATCCGAGCACGCAACCTGGCAGGCCGCAGGAAAAGAGGGGGGGGGGACGAGAGAGCGCCCCCCCTCCTGAACCGTACCAGGCCACATGCCCTCAACATGGGGAGGATGTCCCCATGTTGATGGGGACAAGGGCCTCATCCCCACAACCCTTGCCCAGGACCTGATGGGGAACTTTAGAAGGGGCGGGTCTATTCATTTAATACACTGCGGAGGCAGTTCCCCATCAGGTCCGCTCAGGCTCAGCCAATGACTTCTCGTTTGGACAGCGCTGGACATCGGGATCACTGCAGGACACTGGATTTCATCGCTGGAATGTTTTTTTTTATTTTTTATTTTTTTATTTTTAATAAAGGACTTTTCCAAGGTGTGTGTGTTTTTTTTAAATTTTTTTACACTTTCTTCGTTAAATGGTAGGGGTACAATGTATCCCTTACCAATTCACATAGGGGGGCCGGGATCTGGGGGTCCCCTTTGTTAAATGGGTCTTCCAGATTCCAATAAGCCCCCCACCTGCAGACCCCCACAACCACCGGGCAAGGGTTGTGGGGATGAGGCCCTTGTCCTCATCAACATGGGGACATCCTCCCCATGTTGAGGGGATGTGGCCTATTATGGTTCAGGAGGGGGGCGCTCTCTCGTCCCCCCCTCTTTTCCTGCGGCCTGCCAGGTTGTGTGCTCGGATAAGGGTCTGGTGTGGATTTTTAGGGGGACCCCCACGCTATTTTTTTTATGTTTGGCGCGGGGTTCCCCTTAAAATCCATACCAGATCTGACTCCACGCCTTTTTAAAAAAAATTTGGGTGGAGTTCCCCTTAAAATCCATACCAGACCTGAAGGGCCTGGTATGGATATTTGGGGGAACCGCACGCATTTTTTTTTAAAATATGCGTCAGGGTTCCCCTTAATATCCATACCAGACCTGAAGGGCCTGGTAATTGAATTTGGGGGAACCCCCACGCTTTTTTTTTATTTTTATCAATGACTTTTCTATGTATTGCTGGGAGCCGACAATTCATTATAGCTGCGAGTGAGTTCTAAATGACTTTTTTTCCTTCAGAAATTACACTTTGTGCAGGGAAAATTCTAAGCACGGGAAACATGCACAAATAGTCCTCAGAAGTTCGGGTCCCCATTGACTTCAATGGGGTTCGGGTTCGGGGTCAAGTTCGGGTCAAGTTCGGTCCCGAACACAAACTTTTTTCCAAAGTTTGGCCAAACCCGAACATCCAGGTGTCCATTCAACTCTAGTGTTCATAAATAAGCAAAGTAGACAAAGATTATTATAAAGTTATTAGTATGGAGCATTGCATATACTGACCTGATCCAATGTTGGAGCAGACAAAGAGACCATGGGTGGATATGTGAATCCTAAAAAGGTGTATTTTATCAAGGAAATCAACCCCTATAATAAAACAAGGAAAAGGATTTTGTAAAATAGGTGTTGTGAATAAAGCAAGGGAGTGTGGGATAAACAATTAAAGCACCAAGTGAGTGCTGGAGTGGTGAAGGTGCATTTATCTTGATATAAATTAGCTAAACTAAAATGAGGATCTCAGTGGTGTGCATGATGGTGATGGGTTGAAGGAAGTGATCACAGCCATGTCTGCCCCTGACATTTATCCCTGAAGGGGGCCGGTCCGTTTTCGCTCCCAATGCCATGTGAGGATGGAATAGTGAGCCGACGCAGAAGTGTCAGCCGCCAAAGGGAGTGCGCATACGCAGTGACCTCCCGTCCATCCAAGGTGACATGCTGCACTGTCAGTGGGTGACACCACAGCCGCGATTGCCATCCACTGGGTGTAGGAGCGTGGTGCCGATATGCAGGTGGCCCCCCCACCCCCACACACCACCCGTGGAGCGAAGGGGGGGCAGCAGGAGACAGAAGCCTCCCTTTGCAAATCGCAGCTTCCATGTCAAACAAACACCGCCAATCACCAGCAGGAGACAGCAAAGGACACAGGGGCCACAAAACATCACCCCAGTAAAGGCAACATCAGAGGCTAAGCCATGTATATAAAATAGTATGAGTATGTGAAACACAGTGGCTGGTAGTGACAGCAGGCCAGTTTTTGGGCTAAATGGGTGTCTTCCACCTGGGTTCAATGCAATGAGAATATATAAGGTCTGCAGTCACCAGTGATACACCTCCATCCCTATATACATATACACAAAAGAGGGTTGCCCTGGGACTTTATATGAGGTGGTCACAGTTAGCCACTGAGTAACAAGAGTAGTAGGGGCAGTATAAATATTTATTAAAATATATTTATATACATAAATATTGGAACATAATAGCTCAGCCAATGGATCAGCACATGAAGAAGATAAAATAAATAAAATTGATACAGACGTAATACATGAAGTATATACATATGCAGGCATCAGAATAACCCGACGCGCGTTTCGCAAGATCAACGCTCGCTCATCAGGGGTGGATGTGACTGAGATGTATCTGAATAAACAAAAAAATATAACTCAGAGTGGTGAATGTATAAACAATGGTAGAAGGGGCCAAAAAGGACGGCCCGTACTTACCAATGAATAAACCAGAGTGTCCATCGCTGAACCCCCAATGGACGGTAGCAGCAAGAGTCTGGCATGGGAGCTGAGGGGGAGAAGATGAACACCCCCAATAGCAGTGATCTGACAGGATTTCTAATCCTTTCCTGCTCCAAACAAAACTAATGCCGCGTACACACGATCGGTTTTTCTGATGAAAAAAGACTGATGGACTTTTTTCATCGGACAAACCGATCGTGTGTGGGCCCCATCGGTCTTTTTTCCATTGGTATAAAAAATAGAACCTGTTTTAAATTTTACCGATGGAAAAAAAAACGATAGCAAATTACGATCGTCTGTGTGGAACTCCATCGGACAAAAAACCCACGCATGCTCAGAATCAAGTCGACGCATGCTCAGAAGCATTGAACCTTATTTTTCTCGGCTTGTCGGAGTGTTTTACGTCACAGCGTTTTGGACGGTCAGAATTTTGACTGATGGTGTGTAGGCAAGACTGATAAAAGTCAGCTTCATCGGATTTCCGATGGAAAAATCCATTGGATTGTATTCCATCGGAAATCCGATCGTGTGTACAGGGCATTAGACTTTTTTACTGTTATAAACACAGATCACTTTATTATCCCTGTGTTATATGCATTGATTCATTAACTGAATGTGTTAATTATCTGGAAATAAAGCCTTGATATAAGGCTCTTACCATTTGGTGTATTTGCACTGAGTGTACAGTAAAGTCATGTGGTCCAACAGGTAGGTATTAGAGATGGAAATGCCTTTTTTTCTTTTTAAACTAAGTGTGAAATATGTTCTTGTGGAATATGTTCTTTTACTATAATAAATAATATATCTATGATATGGTATTCAAACTATATAACATTAAGACCTTAATGAAAGATTTTGAAGACTTTATGTAAAGTCTTAAATTATTTTGATGTTTTCTCAGGTGAAGACAAGCACATCTTGGAATGCAATTCAAGTAACACTTTACTTGTTCTCAAACAAGAGAAATGTGCATTTCTGCCACTAGGCAGAAGAAAGGCTCCAGTTAAGTTTGCCTACAGTTGGGCAAACTGTACCTCCTACAGTTGGGTGATTGTTTGATACAGTGGGTGATGGTTTCTGTCCTCTTGGGCCTAATTGACAGGTAAGAGGGTAAATTTGTCTGACAAATTATTTTATCTTTTTAACCTTCAAATGATTCATATTAGTGTTCTCCACCATCACAGCACAATGTTTACCTAAAGTCTGGTCAATATATTTAATTTTTTTTCCTAAAATGGTGAGACCACATCGAGAGTTTGGAAACATTTTCACAGTGCTATTTCTGCTGAGAGCAAAGCTTTGCAAATATTGTGAGAAAAAATATTATTTTACAAATGCTACAAGGATGACAAAACACACCCTTGCATGCCAGAAGTGCCCTAAAGACAGAAAAAAATTATGAAATTAAATGATAGCCAGGGAAAGACACAATTAGAGGAGACAAGGAATCTGCGTACCCCGAAAAAATGGATGAAAAATGAAGGTTCCCCATGGGGCTTTGGACAGCGAAAATAGAAGAGTGAGCGATTGTTATAGAGTGATATACACCGTTTATTATAACATGAAATTAATATACAATATAAATAGTGAAACATGTTTACGATCTGAAGATACAGTACAATTCCACAATAAATGTATACAAGCAATTATGTACAACATTACATTGCATATAGGCTATATGATGTGCGTTTCTGACGCGTTTCGACCTGTGTATGGTCTCTTCAGGGGGATAACATGACTTCTAGAAAATACACATTACATATATTAGAGATTAGTTGAACATGTCATGTATATAAACACATAGGTAAACCAGAATATATTATTTACCGTAAAAATGTGGAATAAGTATTGGAGTGACCAAGATTGATGCAGGTAATTGACAAATCCAAAGGGAGCCTCACGGGTGCTGCTAAAACCCAAAAAGGGGGTGGAGACACCCAACCCGATGGGCTTACAAGGAGCCACACTGTAGACGCCCTCCAAGAAGACGGGGGAGCCGATGCCTGCAAGGAGCATCCAATTGTTAGCCATATATTAGAGAAAGTATAAGTAATAATAAATGCTAGCATATTATTGCTAGAATGACAGTTTATCTGTTGAGTATTATTTGGGGCACATATAGGGAAGAAGGGCTGGCGATGAAGATATAAAATGTAGGGGAATGTGGGTCAAAACAATATGGACCATGTCCTGTTGGAGTATCTATCCAATAAAGCAGGGATATGCAATTAGCGGACCTCCAGCTGTTGCCAAACTACAAGTCCCCTAAGGCTGCAATCCGCGGATCGGCTCCGGGCGAAAATCGAGGACAGTGACAGGCAACAGGCTGGGGCCCTAGGCCAGCTCGGGGCACCAAGCAATTGCTTGTTTTGCCTGTCCTGTTCCGACGGCCCTGACCGCACTGTGAGAAGCTCCGCCGGCTTCAAAAGTTAAAGTAAGGTGCAGAGGAGTGTGCTGTGCTCTCTGCTTCCCCGTAGAGTGCAGTACCCGGCTGAATGAGGAATCTGGAAAGGTACTGTGCTAGAAGCTAGATTCGTTTTAAAAGGGCTTTATACATGTGTCTGTGCGTGTGTGCGCATGTGAGTGTCTGCCTGTATGTGTGTGTGTGCGCATGTGTCTGTGTGTGCATGTGTCTGTATGCAAGTGTCTGTATGTATGTGTGTGTGTGCATGTGTCTGTATGTATGTGTGTGTGTGCATGTGTCTGTATGTATGTGTGTGTGTGCATGTGTCTGTATGTGTGTGTGTGTGCAGGTGTGTGCATGTGTCTGTATGCAAGTGTCTGTATGTATGTGTGTGTGTGTGTGTGTGCATGTGTCTGTATGTGTGTATGTGCATGTGTCTGTATGTGCATGCGTGTGTGTGCATGTGTCTGCGTGTGTGTATGCGCATGTGTGTGTGTATGCATGTGTCTGTATGCGTGTGTAAGCATGTGTCTGTATGTGTGTATGCATGTGTCTGCGTGTGTGTGTGTGTGTATGCGTGTTTAAGTATGTGTGTATGTTACTTTTAATCCTGACCCCCCCCCCCATTCCTGTACCATCAAAATGGCTTTTGTAGGGCTTGTTTGATAGCAGCAAGGACTTCTGCTCCTCTGAAAAGCAATCCATTCACAGATCGCTTTTCAGAGGCATTTGACAGGGGGTAAAGAGGCATTATGTTGCCTCCTCACCACCTGTTTTAAGCCCGTAAATGCAGCATCACTACACTGCAACCGTGCAATGCACACAGTTGCAGGGTAGTTGCAGTGCAGCCCCATTCACCCTCAGTATACCTCCAGTTGCAGCCACAGCATGTGTACACCCCCAGCTGCTGCCTCTGCAGCTAAAGGTGGAGAAGTTTGGGGTGGTAAAAACAGCTCAACCATGTGGTTTTACCACCCCTCTGACAAGTGATCAAGCCCTTGGTTCCCATCTGTGTGGCTGCATGCTGCGTGTAGGGCATACCCACAAAAATGCAAGGAAACAAGTCCCCAACTTTTTTTTTAAATTGCACTGCAGCAAAAGCACCCCACGTTTTCCAATGTGTGGAGTACCATACCCCTAAAGAGCAGAGCATTTGTATGTGTGTCAGGAATGAGCGCAATTTTGCGCGTGTTCTGCGACACACCGTAATGTGAACCAAGCCTTGGACTGGGGTGCCTCAAGACTGAAAATACTTTTTAAGGGCGCCCTGACTGGAAAAACGTTGAGAAACACTGCTGCCCTAGACAAATGGTTGTGCTAATAAGTAACATTGTTAGACCTAAACTTTTTGATTTAGCTACTCTGTGTTTAGCTGGTCTGGGCCTCTGAGCACTTAGGAGAATACATCCCCTTTTTGACATTTATTTGACACTGTGAGCTTTTGTATAATGCTTAAATTTTGCAATAAAAGCTATTAAAGGAGAAAATTGTCCTGCCAATTTTACACTGCTGTGCCATCTGTGGTCTCTTCATTCTTGAAGTAAAACACCTTCCTGCACTCTTTTTCTCTAGTACATTTGGACATTCCCTCCTGATTATAAATGACCTGGATATTTTTTTTGCTTGAATTGTAATTTTTAGCTTAGTGTGCATCAGGCAGTTGTTACTAGCAGTCTGTTCAAGAGCCACCTTTTTTGCTGCAGCATCTCACTGCATCTTTAAAACAATTTCTAAAAACACTGCACACCCAAAATATCACAAACCCTCACCTCATGTTATTTAAATTCAGCATCTCAGTAACAATTTCCTGCCACTGTGGTGAAAACCCTGTCTGATATGCAGGGCTTTTTTCTCAAACAATAGGTGCTGGAACCACAGCCCCACAAAACCCCTCCCCCTACACACACCCTCAAAATCACATCAAATAGTGGGTGTGTTCAGTCAAATTTCACGAAAACAGTAAGAGGGTCTTAAAGGGGCATTAAATACCAAGATTGCATTACATACACATAGTTGCCAACATTGCAAAAAAAACATCTGGGACACTTTTTTTGTATTGAGGCGGAGCCTTGCTATAATCAGTTTGTAGGCGTGTCATGCTGGAGTGAAAAATGCGGCGCGCAAAGGCGAAAAATGGGCGTGGTTTACGCACGATAGTGGGTGTGGTTTAAATGGGCGTGGTTCAAAGGGGTGTGGCTAGAGTCCGAGGTGAGAGAAAGCGAGAGAAAGAAATAGAAAGAAAGAAGCCAGATCCTACACCACAATAGTAATGTGTAACAAAATTGGCAGATAAGGATACTCCAAAACACCTGTTGGCGCTTAAATCATCCCGGCACCATGGTTGTTACGGTGTCAGGATGATTGAAGTGCATTATTTCTATTTTTACATTGTAATATAAAATGAAATCATTCAACTCACCATAATGCCGAATCAGTGGAAGCCATGAGCGTGTTACCTGCCACGTCGCCTGCCACCAGATGGCCTCCCCAGCAGTCCGTCCTTGCATCAGGTGCCTCCCCAGCAGTCCGTCCTTGCATCAGGTGCCTCCCCAGCAGTCCGTCCTTGCATCAGGTGCCTCCCCAGCAGTCCGTCCTTGCATCAGGTGCCTCCCCAGCAGTCCGTCCTTGCATCAGGTGCCTCCCCAGCAGAGCCCCCTCCACACTTGTGGACAAGGGTCCAAAAATCATGATTGTCCCAGGAAATTCGGGACTGTTGGTAACTATGCAGGCGTCCCCAGTGGAGTCCCCCCTTACATCAGGCGTCCCCAGTGGAGTCCCCCCTTACATCAAGTGTCCCCAGAGGAGTCCCTCCTTACATCAGGCGTCCCCAGCGGAGTCCCTCCTTACATCAGGCGTCCCCAGAGGAGTCCCTCCTTACCTCAGGCGTACCCAGCGGAGTCCTTCCTTACATCAGGTGTACCCAGAGGAGTCCCCCTTACATCAGGCGTCCCCAGCAGAGTCCCCCCTTACATCAGGCGTCCCCAGCGGAGTCCCCCCTTACATCAGGCGTCCCCAGCGGAGTCCCCCCTTACATCAGGCGTCCCCAGTGGAGTCCCCCTTACATCAAGTGTCCCCAGCGGAGTCCCCCCTTACCTCAGGCGTCCCCAGCGGAGTCCCCCCTTACCTCAGGCGTCCCCAGCGGAGTCCCCCCTTACATCAGGCGTCCCCAGCGGAGTCCCCCCTTACCTCAGGCGTCCCCAGCGGAGTCCCCCCTTACATCAGGCGTCCCCATCGGAGTCCCCCCTTACATCAGGCGTCCCCAGCGGAGTCCCCCCTTACATCAGGCGTCCCCAGCGGAGTCCCCCCTTACCTCAGCCGTCCCCAGCGGAGTCCTCCCTTACCACAGGCGTTCCCAGCGGAGTCCCCCCTTACCACAGGCATCCCCAGCGGAGTCCCCCCTTAACCACAGGCGTCTCCTGTCTCGGCCACCATTATTGCTTCCCCTTCCCCGAAGGGGAACAAAATAGAGGCGGAGCCGACAGTGTGGCTGAAAAAAAAAAATTAAGCTGTGGCGCTGCCGACCCCCGCCCCTTTCCATTACAGACAGACCTGCAGCGGGGCGGGGCGGGGCGGGGGGGTGGCCTGCCGGCCAGCCAAAACACAGATGTAGTACAATAGAAGATAAAGCTGCTGCGGCGCCGCCCACCCCCGGGGAGGTGCGGGGTGTGGGCGGCGCCGCAGCGGCTTTATTTTCTATTGTACTACATCCGTGTTTTCGTCTTCTTGAACATGGCGGCCGGCCGAGACATTGTCTCCGCCAGCCGTGGACCTCTAGCGGCGGCGGCCTGCGGCGTCCAAATTCGGGGAAAACGGGAAAAATCGGATTGGCCGGGACATTGGCCGGGACAAAATAAATCCGGGAAAAGGGTTTGAATCCCGGGAATGTCCCGGCCAATCCGTGACTGTTGGCAACTATGCATACAGAGTGCAGAGCTGTCACTTGTAAACACAGAAACCAGACTTCTGTGTTTACAAGTGATCATGGTGAGCAGGCACCAAAGGGTCTGAGCCAGAGGTGGTGGAATTGAGTTCCATCAAGTTCCCCCTGAAAAAAAGCCCTGCTGATATGACACATCCAGAAGGGAAGGTTAGCTTGCACAATGCCCCAGATCTGGCCAAAGGAAACCCAGAGCAAAGTATAGAGGAGACACATAGCATACTTTAACCCCCTGAATACCCAGACGCTTATAAACATACATTGGTAGACAAGGGATTGAATTATATGTGCAGCCAAAACTATTTTCTTAGTTTTGAATAGATCCGGAAAGGGTTAGAACCCATGTTAAAGCGGTTGTATACCGCAAAACTTTTTTTTTTTTTTGTCAACCTGCAAGGCAAAGGTATAATGAGCTAGTATGACTAGCATACTAGCTCATTATCAATCACTTACCTTAGATCGAAGCCCCCGCAGCGGTCCTCGGACACGTCCTCCGTCGCATCCATGATACCCGGAGTGACTTCCGGGTATCACCGCTCCGGCGCTGTGATTGGCCGGAGCGGCGATGACGTCACTCCCGCACATGCGCGGGGAACGGCACGATCCCCGCGCATGCGCGAATTTCCGGCAGTGTCCGGCAGTCTCCCATTCAAGAGCCGCCGCGCTCAGTGCGCCTGCGCCGTTATCTACGGCGCGCATGCGCCGTAGATAGCGGTACAGTCTTTTTTGCAAATATCTCCGAGACTGTGTAGGTCTCGGAGATATTGCAAGCATCTACAGGTAAGCCTTAATGTAGGCTTACCTGTAGGTGCTTGTACACATTTTGGGTATACAACCACTTTAATGTTTTACTTCTATCTGGTGGTTCTATTTACTCTCACTTCCTGTCCTGCTGACAAGGTTTTACCAGAGAGGAAGTGAGGGGAACTCTTCAACAGCCTAACATGCAGAAAAAAATAAACTGTATCTGTTGCTTTTAGCGAATTGCCCTTACTTCCTGTCTGATGTAGCTGTGTCGGGACAGAAAGAGAGGGTTAATCTCTCCAAAACAGATACACAATAGAGGGTCGCCCTGGGACTTTATATGAGGTGGTCACAGTTAGCCACTGAGTAGTAGCAGCAGTATAAATATTTATTAAAATAGATGTACATACATAAATATTGTAACATAATAGCTCAGCCAATGGATCAGCACATGAAGAAGATAAAATAACCAAAATTGATACAGACGTAATACATGAAGTATATACATATGCAGGCATCAGAATAACCCGACGCGCGTTTCGCGAGATCAAAGCTCGCTCATCAGGGGTGGATGCGACTGAGATGTATCTGAATAAACAAAAAAATATATCACAGTGGTGAATGTATAAACAATGGTAGAAGGGGCCAAAAAGGTCGGCCTGTACTTACCAATGAAAAAAAAAACCAAGAGTGTCTATCGTTGAACCCCCAATGGACGGTAGCAGCAAGAGTCTGGCACGGGAGCTGAGGGGGAGAAGATGAACACGGGTGTCCCCGGGGGGAGCGCCAGACGGCAGACATGGCATGGGTGAGGTGTATGGTCCTAATTGTCCAGTCATGACCGAAATTGTTGGCACCCCAGAAATTTTTCCAGAAAATGGGGGAGGTTCAATGATGTTTTGGGGTTGTTTTGCTGCCTCTGGCACTGGGTGCCTTGAATGTGTGCAAGGCATCATGAAATCCGAGGATTACCAAAGGATTTTGGGTCGCACTGTAGAGCCCAGTGTCAGAAAGCTGGGTTTGCGTCCGAGATCTTGGGTCTTCCAGCAGGACAATGACTCCAAACATACGTCAAAAAGCACCCAGAAATGGATGGTAAGAAAGCGCTGGAGAGTTCTAAAGTGGCCAGCAATGAGTCCAGATCTAAATCCCATTGAACCACTGTGGAGAGATCTTAAAATTGCTGTTGGGAAAAGGCACCCTTCCAATAAGAGAGACCTGGAGCAGTTTGCAAAGGAAGAGTGGTCCAAAATTCCAGGTGAGAGGTGTAAAAGCTTATTGATGGTTATAGGAAGCGACTGATTTCAGTTATTTTTTCCAAAGGCTGTGCAACCAAATATTAAGTTAAGGGTGCCAAGAATTTGGACCAGCCCATTTTTGGAGTTTTGTGTGACATTATGTCCAATTTGCTTTTTTTCCTCCCTTTTTTTGTTTTGTTCCAATACACACAAAGGGAATAAACATGTGTATAGCAAAACATGTGTTACTGCAATACTTTTCTGTGAGAAATACTAGATTTTCTGGAAAAATTTCTGGGGTGCCAACAATTTCGGCCATGACTGTATGTCTCAATGATTTGCCAGAGATAGTAAGATGAACAACAAGTAGTATAATGTAATTATATATGAGAGCATATATACTCTGACATAAGTATGTGTATCAGGTGTTCATTAGGGTTGAGCGGACCCGAACTGTGAAGTTCGGGTCCATACCGAACTTTTGGGTTTTTGGGTCCCGGCCCTGAACTCGAACAATTGACTGTATGTTCGGGTTCGGGTCCGGTGCTCGTCAATATGCATGTAAACTTGCGCTTGTTTCCCCATGCTTAGAACTGTCCCTGCACAAAGTGTAATTTCTGAAGGAAAAAAAGTAATTTAAAACTCACTCTCGGCTATAATGAATTGTCGGCTCCCGGCAATACATAGAAAAGTCATTGATTAAAAAAAAAAAGAGCGCGGGGGTTCTCCCAAATTCAATTACCAGGCCCTTCAGGTCTGGTATGGATATTAAGGGGAACCCTGCCGCAAATTAAAAAAAAAATGCGTGCGGTTCCCCCAAATATCTATACCAGGCCCTTTAGGTCTGGTATGGATTTTAAGGGGAACTCCACCCCAAATAAAAAAAATGGCGTGGAGTCCCCCTAAAAATCCACACCAGACCCTTATCCGAGCACGCAACCTGGCAGGCCGCAGGAAAAGAGGGGGGGGGGACGAGAGAGCGCCCCCCCTCCTGAACCGTACCAGGCCACATGCCCTCAACATGGGGAGGATGTCCCCATGTTGATGGGGACAAGGGCCTCATCCCCACAACCCTTGCCCAGGACCTGATGGGGAACTTTAGAAGGGGCGGGTCTATTCATTTAATACACTGCGGAGGCAGTTCCCCATCAGGTCCGCTCAGGCTCAGCCAATGACTTCTCGTTTGGACAGCGCTGGACATCGGGATCACTGCAGGACACTGGATTTCATCGCTGGAATGTTTTTTTTTATTTTTTATTTTTTTATTTTTAATAAAGGACTTTTCCAAGGTGTGTGTGTTTTTTTTTAATTTTTTACACTTTCTTCGTTAAATGGTAGGGGTACAATGTATCCCTTACCAATTCACATAGGGGGGCCGGGATCTGGGGGTCCCCTTTGTTAAATGGGTCTTCCAGATTCCAATAAGCCCCCCACCTGCAGACCCCCACAACCACCGGGCAAGGGTTGTGGGGATGAGGCCCTTGTCCTCATCAACATGGGGACATCCTCCCCATGTTGAGGGGATGTGGCCTATTATGGTTCAGGAGGGGGGCGCTCTCTCGTCCCCCCCTCTTTTCCTGCGGCCTGCCAGGTTGTGTGCTCGGATAAGGGTCTGGTGTGGATTTTTAGGGGGACCCCCACGCTATTTTTTTTATGTTTGGCGCGGGGTTCCCCTTAAAATCCATACCAGATCTGACTCCACGCCTTTTTAAAAAAAATTTGGGTGGAGTTCCCCTTAAAATCCATACCAGACCTGAAGGGCCTGGTATGGATATTTGGGGGAACCGCACGCATTTTTTTTTAAAATATGCGTCAGGGTTCCCCTTAATATCCATACCAGACCTGAAGGGCCTGGTAATTGAATTTGGGGGAACCCCCACGCTTTTTTTTTATTTTTATCAATGACTTTTCTATGTATTGCTGGGAGCCGACAATTCATTATAGCTGCGAGTGAGTTCTAAATGACTTTTTTTCCTTCAGAAATTACACTTTGTGCAGGGAAAATTCTAAGCACGGGAAACATGCACAAATAGTCCTCAGAAGTTCGGGTCCCCATTGACTTCAATGGGGTTCGGGTTCGGGGTCAAGTTCGGGTCAAGTTCGGTCCCGAACACAAACTTTTTTCCAAAGTTTGGCCAAACCCGAACATCCAGGTGTCCATTCAACTCTAGTGTTCATAAATAAGCAAAGTAGACAAAGATTATTATAAAGTTATTAGTATGGAGCATTGCATATACTGACCTGATCCAATGTTGGAGCAGACAAAGAGACCATGGGTGGATATGTGAATCCTAAAAAGGTGTATTTTATCAAGGAAATCAACCCCTATAATAAAACAAGGAAAAGGATTTTGTAAAATAGGTGTTGTGAATAAAGCAAGGGAGTGTGGGATAAACAATTAAAGCACCAAGTGAGTGCTGGAGTGGTGAAGGTGCATTTATCTTGATATAAATTAGCTAAACTAAAATGAGGATCTCAGTGGTGTGCATGATGGTGATGGGTTGAAGGAAGTGATCACAGCCATGTCTGCCCCTGACATTTATCCCTGAAGGGGGCCGGTCCGTTTTCGCTCCCAATGCCATGTGAGGATGGAATAGTGAGCCGACGCAGAAGTGTCAGCCGCCAAAGGGAGTGCGCATACGCAGTGACCTCCCGTCCATCCAAGGTGACATGCTGCACTGTCAGTGGGTGACACCACAGCCGCGATTGCCATCCACTGGGTGTAGGAGCGTGGTGCCGATATGCAGGTGGCCCCCCCACCCCCACACACCACCCGTGGAGCGAAGGGGGGGCAGCAGGAGACAGAAGCCTCCCTTTGCAAATCGCAGCTTCCATGTCAAACAAACACCGCCAATCACCAGCAGGAGACAGCAAAGGACACAGGGGCCACAAAACATCACCCCAGTAAAGGCAACATCAGAGGCTAAGCCATGTATATAAAATAGTATGAGTATGTGAAACACAGTGGCTGGTAGTGACAGCAGGCCAGTTTTTGGGCTAAATGGGTGTCTTCCACCTGGGTTCAATGCAATGAGAATATATAAGGTCTGCAGTCACCAGTGATACACCTCCATCCCTATATACATATACACAAAAGAGGGTTGCCCTGGGACTTTATATGAGGTGGTCACAGTTAGCCACTGAGTAACAAGAGTAGTAGGGGCAGTATAAATATTTATTAAAATATATTTATATACATAAATATTGGAACATAATAGCTCAGCCAATGGATCAGCACATGAAGAAGATAAAATAAATAAAATTGATACAGACGTAATACATGAAGTATATACATATGCAGGCATCAGAATAACCCGACGCGCGTTTCGCAAGATCAACGCTCGCTCATCAGGGGTGGATGTGACTGAGATGTATCTGAATAAACAAAAAAATATAACTCAGAGTGGTGAATGTATAAACAATGGTAGAAGGGGCCAAAAAGGACGGCCCGTACTTACCAATGAATAAACCAGAGTGTCCATCGCTGAACCCCCAATGGACGGTAGCAGCAAGAGTCTGGCATGGGAGCTGAGGGGGAGAAGATGAACACCCCCAATAGCAGTGATCTGACAGGATTTCTAATCCTTTCCTGCTCCAAACAAAACTAATGCCGCGTACACACGATCGGTTTTTCTGATGAAAAAAGACTGATGGACTTTTTTCATCGGACAAACCGATCGTGTGTGGGCCCCATCGGTCTTTTTTCCATTGGTATAAAAAATAGAACCTGTTTTAAATTTTACCGATGGAAAAAAAAACGATAGCAAATTACGATCGTCTGTGTGGAACTCCATCGGACAAAAAACCCACGCATGCTCAGAATCAAGTCGACGCATGCTCAGAAGCATTGAACCTTATTTTTCTCGGCTTGTCGGAGTGTTTTACGTCACAGCGTTTTGGACGGTCAGAATTTTGACTGATGGTGTGTAGGCAAGACTGATAAAAGTCAGCTTCATCGGATTTCCGATGGAAAAATCCATTGGATTGTATTCCATCGGAAATCCGATCGTGTGTACAGGGCATTAGACTTTTTTACTGTTATAAACACAGATCACTTTATTATCCCTGTGTTATATGCATTGATTCATTAACTGAATGTGTTAATTATCTGGAAATAAAGCCTTGATATAAGGCTCTTACCATTTGGTGTATTTGCACTGAGTGTACAGTAAAGTCATGTGGTCCAACAGGTAGGTATTAGAGATGGAAATGCCTTTTTTTCTTTTTAAACTAAGTGTGAAATATGTTCTTGTGGAATATGTTCTTTTACTATAATAAATAATATATCTATGATATGGTATTCAAACTATATAACATTAAGACCTTAATGAAAGATTTTGAAGACTTTATGTAAAGTCTTAAATTATTTTGATGTTTTCTCAGGTGAAGACAAGCACATCTTGGAATGCAATTCAAGTAACACTTTACTTGTTCTCAAACAAGAGAAATGTGCATTTCTGCCACTAGGCAGAAGAAAGGCTCCAGTTAAGTTTGCCTACAGTTGGGCAAACTGTACCTCCTACAGTTGGGTGATTGTTTGATACAGTGGGTGATGGTTTCTGTCCTCTTGGGCCTAATTGACAGGTAAGAGGGTAAATTTGTCTGACAAATTATTTTATCTTTTTAACCTTCAAATGATTCATATTAGTGTTCTCCACCATCACAGCACAATGTTTACCTAAAGTCTGGTCAATATATTTAATTTTTTTTCCTAAAATGGTGAGACCACATCGAGAGTTTGGAAACATTTTCACAGTGCTATTTCTGCTGAGAGCAAAGCTTTGCAAATATTGTGAGAAAAAATATTATTTTACAAATGCTACAAGGATGACAAAACACACCCTTGCATGCCAGAAGTGCCCTAAAGACAGAAAAAAATTATGAAATTAAATGATAGCCAGGGAAAGACACAATTAGAGGAGACAAGGAATCTGCGTACCCCGAAAAAATGGATGAAAAATGAAGGTTCCCCATGGGGCTTTGGACAGCGAAAATAGAAGAGTGAGCGATTGTTATAGAGTGATATACACCGTTTATTATAACATGAAATTAATATACAATATAAATAGTGAAACATGTTTACGATCTGAAGATACAGTACAATTCCACAATAAATGTATACAAGCAATTATGTACAACATTACATTGCATATAGGCTATATGATGTGCGTTTCTGACGCGTTTCGACCTGTGTATGGTCTCTTCAGGGGGATAACATGACTTCTAGAAAATACACATTACATATATTAGAGATTAGTTGAACATGTCATGTATATAAACACATAGGTAAACCAGAATATATTATTTACCGTAAAAATGTGGAATAAGTATTGGAGTGACCAAGATTGATGCAGGTAATTGACAAATCCAAAGGGAGCCTCACGGGTGCTGCTAAAACCCAAAAAGGGGGTGGAGACACCCAACCCGATGGGCTTACAAGGAGCCACACTGTAGACGCCCTCCAAGAAGACGGGGGAGCCGATGCCTGCAAGGAGCATCCAATTGTTAGCCATATATTAGAGAAAGTATAAGTAATAATAAATGCTAGCATATTATTGCTAGAATGACAGTTTATCTGTTGAGTATTATTTGGGGCACATATAGGGAAGAAGGGCTGGCGATGAAGATATAAAATGTAGGGGAATGTGGGTCAAAACAATATGGACCATGTCCTGTTGGAGTATCTATCCAATAAAGCAGGGATATGCAATTAGCGGACCTCCAGCTGTTGCCAAACTACAAGTCCCATGAGGCATAGCGAGACTCTGACAGCAGCAAGCATGACACCCAGAGGCAGAAGCATGATGGGACTTGTAGTTTTGCAACAGCTGGAGGTCCACTAATTGCATATCCCTGCAATAAAGAGTGTAATTTTCTTAGAGTGATATATTGTAACTTGGTGAGGGGTCAAGGTATGTGATCCAAAAACAGTGTAATTGGGAATTCGTTAGTGATAAACACATCCCGCTGGATGTTAACCGAGCAGGAATGCAGTGTGTGTGTTTGTGAAGGGACCAACTAATAAATAAAATAAAATAAAATATAATAGAGTAAAATTAAAATGTCGGGCCTTGTATGATATGCCTGAATATATATGCAAATGTGTAAATATGGTTGAAAATGGATGATAATAACCAAAATAATAATGAAGGGGTGGCGAAATACTACAAGTGATCAAGTGTGCAAAATAAGAAGGATGAAAAAAATATTGAAAATCAAATGAGTAGTGCATGTGAAAAAGTAGTTACCTGGTGCAGTGATGCAATTAATGTGGACTTGTAGACAGAGCTTGCAAAGCTTGTTTAGTGTTCAAGCCTGACTGCTGGTATGCAAGAAAGGTATAGGCTTCTATTATCCATGGAAGAGAAGCAAGTGCCGTCCGTCCTGGACTGCCTGGAATCAACAAGTGACTCATAGGCATCCAGTCTTTATATGTGCCTGTAGGCGTGGCAAATGGACTGAGCAACCGCAGGCACCAGGCAAATCCCCGCACCCCGGAGACATGGCGTGAGGGCCACTAGGTGGGCGGCCCTTGTGTGGCTCCCTCGGCGTTCCGGAAGGCCAGAGGGCCCCGACCACTGTTGTCCTCCCCGTCGCAAACCACGTGACGTCATGACGCCGTGCGCACGCCGAGGTCTGGAGCATGCGCACTTCGCCGTAGAGGTCCGGAGAGGAGCACGGGACGCCGCCGGCAAGGGAAAGCTCACGACGGCAGCCGAGGAATCGCGATCATAGCCAGAGCAAAAAGGGGGGTACTGAAGATGTTCACGTCCCCTTACCTTGCCGGGAAGCCGAAAGGGGGCCAGGATGCACCACCATGGGAAAAGGGCGCGAACCGGACTCCCAGGAAATGCCAACCACCATAGAGCCATGTTACATAGGATGGTACTTAAATGTGTAATATATAAGAAAAATTGAAAAATGTACTAAATAAGTGTATAATAAAATGAGCAATAATTCTATGCATTATAGTTTAGAGACCTAGATAGTGTGATGATTCCATAACCTGGAAGAAACCCCTGTGAATGTATTCCAAAACAAATATCCTTAAAATATTTGAATATCATGCAAAGCATGGACTCTGAAATAGATGTCTCCTGATGCATGAAAAAAGAGGGAAAAGGCAATTATAGTCTGATCTCCCCAAGATGGGTATCCCGTCTAGTACGTGAGAAATACCCTGAATGTCACCCCTGAATTGTTATCGAGGGTGCTAGAGTGGAAAGTGCAGGGGTTTAAGAGGATGGCAGAAAAACACACCACTAGGAATAGTCTCCAATGTGTCATAAGGGGAAGGGGTGTTTAGCCACCCGAAAAAATGTTAGCCAGGGAAAGACACAATTAGAGGAGACAAGGAAGCTGTGTACCCCGAAAAAATGGATGAAAAATGAAGGTTCCCCATGGGGCTTTGGACAGCGAAAATAGAAGAGTGAGCGATTGTTATAGAGTGATATACACCGTTTATTATAACATGAAATTAATATACAATATAAATAGTGAAACATGTTTACGATCTGAAGATACAGTACAATTCCACAATAAATGTATACAATCAATTATGTACAACATTACATTGCATAAAGGCTATATGATGTGCGTTCCCCGACGCGTTTCGACCTGTGTACGGTCTCTTCGGGGGGATAACATGACTTCTAGAAAATACACATTACATATATTAGAGATTAGTTGAACATGTCATGTATATAAACACATAGGTAAACCAGATTATATTATTTACCGTAAAAATGTGGAATAAGTATTGGAGTGACCAAGATTGATGCAGGTAATTGAAAAATCCAAAGGGAGCCTCACGGGCGCTGCTAAAACCCCAAAAGGGGGTGGAGACACCCAACCCGATGGGCTTACAAGGAGCCACACAGTAGATGCCCTCCAAGAAGACGGGGGAGCCGATGCCTGCAAGGAGCATCCAATTGTTAGCCATATATTAGAGAAAGTATAAATAATAATAAATGCTAGCATATTATTGCTAGAATGACAGTTTATCTGTTGAGTATTATTTGGGGCACATATAGGGAAGAAGGGCTGGCGATGAAGATATAAAATGTAGGTGAATGTGGGTCAAAATAATATGGACCATGTCCTGTTGGAGTATCTATCCAATAAAGAGTGTAATTTACTTAGAGTGATATATTGTAACTTGGTGAGGGGTCAAGGTATGTGATCCAAAAACAGTGTAATATTAATTTCATGTTATAATAAACGGTGTATATCACTCTATAACAATCGCTCACTCTTCGATTTTCGCTGTCCAAAGCCCCATAGGGAACCTTCATTTTTCATGAAATTAAATCATGAGCATTATAATGAAAGTGCAAAAAGCTTTTCCCTCCAGATTTCTCATCCCAGAAACACTATTTCTGCTGCTTCTGGATCATCACATAGTGTTTTTTCACCAGCAACATCTTCAAGTAAGAAAGTGACGCAAAACACAAATTTGGTTTATTTACTGAATAAGCTGTACTTTTATTTCAAACATAATACTTTTATATACACCTCATTTCACATCCCCAGTCTAATAAAATGACCACCCATTTGCAAAACTACTCCACACTGATTTTTTATTAATTTTTCCCCAAATTTTCATTTTTTATAGAAAACAACTGGGAATTGTTTTTTTTCCTATGGCTTCAAAATCTCTGGAAATTTACATCTCTAGTATTGCTTTTGAATATCAATATAACTCCTTATAATCCTGCAAGACAGAACACAAGCCAAAGTTTATTTCCAACTCATTTAAATGATCTTCCTTCCTGTATTTAGCTTTGCATTGCTTCCAAACTGTATTGTTTATCTGATGTATTCTCATTTTTTGTGATAAACTTTTATTTCAGAGGCACGTGTTTTTATTGCTACCATAAATCCTACAAGGTTTTATGTTGAAAGCTGGCAAAATTAAATGTACTTTACAATATTGATGGAGCCTGGAGCTCAGTAACTGGCTGTTCATCATGTAATAATTTGACAACCTTGCTTTAATTATTTGTTTCGTGTTTGTTAAAAGGAAACACAAAAAAATTGTTTAATTTAACCATTTCCCGCCCAGTCAATAGCGAATTGACGTCCGGGAAGTGGTTGCAATATCGATACTGGACGTCATATGACGTCCTGCAGGATAATGCCTTGCGCGCGCCCGCGGGGGCGCGCATCGCGGTGATCGGGGACGGCATGTGTCCCTCGGACACAGCGCTTCCCCGATCACGGTAAACAGCCAATTTCATTGGCTGTTTACCATGTGATCGGCTGTGTCAAAGTCACAGCCGATCACCTGTCAAAACAAACTCGGCGGCGCGCTCCGTGCGCGCCGCCACAGGCTTGGAGAGCGGGGATCGGGGAAGGCGAGTGTCCCTTGGACACAGCACGTCCCCAATCAGAGTAAACAGCCAATGAATTGGCTGTTTACCACGTGACCGGCTGTGTCCAATCACAGCCGGTCACAAATGTAAACAAACTCCACAGGAGTTACTACCTGATCCCTGCTCTCTCCTCACACACCGATCTGTGAGGAGAGAGAAGAGATCAGTAAGTTAGCTCAGTGTAGTTTGTCTACATAAGTTTACAGTGCACAACACGCCCCCCCCCCCCATAAAGAGGACCTGTCACACAGCCCAGCACATCAATCAGCCCAGCCAATCAGCCCATCTGTCAATCAGCCCATCTGTCAATCAGCCCATCTGTCAATCAATCAGCCCATCTGTCAATCAATCAGCCCACCTGTCAATCAATCAGCCGATCTGTCAATCAATCACCCCACCTGTCAATCAATCACCCCATCTGTCAATCAATCAACCCATCTGTCAATCAATCAATCAGCCCATCTGTCAATCAATCAGCCCATCTGTCAATCATCTGTCACAGGCCCACCTCCATCGGTACCGCCATTGGCACCGCCACACAGGCTACCAGTACCGCCATCGGTACCAGTACCACCACCAGTACCGCCACCAGGCCCAGCATCTATACTGCCACACAGGCCCGCTACCAGTATCACCACTAGTGCCGCCATCGGTACCACCACCAGTACCACCACCCGTACCACCGTCGGTAGTGCCACCACCACCTGTACCACCACCTGTACCGCCATCGGTACCATCACCACCCGTACCACCACCACCTGTACCGCCATCGGTACCACCACCACCCATACCGCCATCGCTACCACCACCACCCGTACCGCCACCTGTACCGCCATCGGTACCCGCCGCCACCACCACCACCCGTACCGCCATCGGTACCACCACCACCTGTACCGCCATTGGTACCACCACCACCCATACCGCCATCGGTACCACCACACAGGCCCACCACTAATACCTCCATCGGTACTACCACACAGACCGCCACCACTACCACCAGCAGTACCATTACACAGGCCCACCAATAAGCACTGCCATAATGTCCCAAAGGATTTACACACCTGAGGAGGCATATGCCATTCTTGCCATGTCGGATGATGAGAGCAGCGGGGAGCTCCCATTATCCGATTCTGGTTCGGAATACGAGCCAGTGGAGGATAGTGGCTCAGAGTCCGAGTCCCCGGAGGAAACCGTCCCTCCCAAAAGAATGCGATCGGCACCAAGATCAGCACCAAGATCAGCACCAAGATCAGGAGAACTGCCCACCACCAGCAGCGCCATACCCCAGGAAGAGGAGCCCAGTACAAGCAATGGAAATGCACGCCCAACCCGAAGAATCCAGCCCCAATCCTACCTTCCCGATGCCCTGGCAAACCCCTTATGGTTGCCTGCCAACTCAGGATCCGCTATCATCCCCCCTTTCACCGCACAGCCAGGTGTGCAGCCCGACACTACAAATTTTTCTAAATTTGATTATTTTTGTTTATTTTTCCCACAAGATTTTCTGCAGAATATAGTGGATCAAACAAATCTGTATGCATCCCAATTTATTGCTGCCAACCCCGATTCTTCCTACGCCCGCATGTTCCAGTGGCGGTGTCTAACATTGGAGGAATTTAAATTATTTTTGGGCCTTATGTTCAATATGGGGCTTACAAAAAAGAACGAAGTCCATTCATATTGGTCCAAACGCCCCATCCAACACATGCCCATATATTCCGCTGTCATGTCCAGGAAAAGATACGACATGATTATGCGCTTTCTCCACTTCAATGACAATTCACAGTGCCCTCCCCGAGATCATCCCAACTACGACAAATTGTACAAGATACGCCCCCTAATCAATGCCTTTTCCCAGCGATTTGAAGAAGTTTTCATCCCAGACCAAAAAATTTGTGTGGACGAGTCCCTCGTACATTTCACCGGCCGACTGCAGTTCAAGCAGTACATACCAAGCAAGAGAGCCAGGTATGGGTTAAAATTAAATAAATTATGTGATCGAGCCACTGGATACGTCTGCAAATTCAGGATCTACGAAGGCAAAGACTCCCAGCTCCAGCCCCGTGATTGCCCAACATATATTGGAACCAGTGGGAAAATTGTCTGGGAGTTGGCATACCCCCTGTTCGGAAAAGGTTACCATTTATATGTTGATAATTATTATACCAGCCTGCCCCTTTTTCGCCACCTTTACAGTAAACAAACCCCGGCCTGTGGTACCTTCAAAACAAACCGGAAGGGATTCCCACAAAATTTATTGACAAAAAAATTGCGACCTGGAGAATCGGCATCCATGAGGAACGAGGAGGTGTTGGCCATGAAGTGGAGGGACAAGAAAGATGTCCACATCCTCTCTACGATCCACAATGACACCATGGTGGAGATCCCAAAAAACGCGGCTCCATTGTAAAGCCTGAATGTGTCCACGACTACAATTTGTACATGGGGGGGGGTGGATTTAAACGACCAGATGCTACAGCCCTACTTATCAACCAGAAAGTCCCATTATTGGCACAAAAAAGTTGCGTTTCACCTGTTTCACATGGCCCTTTTTAATTAGTTTGTCTGCTACCAAAAAGCAACTCAAAATCACAGACTCCACTACCTCCAATATATCGAAGATATCATCGATGCCCTCATTTACCAACAAGATCCCGCCCCAGGAAGCATTCGCTCTGATAGTGTGAGTCGGCTTCACGAGCGACACTATCCCTTTAGCATCCCCCCACAGAATCTGGAAGAAGACGCCAAAAGAAATGCCGTGTATGCAGCAGAGGAGGAGTAAGAAGAGACACCAGCTATTATTGTCCCGATTGTCGCTCCCAACCTGGCCTGTGCATCGGAAATTGCTTCAAAAATTATCATACATCCATTAGTTCCCCTTATTATTAACAGACTGCCATTTCCCTATTTGCCTGCTACCATGTTACTAACTACCTTCCATGTTAATTAACTGACCCTGGCCTGTTTACCGACGATGCCTCTGCCTGCCGATTTAAACCACGTTTCTGACTTCCACGTGTACCGACCTTGGCCTGTTAATTGACCATGTTTTTGCCTGCCACTTGGACTGATCTTTTGGCCATTTACTTTTAGTACACAGGGGTCTCACATATGTGAGGGGCTTCAGAATAGCGTTCTGAGTAGAGAAAACCAGTTTTTCGTTTTCTGTGCTCCAAGAACAGGGTCTGGTTGCCCGGAGGCTTCAAAGCGATTTGGGTGGGAGAAGCCTCTACCCCTGTCCCCCTGACCCTAAGCTTGATGGTCTTTCCTGCTGCCTGGACCAATAATTTGGCTGTGCTGACCATATTACTGCCTGTAATGACCCATGACATTATGGACCATGTTTCTTCCTGCTGCTTGGACCAATACTTTGGCTGTGTTGACCATATATCTGCCTGCTGCCTCTACTGACTTTGGACAGCATTTCTGCCGGGACACCTCTGCCTGCTACCTGGACCTGTGCTTTGGCTGTGCTCTGGCTGTGCTGACAGTATCTCTGCCTGTGCAAACTATGGACAGTATTCCTGCCTGCTGCCTGGATGATTGCTTTTGCTGTCGCTGACCTCATCCCTGCCTGCTGCCTGGACCGATGCTCTCCTCTGTGGACCACTGCACTTCTAAAACCACAGGTAATCTTTTGTTATTTGGTATGTACCTGCTATGTGTTAGATATATGAAGGGCCTTCAAAAATGTGATCGGTAGTCAGAAAATGATATGTGCAATTAATGCTGCTAGAATGCCTGGAGGTGCTACTTGGATGTTGGGCCTCTGTATGTGGCCAGGCTGTGTAAAAGTCTCAAACATGTGGTATCGCCATACTCAGGAGGAGTAGCAGAATGCATTTTGGGGTGTAATTTTTGCTATGTACATATTATGTGTTAGAAATATCTTATAAATTGACAACTTTGTGTAAAAAAAATGCATTTTAATTTTTTCTCCACATTTTCCAAAACCTTCTGGAAAAAAATGAACCGTTCAAAAGACTCATAATGCCTCATAGATTATACGTTGGGGTGTGTGCTTTCAAAAATGGGGTCATTTTGTGGAAAATTCTATTGTCCTGGTGCTCCAGGGCCTTCAAAATTGTAATAGGTGGTTGAGAAAGGATATGTGCGATTTATGCTTGTAGAACGCCTGAAAGTGCTACTTCAATGTTGGGCCTCTGTATATGGCCAGGCTGTGTAAAAGTCTCACACATGTGGTATCGCTATACTCAGGAGGAGTAGCAGAATGCATTTTGGGGTGTTATTTTTGCTATGTATATGCTATGCGTTAGAAATATCTTATAAATTCACAACTTTGTGTAAAAAAAATGCATTTTCATTTTTTCTCCACATTTTCCAAAACCTTCTGGAAAAAAATGAACCGTTCAAAAGACTCATAATGCTTCATAGATTATACGTTGGGGTGTGTGCTTTCCAAAATGGGGTCATTTTGTGGAAAATTCTATTATCCTGGTGCTCCAGGGCCTTCAAAATTGTAATAGGTGGTTGAGAAATGATATGTGCGATTTATGCTTGTAGAACGCCTGAAAGTGCTACTTCAATGTTGGGCCCCTGTATATGGCCAGGCTGTGTAAAAGTCTCACACATGTGGTATCGCTATACTCAGGAGGAGTAGCAGAATGCATTTTGGGGTGTCATTTTTGCTATGTATATGCTATGCGTTAGAAATATCTTATAAATGGACAACTTTGTGTAAAAAAAATGCATTTTCATTTTTTCTCCACATTTTCCAAAACCTTCTGGAAAAAAATGAACCGTTCAAAAGACTCATAATGCTTCATAGATTATACGTTGGGGTGTGTGCTTTCCAAAATGGGGTCATTTTGTGGAAAATTCCATTGTCCTGGTGCTACAGGGCCTTCAAAAGTGTAATAGGTGGTTGAGAAAGGATATGTGCGATTTATGCTTGTAGAACGCCTGAAAGTGCCACTTCAATGTTGGGCCTCTGTATATGGCCAGGCTGTGTAAAAGTCTCACACATGTGGTATCACTATACTCAGGAGGAGTAGCAGAATGCATTTTGGGGTGTCATTTTTGCTATGTATATGCTATGCGTTAGAAATATCTTATAAATGGACAACTTTGTGTAAAAAAAATGCATTTTAATTTTTTCTCCACATTTTCCAAAACCTTCTGGAAAAAAATGAACCGTTCAAAAGACTCATAATGCTTCATAGATTATACGTTGGGGTGTGTGCTTTCCAAAATGGGGTCATTTTGTGGAAAATTCCATTGTCCTGGTGCTCCAGGGCCTTCAAAAATGTAATAGGTGGTTGAGAATGGATATGTGCGATTTATGCTTGTAGAACGCCTGAAAGTGCTACTTCAATGTTGGGCCTCTGTATGTGGCCAGGCTGTGTAAAAGTCTCACACATGTGGTATCGCTATACTCAGGAGGAGTAGCAGAATGTATTTTGGGGTGTAGTTGCAATTATGCATATGCTGTGTGAGAGAAAAAAACTGTTAATATGACCAGTTTGTGTAAAAAAAAAAAAAAAAAATTAAATTTTCCCAAGAATTGTGGGAAAAAAATACAACTTCAAAAAACTCACCACGCCTCTTAGTAAATACCTTGGACTGTCTACTTTCCAAAAAGGGGTAATTTTGGGGTATTTGTACTTTCCTCGCTTGTTAGTGTCTCAAGAAATGAGATATGCCTTCAGTACATCAGGCGTGATCAGATGTGATAAATTTTCAGTGATTGCCACCATAGTTTGTAGACTCTATAACTTTCACAAAGACCAAATAATATACACTAATTTGGGTTCATTTTACCAAAGATATGTAGCCGTATACATTTTGGCACAAATTTATGAAGAAAAATTACTTATTTGCAAAATTTTACAATAGAAACTAAAAAAAAGTGTTTTTTTTTTTAAAAAATTGCTGTTTTTTTGCTTATATCGCAAAAAATAAAAAACCCAGTGGCGATTAAATACCACCAAAAGAAAGCTATATTTGTGAGAAGAAAATTATAAAAATTTTGTTTGGATACAGTGTAGCATGACTAAGTAATTGTCATTCAAAGTGTGAGAGTACTGAAAGCTGAAAATTGGTCTGGGCGGGAAGGTGCATAAGTGCATGGTATTGAAGTGGTTAAAGTTACAAAACATGAAAAAAAAAAAACACCAGCAAACTTGCACAATTACACCAAACGTGTCTTGAATTTTCCAGAAAACTAATAGTGCACTTCCTGGTGTGTGAGGGTTGCCTAGGCACTCTGGTAGCTGCAGGCTCATAGTTGTATATCTGCACTGGGAATCTAAAGGTGGCCTTATAAAATGTTTTTAATATGCGTTTGATTATCTGATTGTTAGAGGGGTCAAATTGATGTTGGTTTTCAACTGATGAGAAAATTTAAAGGAGCAAGATGGAAAAATTTTCTTGAACAGACTACCGTATTTATCGGCGTATAACACACACTTTTTCCCCCTGAAAATTTGGGGAAAATCACGGGTGCGTGTTATACGCCGATAGCGTACCTCGGAGGAGAAGGAGGGGGACGGCTCTGACGTCACACACGCGTCCCGCCTCCGCCACCGGCATTGGGCCAGTATTCTGTCAATGACAGGAGCTGGTCCAATGGCGATGGCGGAGGCGGGACTGTGTATGTGACTGCCGACTGAGAGCCAAGTACTGTAAACAGAAGATGACGGCTCTGTGATTCCGGCGGCGCTTGTCCCCCTCCTGATTTCCTGCACTGCATGAGAGATGGTGAGGCTGCAGATAGGCATCAGGCTGCATTGGATAGGCACAGATCAGGCTGCAGATGGGCACAGAGGCTGCATTGAGGCTGCAGATGGGCATCAAGCTGCATTGGATGGGCGCAGATCAGGCTGCAGATGGGCACAGAGGCTGCATTGAGGCTGCAGATGGGCATCAGGCTGCATTGAGGCTGCAGATGGGCACTAATCAGGCTGCATTGATTGGCACTGACCATTATTTTGCTTCAAAGTGATATGACAATTTTTTTTCCCTGAAACTTCCCTCTTAAATTGGGTTGCGTGTTATACGTCAATAAATACGGTAATTTCTAACAGTCAATATGGTTTTTGTTTGGGTTTTGTCCATTCACTCTAAAATCGAATGTTAAAAGCAAACATTTTTTAACATTTATTGTGTCATTGAATGTACTGATGGGAATATTGGTATGAAGATCTACTAGTGTATGGCCAGCTTAAGTTTCTGCTGCCTCTGACTGCTAGTATCAGGTGGTTTGGAGTGGGATTTTGTAATGTCTCTAGCTCTGTCTCTACCAAGCTGGCTGGCTCCACACCGAAACGCAAAGTACAAAACAAGGCATGGTAAGTCGATAATGGGGAAAAGATCAAGGAGACCACAGGTGACTAGTCCTTCACCCTCTGCCTGCCCTTTTTGGGCACAGCTTCTAGAGTTCTGTTCCTCTTCATGACCGGGCCATTGTTTGCGATACGGCACTGCGTTGCTTTAACTGACAATTGCGTCGTGTGACACTGTACCCAAATAAAATTGATGTCTTTTGGTGGTATTTGATCACCTTTGGGGTTTTTATTTTTTGCGCTATAAACAAAAAAGATTAACAATTTTGAAAATACAATATTTGTTACTTTCTGCTATAAAACATATCAAATAAAAAATAAAAATAAAATCTAAGTTCGTAATCAATTTGGCCTAATATGTATTCTGCTACATATTTTTGTTAAAAAAATCCCAATAAACGTATATTGATTGGTTTGTGCAAAAGTTATAGCGTCTACAAACTATGGCATATATTTCTGTAGTTTATTTTTTACTAGTAATGGTGGCGATCAGCGACTTATAGCGGGAGTGTGGCGTATAATTTTTTTGGGGACCAGTGACACTAATACCGTGATCAGTGCTTAAAATATGCACTGTCACTGTACTAAGGACACTGGCAGGGAAGGGGTTAACATCAGGGGCCGTCAAAGGGTTAAATAGGTGCCTAGGGAGTGCTTACTAACTGTGGGGGAGGTGCTTGTACTATGGGAAGGCAAAGATCTGTGTTCCTGATTTGCAGAAACACAGGATCATTACCTTCCCTACTGACAGAATGGCAGCCTGCTTTGTTTACATAGGCAGATTGCCATTCTGCTTCTCTCCCGAATGATTGGCGGGTCCTGGCAGACATCGAGTCCCCTTGACCCGCTGATTGGCTCCCGCAGTGTCCAATCACAGCGGGAGCGGGTCACCGGTGACGTGCGTACCCCAGACCCGGAAGTGCAGGATGACGTATAGGTCCGTGATTCTGCACAGGAGAGCCGCCTTGCCGCCGTATATATGTACAGTATACGGTCGGCAAGTGGTTAAATATTATATTTA
Organism: Rana muscosa; assembly: GCA_029206835.1. Classification (NCBI taxonomy): domain Eukaryota; kingdom Metazoa; phylum Chordata; class Amphibia; order Anura; family Ranidae; genus Rana; species Rana muscosa. The sequence goes on from JARGYO010005626.1 coordinate 90,369,990, forward strand.
TTTTCACCTGTTTTTCATCTTTTGTTGCAGCTCAGTACTGCTCATCCTCCGCTACCTTTTTGCAACTACATTATGTCCATATGTACTCCTATGTTGGTGGCAAAGCATTTCTCTGGTGAACAGTGGAATATAGCTGTGTATTGTGTATTAAAATGGCCACTTGAAGCCTCTATCAGAAGCCTGTGTTTTATCATGACTATGCTGGAACTAAATTGGGAGGTAGGTCGTCACCCTATTATAGGAAGGCTGACTGAATAAATACCTTTATGGCAGGATAACCATGTATTTTTTAATGAAAGCTGTCAATTTAAATATTTTAAAAATTTATTTTGAAATGACATGTTATATGAGATACAAACAATTGGGTATACATATGCCTAAACAATACCTTGTGTAGCGGCCTCACCCTCGCTCCATCTTTATCGGTTACACACCAACTCATGTCTAGGGGTTCCTGGGTTGTGAGAGTGAGATGCGCCACGGCCCATGTCCTCCCCATTGTAGTAGGGAGGTGAAGGCCACTTACTGATGTTTCCTCGGGCCGGTGTGTTCTGTGAATGCACTGAGTCTGTAATTGCAAGCTCACCAGCCTCCCCTTTGCTTCCAGTAACTGGAGTTCACACACCGGAGAAAGGTCCAACACTTGTTTATTTGACACTCCAATACGCAAAGCACAATAAACAGTTCTTTCGCAGCAAACTGGTTGGGACCTATAACCTTGCCAACGGTGTGGGCGAGCAGATCGAGGCACTTCCTAAAGTTTAAGTTCTATGCCACTGTACTATGACCAGCGGCGCCTAAGCCAATCCGGCTGTTACAGAACAGGAAAGCTGGGGTCTCTTCCAGCAACCCCTATGAACAGCAATGGAGCCCTCTTCGATGTGCTGTGGCCCCTATCAGGGGGATGTGTCCCCCCAAGAGAGTTCCCAGAGGCCCACTGTCACCGGGTTGGTGCTGCTCCGGGTCTTCAGTGGGTAACCTCTCTGGCCTCCTCACCTCAGGTACGAGTCCCTCCGCTCAGGGACCCTCGGACAGTCCACCCTAGCGGGACCCAGTCGAAGGTACTGGGCCCCAGGCCTCCTCGATAGTACCTCACCCCAGGCTAAAGGTGCCTGGGATGGACGCCAACATGACTCCGGACCAGGCCATGGGCACCTGGACCAGACTCCTGGATCTCCAGCACCCAGGCCTAAGGGCCCTGGGTGCGGACCGCAACCCTCCTCCTCCGAGGACCTCCTTCTCCGCCAGACGACCTCGTGGTAAGGGCGTCTCCCCCTTTTATCTCCTCCCATCAACGGCTCGGCGGGTTCCCCGCCCCAGCCATACCATCTCCGAGAAGGGACAAAACAGGGAGCACTGCAGGAGATGATTCTACCTGAAGCCTGTGGGTACCCCGCCACCCACAGGCAAAGGAGAATACTACATCCCCCAATCCTCCACGAAACAAAAAGGGGTCTGAACCCTAACACAATTATACACCTGGGTCACACTATTCCCCAGGTGTATCCCATCAATTTGAAGACCCCGCTACACTTGTTTTAAGAAACATGGTTTCACTATTATTATTATTATTATTATTGTTACAGTATTTACAATTTTTACTAATCAGAATATCATATGGAATGTCTAGGAGGCTTTAGAAGTAATGCCTCCCTAGTTCACATCAGCTACCTAATCTTATTCAAGAGAAATGTATTTTTGTTTAAAGTAGTTGTAAACCCTTATATGTATCCAGTGAAGTGATGCACAGAGATGCAACAAATCCATCTAAATAGGTTGCACCTTTTTATCTTCAGCCTTTTCTTCTCTACATCCATTCAAAGTGTACACTTTGCACAGCATCTCTGAGCTCAGCAGGAAGTGGGCAGGGATCTGATGTCACACACTGCAAAGCACAGAGAGGAGAGCTGAGTGTAACCTGAGACTCCCCACCCTCTACACAGCACATAGGGAAACATGCACAGCTGAGGCTGTTAGTCACAGGCTGTGTGCCGGAGCTCCTCTCCCTTGTCCCCTGGGATTCAGTGGTGTCAAATCTACTTGTCAGACGAGACTCATGCAGGTAGCGGAGGGAAGAGAGAGCAGACAAAAATGACATGCTTTGGATGCAGGCAAGTACACACTACAGAGAAATATGCTTTGTTTGTATTTCATTTTAAGAGGTTTACAACCACTTTAATTTTCGAAATTTGTGTATTTGAAGTAAACAAAGGAAAATTAAAATTTTAGTAAAAAAAAAAAAAAAGCCCTGTTTGTATCATGTCAAATGCATCATCTGACGTAGAACGCCAATCTAACCTATCTAACAAAGCATGCACTGATGTTCCAAGCATATAGCGCATTCCTAGTGTTCAGAGTGAATTGAAACACCAAAAAAAGCGTTTGTGCCCCAATGTTCAACATTCTACTTAAAAAAGCTAAAAAATATATAATGTAACCAGTACAGGTACAATGTGCATTCACCAAGCAAATAATCAGATCGTTATAACTGGAACAATCATTCTAAGGCCTTTTGCACACTGCAGCTTGAAAAAGCTCAATACAGCTTTCTTTTTTTTACTGAGTAAAAATACAGCCCATTAATAGTAATGTGCCTATGCACACAGGCGGGTAAACAAGCGGCGCACATTCTTCAGAATTTTTTTTTTTTAAATCTGCTTTTTTAGTCAGTAATTTACGCCTCATTCGCGTAAATGCACTCAAATACGTACGAATGCGCACAAATGCACGCAAATGACCATTAACATATTGTGAAGAAGGGGAATGCAAGAATACGTTTACGCGCATTTGCGCGGAAATGCACAAACGCATATACGCAAAAATGTGCATAAATACGCGCAAATACATACAAAGAAAAAAAGTCTGAAAAAGTAGATGCTCAAACAGGAGTATCATGTGCAAGAGGCCTAAGTAGCAGCATAGGAAATTGTGTTAATCGTGGCAACAGTGGGCAATACATATTCACTGTAATACCCTCAGCATAGAACTTGTATTATGTATCCTATATCTGATAGCATTGTAAGCCCATAGTAAATATTTTAGGAATAGGATTTGGTATCTTGACCCCTTCAATGTGCTGGCATACATGCATACCTTGTATACATGCTTTCCTTAAACTATTATAATAATAATACTATTATAAAATAATTTCATTTTTACATATTATTTAAAGTGACAGTGACACTAAAGCTTCGTTTTTTTTTTTAAAAACCAAACATGTCATACTTACCTCCACTGTTCAGCTCGTTTGGCACAGAGTGGCCCCGATTCCTCGTCTTCTGGGGTCCCAAGGCGGCTCTCGCGGCTCCAACCCCGCATTAGATAACCCCCTCTGGGAAGCGCTCTCCCGAGGGGGTTACCTTGCGTGCGCGCTCCCGAGTCCAGCATTCGGCGTCCAATGCCCAATGCCAGACTTGGCCCCGCCCCCTGGCGCCCACGTCATTGGATTTGATTGACAGCAGCGGGAGCCAATGGCTGTGCTGCTATCAATCTATCCAATCAAGAGCTGGGAAACCGTGGAGAAAGCAACAGCGGGGACACGCCCACGGGCATTCGGGGCTCAGGTAAGTAAAATGGGGGGGTGCTGGGGGACCGGCTACTGCAAGGTGTTTTTTCACCTTAATGCATAGGATGCATTAAGGTGAAAAAACATGAAGGTTTACAACCCCTTTAACTCTACGCAGTCATCAGCATGAGGTCAGGATGTTGACTTTGCAGATTTTATTGGAATTCAGCTGAGCTCCCCTCCTTGACTCTTAGTACCAAAGTCAGCTAGGCTAATTAAAGCTAAATAAGGAGCAAATATTAAAATGTTATTTGCATGCAAAAACATAATAATTTACAACTGAAAATGCAAAGTCTATTCTTGCCTGGTTCATACTGCATGAATATTTGGGACTTATTACTGCATAGACCATTGTCATTTGCATATTTAAAATTTGGGAACTGCATATACAGAGATGTTGATTTACTACAGGAATCAAAACTATTCTTTGCAAATAAGATGAAGCGGTGTTCACGTCAATCATCCAATCATGTACTTGCAAAAATCCTATTTTGTAAATCAATTCACACAGGACTGGGTATTTAACCACTTGAAGACCAGACTCTTTTTCTGACATTTGTTGCTTACAAGTTAAAATCAGTATTTTTTGCTAGAACATTACTTATAACTAGGGATGAGCTTTATGTTCGAGTCGAACATGAGTTCGACTCGAATATTGGCTGTTCGCCCGTTCGGCGAACAGCGAACAATTTGGGGTGTTCGCGGCAAATTCAAAAAGCTGCTGAACACCCTTCAATGGGAGAAATTTAAAGTGCTAATTTTAAAGGTTAATATGCAAGTTATTGTCATAAAAAGTGTTTGGGGACCCGGGTCCTGCCCCAGGGGACATGTGTCAATGCAAAAAAAAGTTTTAAAAAGGGCCGTTTTTTCGGGAGCAGTGATTTTAATAATGCTTAAAGTGAAACAATAAAAGTGAAATATTCCTTTAAATTTCGTACCTGGGGGGTGTGTATGATATGCATGTAAAGTAGCGCATGTTTCCTGTGCTTAGAACTGTCTCTGCACAAAATGTAATTTCTTAAGGAAAAAAAGTCATTTAAAACTACCCGTGGCTGTAATGAATTGTTAGTCCCGGCAATACAGAGAAAACTCATTGAAAGTCATTGAAAAAAAAAATGCATGGGGGTCCCCCAAAATTCCATTAACAGGCCCTTCAGGTCTGGTAGGGATATTAAGGGGAACTCTGCGCCAAAATTAAAAACAAAATGGAGTGGGGTTCCCCAAAAAATCCATACCGGACCCTTCAGGTCTGGTATGGATTTTAAGGGGAATTCCACGCCAGAATAAAAAAAAATGGCACGGGGTCCCCCCAAAAATCCATACCAGACCCTTATCCGAGCACGCAACCTGGCAGGCTGCAGGAAAAGAGGGGGGACGAGAGAGCGCCCCCCCCCCTCCTGAACATACCAGGCCACATGCCCTCAACATGGGGGGGATGTCGCCATGTTGATGGGGACAAGGGCCTCATCCCCACAACCCTTGCCCGGTGGTTGTGGGGGTCTGCGGGCGGGAGGCTTATCAGAATCATTTTTTTTTATTCTGGCGCGGAGTTCCCCTTAAAATCCATACCAGACCTGAAGGGCCTGTTAATGGAATTTTGGGGGACCCCCACGCATTATTTTTTTTTATTCTTCAATGAATTTCAATGGCTTTTCTCTGTATTGCCGGGACCGACAATTCATTACAGCCACGAGTAGTTTTAAATTACTTTTTTTCCTTTAGAAATGACACTTTGTACAGGGACAGTTCTAAGCACGGGAAACCTGCACTGCTTTACAGGCATACTATAGACACCCCCCAGGTATGAAATTTAAAGGAATATTTCACTTTTATTGTTTCACTTTAAGCATTATTAAAATCATTGCTCCCGAAAAAAAAGGCAGTTTTTAAAACTTTTTTTTGCATTGATACATGTCCCCTGGGGCAGGACCTGGGTCCCCAAACACTTTTTATGACAATAACTTGCATATTAACCTTTAAAATGAGCACTTTTGATTTTTCATGTTCGTGTCTCATGTTCTGGTGCGAACCGAACCGTGGGATGTTCGGCTCATCCCTACTTATAACCCCCAAACATTATATATATTTTTTTAGCAGAGACCCTAGAGAATAAAATGGCAGTCATTGCAATATTTTATGTTACACTGTATTTGCGCAGTGGTCTTTCAAACACAATTTTTTGGAAAAAATACACTAATGAATAAAAAAATAAAAAAAATAAAGTTAGCTTAATTTTTTTGTATATTGTGAAAGATGATGTTAGGCCAAGTAAATAGATATCTATTTGTCATGCTTTAAAACTGTGCACACACTCGTGGAATGGCGACAGACTACAGTACGATAGTTAAAAGTCTCCATAGGAGGAGCTTAAAAAAATTGTAACGGTTACCTGTTTAGAGTTACAGAGAAGGTCTTGTGCTAGAATTATTACTCTCACTCTAAAGATCGCAGCAATACCTTGCATGTGTGCTTTGAACAATGTTTACATTTGCGGGCGCAACTTACATATGCGTAAAATCTTAAGGGCGCTTTAAAATCATTTTTTTTCTTATTTATTTTATTTTTGTTTTTACACTGTCCCTTACATTTATTTTTTATTTTTTTATCACTTTTATTGCTGTCACAAGGAATGTAAACATCCCTTGTGACAGTAATAGGCAGTGACAGGTACTCTTTATGGAGGGATCTGGGGACCCTAAACCCCTCCTCTGCACTTGAAAGTATTCAAAACGCCAAGCCATTGGCCACAGAGAGCTTCCAAAGCATCAGAGGGATCTCATTGTTAAGGGGAAGAGTACAAAATAATTTTGAAGGCATTAGATATACCATGGAACACAGTGAAGACAGTCATCATCAAGTGGAGAAAATATGGCACAACAGTGACATTATCAACAACTGGACGTCCCTCCAAAATTGATGAAAAGACAAGACAAGACGGAAACTGGTCCGGAGGCTGCCAAGAGGCTGGCAAGTACTGGCTGTGTGGTACATGTGACAACAAAGAAAAACATCCAGGCCTGGCTAAATTTTGCAAAACACATCTGAAGTCTCCCAAAAGCATGTGGGGAAATATGTTATGGTCTGATGAAACCAAGTTTGAACTTTTTGGCCATAATTCTAAAAGATGTGTTGCACAAAAACAACAATGCACATCACCAAAAGAACACCATACACACTGTGAAGCATGGTGGTGGCAGCATGATGCTTTGGGGCTGTTTTTCTTCAGGTGGAAAAGGGCCTTAGTCAAGGTAGAAGGAATTATTAGGAGTTCCAAATACCAGTCAATATTGGCACAAAACCTTCAGGCTTCTGCTAGAAAGCTGAACATGAAGAGGAACTTCATTTTCAGCATGACATCGACCCAAAAGCATACATCCAAATCAACAAAGGAATGGATTCACCGGAAGAAGATTAACGTTTTGGAATGTCCCAGCCAGAGCCCAGACCTGAATCTGATTGAAAATCTGTGGGGTGATCTGAAGAGTGCTGTGCACGGGAGATGCCCACGCAATCTGACAGATTTGGAGTGTTTTTGCAAAGAAGAGTGGGCAAATATTGCCAAGTCAAGATGTGCCATGCTGATAGACTCATACCCAAAAAGACTGCTGTAATAAAATCAAAGGTGCTTCAACAAAGTATTAGTTTAAAGGTGTGCACACTAATACAACCATATTATTATTTGTATTTTATTTTATTTTTTACTTCCCTCCATCTAAAAGATTTCAGTTTGTTGTTCAACTAAGTTGTACAGTTTATAGGTCACATTAACCACTTGCTGACTGCCTCACGTACATATACGTTGGCAGAATGGCATGGGCAGGCAAAGCAACGTCTCGACGTCCGCATGTGTCCTGCGATCGTGTCACGGAGCGGCAGAACGGGGAGATGCAAACTATGTAAACAAGACATTTCCCTATTCTGCCTAGTGACAGGACACTGATCTTCTGCTCCCTGTTATCGGGAGTAGTGATCACTGTCATGTCACTTGTAGCCCAGGATCCCCACAGTTAGAATCACTCCCTAGGACACACTTAACTCCTTCCTCACCCCCTAGTGGTTAACCCCTTCCCTGCCAGTGTCATTTACACAGTAATCAGTGCATTTTTATAGCACTGATCGCTGTATAAATGACACTGGTCCCAAAATAGTGTCAAAAGTGTCTGATGTGTCCGCCGCAATATCACAGTCACGATAAAAAATCAAAGATCGCCGCCATTACTAGGAAAAAAAAATTTATAATAAAATGCCGTGAAACTATCCCCTATGTTGTAGACGTTTTAACTTTTGCGCCAACCATTCAGTATACGCTTATTACGATTTTTTTTTACCAAAAATATGTAGAAGAATACATATCGGCCTAAACTGAGGAAAAAAAATGTCTTTATATATTTTTTGGGGATATTTATTATAGCAAAAAATATTGCTTTTTTTCCAAATTGACGCTCTTTTTTTTGTTTATAGCGTAAAAAATAAAAACCGCAGTGGTGATCAATTACCACCAAAAGAAAGCTCTATTTGTGGAGAAAAAAGGACGTCAATTTTGTTTGGGTGCAACGTCACACGGCCGTGCAATTGTCAGTTTAAGCGAAGCAGTGGCGAATCACAAAAAATGCCCCGGTCATTGGGCAGCCAATTCTTCCGGGGCTGAAGTGGTAAAGGTGGAAAAAGTTCTGAAATGATTTATCTTTGTCTCATTTATTTACATCACAGAAACCTGACATTTTAACAGGGGTGTGTAGACTTTTTATATCCACTGTATATATGTATATGTAGCGGGTATTTGAATTTAGGGGAGGCATCTGGGTGGTAGTGTGACCCAGATGCACTGATAGTTGGGGAATTTGGGACCATTTGTTGTTCATGGAGGACTCTGGTGGTGTGAGGTTCCCTGCGGCCTGTGGGTGGCACTGTCGCCCTGGGCCGGGGTTGAGCCTTTGCTGCAGTGCTGTACCCTTTTTGTCCTCTTCCGGCGGTTGTACAGCGGGGCGGGGAACCTGCTGTGACGCTGGGGAGAGGAGATAAAAGGGGACGGACGCCCTGAACACGGAAAAACTAAAAAAAACCCTTGGAGGTGGGACTTTAAAAGTGACTGACAACACACAAACGTATATCAAAAATATAAATTTAATTAATGGGTACAAAAATTACAAAAACAATCTGATGTAGAACACATGGATAGGATACAGATCCACAAGACTGTTTACATTCATAAAGAGAATTTTTTTTGACATTTATGGTCAGACCCGACAGCTGTTTCGGTAGACCCTTCTTCGGGGGATTTGTAGACATAAAAATCAGAAGTTGTCTATGGAGAGACAGATTCCGTTAAATACGTGATTATAGTCAGAATAAACATACAGTGATTTAGATACATGAATAAAAGTAATAAAAATGAAGATAAATATTTGCTTACAACACGGGGTTCAGAGTCGGAGGTCAGAGTCGCGCCCAGGCACCTTCAGCCTGGGTGCCGGCGTTCCAGAGTTCCGGGCCCAGGTGCCTTTGACCTGGCCGGAGCGGGAGATGGAGTCCATCCCAGGCACCTTTAGTGAGATACTACATAGTTGCCAACAGTCCCGAATTTCCCGGGACAATCCCGAATTTGAGACCCTCATCCCGGAAAGAGCTTGTCCCGAATGAATTCCCGGTATTTTGTGTTTGTCCCAGGAAAATCGGGAATGTTTTGGACAAAAACGGTCAGCGGGCTACAGAAACATGGCCGCCGTCACCGCCGCAAGGTGCCTTTCCTCGTGTGTTCAGTGGAGAGGGGAGAGGCAACCAATCGGCTTCCCTGTTCAGTGTACACTTAAACCGATTGGCTCCTCCTACTCTCCACTGAACACATCTTGTGGAGTTTTCTCTGCGGCTGCCGTGTCGGTGTTCTTCCCTCTGAAGTGCGGTCCCTGTAAGCTCTGCATCAGACACCAGTGTGCGGGGAGAGGACCCTTCGTTCTGGGATTATGTACACAGCCCAGATACTGAGAAGTGGAGAAGGATCCGGAGCGCCTGTGTGTATGGTGCCCAAAATGAGGGTACGTCATGTCTTCTTCTAGGACTGAGCTCTGGGCTCATCCCAGCAATCCCAGTGTGTCCAGTCCTGTGTGCTGTCCCTGGAGGTAGGTGGATGATGTCCCCATCCAGAGATCTCTATGATCATCATCCCCATGTAATGTAGGTTAAAGTGTGCTGTGTCCTCCTGGTGACATATGACATGTCTGCTGTCCTAGGTATGCAGGGATGTCGGTGTTACAGCCCAGGCCAGCGATGTATGTACAAAGGGGGGGCAACTATGTACAGGGGGGTATTAACTATGTACAGTGGGGGTATGTACAGGGGGGGTATTAACTATGTACAGGGGGGGTATGTACAGGGGGGGTATTACCTATGTACAGGGGGGTATTAACTATTTACGGGGGGGTATATAAAGGGGGGGTATTGACTATGTACAGTGGGGGTATGTACAGGGGGCGGTAGTAACTATGTACAGTGGGGGTATGTACAGGGGGCGGTAGAAACTATGTACAGTGGGGGTATGTACAGGGGGCGGTAGTAACTATGTACAGTGGGGGTATGTAAAGGGGCGGTAGAAACTATGTACAGTGGGGGTATGTACAGGGGGCGGTAGTAACTATGTACAGTGGGGGTATGTAAAAGGGGCGGTAGAAACTATATACAGTGGGGGTATGTACAGGGGGTGGTAGAAACTATGTACAGTGTGGGTATGTACAGGGGGCGGTAGAAACTATGTACAGTGGGGGTATGTACAGGGGGCGGTAGAAACTATGTACAGTGGGGGTATGTACAGGGGGCGGTAGTAACTATGTACAGTGGGGGTATGTACAGGGGGCGGTAGTAACTATGTACAGTGGGGGTATGTACAGGGGGCGGTAGTAACTATGTACAGTGGGGGTATGTACAGGGGGCGGTAGTAACTATGTACAGTGGGGGTATGTACAGGGGGCGGTAGTATCTATGTACAGGGGGGTAGTATCTATGTACAGGTAGTAGCTATGTACAGGGGGGGTAACGGGGGTGTTACTATGTACAGGGGGGGTAACTATGGCTCTGCTTGGGACACTGATGCAAGGACTGAGGCTGGGGACACTGGTGTAAGGACTGAGGCTCCGCTGGGGGCACCTGATGTAAGGAGGGACTCTGCTGGGGGCACCTGGTGGCAGGCGACGTGGCAGGTGACATGCTTAGGGGTCCCACTGATTCGGCAATATGAGGAGTTGAATGATTTCATTTTATATTACAATGCAATAATAGAAATAATGCGCTTCAATCATCCTGACACCATAACAACCATGATGCCGGGATGATTGAAGCGCCAAGAACAGGTGTTTTGGAGTATCTTTATCTGCCGATTTTGTTAAACTTTCTGGAATACACATATTTCTATTGTGGTGTAGGATCTTCCTTCCTTCCTTTCTCCCTCTCGGACTCTAACCACGCCCATTTAAGCCACGCCCACTACGGTGCATAAACCACACCCATTTTTCGCCGCAGCGGGTTGCGCGCGCCACATTTTTGGGTGAGTTCATGACACACCTACAAATGAATGCCCCGCCCCCTATTTATAACAAGGAAAAAAGTGTCCCGGATTATTTTTTTTCAATGTTGGCAACTATGGGTACTATTGAGGAGGCCTGGGGCCCAGTACCTTCGACTGGGTTCCGCAAGGGTGGAGGAATCCGAGGGGGCCCTAAAGCCTTGGGTGCCCGAGTCTGAGAGGCCAGTGAGCAGAACTTCTCCAGATAGTCCGGTGCAGCATTCACCGGTGACGGAGGGGCCTCTGGTAACTCTCTTGGACGGATGTCTTCCCTCTGATAGGGACTGCGCTTAGCGAAGGTAATTCACTTTCTGTTCTACACAGTCGGTGGCAGCGGCTGTGCGCCATAACCGTTGTTGACACCACAATGGTTAGTTCTATCTAAGGATTGTGCCTCTACCTACTCCCCACCTATACTGAACTGTTCTTTGGGTCACAACCTGTCTGTGCTAAATGACGATATATTGCTATTGGTTGGAGAATAAATACGAGTTGGACCTTTTCAGTGGTGTGGAACTCCAGTTACTGGGAGCAAAGGGGGTCATTTACAGAAAAGACTTGGCTCTGCGTTATGCACACAACCTAATGGTAAAATTGGTTCTGGCCTTCACCTTTACACATTAGAGGACATGGGCCGTGGTGTATCGCATCCCTCCTCCCATACTCCCCCCTAGACGAGACAACAAGCCGAGAAGAAGAAGGGGTGAGAGGGGTGAGGTCGCTACATATATATATCACTCTTATAATCACATGGTATGAAACTCCAATTTTATATACATTATATATATAGAGAGATGTATATCACTCAATATATCACGCAGAAGCATGACAGAAATGTGTATGTTTTGCTCATTTCTCTTATTAGTAATAACGATACTTGTTTTACGCTAAAAGCTGTAATATAAAAAGTTATTTTCCCCTCAGCCTTGTTCTACTGCAACCCGCTACGCACGCGGCAACTCGTGTGATCTGAGCGTAAATTATGAGACTTGCCATAATGCCATTAAAATTGTCAGCAGTGCACTTCGGTCCAATCTGATGTATTAAGTACTTATAATTAGATATAATTAGCCATTTCAAAGGCAACTGAACTCCTGGAACAATGGTAGTGTATTTAGAAAAATAGTCATCAGTTGTATGCACTGCACAATCACATTTGCATACATAAAAGGTTTCTTTTTCCAATATTGTTTTCTTGCCCGTATTATTGCTGTTCACATATTGCCCTGAATGCCATTAGCACTTAAGAGCACCGGAGCTGCGGGGTCAGGCTAATATGTCCATCAACTCTAGAGTTCGGTCTCCAGCAGAGGTAATCAGCTAAGAGCTTGGGGTAGGTGTTCTCTGCTTATGATATATGTTAATAAGTGATGTGATCCAGCCCAGAATAACATTTGGATGCATGTCTTTCAAAAACAGCAGGGGAGGAATAGCAGAAGACAGGTGTAGGTGGCACCAACACCTACGTTATAAATCTGACCCACAAACCCAAAATTGTGTAAATAGTTCATTTTCTGTTTATTTTAATGTTGAATTCTAGACAAATCGCTAAATGCACAGATGCCTTACACACATGTGAGCTGTTTTAGCTACCCAAGGATTTTCTGTGTCTGTCCATCAAGTCCTGACATTTACCGTATATACTTGAGTATAAGCCGACCCGAATATAAGTCGAGGCACCTAATTTTACCACATAAAAATGGGAAAACATATTGACTCGAGTATAAGCCTAGGGTGTCCATCTGCATGCCTCACTTTGCCTCACTGTGTCCATGTGCATGCCTCACTGTGCCAATACCTCACTGTGTCCATGCCTCACTGTGTCCATGACTAGACTGACGTTTAACATGGGAGTCTATTGAAGGGGTTCCTGGTTTTGAAAAATCGGTGCTCCCTGGCCGTAGGTCTCCCGGACAACAAACTTTGAACACTTGTAGAGGAAGAGTGGGGCTACATGTGTGCCAAGTTTGGGATCCAGGGGACCTACGGCCAACCGGTACCGGGTCCCCAAAATCTGGGAGATCAGGCGCAAAAAGGTGACTCGAGTATAAGCCGAGGGGGGCACTTTCAGCACAAAAAAATGTGCTGAAAAACTCGGCTTATACTCGAGTATATACGGTATATAGTCCAGTGTGGCAGGGCAGACGACCTAAACTTTCTCTGCTGCAGTTTAGTACCTCTTTTAGGTCTCCTCCAGTCTATGACTAGAAAGTGAAAGAAGAAACAGTAGACTGAAGTGCTCATATCTCTTTCCTCCTGTCAGCATGCTCCGTGTGCTACTTCACCCTCCCACCGTCTGAGCTCTGCAGTGCAGGGCTAACACCAAGTTGAATTTAGGTACCGTATATACTCGAGTATAAGCCGAGTTTTTCAGCACATTTTTTGGTGCTGAAAATGCCCCCCTCGGCTTATACTCGAGTCACCTTTTTGCGCCTGATCTCCCGAACTACCAGCCAATCTTGGCACACATGTAGCCCCACTCTTTCTATACAACTGTGCAAAGTTTGTTGTCCGAGGCACCTACGGCCAGGGAGCACCGATTTTTCAAAGCCGGGCACCCCTTCCATAGACTCCCAATTTAAACGGTCATTTCTCTGGTGATTTTGGGGACCCGGTACCGGCCGGTCGTAGGTCCCCTGAACCCAAAACTTGGCACACATGTAGCCCCACTCTTTCTATACAAGTGTGCAAAGTTTGTTGTATGGTGGACCTACGGCCGGAGAGCACCAATTTTTCAAAGCCGGGCACCCCTTCCATAGACTCCCATGTTAAACGCCAGTCGAGGCATGGGCACAGTGAGTCATGGGCACAGTGAGGCATGGGCACAGTGAGGCATGGGCACAGTGAGGCACAGTGAGGCATGCAGGTGGACACCCTAGGCTTATACTCAGGTCAATAATTTTACCCATTTTTTTGTGGTAAAATTAGGTGCCTCGGCTTATATTCGGGCCGGCTTATACTCGAGTATATACGGTACTTACACTTCTTGCATTTAGTAAATCCATTTAAGGATTCATTAATAAATATGCAATATTTGTCATCAAATGATGTGTAAATGACTCTCTAGTTATAGGATACAGATTTCTAAGTATATAATTATTAAAAACCAATGATGGAGACTAATACCTATACAAACAATGTTTGTATGGAATAATTAAAAAAATGCTTATATAATCATCCCCCTGAAATGATTAAAACACTATACAGTTTTATTGGTTACTCATATAAAATAACCCTGATCTGAGAGGAAAATCAGGCAGGTTTTTATCGCATGCAGTTCCAATGCAGGTCTGGATGAATCACTAGCCTGTCTAGCCTGTCTGTTTTATCCTATGGCACGGGCTGGCAAATGGGCGTTACTGTATGTCCCTTTGAATTTGCCGCCTAGCGGGGGCGCCCGTGGCCGTCGCGCGCAGCGGGAGCGTGCCCGCGGGTCCCGCAAACTTGATGTTCGGGGGCGGACCGCGATCGTGGCACGGAGAGGCAGAACGGGGAGATGCCTATATAAACAAGGCATTTCCCTGTTCTGCCTAGCAACATGACAGGGAGCTACTGCTCCCTGTCATCGGGATGTGTGATCTCTGTCATGTTGTAGTGAGACCATCCCCCTTACAGTTAGAATCACTCCCTAGGACACACTTAACCCCTTGATCACCCCCTAGGGTTAACCCCTTCCCTGCCAGTGTCATTTACACAGTAATCAGTGCATTTTTATAGCACTGGTCACTGTAAAAATGACAATGGTCCCAAAATAGTGTCAAAAGTGTCCGATGTGTCCGCCATAATGTCACAGTCCCAATAAAAATCGCAGATTGCCGCCATTACTAGTAAAAAAAAAAATAATAATAAAAATGCTATAAATCTATCCCCTATTTTGTAGACGCTATAACTTTTGTGCAAACCAATCAATATACACTCTTTGCGTTTTTTTTAACAAAAATATGTAGAAGAATACATATCGGCCTAAACTGTGGAAGAAATTTGTTTTTTATATATTTTTTGGGGATATTTATTATAGCAAATAGTAAAAAGTATATAAAAAAAAAAATTTAATTGTCGCTCTTTTTTTGTTTATAGCGCAAAAAATAAAAACCGCAGAGGTGATCAAATACCACCAAAAGAAAGCTCTGTTTGTGGGAAAAAAAGGACGCCAATTTTGTTTGGATACAACGTCGCATGACCGCGCAATTGTCAGCTAAATCGCCGCAGTGCCGAATCGCAACAAATGCTCTGGTCAGGAAGGTAAATCCTTCTGGGGCTGAAGTGGTTAAACAATATGTAATCAACATTTCACATTCCTGATATGTGCTTGCTGTACCATATACTTGTTTGAAAAATAATCCTGTTCTCTTTGTATTGCTTCCTTTGTGTGAACTCCCTGGTGTTCCTGCCAGTCCCTTTTCTTTCCTATTAAAAATGGACCACTCTAAGCAGGAGAACAGACCGTGGTCAGTTCTCTAACTATGCTAAGAACTCAGTGTGCTCTCCTTTAGTGATTAGACTTGTCCATACACACCCCCTCCCCCTTTCCCTGCACAGCCATTCCCTAGGAAGATCAGTGTGCTGCTTTTTCTCCTCCTCTAGCTCCTGTGCAGCTGAGAACAGAGGGAATGTGATCAATAATAAAAAAAGAGAAAAAAAGGTATTGGTAATGTTTTTTTTCAAAAATCTATACACAAATGCTTTGCCTTTCAATTATTTTTTAAACTGAATGGGTTGTTTTATAAGGTGAGGGTTTACATATACTTTAAATATACTATGTCAAGCATATGTCATGCCTCATGTCAAATCACTGTCCAAATCTTGCCGCCTCAACCTCTGCAACATCTCCAAAATACGCCCCTTTCTAACCAATGACACAACAAAGCTCCTGATTCACTCCCTGGTCATCTCTCGCCTCGATTACTGCAACTCCCTCCTCATTGGCGTACCTCTGCATACTCCTATATCCCTTCAATCCATCATGAATGCTGCTGCCAGACTCATCCACCTTACCAACCGTTCTGTCTCTGCTACTCCTCTCTGTCAATCCCTCCACTGGCTTCCGCTCACCCAACAAATAAAATGAAAATACTAACAACTACCTACAAAGCCATCCACAACTCTGCCCCCAGCTACATCACTGACCTAGTCTCTAAATACCAACCTAATTGTTCTCTTCTTTCTTCTCAAGACCTCCTGCTCTCTAGCTCTCTCATCACCTCCTCCCATGCTCGTCTCCAGGACTTTTCCAGAGCCTCTCCAAGCCTATGGAACTCCTTACCCCAATCTGTCCATCTATCTCCTTCTCTATTAGCTTTTAGAGGATCCCTGAAAACCCTCCTCTTCAGAGAAGCCTATCCTACCCACACCTAACAACTGTATTTTCATTTTTTGTCCATCTGATCATCCCCCACAGCTACTATCCTTTGTTCCACGTGACCCTCCCTTCTAGACTGTAAGCTCTAACGAGCATGGCCCTCTGATCCCTCCTGTATTGAATTGTATTGTGACTGTACTGTCTTCCCTGATGTAAAGCGCTGCGCAAACTGTTTGCGCTATATAAATCCTGTATAATAATAATAATAATAATATAAACATAATAATTAATTAGGGCCTATTCACATTCTGCGTTGTGTTAACACAACATGCTATTGTGTATTAAGGTGCATTATGGTGCATTAAGATGCACTGCACTAAGGCATATATATCCTTTAAAAAGGTATGTTTTGGGTGTGTGCAATGAGGCAATACGCAGTAAAATGCTAATTTTACCACTTGTTACTGCTACACCCGGGTCTAAATGAGCCCTCAGTCTTTATGAAAGTTTTTTTAAAGTACATTTTAGAATGATCCATCTTTTTTAAGACAGTCTTAAAACCCAAAAGCAAACATTTATAATATTGCAGTGTACCATTTCTTCGATGGCTGTATTTATTATTTTATTCTATCATTTTTCTGCATGCGTTCTACAAGGGCACAAAAAAACAATTGTTCTCTATGTACCCTGTTCACACCGTGCAGATTTTTTCTATGCAGGAATCTGCAATGTGTATACAGTTTTCTGCATGGAAAAAAACTGACATGACATCAACAATAGTGTGAATAGGGCACATAACTGATGCGCATGAAAACTGATGTCATAAAAACTGTTGTAAACTGATGTAAATATTATGTCTCTGAAACTGAAATCTGCACGTTTTTCCCATCAGTTTTCATGCATGTATGGTGTGAACGAGCCCTTATACCGAGTACACACAATAGGAATTCCCGATGAAAAAAGTCCGATGGAGTCCGTTGGGGTTTTTCATCGGAATTCCATCGGAATTTTCAAATAGAACCTGTTCTATTTTTTTCCGCTGAAATTCTGTCGGAATTCCGATGGGAGTTTGGTCGGAAATAGGTCCGATCATGTGTACGGGGCATAAGGCCCCTTTCACATGGGCTTTCTGATCAGATCCACCTGTCATTTTTTCAGGCAGATCTGATCGGACCCTCCATTTACTCATAAGACCCTGACATGTCCACTGACACCCACTGCTATTCAATCCGATCCTGTCTGTGAAATCCAGATTATTGGTGACCCTATTTTCCATCCATCCGTCTGGCGGATTGGATGGGAATCGGATGAAAACAGAAGATGGTGCATCCCATAGAGGAGAGCAGGACTCTGACTCTGCATGGTGAGCGGAGACAGACCTGTCATCCGCCGGCTCAGCAGGGATCAGGGGGTTGGACCCCCCATGTGTAAGGACCCTTAAAGTGTGTTCTCCCTTGCTTTAGGCTCCTAGTGAGTGGGAAAGACCCTTCCAGTTAGTAGAACAGTCAAGCATCTGTTTGCGCATACCTGACTGAATTCAGTATGTTGCTCATGCACTGTTTGCCTGATCCCGAAGGAGTGCAGCTAATGATACATAAACTCTGGCCTTTCTGCTCACTGAAAAGGTAATTTCTTGTAGCTAGGAGCCATGGAGGGACCAAAAACAAGCATGACACCACAGGATGAGTCTAGTGGAGTGATGCAGGAAAAACAAGGATGTATTTCTGGACAGCCGTACTCTTGAACAATAGTTGCCTTTATTAAAATGAGGACAGCACTACAAGTCACAGCAAACAAAAACCTTGGACAGCTGTCGCGTTTCACACTATATCTAGTGTTTTGTCATATCTAAACACTAGATATAGTGTGAAACGCGTCAGTTGTCCGAGGTTTTTGTTTGCTGTGACTTGTAGTGCTGTCCTCATTTTAATAAAGGCAACTATTGTTCAAGAGTGCAGCTGTCCAGAAATACATCCTTGTTTTTCCTGCTTTGCTGATTGCATTGTCTGCACCTGAGATCTCTGTGGGTGGATCACCACCAAGGTTTCCATCTGTAGATGCTATCTTCCTTTCCCCTTCTAGGGGAGTGATAGCTAAAAAAAAAAATGCCTATGCTTTCCCCCTTTTGCTGAAATAATAGACATGTGCACACTGAAATATTTCGTTTCGGAATTTCGTTTTCGTCCGAAAAATAAATTTATTTAGTTACTCCCGAAATTCGTTTTTATTTATTTCGTTTTTCGTTAGAAATTGCATTCGTCCGAAAATCTGAATTAATTAAGGTCGAATCTGTCATTGAAGGCTTATGGTGTCTGTCGAATGTTCAAAGAAGATTCGACGGAGCAGTGAAACTGTACGACGCCGCAATCATACATTTCCGGTCGAATGTTCCGCCCACAAGCTATAGAAGAATTCTAATGTTGTATGACTAGTAATAATTATATTTATTCATTACTATTACTAGTCAACCAACATTAGAATTCTTCTATAGCCTATGGGAGGATGCATTTGACCAGAAATGTACGATTGCGATTGCAGCGTCGTACAGTTGTACAGTTTTGTCCTTTCCTTTCTCCAGACTGTCTTAGGTGTGCGTACGTACAGTTTTGCTGCACCGTCGAATCTTCTATGCTTTGTCGAATCTTCGTCATTCTAGCTATTTTACTGCTCCTCCTCTTTGGTTACAATCAGCCAATAACATTCATCATCAACTTTATTTTTATTTTACTTCCCTCACCCAATTCCAGCAGTGATCTTTTCTCTCTATGTCGAATCTTTTCTCTCTATAATAACAAATCTTTTCTCTCCTATGTCGAATCTTTTCTCTCCTATGTCGAATCTTTTCTCTCCTATGTCGAATCTTTTCTCTCCTATGTCGAATCTTTTCTCTCCTATGTCGAATCTTTTCTCTCCTATGTCGAATCTTTTCTCTCCTATGTCGAATCTTTCCTCTCCTATGTCGAATCTTTTCTCTCTATGTAGAATAATCTTGGACTAATAGAGTTAAGGTTAGGCACATTCGACCACAGGTTCGATAGACACAGATTGTTATTGTCAGCGTCACGTCGAATCTCCTATCTATATCGAACTGTTGTAGCAACGAAAACGAAAATAAAGCATTTGTTTATGTCGGATCTTTCGGTTTTCGGATTCTGTGCTTTCGTTTTCGTTTGTTAAAACGATAACGAAAATAGCTGAAATTCGGACGAAAATGCATTCGGACGAAAACGAATGCACATGTCTATGAAATAATCCATTTCCATCTATGCCAAAACATGCAAATACAATTATAACTATGTTTGTATGCTTCATATATAGAAAGCTGACATTTTTGCTTTCCTTCCAGTTGAGAACACAGGCAGGTTGGTCTGATACCTGACGTTCTGAAAAATGTTGTGTTGTTGCCCACTCCCCTAATAGCACTATGCTGACTAGCAGCACAGATGATACAGAGCAGAAATCTGAAATTCCTTTACAAAATTATAACACAAGAAAAAAGATTTGCAGGGTTAATAATAGTAATACTAATAATAATAGTCAGGTGCATAAATTCTTGTAATTCGTTTGTCTCCATCTTCCTCTGTATAAGTTCAGCAGTTTTATGGCAATTAACCATTCTGTCCATTTTTCCAATAAATTTGGCACTTTAGCTCCCAGCTTAACATTTTTCTAATTATTTAACTCGTAGTGAACTGAATACATGGGCAAACACTGGGTGGCTTCAGTTAGAGATTCAGTGAACAAAAATTTGCAAATCTTTATGGTATTTCCATGGCTTTAGCAGTCACTGCATATACAAGTGAGGAAACACAAAGCATTCCATAGCTATAAACATAGAGAATGCCAAAATGGCTCTTACTGAATACCTCTTTCTTTCCCTCTCTGTCAGTGTCATAGTCCAGGGTTGGCTTCGCAGTTTCTGATTCCCATTGTTCTTAAAATAGAACTGTGGCCAGTCTATGAACATTCTAATGCCTTGTACACACGATCGGAATTTCCGATGGAAAAAGTCAGACGGAATTTTTTCATCGGATATTCCGACCGTGTGTGTGCCCCATCAGACTTTTTCCGTCGGAATTTAGAAAGAGAACATCGGAAAATCCGTTCATCTGTAGGGAACTCCGAAGGAGAAAAAAACACACATGCTCAGAATCAAGTCGATGCATGCTCGGAAGCATTGAACTTTATTTTTCTCAGCTCATCGCAGTGTTGTACGTCACCGAGTTCTTGATGCTCGGAATTTGGTGTGACAGTGTGTATGCAAGACAGCTTGAACGGAATTCCGTTGGAAAAATCCGTCGGAGTTTATCCCGATGGAAAATCCGATCGTGTGTACAGGGCATAATACTTATATATTCCTATCCTGACGAGCAGTAAATACACGTTAAAGCAGGCCAGCACTGACCTTCTGTAACTGCAGCCACGGTGGAGCAATTCATACTCAAAGTTTGCGTTGGATGCTTTTAATTTTTACGTTCTCTCAGTAGCTCCTCAGTTCATTCTAATTACTAAACAAAATATAGAAACAGTGCACAGGAAAAAGAGAAAGAGCAGAAGGCCGAGACTTGACTTAAAGAAAAACTTCACAGAGAAGGGGAAGTTCTGCTTTTCCTCTTCCTCTACCACCTGGGCAGTTTTTTTTTTTTGGGGGGGGGGTACCTGGTTTTGACAGGTACCCACTCCCTCTTCCATTCAGATCACTGCGGAGGATCCACTGGAAGTTCTCCTCGCCCCTCTCTGTCTGCAACCTTCTGGACATGTCACAGGTACCAAAAGGCTGCAGGACTATTCACAAAGTGCAGCGCAGCTTATGCATGAGCAGTGGGCTTTGAGTATGAATTGCTCCACAGTGGCTGTAACTACAGAAGTTAGTGATGGTTTGTATTCAAATTTATTTATTAATTGTTAAAGTGGTTGAAAAACCCAGAAAAAAAAACCCACCTGCAAGACAAAGCCATAATGAGCTAGTATGACTAGCATACTAGCTCATTATGCATCACTTACCTTAGATCGGGGCCCCCAAAGCCGTCCTCATCTCCCCCTCCAGCCGCAGCCATCGCTCCACAGATACCCGGAAGGTTTCTTCTGTGTATCGTCGCTCCAGCCAATCACAGCGCCGCTCCGGTGCTGTGATTGGCCGGAGTGGCGAAGATGTCACAAAGCCGGATTTGTGAATGGGATTAACCCTGTGAATGCACCGTTGTCCGTGTAACCGTGTAGGTTTAGGAGATATTTCTTTCTTCATGCCTTAATCTGGGCTTACCTGTAGGTGCAAGTTGCATAAGTGGGTTTACAACCACTTTAAGAATTTTGAGGTATAGGGATGCCCACAGCTTGGCAAAAAAATCTTCTTATAAGCACGGCACAGAAAACAAACGACTCTGGATGTTTTTGGTTTGTTAGTACACCAGCAGTTATCTCAGTTTCATACACATAGACATATTATCTCATAAATTAAAAGCATAGAATTAAACAGCGATGTCTTTAGGAACCAGAGAAAACGTTTCGCTTAGACTGGAACATTACTGCATGCTGCCAAACGTTCTGTCTGCATACAACATACCTGCTCAGAAGAAGCATCTTAGCACCCATTTGTTACATATAGTTATTGCATCAAGTTGGTCCTGGTGGTATCTGCAGTTCAAGTCTATAGTCCCATCAACCCCAATGTATTTTTTATTTTTTTCATTAGAAAACTACAGTAAATAAAATATTACAGATCACTCAAAGGTCTGCTTTATAATCAGACTGTCTTTGTACACATCAAATATTTATAATGGTAATATGATTTGTGTAGAATCATTAAATGAAGGAATATATTCTTCATTCCATCTAGGATGAATAAAATTCCATATTAAAAACCAATAGGGAACAAGCTCAGCTAGAACATGATGCTTAAAGCAAATTTCTGTGTTCAATTCTCATGCATTTTTAATGACAGGTAGACAAATGTGTTCTCAGATCCATATTTGGTGCACACAACTAGGAAAATAACAATATTTGCTTAATCCAGTGGGAAAGGTGACTAAACAAATTAGGTTTCTAATGAACAGAAGAAAACATGTCCTCTTTCTGAACATACTGGATTGTTTGTTTTAAAGAATGCCACAATGCGATTACGCCTTTTCCTTGGGTGCATTTAAATTGCAAACTTTGTTATGGGGAACGTTATATTGCGAACATGAAAAAGAAATAAAAACGCAAAGCCCAGCATTTATAGCAAAATAAGAGTAACTGCCATTGTGCATTTAGCAAAGCCTGATCACATAATAAAATTGTACTTATTGAATTGTTTAAACTGCTTTGTGGCAACATTTTACTACACTTATTAAAAAAAAAAAGATTCTTATAATGTGCTTTTTCACATTTTCCTTTAGGCTCCATGTACACAGAAGCTAAAAAACTGCAGTTTATTGGCATTTTGGCGTTTTTTAAAAAAGCCCATTAACTGCACTCTATGTTAGCCTATGTGTTCATGTACACATAGCGTTTTTTAGCGTTAATGAGCAAAGGAGTTAATGGGCTTATTTCTGAACGCAAGAAATTCGCGTTCAAAGTGCCGTTTTTTCGGCAGAAAAAAACGCAAAACGCCGAAAAACGCTCATAAACGCTCAAAAACGCTGGCCGCAAGCGTTTTTTAGCGTTTTTTGGTCCATTGAAAAAAAAAGCTAAAAAACGCTAGTAAAAAAAACGCTGATAAAAGCTAGCTTTTTCTGCTGCTTTAGGCTAACATAGAGTGCAGTTAATGGGCTTTTTTAAAAAACGCCAAAACGCCAATAAACTGCAGTTTATCAGCTTCTGTGTACATGGAGCCTAACAACGACCGTTTTTGAGCTTCTGTGTACATGGAGCCTTACTGGAAATTGATGCTTCTTTAAGCACAGCTGAATAACACACAAATAATGAATAGCTATACATTCTTACTTAAGCCCCGTACACACGGTCAGACTTTTTGCCAACAAACTTCATTTTGAGCAAGTTTGCCAAAAAATCTGACCGTGTGTATGCTCCATCGGACAAACTTTTTTGGTTTTCATCAGACAAAAGTTCGGTCTGCAAACGGACAAACTTTTGGCCAACAAAAGTCCGATGGAGCAAAGTCCGACCGTGTGTTCAGAAAACCATCAGACTTTTGTCCAATGGACAAAACAAATAATGTTAAAATCAACCAACAATAGCAGAAGTTGACCAAAGGGTGGCGGTAAAGAGCAGAAAAACCACGTGATGTTGGAAAAAGTTTAGGGAAAGTTTGCAGAAAAGTCCTGTGGTGTGTATGCTATGGGTGTGCCCGGCCAACTCCGTTCGGACAAAAATCCATGGAAAAGTCTGATGGAAGTCCAACCGTGTGTATGGGGCTTTAAACATGTAGACCAGAACAAAGTTGGAACTGAAAAATCATTATTCCCAACTGCATATGTAATGACTTGGAAATTTGTTTCAATGGACATTTGGCTGCTGAAGACAGTGGCCTTACTCTTATAGAGGACTACGATAGACACCCACAACATTTTATTAACTAAAAAATATCATTTATTTTAACGTTAATTCTATCCTTCAATAATTATCAGTTTTAAGCTTTTTTAAATTCCAACATCAGCTTAAAGAATATGTAAACCCAACATTTCATATTCTTGATATGTGCCATGTAACTGTATAATAAGAAAGTATCCTGTTCTCTTTGTATTTGTATTGCTTCCTTGTGAAATTCCTGGTGTTCCTGCCAGTCCCTCTGCTTTCCTATTAAAAACTGACCACACTAAGTAGGAGAACACATGGTGGTCAGTTCTCTAGCTATGCTGGGAACTTAGCCTGCGCTCCTCCAATGATCAGACTTTTTCTGACACGCCCCCCCCTGCACATCCATTCACTGGGAAGATCAGTGTACTGCTGCTTCTCCTCTCCCCAGCTCTTATGCAGCTGAGAGCAGAGATTATGTGGTCACTGATAAAAAAGGAGGAAAAGTGTTTATAATGATTCTTATATATATACACAGATGTTTTACCTTTCATTTCTATTTCAAACTGAATGGGTTGTTTTACAAGGTCTATGGTCAAAACGTAAAATCAAAAAATAATTTCGACTTTGTTTTTCATTTATTTCTAGCCTACTCCTAATAATCCGAATGATCTTGACGTTTGTAAATTTACTTTGTGAAGATCACCAGACATTTACTTCCTTGAATTCCGAGACAAATATTTACTATGCCCTGTGAGCATTCACTGCCGTGTCACACATTTCACAGAGCCTACCTTCCAAACTACAGTAGAACTACAATAGTAGGTCAATTATTGGAGAGGATGATAAGGGACTATATCCAAGAATTTTCTAATGAAAACAGTATCATTAGTAGTAATCAGCATGGGTTTACAATTACAGTACAGTTCAATACAGAAGGTACAGGAGGGCCCTGCTCGTAGAGCTTACATTCTAAAGGGAGGGGGCGGTGGTACAAAAGTTAATAGCTGCGGGGGATGATTTGATGGGGGTGGCTTGGGGACAGTTGTTAGGTGGGTGTGCGATAGACTTTCCTGAATAAGTGAGTACCCCCACAGCAAGCAGCTTGCTATGGGGGCACCCGAGCCGAGTCACAGCTTCCTGTGTCCATTCAGATACGGAGCCCCAATTCAGCCCCACCCCCATCTATCCTGATTGGCTAACTGATTTTGATTGACAGCAGCGAGAGCCAATGGTGCCGCAGCTGTGTCTCAGCCATTCAGGAGGAGAGTCCCGGACAGCCAAGGAATTTGTGGACATCGCTGGAGAGAGATGAGGCACAGGTTAGTATTAGGGGGACTGGGGCGGCTGCTGCACACAGAAGGTTTTTTATCTTAATGCATAGAATACATTAAGATAAAAAACCTTCTGACTTTACAACCCCTTTAAGTGACCTCTGAAATGTGAGTGTATTTTTCTTTGGAATAAATTACTATATGAGTGATCTACACTTTGGGTCTTTCCTCTTCTGTTTAATACGATTGACATCTCGCCTGGGAGTTGTGGACTTTGAGTATCTAGCCAGTGGAAGCAGTGGCGCTATACTACTGCAAAGCACTATTGACCTCTTCTTAACAGTAAGGTTTATTTAAGCAGGTGAGAGGAAACCCATAGGTGTGGTGAAGGGCACTGCAGTGTGGGTTTTATGTTAAGTCAAGATCTGATCAGATGGATGGGATTGCACAGTCACGAAGATCAACTATATTGGATTTTTATTGTCTTTTTTTTCATAGACCAATGTTTATGATTTTTTTATGATTTATATGCATTTTTTATGCTGTGTGTTAATTATCTGATGGTCATGAGTATATTGTTTTAAG
Organism: Rana muscosa; assembly: GCA_029206835.1. Lineage (NCBI taxonomy): Eukaryota > Metazoa > Chordata > Amphibia > Anura > Ranidae > Rana > Rana muscosa. The sequence goes on from JARGYO010005626.1 coordinate 90,395,720, forward strand.
CACTATAGTCAGATACACTTATATATATGTATATATATTTTTCCTTTTATATATACTGTATGTATATATATATATATATATATATATATATATATATATATATATATATATATATATATAATTTATTATTTACACGAGAGAGGTGAGCGCTGCACTGTTTTTAATGAAATGTTATATTTGTTCGTTTTGCCTCATCTTGGGAAGCATTAGCCCCTAATGATATTCTATGGTTTACTTAGCAGTGTAAAGGTTTTATCTTGCTCATATTACTTGTTGCTTGTTTATTGCCTCTTCTTAATATAGCAAGTATACATATGTATGTAATAGATGAGAGGCCTCTGGTGTAAATTGTCAGATGAAGGCAGCGAAAAGCTTTCAAAACCCAAAAGACCATTTTAATTTTAACAACTTATCTTAATGATGGAAAAGTTGCTGAAATGAAAATGGTCTATAGGGTTTTTAAAACATACATATGGGCAATAGCAACAGAATAAATTAAGAACAATAACTAGCATTAAAAATGTATTAGATAATGGTTGAAACTCAAGTCTAGTAATCTGTACACTTGAAGTGTACATTAAAATCATACATTAGGATTGCGTTTCCAAGGCTTGTTGAGTGTTATGACCCTTTCTATTGTATATATACAGTACTTACAGCATATGACTTATGTGTCATATTCCAATTCTATTATACAAGCAGAGAAAATGTTAGTAAAAACCCACAAAGGCCACTTTTAGGGATGAGTGGAGTGGTTTAGCAGAAATTATTTGTGCCAATGAAATTAAAGATTTTGCTTTCACATTTACAAATTCCTTAGCTTTTAAAAGATAAAAAAAAGTTGACTATAGCTTCCCTATGCCTCAGCAGCATTTTAAAGCCCAATACACCCTTACACCATCTATAATCTTTAATTATTTCATCCTTGCAAGCCTTTAACCACTTGCTTACTGGGCACTTAAACCCCCTTCCTGTCCAGGCCAATTTTCAGCTTTTCAGCACTGTCACACTTTGAATGACAATTGCGCGGTCGTGCGACGTGGCTCCCAAAAAAATTGATGTATTTTTTTCCCCACAAATAGAGCTTTCTTTTGGTGGTATTTGATCTTCTTTGCAGTTTTTATTTTTTGCGCTATACACAAAAAAAGAGTGACAATTTTGAAAAAAACACAAATTTTTTTACTTTTTGCTATTAGAAATATCCCCATTTAAAAAAAAAAAAAAAAAAAATTTCCTCAGTTTTACATAGTCTTCTACATATTTTTGGTAAAAAAAAAATCGCAATAAGCGTTTATTGATTGGTTTGTGCAAAAGTTATAGCGTCTACAAAATAGGGCATAGTTTTATAGCACTTTTATTAATATTTTTTTTTTACTAGTAATGGCGCGGCGATCAGCGATTTTTATTGTGACTGCGACATTATGGCGGACTCATCGGACACTTTTGACACCATTTTGGGACCATTGTCATTTTTACAGCAATCAGTGCTATAAAAAACGCACTGGTTACTGTAAAAATGACACTGGCAGTGAAGGGGTTAACCACTAGGGGCGCTGAAGGGGTTAAGTGTACCTAAGGGAGTGATTCTTACTGTGGGGGAGGGGACTGAATGGGGGAGGTGACCAATGGTTGTCTCTATATACAAGGGACACACCATCGGTCTCCTCTCCATGACAGGATGTGGATCTCTGTGTTTACACACAGAGATCCACGTCCATGTCTCTGTAAATGCAGATCGCGGGTACCTGGCGGACATCGCGTCCGCCACGCACGCGCATCGGCAGCCGCGTGACGCAGCGGACACGGAAGTTCCCAGATGCGTGCTCGGGAGTGCGCGCCGGGGACGAGGAAAGGGGCGGACTTCAATTGACGTCCTCCCGGCATTCTAGGTCCACGCTGTAGCCGTAATTTGGCTATAGCGCGGACCCCTAGTGGTTAAAAGAGAGACGTAATTAATGAAACAATGTATCACCTGCCAACACTTTGAAATCTTCCCCTATTTGGCCTTTTCACAAAGGCCCATTTCACACTGGGGTGGGAGGTGCTATTTTAAGCGGCGCTTTACCGCCAATTTCACGACGCTAATCGGCCATTAGTGGTGCGGTTTTACCCCCGCTAGCGGCCGAAAAAGGGTTAAAAACCACCGCAAAGCTCCTCCGCAGAGGCGCTTTGCCGGCGGTATAGCCGTGGTGCCCCATTGCTTTCAATGGGCAGGAGCGGTAAACACACCGCTCCTTCACCGTTCCAAAGATGCGGCTAGCAGGACTTTTTTTACCGTCCTGCTAGCGCACCGCTTCAGTGTGAAAGCCCTCGGGTTTTCACACTGCAGAAACAGCAGCCGCTGTTTCAGGTCGGTTTGCAGGCGCTATTTTTAGCGCAATGGCGCCTGCAAACCTCCCCAGTGTGAAAGGGGCCAAAGGTTCGGTTTACAACTATGCGGGTGGCTGCAGGTGCGGGAATCGCAGCAATTCTCACACCCACACCCGATTACCACACCTGATTTCCTGCTTCACACCTATGCCGGTGGCTGTGGGAATTGCAGCCATTCCCACACCCACAACCACCCACAAGAAAATGCTCTGCTGTGAAAAAAATGTGCAGGGCTGCCATTAATTCTGAATGGCACCCCCATGCATGTAAAAACGCAATGCGTTTTCAGGTGCTTGAACCGCAGGGAAATTTCCCTGCGGCCCGTGTTTTGAAAAAGGTACATGCACTTTTTTCTGCAAGAAGCGCAGGCACAGCAGCCTATTCAAATGAACAGCTGCTTTGACTGAGCAAACGCGGCCCACAATAGCGCATATACTGTATGTGAACTGAGCCAAAATGCAGACCAGAAGCAAGATTCCACCATGCTATATATGATTATGCTGCTACCGAGAAAAAATCTTCAATGAGTAACTTGCCTTTGGTAGATTTCATTTTTATTGACTCCATTGTGTTGAAGCTGAATTTGATCTGGTTCACTGCAAGTCAATTCAAATGATATATTCAAAGTAGTTTGCGACCTGGAAGCCAAAGAATGACAACTTTAGTCCAAGGCTTCTCACAAATGTGTTACTTTGCTGTAGACTCCTTTTCAGATAAAACTCAGCTCCAGCTGAAATACAATTTTTCCTCACTCACATTCTCAATTTTGATTGCCCATTCATTTCAATGGGTTGGCAATCACATGGGAATGCTTAGCTCCCAACTGTCCCTGATTTAGAAGGACTGTCCCTGATTTGGAGCAATGTCCCTCTGTCCCTCTGTCCCCCTCATTTGTCCCTCATTTTGGTCTGATCTATATCGTTGTATATAAAATTCACTTTTTATCTTTCAAAAAGTGTTTCCCAGTGCTAAACCTTTTATCCGATTTCTAAATTGCTGTATTTGTAAATTTTAAAAGCCAGTATAAAGGAATAGTAGTGGGGAAAAAAGCCCTTGTGAATTTACCGTAATTAATTTTTTTTGGGGTTAATTCTCCTTTAAGGGGTGTGGCAGGGGGCGTGTCCTATGCCTACATACATTTTCTAGTAGGTGTCCCTCATTCCCATCTCAAAATGTTGGGAGGTATGGGAATGCACAAAATAGTGCGGAAGGTTTGACTTTTAAAAATCGTGCCACACCAATCGCATGGTACTGTGGTACCATGTGGTTTGGTGGCTCCAAAACCGGGCTTTTTTTTCTCAGAGAATAGGTGCAGGTAATCCCCTCGTCCAAGTAACCCTTTGTCTCCACCCCCTAACCACCTCCGAGCACCGTCCCTTGGTTCCACCCCCAACCCACCTCCCAGTACCACGCATTTAACAATCATCATCAATGGACCCTCCAGCACACCCCAGCACCCCTTGCATTAGATACATTTAGTGCTGGAGGTGCTGGAACTGCTTTCTTGCTGAAAAAAAGCCCTGCTCCAAACACATTCTAGTGTGAACAGGCCCTAAGAAATTGCCAGAAAGGGATCACTTTCATGCAGCTGGCCAGCTTGAACATGTATTGCAGTATATGTGAAGCAAGAGTCAATGTCTTTATGCAAAAGTTTGCTGTAAACATGTATAGCAATTTGCAGAGGTTTAATTCGGGATTTTTGTATTACCATTTGCTCATGCCCCTTAAACACTTCATGTGTTTTATATACACTATATTGTCAAAAGTATTGGGACACTGCCTTTACACGCACATGAACTTTAATGGCATTCTAGTCTTATGCCGCGACCGATGGACTTTTTTCATCCGACAAACTGATCGTGTGTGGGCCCCATCGGAAAAAAAACTATAGCAAATCCCGATCGTCTGTGGGGAACTCCATCGGAGAAAAAACCCACGCATGCTCAGAATCAAGTCGACGCATGCTCAGAAACATTGAACTTCATTTTTCTCGGCCCCTCAGAGTGTTTTTTGTCACGGCGTTTGGGACGGTCGGATTTTTGACTGATGGTGTGTAGGCAAGACTGATGGGAGTCAGCTTCATCGGATTTCCGATGGAAAAATACATTGGATTTTTTGATTCCATCGGAAATCCGATCGTGTGTACAGGGCATAAGTCCGTAGGGTTCAATATTGAGTTGGCCCATCCTTTGCAGCTATGACAGCTTCAACTCCTTAGGGAAGGCTGTCCACAAGGTTTAGGAGTGTGTCTATGGGAATGTTTATCCATTCTTCCAGAAGCGCATTTGTGAGGTCAGACACTGATGCTGGATGATAAGGCCTGGCTCGCAGTCTCTGCTCTAATTTCTCCCAAAGGTGTTCTTTTAGGTTGAGGTCAGGTTGGAACAGGAAGGGACCATGCCCAAACTGTTCCCACAATGTTGGGAGCATAAAATTGTCCAAAATGTCTTGATAAGCTGACACCTTAAGAGTTCCCTTCACTGGAACTAAGGGGCCCAGCCCAACCCCTGAAAAACATCCGCACACCATAATCCCTCCTCCACCAAATGATTTGGACCAGTGCACAAAGCAAGGTCCATAAAAACACGAAGGATTGAGTTTGGGGTGGAGAAACTTGACTGGCCTGCACAGAGTTCTGACCTCACCCTGATAGAACATCTTTGGGATGAATTTGATTGGAGACTGCAAGCCAGGCCTTCTCACCCAACATTAGTGCCTGACCTCACAAGTGTTCTTCTGGAAGAATGGTCAAACATTCCCATAGACACACTACTAAACCTTGTGGACAGCCATCCCAGAAGAGTTGAAGCTGCAAAGGGTGGGCCAACTCAATAGTGAACCCTACGGACTAAGACTGGGATGCCATTAAAGTTCATGTGCGTGTAAAGGCAGGCAATCCCAATACGTTTGGCAATATAGTGTATGTGTGTAGGTTATTTGGATTTGAGCATAGACATCTTTCCATTTCTATTCGCACAATAGGAACTTAACTTGACAGGGGTTCCCCTCTCTACTTGGTGTTAGAGCCCACAATAGACTATACAGACTTATACAGTTGAGCAGGGGTCTCCAAACTGTGGCCCGGGGGACGGATACAGCCCTTTGCTTGCTTTTATCCGGCCCCTATGGGCACTAATCCTCCCACCGATACAAGATACTATTCTGCCATCGAACACCAACAATGGAGCACCATTTCTGCCACTGACACTAATAGGGCACTATTCCTCCTTATGATACCAATGATGGGGCCCTATTCCTCTAACCTAATATCAAATGTGGTGATGTCTACTCCTACTGATGCCAGAAAAATTTCCACTCCAGCTGGCCACGATCTAGCCCTGCTGAAGTCTGAAGGACAGTAAACCCTTTGTTTAGAAAATTTGGAGACCCCTGCAGTAGAGCATTGACTATTCAGAGAGGGATCACTTTGACCCAGCTGGACAGCTTGCATTCGTGTTGCAATATACTGTACGTGGACCATGAATAGCTGTTTTCATGCAAAAATTTGCTAAACATATGTTAGGGTGTATAAAAGTGTGCAGGGGGTTAATTCATTATTCTTTTTGGAAATTTACCCTCAATTCCTGTCCAGGTGATGAGTTTCAGACAGGACGGGAAGTTAAATCCACGTCCTTCACAGAGACAAAGGAAGTATTTAAAACCTCATAGAGGATTTAACCTCTTCTTTTTCCTTCTACAACTAAAAGAAAACATTGGCCAAAATTGTGCTCTAATGTGTTTGGTGTTTGAAGAAAAATAAACTTCTACTTCAATCAAACACTCAATAGTTATTACTAATGGTGGGGCAAGGTCCTCTGGCACCCAAGGTAAGGATGCCAAAGTGCGCACACCCTCCAACAAGTTCTTTATTTTGGCACTAATTTTAAAAGTGTTAAAAAAGCCAAGGAAGGGAATGAATGGGTAAATAAAAATAAGAGAAGTTAACTAAGATTTTACCTACAAATGTTAGGATAAAAACAAATTGGGGTTAACTACAAATTTTATTCTGGGATTTTGTTTTCTTCTGAGATTTGTTGGAAATCATGATTCTGGTACAAAGCCGTATTTTAAATTTTGTTGAATATAAAGAAGGTTGTGCTTGGAGACTGTCTCTGTGCCCCTCCCCAAATTAGTTGAAATATGAACTTGAGATAAACGGGTGGTGGAGATTTTTTAGGGCACAAAAATAAAACAAAAGTCAAACATTAAAAATACATACAAAACTTTATTTGATTTGATGTTTTTCAAGCTAAAAATCAACAATAATGGCCAAAGACTGTAGAGGTATAAACCACATGGAATACATGGGATTAAAAGGTGCCATATATATTATGCATGGTATATTATATTGTTTTCAATCTTCCTAAAAAAAAGTATTGAACCTGTAAATTACATCAGATTTTTTAAAAGAAACATGGCCTATAGATATACAATACCAAGGAAAGTTAATGCCTTCCATCCAGACCCACAAAAGAAGCAGTAGGGGAATTCCGGAGCCGAAACATACACAGAGATACCTTTAAGAAGCTTTCCTATATTTCACACAGGGCTCCTCCAGTGGCATGGCTGACTGCCACCAACACTCCCAGGGTCAGCAGTGTCCAGTGCTGCAGTCAGCAGTATTTAAAACTTGGCGATACAAACATTCACAAACGCACATTTAAAATGTTTTTACTTTGAAAAGTAATTTTTCATTACATTCATAAGCTAAGGGAACATTCCCTTGCAAAGCGAACGGCCTATTTGCCTTTAGTAATCAAACGTATGGTGTATATAAACCCTAATGCCTTCTACACACGGTCGGAATTTCTGATGAAAAAAGTCAGACGGAATTTTTTCATCGGATATTCTGATTGTGTGTGTGCCCCATCTGACTTTTTTCCGTCGGAATTTAGAAAGAGAACATGTTCTATTTTTTTCCGCCCCAAAAAAATTATTTTGGAAATTCCGTCCATCTGTATGGAACTCCGACGGAGAAAAAAACACGCATGCACAGAATCAAGTCGACGCATGCTCGGAAGCATTGAACTTAATTTTTCTCGGCTCGTCGTAGTGTTGTACGTCACCACATTCTTGACGGTCGGAATTTGGTGTGACAGTGTGTATGCAAGAAAGCTTGAATGAAATTCCGTCGGAAAAATCCGTTGGAGTTTATCCCGACGGAAAATCAGATTGGGTGTACAAGGTATAACAAAAAACTTTTCTTATTTGCTTCCTTTTGGTCTGCTAAATGTATAATTGAAAATGTTTTTTTTTATATATACCTGTTTGAAACATACAAAAAATACCTGTTGATTTTGCCAGAAATCTTGTGAGCTGAACTTCCTGTACACAAGATAGGTTGAGGGAGATGGGTGACGGGGTTGTTGATGCAAAAGGTCTGTGTTCTTTGTAATCCATCAGAAATGAAATATTAAAGGGTGACACTATGCTTAGAAATTCAGAGTTGCGTTGTCATGTAATAGAGAAACGTAAGAGTACACTACATTTCTGGCACATCAACAGTTATATTTCTGTAAGTGGGCAGCACGTTTAAACAGATAAAATAGGGAATGTTCATGTATTCCAGAGATGTACTACATATGTTTTCATTTTATTTTGCCCTGACACGCGCTTTAACTTAGCCACACACTTGCCAATCTTGTAAAACTGTTGCCATTAGCATTCAAACTGACAGTCAAATTTTTTATTTATTTTTTAATAATTTTTACCCTAGTTAAAAACAATGCAAAAATATGGATATTTGCTTCTTGTTATCAAAAAAAAAAAATGCAGACATTTTTTATCCCAAGCAGACCTTTTAATGCTTACAAAAAATATATAAAATTCAAAAGCGACTCATTAGTGCTGAATTACAATAAAGCAACTGAAGTGAGCATTGTAGTATGTAATTGGACATTTAACAGTTTGTTAAGTTCCTGCAGCACACTGCAATTCACTGAACAATTTCCCCAAAATTATTCCTAAAAATGAATTGTTATTGATTACATTTCATAATTCGTAGTCTACATTGAGATGTACAATCAAAAGGAAATAAGCAGCAATTATGTTGTGGACAAGAACACGCTTCTTCAAATATATTCAACAATGAATTCCTGGGGCCTGGCACTTAGGTTGCTTGGTAAAAAATCCATCTGACAGTTGGCTTAGAAGCTTGGTGCTTTGACTTGCCTAAATATTGTATTGTGCTATGCATTTTGTTTCTACAGTGTTGGAAATATGTTAAAATGATGAATGAATAGCAAAGGCCATTTATTAAGCTAACCGGTGACAAATTTAGATTCACATTTATTGTAAATCAGCAATATATATGACAATATATTCAACTGCACACCTGGACAGGAGACAGATGAGAAAGATTTCACCAAAAACACAGTTAGCATGTGGTCAGGGTAGGTTTTAGATTATCACAGTGCTACTTTAACAAGACATTGATGTATCAAGCTATAATTATATAATTTATCTAGATGAATGTGGCCTCTGGCAGGGTCACTCCAGCCACATCCACCTGACATGTTTCGCCCCCCCACTTACCATGGCTTGGTCACATGTGTGACCAAACCCCAGTGAGCGGGGTAGAACGTGTCAGGGGGACGTGGTTGGAGCAACGCTGGCTTAGGCCACATTCACCTAAATACTAATGCACTGGGTTGATAAGTGGCACCCTTTCTTCTCTTTGATAATGCTGTTACATCTCTGAATGGTGCATTGATGCCAGCTCCCTCTGCAAGTTTCATTTGTATCACTGTTATAATTTATTTGTCTCATAACCTCATTGCTTCGGTGGGATGTGTTGTGGGGAGCTGCGTAGCAATCTGAATACTATCAAAGTAATAATGCTGTATGATAATGTTATAAATAAATGATAGAAACTTAATTACATTTTTCTATTCATAGAACACGCCATAAGCTCCTGACGAAGCGTTCTTTGAATACGTGCAACGAGCTGAGCTGCACTATGACACACTGCCTCTTTCAGTTATATGCTACCTCATTAACTTATGGAGAGTGACCTATTGGTCCCTCATTTTAAGTATATTATTTGATATGATGCATAGGTGGTGTGTTGTTTCTGCTTCAAGGCATATTTGTGAATAGCCAATGAATTGTAATGTTTATGTTTTTGTAATAAATCCATTTTTAATATATACCTGTGTTATGCCTATAAAGTCCATCATCCGCAAACCTATTTCTTAAATCAAATAGTCACCAAGAAATCAATTGGTAACACACTACGCAGTGAAGGACTGAAATCCTGCAGCGCCCGCAAGGTCCCCCTGCTCAAGAAAGCACATGTACAGGCCCGTCTGAAGTTTTCGAATGATTCAGAGGAGAACTGGGTGAAAGTGTTGTGGTCAGATGAGACCAAAATCGAGCTCTTTGGCATCAACTCAACTCAGTGTGTTTGGAGGAGGAGGAATGCTGCCTATGATCCCAAGAACACCATCCGCACCGTCAAACATGGAGGTGGAAACATTATGCCTTTGGGGTGTTTTTCTGCTAAGGGGACAGGACAACTTCATCACATCAAGGGGACGATGGACAGGGCCATGTACTGTCAAATCTTGGGTGAGAACTTCCTTCCTTCAGCCAGGGCATTGAAAATGGGTCATGGCTGAGTATTCCAGCATGACAATGACCCAAAACACATGGCCAAGGCAACAAAGGTGTGGCTCAAGAAGAAGCACATTAAGGTCCTGGAGTGGCCTAGCCAGTCTCCAGACCTTAATCTCATAGAAAATATGTGGAGGGAGCTGAAGGTTCGAGTTACCAAACGTCAGCCTTGAAACATTAATGACTTGGAGAGTCAACATTGGTTTTTCCGACAGAATTCCTCTCAGCCTGCCTTGCATACACACGGTCAGACAAAAGTCCGCCCGTCCAAACGCGGTGATGTACAACACGTACGACGGGACTATAAAGGGGAAGTTCCATTCCATGGCGCCACCCTATGGGCTGCTTTTGCTGATCCTCGTGTTAGTAAAAGTTTGGTGAGAGACGATTCGCGCTTTTCAGCCTTGTGCTTTTCAGCCTTGTGCAAAGTGGGAGAGGTTTCATCAACTATAATGCGCAATATCTCTGAAACCAAACCAGCACATACGTTCGTTTTCGCAACACAAATCAGCACAGATGCAGTGCAAACGAATGCTATCTTTGTTTTACATTTTAATAACATTGAGTACAAAGTGGGCGGGGCTTGATGTTACATAATTTGAATTTGAATTCCAATATCTCAAAAAAGCGAACCGGCTGAAACATTCATTTTTGTGGTACAAAATAGTTTTTGAGCTTAACGGCTGGTGGTCCCTCACCCTGCATCTTGGTTGCGTTCTGCCGCATGTAGTAAGCATGTAGTAACCGCAAACTTTGCGTGCGCACAAGTGAGTTGTCTCAATAGGTGCATACAACGGACGTATGTCCATTTATTATAAATATATTAATCTGCAAATAAAATAAACATTTTGAACTGAATGTTAAGCAACATTTAAAGCACGTGAGCGAGAATTTCTTCATTGTCCACTCTTACCTTTCAATGGCATTGCATGGCTTTGTAGTTACTTGGAAAAATTCTTATCACTGGCGGCGCTCTTTTGTTCTGATGGGCCTCAAACGTATGGGAACTGCCTTGTGAAGGCTTTCAAAGTTCCAAAAGACGTCAAATAAAATAAAATATACAGCATTAAAACTCGTTTGCACGTTTGGCAAACCTATGTGTCCCGCAATTTCAGTCAAATTAAAAGATAATTTTTTTTTGAGTAAATGTAACTCAATTAGAATATGGAAATGCACATACCTTAAAAGTTTTGTCTAAATTACTCAATATTATACATTATTTTTGTAAATGTAAAAGTTGTGTTTTAAGAACTAATGAAAATTAAAGTGGAGTTCCAACCTAAAAGAAAAAAAGATTACACCAAAATCCAGCAAAAAAAAAAAAAATTGAAAAAGAAAAAAAAAAAATTACTTTCCAGAAATTGCGGTTGCTATGCGGATGTTCCTAATCTGCCTCTTCCTAGTCCGAGGCAGGTCTTCTTCCTCTTCCTCCTTGCGTTGTCTTCTTGGGAATGGGGCGCGCTGACTTCTGGGAACTGTGTGTATCCCAGAGAGCAGCCGCCTATTCACAAAGCGCCACGAGACTCGCGCATGCGCAGTAGGAAATGGGCTGTGAAGCCGCAAGGCTTCACTGCCTGTTTCCCTTAGTGAGGATGGTGGCGTCGGGACCTGCCAGGATCGGCCTCAGGGGACCGATAACGCAGGCGCCTAGGACAGGTAAGTGTCCTTATTAAAAGTCAGCAGCTACAGTGTTTGTAGCTGCTGACTTTTAAAAAAAATTGAAATCGCAAGTGGAATCCCGCTTTAAGTAAGGTACTTAAAATATCAAAGTAAATTAATTAACATTTATTTTTATGTTGAAAATTATAAAAATGTTATGTTAAAATTACAAGGCAAAAGAATAATTTTTATCAGTGTACTTTATATTTGTTTCAGGTTCCCATTCACATGGTATAACAAGAAAAAAAAATTAAAAGTTGCAGCTTACTTTTTTTAAATGCTAATCTGGACCCTCCAGCAAGGAAAATCCAAGGCAGCTATAATATTTGCCTTAATTAACCTTGTCTTTACTATGCATATTTTTATTATCAATTCCAAGTAGATTTGAACCCTGTCTGTGTTCAAATGGTTAAAGGTGTAGAGTTTGGGCTTCTTGCAATGTATTTTAATGAGGACAGACTTAGGACAGGCTCAATCAATCATTGTTCAATAAACCTTGCAGTCAGCCATGACTCTTTCCTATTGAAACATAGATTAGAAATATATATATATATATATATTTTTTGTATGCTGTGTGAATGGGAGCACATAAAAAACATATAGTGGGGCAAACGTGGAATTGTGGAAATACACTTTAAGGTTTGAAAAGCGCATGCCAAGGGCCCTTTAGAGAGGGGCAGATGAATAGGGTATGTAGAAGTCTGAATACTTTGGCCCAGAATCGACATAAAGCAACATTAAACCTAAAACCAAAAATGTATATGTAGCGGGGTATTGCCCTTTAATCCCTCAGAGACTACATTACCCCGTACACTTTAAGGCACCCAGGGTGCATTGCCCCACGCAAGGAATGCTGGGGTGGACTTTATAAGGGAGAGGCGGAGCCCAGGTCTTTCTCTTTGGACACCGCCCAGCAAGTGGAACTGCTGTTGAGTTGCCGTGACTTTAGGCCTAAAGCCTGGGCCTTTTTCCAAAGAGCCTTCCGCTCTCATCCGAGGAACCAGAGGGACGTCTCTCCATTGTTGCTGCATTGTTGCCAGGAGGACCGAAGACCCGGATGTCGAGAGACCTGTGTACCTAGACACAGCAGCGTAAGAAACGGACACGGACTGGTCCGGTTGGGTGAGAGAGCACCTGCTCAGAGACAGACACAGTATCCCTGTTACATTGTGGAATACAATTTCTATTCTTCAAGTGCACCACCGTTGCTAGCGAAGATTTCCCCTATAAGACTTCCACTTAGTTCAGTCAGGCCTGACTGTGTAGCGTAGACATTCCTGGGCGCTATTTTGTCCACGAGGGGAAATAGCTGCAAGGGGATCTGTTCAGGTTGCGTAGCACTGTATATTTGTCTGCTGTTTAAACACTGTTTATTGCAGGGCTCTGCACATGACATGTACACTACTGTTTTATTGCTTACCCACTAATCTAAGTAAACGTACAAGGGTTAAGTATATTTGTGTCTGTTTCCTTCACTTTGCAGCAGAGACAGTTAAAGGAAGTTTTGACATATTACTGTGTATTCTTGTCATAGGATTGTGCCGCTGTGAGTTGCAGGCCTCACAATCCTATCATCCCCTACTAACTGTGCCAAGGGAGGTTAGAGCCGATTGCCAGGGGGTTGACAGCGGTGCACTACAGGGCCAAAAATCATACAGGCAGCCCTCTTAACTGGGGGTATCGCTTCATATAATATGACAGCCTTCCAATCATTAGATGTGGTGACTGCATTAGATTTATTTTCTTATGCCTAGTACACACGACCGTTTTTTTTTCGGCGGATAAAAAAACATTGGTTTTTCCGACAGAATTCCTCTCAGCCTGCCTTGCATACACACGGTCAGACAAAAGTCCGCCCGTCCAAAGCGCAGTGACGTACAACACGTACGACGGGACTATAAAGGGGAAGTTCCATTCCATGGCGCCACCCTATGGGCTGCTTTTGCTGATCCTCGTGTTAGTAAAAGTTTGGTGAGAGACGATTCACGCTTTTCAGCCTTGTGCTTTTCAGCCTTGTGCTTTTCAGTACGTTACAGCGTGATATCTCTAGATACGCTAGTTTTACCAGAAAGAGCGCTCCCGTCTCATACTTGATTCTGAGCATGTGCGGTTTTCTTCCCCTCGGATAAGCATACAGACAAACGGTTTTCCTGCCAGGATTTTTTGTTAGATGTATTAGCCCAGGTTCACACTGGGCTGCGGGAGTGAAGCCGTGCGAGTTTAGCTGAACTCACACGATTTCACTCTCGCTGGCAGTCCCGATTTCAGCCGCGATTACAAAGACATCTGACACAGATGTCAATGTAAATCGCGGCCAAAATCATAAAAAGTAGTACAGTAACTACTTTTTTAAATCGGTGCAGCGCCGCAGATGCGGCGTCGCACCGATTAGGACGGTGCCATTGCCCGCAATTTGCAGCAAATATCGCCGATTTGACATGCGATTTGACATGTCAAATCGCATGTCAAATCGCACCAGTGTGAACCAGGGCTTAGATATATATGTAAAGCTCTGCGTAAATTGATGGCGCTATATAAGTACCTAAATAATAATAATATTAGCAGATTTAAGTACATATTAAGTACTAATAAATTGAAGCCAAACTCCAGCTTTCACTTTATAATCAGTTACAGCAAACAATTTTGTTCCTTTTTGAGATAAAGGTTTTATGTAAATAAAAGCTTATAATTGTAAGCAACCCTGCTAGTGTTAAATGGTTTGCCTCCTCCCTGTAACTGATACATTCTGCTGGAGAGCTTGTTCTTTTGAAAAACAACAGACTTACTGGCTGGATTACCAGATGAAAATGGAAGGAAGAAAGCCTAAAAAAAGAAACTAATACAGCCATCACATCTAAGAAATGGTAAGCTGCAATATAATAAATGTTGGCTTTTGGGTTTAATACTGTTTTAACATGGGGCAGGTCCACCACATATGAAGAAGAAAACTGACTATATTTCATGTAATACTGTATACTCCTCAATATTTCATGTCCTATCTTTTACAAATTCTGTGGGACAATTTTACATAAATTTGTTGAGTGATTTAAAGAGAGCAAGTTAATATTTTGCCTTTTAAGTAACTCTTTTTTTACTTTTCTTTGGTATTAAATTTAAAAAATATTTCCAATAAAAAAATAATTGATAAAAAAAAAAATACGTCAACAGATTTCACAAATTCCTTTACGATACAAACATAACAGCAAATATTAGCGATGGATAATACTGAACTGTGCGCAGGAAATTACCATGTTCCTGTGACTCAAGTACGGCTCTTACTGTATAATGCATATTCATCACGCTGATTATACAGCCACTTCTATGGCATGTTTTAATTGTGCATAAAGACACAGTAACAAGAAAGCTGACCTTTTCAGATTAATTCTCTTTCCAACCCATTTCTCTGTAACGATCAGCGCCCGTTCTATAGGACGGGAACAATTTATGCCACATTAATAAACATAAAAATAAAAAAGCCAGCAACACACATTAAAATTTATTCAGCAAACTCAGTAGTTTGGATTATTTTCTAATGGCTTTAAATACTTACTGATCAAAAAGGAAAATAATGATAATGGGTACAGGCTGAGTAGATAATTGCCTTGTGCTGGTGAAAAGTAAATGTACGTCGGATATGACTGCTGTCTGAACCTACCTTACATCTTTTCACAATATATTTTTTTTTGCTTTATCGGGTGACATTAATTATGCAAAATTATTTCTATTGTAGGAAGTCTATGTAGGTTTCATTATAAAGATTCTACAGTGAAAAGGGTTATTGTGTAAAATATATACTTGTTAAGGAATGAATGGTTAATTCAATGTTAGTAAAAGTGACCGGGTCATCCGCAGATCTGTAGTTATAGAAATAAGAATGTAGAATACATTAAAATGCATTTCAAACTCCAGGAAAAAAGATGCAGATTAATTCAGGTCTGATCCATTAATACATTAATAATCGTATTTTTTTTTTTTTTACTTGGTATCAGCCTTTTGCAATACCTTAAATTACACATTTAAGGTATTGCAAAAGGCTGATACCAAGTCAAAAAATGTTTTATAATTATTTTTTTTTTGGAAATATTTTTTATATTTAATACCAAACAATGTATTCCCAGTATTCCCAGTGCTTATAGACACATTCCCCTAATAACTACAAATTGTCCGTATTAATAAAATAATTTTTGCAATACCTTGTACAGAAAAGCTCAGGATAAGAGAGGGAGAAGCAGCACAAAAAGCCAGTCAGTTGTGCTGTAGTGTTTATGTGCTAATAAAGGATATGCTGATACAGAGAGAGAGAGAGAGAGAAGACTGACAAAAAGGTTGGCTCAGTAAGGTGAAAAAACATCTGCCGATTACCGCCCCCCCGTTTTACTTACCTGAGCCCTGGAAGGTCCCGAGTCGCGAACACGCTCTTCCTTTGCCCGGGTAATAAAGGATATGCTGATACAGAGAGAGAGAGAGAGAGAAGACTGACAAAAAGGTTGGCTCAGTAAGGTGAAAAAACATCTGCCGATTACCGCCCCCCCGTTTTCCTCACCTGAGCCCTGGAAGGTCCTGAGTCGCGAACACGCTCTTCCTTTGCCCGGGTAATAAAGGATATGCTGATACAGAGAGAGAGAGAGAGAGAAGACTGACAAAAAGGTTGGCTCAGTAAGGTGAAAAAACATCTGCCGATTACCGCCCCCCCGTTTTACTTACCTGAGCCCTGGAAAGTCCCGACTCCCGAGTCGCGAACATGCTCTTCCTTTGCCCGGGTTCTCGGCTCTTTATTGGATAGATTGATAGCAGCGCAGCCATTAGCTTGCGCTGCTGTCAATTAAATCCACAATCAAAGCAACAATTTTGAAAAAAACACAATATTTTGTACGTTTTTCTGTAATAAATAGCTTCAATTTTTCTTTTAAAAAGCAATTTTTTTCTCAGTTTAAGCCAATATGTATTCTTCTACATATTTTTGGTAATAAAAATCGCAAAAAAATTATATTAATTGGTTTGCGCAAAAGTTACAGCGTCTACAAAATAGGGAATAGATTTATGGCATTTTTATTATTTATTTTTTTTACTAGTAAGGGCGTCGATCTGCGATTTTTATTGGGACTGCGATATTGCGTCAGACAAATCGGACACTTTTGACACATTTTTGGGACCAATGTCATTTATACAGCGATCAGTGCTAAAAAAATGCACTGATTACTGTATAAATGACACTGGCAGGGAAGGGGTTAACACTAGGGAGTGATCAAGGGGTTAACTGTGTTCCCTATTGTGTGTTCTAACTGTAGGGGGGTGGGACTGACTAGGGGAAGAGATTGATCGGTGTTCATACATAGTATGAACACACAATCACTCTCCTCGCCCCTGAGAGAACTGGGATTTGTGTTTACACACACACATCCCCGTTCTGTAATGAGCAATCGCGGGCACTCGCATCGGCTCCGGGGACATGCTTCAGGCGCGCGCGCCGCCGGAGGCGTCTTAAAGAGCCGACATACAGTTACGACGGCTCGCGCAGGGGGGACAGCCTGACGCAGTATAACTGCGGCGGCTGCTCCGGAAGCGGTTAAAGGTGTTGTGACTTACTATTTATGGAGCTTCTGTTAACTTCCTTACCAGCCTACGCAGATATTGAAGCGGTCATTTAGAAGAACTCTGTAGTGGCTATGTTCCTACATACAGGGGGACCATGGAGAAATCTAAAAGGAAGTCAGATCACAGCAGCAAAAGAAAATACATTTGGAGAATTGGAGGAGGCTGAGAGCAAAAGAAGGGATTTTTTTAAGTTAAAGTGATATTAAGGTCTTGTTTTTTTTTCTTTTGTTTAAAAATACCAAACCTGTCATACTTACCTGCTCTGTGCAGTCGTTTTGCACAGAGTAGCCCAGATCATCCTCTTCTCGGGTCCCTTGTCAGTGCTCCTGGCCCCTCCTTCTTGCCGAGTGCCCCCACAACAAGCAGCTTGCTTTGGGGGCACCCGAGCTGCTGCTCTGTGTGTTCATTCACACACCGAGCTGTGGCTCGGCCCCGCCCCAATCTCTCTCCTCATTGGCTCACTGACTTTGATTGACAGCAGCGGAAGCCAATGGCGCCCGCTACTGTGTCTCAGCCAATCAGGAGGGAGAGTTCCGGACAGCCGATGCTCTTGTGCAACATTACTGGATCGAAGTGGGGCTCAGGTAAGTATTAGGGGGGCTGAGGGAGGCTGCTGCACACTGAAGGTTGTTTATCTTAATGCATAGAATGCATTAAGATAAAAAACCTTCTTCCTTTAGAACCACTTTAAGAATACTTGAGTTATTATCACAGAATTTTTTTTAAGACCAGAGTTTAGAGTCACTTTAAGCAGTTAAGTAGTAGGCTGTAGTTTTATAAGTAACTGCAAGTAACGGCATGCATTTTTATATTAGAATGTTTAAATAGTGGTGAGTCAAGCCAAATTTCCTATAGTTGCATAGGTCAGAGAGATGCAGGTTTTGACCACAGCCCTGTTCTTCTTGCACTAAAATGTCTATGATCATCATAACAAGATCATTTCCTGGTACTTAAGCATATTGTATTGTGGGTAATAGCACCAAGGTGTCTGTCTCTATCCTTATAACATATACAGTTAGATGACCTAAATCTATGTTTAGCACACTGTATACTGATAGAGACAGGTGCTTTGTGTGCTGGTCTTAGTTGTCAATACTCATTGACTGTTAAACACCTCTCAGTGTTATATGCTCTATTTTACAAAGCGAAAGGGACACAGTAGGATTACCGTATTTATTGGCATATAACACGCACTTTTTTCCCCTTAAAATCAGGGGAAAATCATGGGTGCGTGTTATAAGCCGATCCCCGCTGTCTCTGAGGGCAAGAGGAGCGCCGCCGACATAGGCTGAGCCAAGCCGAGTGTACTGTGTACTCGGCTAGGCTCGGCTCCGCTCGCAGTCACGCCCAGTCCCGCCTCCTAGCCTTTACTTCCCGCCATTGGACCGGTGCTGTGTCCATCATAGGAGCTGGTCCAAGGGGCGGGACTGGGGGCCGAGCCGAGAGGAGCCGAATACACAGGAAATCCGGCTCTGTGTATCTCGGCGGCGCTAAATTTAAAAAGTGCAAGACTATAGATAAACGCTGTGCAAGGCTGTAGATGGACACTGATAAGGCTGCAGATGGACACTGATAAGGCTGCAGATGGACACTGAAAAGGCTGCAGATGGACACTGGGCAAGGCTGCAGATGGACACTGATAAGGCTGCAGATGAACACTGAGAAGGCTGCAGATGGACACTGGGCAAGGCTGCAGATGGACACTGATAAGGCTGCAGATGGACACTGAGAAGGCTGCAGATGGACACTGGGCAAGGCTGCAGATGGACACTGATAAGGCTGCAGATGGACACTGATAAGGCTGCAGATGGACACTGATAAGGCTGCAGATGGACACTGGGCAAGGCTGCAGATGGACACTGATAAGGCTGCAGATGGACACTGATAAGGCTGCAGATGGACACTGGGCAAGTCTGCAGATGGACACTGGGCAAGGCTGCAGATGGACACTGATAAGGCTGCAGATGGACACTGATAAGGCTGCAGATGGACACTGGGCAAGGCTGCAGATGGACACTGATAAGGCTGCAGATGGACACTGATAAGGCTGCAGATGGACACTGGGCAAGGCTGCAGATGGACACTGATAAGGCTGCATTAATGGACATTTAAAATGTAAGTTTTTTTTTCCTTAAACATTCCTCCTAAAAGTTTTTTTCCTTAAACTTCCCTCCTAAACTTGGGGAGCGTGTTATACACCAGTGCGTGTTATACGCCGATAAATACGGTAATTTACTAATGGCAAATAGTCTGGAAGTGTGTGCATAGCCTATAGATTCTGCAAGTGCAGTTGCTCCAGAGCTTATAAAATGTGGGGAATCTTCACTTTGCAAAGAATACCCAATCAAATGCAAGGGGAAAAAAATGCATTTTTGATTGCACATGACTGGATGATGGAAGTCAGCAGAGTTTCCCTTCATCTACTGAGCTCTGATGATACTGCACTTGCAAAGTGCACAGTCTATGTTGGCTTTAGTAAATCAGTAAATAACCCCTTTGCATTGATAGTTATTCCCAGTAGAGCAATGTGATCTATGGTTGACTCATTAGGCTTTAAGAGCTGTATGTGTGATTACATCATTGTCCTATCCATAATGGTATTATTGTACTATGCATGTCAGTAATATCAACTGACTTACTATGCTCAACTTACCTCTAGTGAGCGATATTTGCTTCTATTTTATTCTTTATTTTAATTATAATATAAATCAGGGATATGCAATTAGCGGACCTCCAGATGTTGCAAAACTACAAGTCCCATCATGCCTCTGCAGCTGGGTGTCATGCTTGCTGCTGTCAGAGTCTCGCTATGCCTCATGGGACTTATAGTTTGGCAACAGCTGGAGGTCCGCTAATTGCATATCCCTGATATAAATAATACAGTCAGCATTGATATATCTATCTATCTATCTATCTATATATATATATATATATATATATATATATATATATATATATATATATTTGAAGATATGAATGATAAGATACACAAATTAAGTAAAATGTGTTCCTTATAAGTCATTACACACAAGTGAAAAAGAACATACATATAAATGTGTTTGGCCCTGTGCACAATTGGTTGTGCTAGAATTGATTAATAGTTAAATGGTAACATATATATATAATGTGACTAAATATATTAGTTATAAATGCTAGCCCCCCAGTTAACAAATATCATATTGTATGGCTGGATGTGTGCGTGTGTGTGTCTGTAGGGGTTGACTGTACTTGGTTTATATCTCCATTGCTTACTATACTATGATTTCCCATAGTGGGGCCCTACGTGGCCCACTTTGGTCAACCTACTTATTTTGCTGTTTTAGTTTTCCTCCGTTGAGGAACCGGGGTTCACAAATTTTTTGATAATAACATATAGCCCTGTGGTGCTATCATCAATGTGCAATGTTATATACTTGTGATGTAACCATTTACGAGACTGTTTGCTTTGTACATGAAAAAACTCAATAAATAAATCTTTAAAAAAAATAAAAAATATATCATATACCGATAAAGGGACAATGTGCATGAAAAGTGGTGCATAACAAACAAGCCGATCCCCCTGGCTCACCGCTGTCAGGTGGAACGCACGCCAGTCTTCTCACGAACGGGACACACATCCACTCTGATAATGCCTTACAGCCTCAGTGCCGGGTCTGTTGCACTTTTAAAGTAAGCAGCCATTTGGCTTTCTTTGTATCAGTGTTTTTATCACATTAAACGGGATTACACTATTTTGGTTCCCATTTTTATTTGCATATCCGTCCTGAGCCTCCACGGAGTGAGGGGTTGATCCGGCATTCACATCTCTTTCCATTTAGCAAGTGTCATCTTGCTGCGAGCGCACTTGACCTCTTTTTTTCATTAAAAGGGTCAACATCCTTTGGCAAGCTGCCATCCATACATTGAGCACTTTGGGTGTTATTTCACAGCCGGTGAAGTTGGATATCTTTTATTTGGCACTGGAACTTTACTTTATAGTATGTTCAACTAGCCCAGTATGGGTTTGTTTCAAATGCATGGTGCATTGAAGATAAGGACTTTTTAGCAGTCAAGCACATTTCATTGGACTTTTCACTGGTTCATGATTGACAATTTGTTTGTTATGCACCACTTTTTATGCACATTGTCACTTTATCGGTATATGATATTTGTTAACTGGGGGGCTAGCCGGTAGCTCACCTAGTATCAAATCACATTATTGTTTTGCATTATTATCGGTGCACCTAGGCAGGCTGGTGTGTTTGCATTTATAACTAATATATTTAGTCCCATTATATATATATTTGTTACTATTTAACTATTAATCAATTCTAGCACAATCAATTGTGCACAGTGCCCCCACACATTTATATTTATATATATATATTTTTTTTTTCACTATTGCATCAGTGATTTCCCATTGAGGTTTGGGGTTGCAGCTTTATTATCACTTATTCAACTTTTCAATTTATCTGGCGCGAGATATTTATTTTCATATTACACACAAGTACTAGAAGTTTTACATAACTTGATTTTTTTGCGCTGAGTTCCTATGATTTTAATTCCCTTTTGAGATCTGTAGGGAATTCCTGAAGCACTTCTTGACATACCTGAATAATAAGCCCTTTACACCTGTGAAGCTAGCGTCATTTTGCATCTCCGCCACCCAAGGGATATTGTGCCTGACAGATGTTCTGCTATACAGTAATGATAACTCATACCTCATTCTGCTGTAACAATGTTCTGCTAGTGCACAGAAAAAACGCTATCAATAAAAAAACATTATAAATGTATTGATTTTGCACGTATAGAATGTGAACCTCCATTTTCTAACTCACTATCTAACTAGCTTTGCCTGTTTGTGCCTTTTTTTTCGAATTTTTTTCTTCCTCATGCATTTTTGGCTTTTTAAAAATTTTTACAAAACCTTTGTACTGTATATCAGTTTTGCTTGGAGCTTAAAATAAGGCGGTAGGCTCTAATAGCTTGTCCTGAAATTTAACAGTGAAGCCCTGTACACATGATCGGATTTCCTCTGGATTCTAATCCAATGGATTTTTCCATCGGAAATCCGATGAAGCTGACTTCCATCAGTCTTGCCTACACACCATCAGTCAAAAATCCGACCGTCCCAAACGCTGTGACGTAAAACACTCCGACAAGCCGAGAAAAATGAAGTTCAATGCTTCTGAGCATGCGTCGACTTGATTCTGAGCATGCGTGTGTTTTTTGTCCAATGGAGTTCCACACAGAATTTGCTATTGTTTTTTTTCCCATCGGATAAATTTAAAACATGTTCTATTTTTTCTCACCGATGGAAAAAAGATTGATGGGGCCCATACACGATCGGTTTGTCCGATGAGAAAAGTCCATCGGACTGTTTTCATCAGTAAAACCGATCGTGTGTACACGGCATAAGGGCCCTTTTACACGGGCGGACCGTATGTCTGTTTTTCATCCATCCGTTTTCGGATGAAAAACGGACATGCATGTATCCCCATGGGATTGCGGATGTCAGCGGATGAACATCCGCTGTCATCCAATCTCATCAGTCTCCGCTATGGTCCGTTTATCATGACGGGGGAAAATCCTATTTTTCTATCCGTCTGCGGATCGGATCGGATGAAAACGGACAGACGGTCCGTTTTCATCCGATCCCCCCATAGAGGAAAGCGGCGATCTGACCGGTCCGTTTCTGCACAGTGTGCAGAGACAGACAAGTCATCCGCCGGCTCAGCGGGGATCAACGGAGCGATCCCCCCTGAGCAAGCGGATGTTCACCGGGCGGATCATCACGGGATCCACCTGTGTGAAAGGGCCCTTAGTGCAAATAAAAAGTATCACAGTACTTTATGGCAGTACTGAACTGTGTTGAATGTTATTTCATGGGGACCAAAAAAGCATGTCTTTTTTTTTTTTTACACAACATCTCTTTGAACTATATCTACAGGGTATCACCAATGCAATCTATAAATCATATATCAATGATGTGTTAAAACCACTTGCCAACAAATCGCGTACAGTATCTGTACACCATTGAGCTTCAAGTGGTTGTACTGGAGTGATACATCACCCAGTACCATTTTTAGAGCCTAACTGGATGACAATTTGTTTGTTAAAGGAAGCGTGTATCAAAAACAATTGCCATTTTTTCATAAAATACCTTTTTTGTTTTCAACAATACATTTTTATTGAAAATTTTCATAAACAAACAATAAGGTGATACCAAACATTCAAAGACAATAATGGTGGTAACTGTCATGGTAGTTTCAATAAAGAGCGATAATGTAATGTAATGTAAAATACCCATTACCGCAACAGGGCTCACACTGTAACAGGTATATCCATTGTTAAGAAATATACATTATTATTATTATTATTTAGGTACTTATATAGCGTTGTCAATTTACACAGCGCTTTACATATACTGTATATACTCGAGTATAAGCCGACCCGAATATAAGCTGTGGCACCTAATTTTACCACAAAAAACTGTGAAAACGTATTGACTCGAGTATAAGCCTAGGGTGTCCATCTGCATGCCTCACTGTGCCTCACTTTGCCTCACTGTGTCCATGTGCATGCCTCACTGTGTCCATGCCACACTGTGTCCATGCCTCACTGTGTCCATGCCTCACTGTGCCCATGCCTCACTGTGTCCATGACTAGACTGACGTTTAACATGGGAGTCTATGGAAGGGGTGCCCGGGTTTGAAAAATCGGTGCTCCCCGGCCGTAAGTCCCCCAGACAAAAAACTTTGCACACTTATAAAATATAAATGGGGCTACATGTGTGTCAAGTTTCGGATCCAGGGAGCCTGTACCGGGTGCCCAAAGTCACAGAGAAATGTCCATTTAACATTGGAGTCTATGGAAGGGGTGCCCGGCTTTGAAAATTCGGTGCTCCCCGATCGTAGGTCTCCTGGACAACAAACTTGTCACACTTATATATGAAGAGTGGGGCTACTTGTGGGGTCCAGGGGACTTACAGCCAGCCAATACCGGGTCCCCAAAGTCGGGGAGATCAGGCGCAAAAAGGTGACTCGAGTATAAGCCGAGGGGGGCATTTTCAGCACAAAAAAATGTGCTGAAAAACTCGGCTTATACTCGAGAATATACGGTACATTGTACATTCACATCGGTCTCTACCCTCAGGGAGCTTACAATCTAAAGTCCCTAACTCACATTCATATACAAGGGCCCATTTTTAGACAGAAGCCAATTAACCGCCCAGCATGTCTTTTTTTTGGAGTACATTAGAATAACTAGTAACGTTACACTTATTAAGGAAAAAATCCTAATTGGTAGAAGATTCCTTATTAAAAATAAAGCAAAGATGAAAAGAGAAATTGTATAAAATACAATTTTCTAATCTTTCTACTTTTTTTTCCATCTCAGTGCTACTGATCTCTTCCATCCACTTTTGGTCACAGTGTGTCTATATGCATTTGCTCCAACGTCATTGCTGTGGACTGGCTTCCCGATAGTAACAATGGAGGTCCACGCCTGTGCAATGTGTGGATTCGGATGCTTGTATTCTCCACCAGGGTTCTCATGTGACAGGGTAGCAATGCAGGGGCACAATTGGGAGACAGCCCTTCAACAGGATGAGCCTGAGCATGGACCTTTATGGCAGGATCGGCACAAATTATTTTAATGACAGCTGCACATCGAAAAAGATTGAAAATAACTTTTTAAAGCTTACATGTGATTTTAGTTGTGAGGTTTAAAATAGGAAGTCATTATTTTAATTTAGACCAGAAGTAAGATTCACTGCTTCATTTGCTAGACTTTCAGGCCTCATGCACACTGAACGTTTTTGGATGTTTTTACAGCAGCTGTTTTTGGCTGTAGACGTTTTTTTCTACAGTCATTAAACTCTCCATCATGTTATCCTATGTGTCCATGCACACATAGGGGGTTATTTACTAAAGGCAAATCCACACAAGTGCAAACTACAAGTGCAAAGTGCACTTGAAATTGCACTGAAAGTACACTTGGAAGTGCAGTCACTGTAGATGCGAGGGGGACATGCAAGGAAAATAAAAAACAGCATTTTAGCTTGCATATGATTGGATAATAAAATCAGCAGAGCTTCCCCTCATTTCAGATCTACCCCTCAGATTTACAGCGACTTCCAAGTGCACTTTAAGTACAATTTCAAGTGCACTTTGCACTTGTAGTTTGCACTTGTAGTGCAAAGTGGTTTTGCCTTTCGTAAATAACCCCCATAGGCTGTTATCAGCAGTTTTGGGCAGTGAGGTTTTTGAGCAGTAAAAAAAACCCCAAAACTAGTGGGTTCTGAGAGACGTTTTTCAGCTGTAAAAACGCTCTAACGCTGATAAACACTGATAAACTTTGATAAACGCTCAAAAATGTCGCTCAATCCATTGAAAAAAAAAAAAAAATTTTCTTTAAAAAAACATGGAAAAATGCTAAAAACACTAAAAAAACGCTATTGTAAAAACATTAAAAAAAGCTGAAAAAAGCAGAAAAACTCACTGCAAAGCTACTGGCGTTTTTATAACGTTATTTTAACGTCCAGTGTGCATGAGGCCTTAAGCCCTGTACACACGATCGGATTTCCTATGGATTTTAAACCGATGGATTTTTCCATCGGTAATCCGGTGAAGCTGACTTCCATCAGTCTTGCCTACACACCATCAGTCAAAAATCAGACCGTCCCAAACGCCGTGACGTAAAACACTCTGACAAGCTGAGAAAAATGAAGTTCAATGCTTCTGAGCATGCGTCGACTTGATTCTGAGCATGCGTGGGTTTTTTGTCCGATGGAGTTCCACACAGACGATCGGAATTTGCTATAGTTTTTTTTCCCATTGGATAAATTTAAAACATGTTCTATTTTTTCTCACCGATGGAAAAAAGACCAATGGGGCCCATACATGATCGGTTTGTCCGATGAGAAAAGTCCATCGGACTGTTTTCATTGGTAAAACCGATCGTGTGTACACGGCTTAAGTGTTTCCTCCTATATCACACAAACTTATTTCAAACTATCTGACGACCTACATAAAAAAAACAAAGTTTATACAATAGTGCACAAAGTGAGCTTGTTAGCCCTTGTTGAATAAGTAGTCCCAGGTTCATTAATTCTTCCAGTCAATCTTCTTCTACATCATCTTACTCAGTTTGGTGCTGTTATACACTGCTCTGATTATATTATGAATTAACTTAGTTCATAAAAACACTACTACAATCATTTTACAAAGGTTCTGCTCTAATAAATTAATGCACACAAAACTCAATTTAAATAGGTGCATTGCTTGCTACAAACATGGCTCTATTTAGTATACTGTCCAAATCAGTTAACTAATGATGAACTCACTGCCCCATATAATAAGTCAAAAAATTCACTGGCACAATGAGCCCCAGAGAATTATCTTACTGCCCCTATGAATTTATTTAGTGCCTCTTCAAATAACTGATGCATTTATCACCCCAATTAATCCACTGTTGCAATTGATTAATTAACACCTTGTCCCAATCAATTGATTCACAAGTCAATTAGTTAATCAGTGGTGCCAATTATATAATTAATCCACTGCCTTTATTCACTGCACTAATTAACCCACTGCATAAAGACCTGGGGCACTTGCCAGAAGGACTAGGGCCTGTGCCTAACAATGTCACTTATGGATCACAATATGTAGGTTACTGAATATGAAATGCCATAGCAACTTCCCAGTAAATTACTTTAATCGGTCAGGACCTAAAAAAAATATATAATTATATATGAGAATAAGCAAGTTAATTATACTCAAAACAAGTCACTGACAATATATTTTGTACATCATTTGTCTTTAAATACCAAAAAGTACAATATGGTCTTCTGAAAACAGAAATTATGCTTGAAGGGACTTATAACCATTGTAGAAGAATCAAAAAACAATAAAAAAAAATTCCTGTTGAAATCATCGCCCTAAAACAAAAAGAGGCTTTATGTATGAAAAGTGTACTAATAACCAATTGTAAACCTTGATTGTGCATTTCAGGAATGGCACATGGAAGCTGATTTATTATTGACAACAATTTTTTTTATTTATTATCATTCTTTGCATGCATGAGTCCCAATATGTTTAATTCACAAATCCAAAAGTAGTGGACATAGCCATGCAAGTCATTTGCTTATGCTGATTGTCAACTGAACATCCGGAATCAATGGTTTATAGCTTTGATACAGACTAACACATAAAGCCAATTATCTGATTGGAATAAAGGCTTATTAGGTTTGTTGACTCTAATCAGGTTAGCATAGAATGATTTCTATGTAGCAAGGCTTGGGTAGCAATGATTTAAGGTAGGGTCAAAATGAAGAAAATGCTCATGAAACTACTCAAATATACAAATTTGTCTTCTAAAGCAACTACATTACACTTAGTTTGCTAAATCACTATGTATCAAGGGATGTTTAGTTTTTCATATAAAATCCTTGATTCCATTTTATATTCCTACTTGGTTACATTAAAGCGGTTGTATACCCCAAAGCTATTTTTTTTTTTTTTTAAAAACCTGCAAGGCAAAGGCATAATAAGCTAGTATGACTAGCATACTAGCTCATTATCAATTACTTACCTTAGATTGAAGCCCCCGCAGTGGTCCTCGGACACGTCCTCCGTCACGGCCATGATACCCGGAGTGATTTCCTGGTATCGCCGCTCCGGCGCTGTGACTGGCCGGAGCGGCGATGACGTCACTCCCGCGCATGCGCGAGGAACGGCACGATCCCCGCGAATGCGCGCATTCCGCCACTTTCCGGCAGGCTCCCATTCAAGAGCTGCCGCGCTCAGTGTACCTGCGCCGTTATCTATGTAGGTTATGGAGATAATGCATGCACCTACAGGTAAGCCTTACCTGTAGGTGCATGTATCACAAGAGGGTATACAACCGCTTTAAAGTGCTGCTGATTTCTTGCAGACCTGTTTGCGGCCACTTCCTGTCTACATGAATTCCAAAGACATTTCTAAAGGCGGGTTTCCTTGATGATGACAATATTGGATCATGCCGGCATAATATATGTAGGAAAGGCCACTTGTGGTCTTGATTGGAAGCCTATGTGACAGGCAGAGTTGGCCACTGGTACGCACAGGAATGATTTGCATGGCTCCACACATTATCCTTACATTCAGAATAAGCCCCTTCTAACTCCTTTTTTTTCTTGAAAAAAAGATTTAATTGAGTCATGAATAGATGGTACAAAATCAGAAAGAATGGCAATCTTTACACACGTGAGAAGTTATTGACATCTTTCATCATGTATCACACAATGCAATAGAAACAGGCCTGGACTGGCCATAGGGCACACCGGGCATATGCCCGTTGGGCTGGGGCCACCAGCTGCATGTCCCAAGGCCCGGAACAAGGGGTGGGGAGAGAGGGCTTGTGCCCTGGGCGTGTAATGTGGATGAAGGCATCCAGCCGCTGCCCTGCTTTAATCGCCAGCACCAGCATCATCCCTTACCATCTGTCATGCTAGTAAAACAGAGTCTGGGGAACCTTCCCCTGGGCTCCTCCTTGACTCTGATGATCCCTATGAGAGAAGATGAGGAGGAAGCTTTCCCTGAGCTCCTCCTTGACTCTGATGAGCCCTATGAGAGAAGATTAGGAGGAGCCTGAAGGGACGTACATCTCCCGCCCCGGCATCAAGCCACGATGTATACACAAAATATAGTGATAAGAGTAGTGCTAATTTGCACATTAACCTTAAAAAATACAATCTTAAATGGTGAATAATCAAAACATATGTCTATATATAATATCACATGTGTGATGACAACATCTGTGCAAAAATATATGAAATATATGAAAGTGCTAGTGCGTATCAAAGTGCAATACAAACAATCGTATTGTGCAATATAATTAAAGTGCTAAAAAAGTTAATGATGAAAAGAACCAGCAAAAGTATGAAAAAAAATGTAACAAAATGTAAAATTTATAAAAAAACGTCTCTATTTATAAGTGCATCAAGTGCTCCACCACTGTGTGAATCCTTCACCGGTCTCACCAAAATGGATTCTCCAGATTGATAAATTAGTAAAAATTTGAACAAGCAAGAGGACCACAGTGTCTCCAAATGATCACCAATCACAGTTTTATGGTTAGATTCCCCTTACACAGGTCACAGCAAATCATGGGAAAGACAAAACAGAAGGAAGGAGGCTCTCATAGCATAAAAACATTCACAGGTTAATAAATTCTCTGTAATCCACTCACATTTGAAGAGTGCCGACCAGCACTAGGTAGTATCACGCTCAGCTAATAGTAGCCGCTTGCCTCTGGACCTGTCATAGACCACAAACGTGAGCCGGCATACACAATGTCATCAGCGTCCTTGCCCCGCCCATTGCGTATGCCGGCTCGCGCTTGTGGTCTATGACAGGTCCAGAGGCGAGCTGCTACTATTAGCTGAGCTTGATACTCCCTAGTGATAGAAAAGAATGATAGGGAGAGGGAAGGAGAATTATTCACAGAGGAGCGTTGCAAGGATGAAAGTAAAGAAGGGTGCAGAGCATGCATTTATAGAGCAGAAGGGTCTATGTATATACAGTGGAACCTCGTATTGCGAGTAACGCGGTTAACGTGCGTTTCGCAATACAAGCAATTATTTAAAAAAAATCCTGACTCGGTTTGCGAGTGTTGTCTCGCAAAACAAGCAGGATTCAAGCCTCTGTGGTGTGCAGTACCGCATTTGGCCAGAGGTGTGGGGGCGCCGGAGCCATTCGGAGACGTTCGGAAATACTTGGAAACACTCGCAAATACTCCGTTCCCAAATGCTTCTGAGCCTTTCCGAGGGTTTCCGAATGCAGCCGAATGATCTCTGAGTATTTCCGAGTCTCTCCAGTGCCCCCCACCTCTGGCCACATGCGGTATTGCATGCCATAGAAGTCAATGTGGAACAAATAATTTTAGTTTTCATTGACTTCTATGGGCAAACTCGCTTTGATATGCGAGTGCTTTGGATTACAATCATTCTCCTGGAACGGATTATGCTCGTAATCCAAGGTTCAACTGTATATATATAACTAATCAACATTGAGAAACTGGTAGATGTCATTATTTGTAATTTGGTTTAAAAAACAAATGGGCTGCTCAGTCTATAATGTCGGGGCCTATTTTTTTTCCAGTCCGGGCCTGAATAGAAACATTAATACATGTAGATAAAAGACAAGAATAGCTTCATGTGGATCAATACTAAGCATTTGCCGCCTCAACCTCCGCAACATCTCCAAAATACGCCCCTTTCTAACCAATGACACAACAAAGCTCCTAATTCACTCCCTGGTCATCTCTCGCCTTGATTACTGCAACTCCCTCCTTATTGGCTTACCTCTGCATACTCTATCCCCCCTTCAGTCAATCATGAATGCTGCTGCCAGACTCATCCACCTTATCAACCGCTCTGTCTCTGCTACTCCTCTCTGTCAATCCCTCCACTGGCTTCCGCTCACCCAACGAATCAAATTCAAAATACTAACAACTACCTACAAAGCCATCCACAACTCTGCCCCCAGCTACATCACTGACCTAGTCTCTAAATACCAACCTAATCGTTCTCTTCGTTCTTCTCAAGACCTCCTGCTCTCTAGCTCTCTCATCACCGGCTCCCATGCTCATCTCCAGGACTTTTCCAGAGCCTCTCCAAGCCTATGGAACTCCTTACCCCAATCTGTCCGTCTATCTCCTTCTCTATTAGCTTTTAAAGGATCCCTGAAAACCCTTCTCTTCAGAGAAGCCTATCCCACCCACACCTAACAACTGTATTTTAATTTTTGTCCATCTGATCATCCCCCACAGCTACTACCCTTTGTTCCACGTGACCCTCCCTTTTAGACTGTAAGCTCTAAGGAGCAGGGCCCTCTGATCTCTCTGTATTGAATTGTATTGTGACTGTACTGTCTTCCCTGATGTAAAGCGCTGCGCAAACTGTTGGCGCTATATAAATCCTGTATAATAATTTTGCTATAATTTTAGGGTTGGGGAATTGACTACTTTTTAATTGTGTATTCTGTCTGACAATTTTATAGTTAAATATTTACAAGTGAATTTGGTGAGGCTGGTGGATAGGTTATATACAACATTTCAATGTGAGAAAAGCAACCGAGAGTAGTATGGAAAAATCAGTGGTCTAAAGGTAGGGGAGTGGGGAGGTGTATTAAGAGAAGCTGTAAAGCAATAAGGAAGGCAAGATAGATGGAAGGAAGAATATTGAGTGGACTAAGAATTGGACTTTAGACGGCACATGAGTAGATAGTGTAAAAATCTAGGCATATTTATTATAGGAAAATAGTAAAAAAGTACACATTAACATTTAGAATTAACAATCTATTAGTTCTCAATACACGACTCAGGCTAATGCTCTAACAGCGCTTCAAAAAATACAGAAAGATAGATGGAAAAGGACAAGGAGTAAAGAAAGAATGGCAAAAGATATAAGAGAGGAGAGATGGAGGAAGAGAAAAGAAAAAAAGAGGGGGCATGTTCTAGGGGGAGGAAAGATGATAGAAGGCTGGGAGGTTAACTCCGTTCAGAAATCGAAGGTGACTCTGTTTTTCCATGAATGTGAGAGGCTTGATAAGTGCTGAGTGCATCAAGGGTGTACAAGGATATTCCAAATTTGTCCGAAACTGTATCCAACATGACCATGTGTAGTTTTCTTGAGTGATAAGGCCTCCTCTATCTCTATAGTCCACTGTGTTTTAGAGAAGGATCTTTGGATCTCTTTGATCCCTCTACCATTTCCAAATGCTTGTACTGCAACTTTATTATCAAAAACCCTGCATTATCCAGCTTCTAAGGAAGAGTTAATTGGAAGTCGCCAGTACAATAAGTGCATATGTTCTGACAACACGATCTCCAAAGTCTCTGGGTGAAAGCCCTCTATCAAATAGGAATGTAGACTTCTATTGCAATTACCTTCATATTAGCTGCTGTCCGTTGCTTTTGACAGGTACGAATTAAGTCTCACAAGGTTGCCTATAAATTAATGACTTCCAAAATTGCTATTTAATTGTTAAGGATTGAGAGGTTGAATTACGAAATAGATGCAAAAATCTTCATACACCTGTGATTTGAGAGTAGTTTTCTTTTTTTTCTTCTCTGTATTTTTTTGGCATGTGGGCAGTGATTGGGTGATGATAAGTGACACTTCCATCAGAGGATGGCCTTCCACGCAGCACGCACTCGCAGCTGAGGCAAGGCTGAAATTAATAATCTGCGTGAGCAAACACACAGCTGCTGCTTCTAGAGAGGGATTCTATTAACGAGCAGTGAATTCTCATAATTAGCTGAGCTCTTTCTGCAGCTGCTCGTCTGACCCCCATGCTATAAAAATTATGGGTGGTATTCGGCCTCCAAATCAATCTTACCCAATTACACTATGAATGCTCCTAAATCGATAATCACTGCCAAAATCATTGCATTTTTGTTTATTAATTTCATTACTTCCTATCTAATGCATGCACACTATACATAAACACAATGCCAATAGAATGCATTGAACATCAAAATTGCTTGTTTGGTCTGTTAGCGATCAAAATGAATGCAAAAAGCTGCAACAATGGAGAATGTGAAAAGTGGGAAAGTGCTTTTCTGCGGTAGTGTGGTAAAATGATTTCCTTTATGTGAGGATGTAGAGAAAACTATTTTTCCAAGTGTGATTTGCCTTATTCTGAATCCACACCTAAAATATATATTTGGTTGTCAGATCTATTCTCCTGTGTTTGCCGAACGTTTTACAAATGTCTGGATAGCACTACACTGGTACAGTGAGAAGCCCTGTTAGGTGCAGGGAGAAGTAAGAAATTAAGAGTTTTGCTATATAAAAGTGTATAATGGAAGGTGAAAAGGTATTGACTGTAATAGATATTCATTATATTTTTTTCTGAATGTTGGTCTGTCACTGAGCACTACAGGAACCTCAGCCCACGTCACACATGTAAATGGTAGCCAGCTGTATAATGCAGTCAGCTGTCACAGGGAAAACTGCAGCAAATATAGAATTGTCATACAGATCTTTTTATATCTTTTATGGAACAAACAGTCAAAATGTGCATTTTGGGGCCCATAGATATTCACGATAACTAGCATAGCACACATAATGCATTTTATTGTATATTAACGCAGTGTGCCATCTGTCCAGAAAATAAAGATTTTTCTCTGACAAGAACACGTAAAGCACATCAAATGAAACCCAGTAAAATGCACATTAAGAAGCATTAAAAACAAAACTGCTGTCCACCAATGTAAGGGACACTGAGCTGTCCATTAATGTAATGGGGCACTACACTGTCTCCCAACATAAGAGGGTACTATACTGTCCACCAACATAACGGGGCACTAACTGTCTACCATCATAAGGGGGCACTATACTGTCCATCCAAAATTATGGGTACTATCTACCAACATAATGGGACACTACACTGTCCACTAACATAAGGGTGACTATACTGTCCACCAACATAAAGGAGCACTACACTGTCCATCCAACATAAGGGGGTACTATACTGTCCACCAAAATAATGGGGCACTACACTGTCAACTAACATAAGGGGGTACTATACTGTCCACCAACATAATGGGGCACTACACTGTCCATCCACTTAATGGGGTACTACACTGTCCACCAACATAATGGGGCACTACACTGTCTACCAACCTAGGGGGGTACTACACTGTCACCAACTTTGGAAAGTACTACACTGTCCACCAACGTAAGGAGGAATTACATTGTCCATCAACACAATGGGGCACTACATTGTCCACCCAACATAAGGGGTACTATACTGTCCACCAATATAAGGGGGAACTACACTGTCCATCCAACATTAGGGGGTACTACACTGTCCACCAACATAAGGTGATACTGCACTGTCACCAACTTTGTAAAGCACTACGCTGTCCACTGATGTAAAGCCCCGTACACAAGATCGCATATTCCAACAACAATTGTGTGATGGAAGGGTTTTGTCGGATAATCTGACCGTCTGTATGCTCCATCGGACAATTGTTGTTGGAATTTCCGAAAACAAACGTTGGATAGCCATGCTCTCAAATTGTCCGGCAACAAATGTGTTCCGTTGGATTATCCGATCGTGTGTACACAAGTCCGTCGGACTAAAATCCAAAGTACAAACACGTGTGCTCCAAACCAATGCTAACCACAAGACAACATTAGCAGAAGTTGACCAAAGGGTGGCGATAAAGAGCAGAAAAAAACACGTAGTCTCGTGAAGGTTGGCTGAAAAAGTTCTGCCGTCTGTATGCAGAACAAGTTCGCGGCCAACACCCTTCGGGCAACAATCCATGGATTTGTCCGATGGAAATCCGATCGTGAGTATGAGGCTTAAGTCTGAATTACACTGACCACCAACATAAAGAATTGCTTGCCTGACTATATACTTTTAATATAAAGGGCACTTTACCACCAACAACCAGATTAAAGGGGAGCTACTTTGACCGCAAACATAAAGGGACACAATGTATACCTCAGACATACTCCTGATCACCGCTCTTGGCAAGCTGTGCCATTTGTTATATATTCCCAACTGTGCTTCAAATTGCATAATCCCGACCTAAGTGTTCATTGCTAGTAGCTAGTTGTTAAAGAGTAACTGTGTGATCTATGTAGACTGCAAGGATTTTAACAAACTTTGTAGCAGTCCTGCATGTTTTTGTTCTTAAGGAAAAGCTGTATGTTTCACAATGCCCTTGGAATACTGATTCCTGAATGGGATTTTCTGTATTCATTCTAATCAGCTGATGCAAATTCAGCAGTCCAATGGGGAAAGTTGCAGGATCAGCATCCCTTTAGAATTTATTCACCCTTAGGGAGTATTTCACCAAAAATATTCTTCCTATATGCCAACATTTATACATGTATCTTAGTGCAAACTTCTGAGACAATCAGTGAGCCCATCACAGAAGAAGGAAACAACATTTCTGGGGAGGTTCTGTATACCAGCTATGTATAGAATGCCTCCAGGGTGCCATATTGCATTACTTTTTTAAACAAATTACAGCAGCTGCAGATTTTTTTGTAAAATTAAATCAGAATATGGATTGTGTAGCAACTGGATTTGTTATATACTGTATATATTTTAATTTGTTATATTTTTTTCACAAAAGTGTTACCCTTGAGTAGTGCTTAAACGGGTTGTAAAGGTTTGTTTTTTATTTTCTAAATAGGTTCCTTTAAGCTAGTGCATTGTTGGTTCACTTACCTTTTCCTTAGATTTCCCTTCTAAATATTTTTTTTTCTTTGTTTTCTTTGTCTGAATTTCTCACTTCCTGTTCCTCCTCAGTAAGATGTTCAGTAAGCTGTTCTGGCTGACTCAACACCACTCGGATGATGGGGGCAAGCTTACTGAGGAGAAACAGGAAGTGAGAAATTCAGACAAAGAAAAAAAACATTTAGAAGGTAAATCGAAGGAAAATGTAAGTGAACCAACAATGCACTAGCTTAAAGGAACCTATTTAGAAAATAAAAAACGAACTTTTACAACCCCTTTAACTATTGCTCTGACAAAGTATTAGCTTTGTGTCTATATTGTATGTCTAGAGGAGTAATAAAGAATGTAATGAAAAAAAAAAAAAAATGTTGTCTTTATGATAAGGTACCTGTACAAATGTGGAAAAAACAGCAAAGTAAAACCGCGCGGCCAATAAAGCGAGAGATAGCTGCCTGCGCAACAGATATACTGTATATTAAACTAAGTGGATATTGGGGAGAGTGCGGCGCACAAAATTGAAAATATAATCTTGAGATGTATATACAAAAAAACCCAGTGGCAATGCAAATATATTACGATGCAATGTATATCACTGTGGTAGCAATAAATGAGTGAAAACTAACATACTTATAAAGTGCAATAAATATGCCTGAAGGCCAGTACAATGATCAGCATATGATGCCACAAAAACGGCAAAGAAAAATAAAAGCAAAACAAGCAGCTAATAAAGTCCAGATAAACCAAACTGTGAAGTGAATAAACACAATGGTGATATTGGTGTATATTAAGGAAAAAGTCCGGTACAGTGGTACATATATATCCAAATATTCCAAGGTGAATCAGTTAAAAGTATATTATGTTGTCTACAGACTGTCCACAACCTTATAGGTCTAAGGCTTACCAGATAGGGTGGACCCAACGGAGCGTACGCCCAGTGGGTCAGACAAGCTTGGTGGTGTAGCACACCAAAAGGGAGACGTAGCAAGCACAGCTTCCAATGGGAACCAGGAAATCACATTGAGGACAGCAGTGAGTATCCACCATGGAGATCGTCAGCAGTACTTCACACAAAACCTCATCCCAAGGTGTGTATGATGTTGTAAGGAACAGAAAGGGGCCACATAGTGTAATTCAATATAAAAAGGTGAACATTTATTAAAATAATATAAAATGGTCACTCACATTTGAAGAGACAAGTAAAAGCATGTAAGATCATAAATGACACAGTGGCATCAGCAGAGCCCTTCCCGACGTGTTTCGTCCTAATAAGGCATCATCTGGGGTGCTGGTCCACTGCTCCCACTGCGTATTTATAGACTAACTTACCCCCTAATGAGAGCCAGCTCCACAATCTCCAAAAAACGCCACTTCCGGTTTTCAAAATGGCGTCCATGGCTTGCACTTCAAGCCTCACTATGAAATGTGACCCAGGGTGCAGTATTGAGGTGTAAGGAGCACTATATCTGAAACATCTGCTACAGCAAAGCAAAAGAAGGCGGTCAGTAGAGAAAGATAGCTAAATAAAATTGGTGTAGGAATGATGAACAAATCAAGCCATATAGTATTTACAGCTTTTCTAGCCACTATATGGCTTGATTTGTTCATCATTTATTACTACCACAGTGATATACATTGCATCGTAATATATTTGCATTGCCACTGTTTTTTTTTGTATATACATCTCACGATTATATTTTCAATTTTGAGCGCCACACTCTCCCCAATATCCACCTTTACAGATGTGGGGTGTTAACATGCTTTCTGCAAAGGCTGCAATGCAAGTGCGCTACCTTGCATTATCGTTTCATTGAAAATTATTGTGAGCGCAAAACGCATGTCACGTGCATACTGCAACAAATAGGTGTGAAGAAACCCTAAAGGTTTACCAAGTTGCTGACACATTTGCTGTAGAAAATTTGCCTTTTTCATAAACCATGTCCACCCACATTTTCTACCTACAGCCCACTTTGAGAAGGAAGGCCTATTTGTCACCAAGTAGGAAGAGTTTTGAAAATTTACTTTAAAGGTGTCACACAAAATCTACAGTTTACTTCAAAAAATATGAATTTATTGGTACAAAAATCTAAAAATACACATGTTTGCATACATGATAGTACAACATTAAAAACATATGTCCTGATAAAGCATCGAGTCAGAATTGCATAGTTGAGTATTTTAGCAGTTTAGTAATATTTCATACCTAGGTTACGCAAGAATCTGCAGACCCAGCTCACCCCCAAGAGACAAAAGAGGTCCCATTGGGGGTCTCTCCGGGGAGTAGTTAACACAATTTCAAGGTAACCTTATTGCTCTACTGGTCGTATATGTTTCTGCTTTCCATAAAGGATTGTTTCTGATTTAAGTTAACTCGACTTATATAACATATTTATTTGTATTGAAATTTACACACTTCTTTGTAACACGACATACAATGCCTACATTGTACTATGTTCTTGGAATTTGTTGAAAAACAATAAAAACTATTGGTGAAAAAAATTAAAAATAAAAAATATGTCCTGCATAGATTTATATCAGCAGGAACATACCCCACCAGATATAATATAGCCCCTTGCTATTCTAAGCAAGAATGTTCAAGAGAGACAAAATCTCAACGTGTTTCACAGGGAAATAGGAGGATCAAACATTTTGCAATTAAAAAAAAAAAATTGTTAGCAAAAAGTAGAATTTCCAATCAAACCGTATAATATTATACACCAAGAGAAAACAAACACATATCAAACCATATAAACAATACATATTGTTTTCCTACCTGTGCACCAATAAACCCACAAAGACAAGAGGCGCCCAACCTGGGATTCCCTGGGGTGTGGAGTGTGGGGGGTAAATAGAGAGCAGTACTAGGGGGAGAACAGAAATAGCCAAAAAGGTGTACAAATGTAATATGGTAATAAGAGAGATAAGTCATGCCAATCTGACTTTTAAGACCATTAAATGAAATCATGCACTTGTCCTATAACACAAGGGATGTGTCAGTCTGAAAATTCATAGGGCCATAACCTAAGGAAACCCTATATGGGAAAAAATATTGACCTTTGCCAATGGGGACCCCTAATGTATAGCCACTATATCAACATATAAACTCACTGATGTAGATGTTCCACATGGAAAAATGGGGGTTACATCTGATAGGTGGAATTATATTATCAATGGGGCTAGAAACAAAAAGAAAAACATATTTGCCACCAAAATAATGGCCACAATAAACTGCATTACCTACAGCAACTCATTACAATAGGTTTCTCTGATCTGCATAAATGTACGAGAATAAAAATCAGGATTCTTAATTTAAAGGATTCTGTGCAAACTGGTGAAATTCACACGTATGCATCCAGGAGAATTAAAAAATTCGGGAATACTCACTACCTCACCTTAACAACCTGACCCTCAGAATTACTCGATCTCTTGTAACAAACCTCTGATTTCCTCTGTGCTCGGTCCTATATCCCTTTGCCCAACATTCGCAATTCTCCAAAGGAACTATACAGAGAAAAAACGGAAATACACAAAAAGATAATGACTAATGATCTCCATCGTATTTTTTTTTTTCTTGCATCAACTATAATGTATAACCATTGCTTTTGTAATACAGAACTGAATTGCTGTCTGCTGTTTTCATGCGTTTTATACAAACACGCTTATTTTAATCTAAGTAATTATTGTAAACCCATATTGAATAAATAGGTTTTTAAAAAGTTCACATTTTCAAAATGATTGGTTTATTACTCTATGCATATAGACACATATATGTACATATACTACTATATACAAGGTTTTCATGTACAAAAAAAAAAAGGCAAACGCTGTAAGGGTTAATCCTGTTGCCTAGGGTGGTCCCTTAACCTCTCAGACCTCGGATCGATGTATGATGCAATGCAGATATATCTGGAGTCAATCCCAAGAACAAATGACACGCATTTGATAGTATGTTCTAGGAATTGGCTGTATTGGTGCGCGTTCTAGCGTCTTTTATAGCAAATCTCGAATCATAAAAAATATTCAAAATAAAACATGCGCAGTAGATACAATTTCATATGCAGTTAAAACTGGTTCAAACAAATAGCCTTTGTTCTCCTGCTACTGAGAACGAGAGAATCTAAACTAGATAAGGAAGCGTGTGAACAGTCGTTTACAAGAACGCAGGCTGGTGCAGTTTCTGGGAAGCTAAAGAGATACTCAAATTATACATGCTGAAACAAAATGAAGCTGTGAATATGAGATGGCTGACAGAAAACAAAATGGATGCTTAGCATAACCTTTCAACCCCCTCTTAAAGTCATGAATATGACTTTCTACAGATCCGCAGCCTCCTGAAATCTATGGTTCTTTCTATGTTTGTTGTATTCATTTACATAAAGCTGCAGATATTGTGTATATGCATGAGAGGGTTGGTCTGGTGTAGTACGTTTGTTAATACAAAGCAAAATAAGCTTGAAAATCAGGTAGCCTATCAATCCTAACAATAGTACTATGATAATCATAATCACTATGTCCTTTAACCATGAAAACATTCCACCTAAACCCAAACTAGAAAAGGGGCTATGTGATGCTCCTGAGTCTGGCCTAGGGCTGACATGACTGGTACCAACTGTGCTAAATAACACCATCCTTTCATTCATACGGGGATCCATGGGTAACACATTTTACCACAGCATATGTATGTATTGTTTCCCAATGAAAAACTTCTTAGAGAACTACGTCGGGGCTCAGCTCCAGCTTTAAGCGCAGCACTAACAAGTTTACCCACAAGTATCCCAGAGGTTGTATTCAAAATAAGTGTGCGTTTGGTGTTGTTGAGGGATTGATTTTTGTAACTACACAACTGACCTGTACCTGTAAAATTACTAGTGCGGATGGGATTACCTTTTGAAATATTAAATACTGATTTGGAACATATACCTACTCCTTTGGATGTATTGCCTAACTGAACACACCACTCGGGTTCATGTGTCCTTCCTAAAGTGTAAAACATAATACTCTGATTGCGGTATCCTTCTGAGACATTCTTAACACTTAAGACTAGAGTGTTTTTCAATAATGACTTGAGGTTTAGAGGGACAGCTAAAAGTGGGATCTTAGCAGTTTCTGGGTGTAACTTATTACAAATCCAGCATTTTTCATATCCTAGCTTTCTAGCATAAGCATGTTTACATTTTAACAGTAGCATTTTTCCAGAAAAACAAGTTTCTTTGATCAATTCATTAGAGACATCTCTTTTACTGTGATTTCTAAGGGGGAGGTCAGTATGATTGGTGTGTCCTTCGCTTTTGCCACATATGTGTTTCAAGGCTC
Organism: Rana muscosa; assembly: GCA_029206835.1. NCBI lineage: Eukaryota > Metazoa > Chordata > Amphibia > Anura > Ranidae > Rana > Rana muscosa. Next base: position 90,436,492 of record JARGYO010005626.1, read on the forward strand.
CTAAGTCATCAGGATGATAGCTACAGTTAGTTATTATCCACACTGGGACAAAGATCAGAAGTAGAAACATCACCAGGAGGCACAAGGCCTTCCCAGAAGTCTGTGGTGAAATAAGCGACATCACTGTCTTTTTTTTTCTATGCTTGTCTTTTGAGGACTTAAAACACCTGCTTCGCCTCCTTGTGGTCTTCCTTCAGTTCCTGGGCTTAGATCAACCTTCTTTACCCTGCTGGCATGGATCCAGGTGGGAATTTCCTCGGTAAGAATGGCGGTCCTGGGGATGGCTACCACATTGGTCAATGGTCAGAATGGAACTTCTTGTGGCTTTTGACCTTTTTGAAGCCTCTGGACCACAACTTGATCACCGACCTGGAATGAGTGGGTTGGTGCAAGCTACTCTTCTTTCAACAACATCAAGAGTTTCAATAAATTTTCTTACGAATTCCCCATGTATCTGTTCCAAATCACCTTCCTCCACCATCAAAGGATAATTAGCCCACGGTGTGGGGAATGGCCTACCCATGAGTACCTCAAAGGGGGAATAACCCGTCAAACTGTGAGGGGTCATTCTGATTTCAGCTAATACAGCTGGGAGAACTTTTCTCCATTTGCCAAAATTCCCATCCGTAGCTTTCCTTATCCTGTCTTTAATTGTTCTATTCATTCTTTCTACAATCCCTGAACTCTGTGGATGGTAGGGTAGGTGAAATTTCCAGTCTATTTTTAGTACTTTTACAAGATCTTGGCAGATTTTAGCTGTGAAGGCTGGGCCATTGTCTGAATTTATTTGTAATGGACATCCCCATCTAGGAATAATTTCCTGTGTGAGGATCTACACCACAGTCTGTGCGTTTTCATTATTGGTGACAAAAACTTTTGGCCAGCATGACATCATAACATCATATCCACTATGACCAAAAGGTATTGTTGTTTCTTTCCTTCTTTGGGCATATGTGTAAAGTCTATCTGTAAATGGGTAAACGGTGTTGTTGGGTACTCAAGATGTTCATGCTTTGATTTCTTTGGGTTTGTTGGATTGTTTCTAATGCAAGTGACACACCTCCGTACAAAAGCTTTGACTAGATTAGGTAGTCCTGCAATGAAAAAATCTGCATCTAGGAGTTCACATGTGTCCTGCCAGCCTTTGTGACCCAGTCCATGGTATTGTGCAATGAACAGGGGGGCGCTGGCAACAGGAATACACGGTCTCCCCTCTTTGCAGATTAATCCTGTTTTAGAATCTTTCTGCACCATTCCATCACAGTTCCATTGCCCAATATCATCAGGGGTGGCAAAAGCTTGCAGTTCTGTCAGCCAATGTGTCTCTTTCAGGGAACATGGCTGAGGTGTTAGCATGGGCATTTGAATGTCTGTCTTTTGGGTAGATGCAGCTTCTTTGGCGATTTTGTCAGCTAGTGCATTCCCTTTGGCTATATCAGTCATTTGGCCTGTATGTGCCTTACAGTGCATGATAGCTAGTTTTGAAGGCAACTAAATTGCATCTAGTAATGCTGTGACTAGGTTAGAGTGCGAGATGCTCTTTCCATCTGCTGCCACATTTCCTCTGTGAAGCCATATTACATATTAATGGCGGTGATCTGTGATTTTTATCATGACTGCAACATTGTGGCGGACAGATCGGACACTTTTGACACTATTTTGGGACCATTGACATTTATACAGCGATCAGAGATAAAAAAAGGCACTGATTACTGTATAAATGTCACTGGCAGGGAAGGGGTTAAACACTAGAGGGCGATCAAGGGGTTAAGTGTGTTCCCTGCATGTGTTCTAACTGTAGGGGGGGATGGGCTCCCTACAACATGACAGAGATCGCTGTTCCCGATGACAGGGAGCAGTATATCCCTGTCATGTTGCTAGGCAGAAAAGGGAAATGCCTTGTTTACATAGGCATCTCCCCATTTTGCCTCTCCTCAATGCTATCGCGGGCCGCCGGTGAAGAGAGAAAATTACCGCTCCAGGTGAGTGAGTTCTGTTAATCCTTCAACAATCAGGAAACCATGGGTGCTGGCAATGTACAAGGCAAACAGGAACAGCAGAAAGGAAGGGATGGACAGCCGCACTCCAAAAAAACCTTAAAGGTTGCTTTTATTGTAAAAAAGATAAAACACATGCACCACAGGTCACAGGATCACTACAAATGTTAGTGCTTACTCATAGCGCGGGCCGCCGGTGAACATAGAGTTTGCGGGACCCATGGGCACGCTCGGGCGCACGTGCCCGCTAGGCGGGAATTATAAAGGGATATACAGGTACGCCCTTTTGCCTGCCCATGCCATTCTGCCAACGTAAACCGGCGTGCAGTGGTCAGAATGTGGTTAATAAAGCAGTGATTATTGGTGCAGGCAGCAAAAGAAGTACATTTTTTTTTTTTTTTTTTTTAATTGTTAGAAAGTTTTTAGACATTTTTTAAATTGAATATATTAAAAATTTTAAAATTCAGTCTTCTTCAGAGGTAACAAACAATACTACCATGTGTGGTCAAATTGTTATACATTTGTACCAAAATCATTCATAACAAGTTTTACCTCACCATATCCAGTAACAGTGGGGTTGATTTATTTACACTGGATAGTGTGAAATCTGGTGCAGCTCTGCATGGAAACCAATCAGCTCCTAGGTTGTGTTGTCAAAGCTTACCTGAACAAGCTGAAGTTCGATGTTGATTGGTTACCATGCACAGCTGCACCAGATTTTGCTCCCTCCTGTTTTAGTAAATCAACCCCAGTTTTCTGCTATAGCTTTAATGAACAAGAAGTCAGCTATGCACTTGAAAAAAAAAAAGCACCCAACTATACCACTTTTATTTTAAAGCCTAACCTCAGCCATTTTTTTAGGTCCCCTTCACACTACTTCAGTACATTGAGGTGTGTTATACTCACTTCTGATAATCTCCATTGACTTTTACATGCTCACCTGTGAATAAAGTAGCATAGTAGCATTTTAATTACATTTAAATTCCCTCCAGAGTAATCTAGTAATAATTACAATATTTTTATTATAACAAAGGCACATAGGGTTGAATTTAAGAAAATTAATTTAGTAAGATGAAATGGCTGAAAAATGAAAAAAATAATAAAGTCAGTAAGAATAACTTGAAACGGTAGCCAAAGGTGTCACCAGGCCCTGCAAGGCCTATTTATGCATTTTTTTTCATGATGTGTTTCCATTACCACCCATGGAGAGGATATCATAAATTAACTGCAGCTGATGCAAATGGGTAAAAAACATAACCAAAGGGTCAGCGCGCCGTTACAGAAACATATTCTAAAAGGCACAAACACATGACAGCATGTATCTGCTCCCTGTTCTGAAGAGAAAGCTTTAGATGTGAGGAAAAGCATCATCTGCCGAAAGACTTGTTAAATATGACTTTCTATTTCCTCACATCACTGCACAGCCAGCCTACACTACAATTCTGCAGCAATTTCTCGCACCGAAAAAAAAAAAGATTCATAGTCACCAGTCACTTTATTTTACCTTTTATGAGCTGAACTGTAACCTCAGAAGACTTTGATGTTGATTCTCTTTCAAATGCGCTGTTTTCGTATTGATATTTTAGCGGCAGCAGATTTAACCTCTCCCTGAATGAGCAATGTAGAAGAAAATGTCCTACAGTGCAAAACCAATTCTGGTTTAGGCTGACCATTGTCTGTGTTTAGAGGGATTTCATTTATTGTTTTACTTATGCAGTTTGGAGAATGTAGAAAAAAAAAATCTGAATTGTTTTGTCAAAACTAGCAAAACAATATTGTGGTATTTCTGCAGAATTGTACAATTTAAGAGTATAGAGAGTTTATAGTAGATGCAATCACCAGGCGATGCTATAAGAACTTCTATGCAGTCTTCCAAAGATCACTTTGATGCGCAATTGTCAGTTAAAGCAACGCAGTGGCGAATCGCAAAAAAATGCTCTGGTCAGGATGGGGGTAAATCCTTCCGGGGCTAAAGTGGTAAAATTAAAAAAAAACAAGCTATAGGAATTTTGTTCAGAAACTGACAATTCCAGAAGTGCTAATCTCCTGGTTCCCAGTTGTGTTCTCTGGTTCTTCCCACCAGCCCTACATCACTACAGGACACAATGGTGATATAACAGCTAGTGGAAATCTTTGTTTTACAGTGCTGCCACAAGGAATAAAAAATATCCACACCCCTTGTATCCAGTATTTCAGTGAAAATGCCTAGTGGGCCTACTGGGGCTTTTTAGGTGCTTTAATTTACACAAGACTACAAGAGATAAGATATAACAATATTTGTTTATATGCTTAAAATATGCATAAATTAGTATGTCTTTAAAATAAAATCATAAAAAAATACAGAGAGCAAGGCGAGGAGAATTACCAATATGTTTTAGCTCTGGCAATGTCTCATCATCCCTCTTGGGAGACATAGCCAGAGCTCAAACCTAGCAGAAGGACATGTAAAAATTGGGTTAAAGATTTCTTTAAATGCACTATTCTCGACATCCACTCAGGTATCCCAGATGGTTCTTTCTCCTCTCCTGTTCCCTGGGTGTGAATATATGGGGGTTGGAAGGCACCTCCTGAGGTTTATACACAGGCAATTATATGAACGAATGACCAACATATCGTCAATTCTCCTCTCCTTGTTCTCCTGACAAGTCTTGATATGTGAAATGCATTGAGAAAGAAGACGGCTGTGAATATTTAAATGAAGTGATGCCCCTGGACTAATTGATACATGTTCTGTACACAGTAAGAGGCTGCTGGGTTAATGGGGTAGTCTTCATAATATTTATTGTATTTTCAGTTTTTTCTGTATTACTTTATTTTAAAGATGTACAGATTTGTGCATATTTTAAAATGTAAAAATAAATATTGTTATATCTCTTGGAGACCTGAGTAAATGTAAGTACCTAAAAAGCCCCAATAGGCCTACTTGGGCAGGAGGGGAGGTGACTATTTAGTTTGTATCTTTTTAGCAGAGAATTTTTTTTTTTGAAGATTAATTTTACAAAAGAGTAATTTTTATCAATTTCCTGAGTCCCTGTAATCTCAGTAGCGGATAACCTCTTACCAACTAGGTGGAAGTATAAGACTCATACACCTTACCAACCATTCAGTGTCCTTCACCCCTCTCTGCCAATCCCTCCACTGGCTCCCACTCACCCAACAAATAAAATTGAAAGTACTAACAATAATTTACAAAGCCACCCACAACTTTGCCCCCAGCTACATCGCTAACCTAGTCCCAAAATACCAACCAAGCCGCTCTCTTCGGTCCTCCCAAGACCTTCTGCTCTCTAGCTCCCTTGTCACCTCCTCCCATGCTCGCCTCCAGGATTTCTCCAGAGCTTCTCCCATCCTTTGGAACTCCCTACACCAATCTGTCCGACTGTCCTCTAATCTATCCATATTAAGACGATCCCTGAAAACTCTACTCTTTAAAGAAGCCTATCCTGCTTCTAACTAACTTGTACTTCCTACATCAGCTCATCCCCCACAGCTATTACCTTTTGTATCAATTGACCTTCCCTTTTTAGATTGTAAGCTCTAATGAGCAGGGCCCTCTGATTCCTCTTGTACCAAATTGTAATGTAACTGTAATTTCTGCCTTTATTTTGTAAAGCGCTGCGCAAACTGTTGGCGCTATATAAACCCTGTATAATAATAATAATAATAATAATAATAACTATTCTATGGTACAGTTATTTTTCTTTTAACTTTATTCTTTAGTTTCTTTACGCTATATCCTAAGTTTTTTTCATAGTTACCAACTCAATGGCAAGCCTACTAGTGACAGTATTGTAGATATTTACTTTATTTCTGATAACAATATATAACACTCCGGCAACCTACCTATACAGGGAACCGTAGCTCCACATTGTGCAGTAGGGTGCGCGGTCCCTTCCAAATAAATTTAGTGCTGGTTTGTATTCATTTGTGTTTTACAACTGTGTTAGACCAACCCTGTACTCTGTCCTTTGTACGCTACTTTTGTATTTTTGTACTTTATTGTTTATGTTGAAACTCAATAAAAAATAATTGAAAAGAGTAATTTTTTTCTCAGATTTTAACAGAGGCATAAATGCAGAATTTTTGGTGGGCAATTTCTTAGGTGTTAAATATATAGCTAATGTATGACAGTACAATACTTTAGAACATCTCATTGTTCTCAACATTCCTAGCAATAAATATAATACACCGTGTGTTTGTATTCTGCAAGAAATGTCAAATCTTTTGGCTTTCCTAAACATTTAACAAATATTTCAGGTCAAAGGAAACATTCCGGGTACCTGGAATCCCCCCCCTGTGCTTGCGTATTGAACACTTCTGACAATAGAGTGGAAACATAGCCTGTGACACACCATGTGAAAGAGATGAAAGTCCCTTTCAAATAAAGAGAATTTACCAGTAAAGTATAATATAGACAGTGAATGTAGAAGGGTATCTAACACATGTGACAAGCAAAATGCTACATCAAAGAATCAAAAGATGCTGCGGGCAATTTTCATTTAGCTACAGTGGAGCACAATTATTTTTTTTTAAAAACCTTTGCTAAGTACTGGTGAGTACTAACTCTTATGGGTCAATGCATCCTCTCTGCCTTGGCATCTAAAAAGAGGTTGATTGTAAAAAAATAGGGTTTAATATGTAATTTTTTTTCTTTAGGTAACAACGCTTGAATGTCTATTCTAGGTCCATTCTTGTTATCAGGTGTCACTGTCAACTTTTCCACTGCAGCAAATTAATGTAATTATTATATTAAAGACATTTGAGAATAGCTTAATGAACGGCTGCCAGTCTGACAGGGGGACCATCCCTTTCCTAGTCACAACTGTATACTTTTCTGTCACTCGTTGGACTTGTGAAATATAATTACAGGTATAAAATACATCATTAGCAATTTTCATGGTCCCAAGGTCAATATAAAATGAGCCACTGGCAAGAAAAAAGTCCTCTGGACACCTGGGGTTCCCTTATCTTTAATAATTGAATACTGTATAAGCCTAAAGCAATAGATTACATTGAAAAATATGTTTTAATTTAAAAATAGCTTAAAAGGGAGCAGACAGGATTGCATACAGATGTGTAGGAAAAAAAAATGCAAATCATAGATAATCCTGACTTAATCATCATCATCAACTTTCATAACATATTTTCTCAGTTTTTTATAGCTGTTTTAGTGCTGGGATAAAACATCCATGTCTTAAAGGATAGCTTTAATATAGGGCTCAGCCCTTCTGTATTTTCCCGTTGCGCTTCCGAAAATAATATAATAAAAGCCTGACCTCCAATCAGAAATACCCTACTCATTAATATTTTTCTGTGTGCGGGGCTGGGCAGTGTTTCACCATTCCTAAAAGCAAGCATCTCTACAGTATTCCCAATGTGCTGGTTCCCAACCATAGCATTTAATGGCTAGCCCATTGATCTTAGCCCATGATCAACTAGGGTGGCAAACGTCAGGGTGGACAAAGAGTACTCAGGTTTAGCAATACTGCTTATTATGAGACAAATCAGTGAGTGATTAACACTTTAAGTCCTGGGTTTGACTTCTGCCTAGAACGCTGTCTACATGGGCACATTGTCTTCTCTAGAATGCTCATACAGATACTGCTGACCAGTAACTCCTGATCCAGCAATTGGCTTCACCTACGTAGATTCATGGAGGAGAGTCCAAAAATTTTCTTTTTTTTTTACTGAAGCCCTGATAAAGGGGGAGTTTTTTCTGATCCCCAAAACAGGTTGGCTGTTTTTTGGAGTAAGCCAATAAATGATTTTGGACTCTTTTATCCTTTGGTCTGGTGCTTCTTCGATTTGTGCATATTTTTTCCTGATAACTTTCTGGGTGCTGACAAGAGGGTAGCTCTGCCTATTGTGAGCAGCCTAACCTGAGCTAGTGAGCTATCCAAATGTTTTTGTCTTCTTACTAATTTGTATGAACTCACATCAAAGTCCAAGTGCCTCTTGGGTGTTTTTTTTTCTACAATGAAGTCTAAATGGGCAGCATGACATTGCAAGCTCTTTCAGTAGACATGGATTGGACATGAATACAGATGTTTTTCCACCTGGAATTTCTGTTGAATACAAAGATTTTGCAAGTAATTTCTGAGACCTAATGCATAACCTGTAAATCATTTTCACTGCTGATTGCATTAAATTGTTAAAATAGCAATGATGAGGATATTGTCTGACAACAGAGGGGAGTAAAGGAAAGAAAAAGGCGCCTCAAATGCAGTGGTTAAAAGATTTATTACAGGCACAATGGGATTAAAAACACTTACAAGATAGTAAGGGGTCATAGGCATATAATGATTTGTCCTCAGCGGATCGCTGTAATCCTCGTCTGTCTGGGGGAGAGAGAGAGTCATCCTGCAGCTGTCAGAGTCCCTGGTGACGTGGATTAGCGAAGAGGTGAAGATGCGATGAGGTGGCCCAGGTTCTGGAACCAAGCTGGAACATACGCGGCCGATGTGACATCAGGTGAAGGTGGTGGGCGGTAAGGTGCTTTTAATCCCATTGTGCCTGTAATCAATATTTTAACCACTGCACTTAGAGGCATCTATCTCTTTCCTTTATGACCCTCCAGAGCTGCTTCTTCTCTACAAAGTGCTGCCTTCAGTGTCATCTCTCCACTGCTACTATCATCTCTCCACTGCTATCAGATAACCAACCTCACCAGAGCACCCTCATCTCTGCCTCCTTTCAACAGAGGGAAGTAAAACTTCTAATATCACAGATAATTGTCACAGATCAACAATATGACTAACCATTGCTTGTCCTCTCTCTATTACATTTGAGACATTAAGAAAATGTGAAGTGTTGCACCTAATGGTGAAAAGCAACTCAGCAGGCATATTGCTGGCAAACTTCTATAAGCCCATTGCCCTTTGATTTTCTTCCAGCCCTCTCTATCAGTACACTTGGGGAAACTGGCATATTCTTGCAGCATGGCTCACATCTCAAATTCAGGCTTGTGTTGGCCAAGATCAAATGTTTGACACACACTCTTTTTTTCCAAAACATGCATCCTAAGTGGAGTAAACAGTGCTGTTACTGATTATGCAAAAGTCAGCTGCTAAGCCTTCATCTCCATCTTTAGCCATTACCTCTTGCCACTGATGGTTGCGGAGAGAAGAGTCGTGTGACTGCTAAAGAAAGAGCTGTGGCATCTTTAATGTGCAGTTAGTGATTTATAATTGTATCTTCCCTGTGCTGAGAAAAATGCAGGAAGGCAGTGGCCACCAAGGGGAAGCAGGGGTAGCCAAGTCTCCAAGGACAAACTAGGGCAGAATTATTGGTCACTGATTATGTGTCAGTGACTTATCAAGCTTGTCACGGTCAGGAGTCAGGCTCAAAGACCAGTAGCTATAGTAGTAGAGAGGTTCACACCGACCAGCAGGGCTCAAGCAGGTCAGCCTGGCAGGTGACGCAGGCTCACCCGAGGCATAGGGTCTAAGCACTAACTAACCAGAGCTCCTGATTATGGACATGGCTTTCGCTGTGTGCTAGTGCCAGGCTGCGGTTCTCAAGATATTGCCACCAAGAGGTGAGCAAGCCAGGGTCCGGTGGCAGATGTAGCAGGTAGGATTCAAGCAAAAGTGTAGTCAGTAAACAAACCAGAGGTCAGTAACAAGTGTTTACAGGTTGGGATTAAGCGAGAGCATACTCAAGGAACAAGCAAAAAAGTTTGGTAACAAATGGTTGCAGGTTGGGATCAATTGGAAGCGTAGTCAAGGAACAAGCTCTGTAAAAAGTGAAGATACAGAGGGTAACAGGAATGAAAAGAGCAAGATATTGGCTGTAGAGGAGCACAATTAGCTGGCAAACAGGAAGTGCAGAGGCATGGTCTAAATCAGGAAGTTCATAGGTGGAGTAAAGGGTTCAAGATTGACCAGAAGCAAGACACAAAGCAAGGTTGTTCAAAGATGCAGGCAGAAAACCATGAAAGTTAAGCTGTATGATGGAAATGTTAAGATCCATTATGACTAGAGACTACTACCATCCCACTGCCACCACACCTACCTTTTCCATTTTATATTTTCAATTGTAAAGCTTAAAAAGGAGGGACCTCAAATTCAGTTTTTATCAGATTTTCTTAAAAAAAAGCCTATATAGCAAGAAAATTCACAAATATGATGCAAGATAAACTTACAGATCCAGCAAATCATCTGTAGAAGAAATGTTAAGATGTTTGCTTATCTCTTCTAGCAACAAATCATTTCTCAGTTTTTTGTGACCAGATAGGCAAGAGTTTAATTTTCATTAGTTAAAAGGCTACTACAGTTTGCACTTCATAATTGTTCTCACATGCAATATTGAATATGCCTATTTGTCTTTAGAAATATTACTCATTTATTCATCATAATACATGGAGATTATTTTTATTTATCATTATTGCAAACCTGGAAGAGGTATGTCTACCCAAAAAATGCATATAAACTGTTAACTAATAACTATAAAAAGGTATTGTCTGAGTCTTCTCAGTTATAAAAATATTTGGGAAGTTATTTTTGATTGTTCTATCTTTTATTTCTATTGCAATAAAATCTTCCAAATGGATCACCAGCTGGAAAAAATCAATCCAATGTTTTCTAGGAATCTGGCCAAGTCATTGTAAAGCTGTATTAAATCTACGCTATGACAAAGATGCTTCCACACATTGACTAAAATAACTCCTGTTTTGTAAGGATCAACATGCACAGCCGATCCGTAGTCTGCATTGCATGTTCTCTATTTTAAAAGCTATAATAAAGGCTCCTGTAAACAGCATTTCAAATTGCACACTACAGTTTAAGTTGAAAATTGCTGCTTATTGCTGTGAAGTAGCTGTTGCTCTCATCCCCTTTGTTTCTCTCCTTTTTTATACATCATATATACAGTAAGTCATTAGATCATAACAATGAATCACACAGTTCCCGTGCTAGTTGCTGTGGGTGTCATGCTGTATACTGCAGACAAGCACATTCATTGTATATTTACCGTACACTGTATATTGTCAGATATACTGGTGTGTGTGTGTATTTTCTCCAGCTGTTCTGATCCTATTTTTTTACACAGAACAGTGTGCCTAATTTTCATCAATTTTCTTCTTACATTGATGCTTAAAGCCTAACTGTTGGCAAAAAAAAAAAAGATTACTACCCTGCCTAGCAAGTATGTTTCCTACTTCAAGCTGAACTCCAGGATAAGTAAGTATTGTCTAAATACAATAATGAATTATGATGTTCTTTGTGTATTTCTTCCAGAGCTGTACAGTAATCCAGTGTAAGACTGTTATAGTGTGACCAAACCCCCGTATATATTTTTATGTATATGTTCAGGTATTTTTAATTGTCTTTTGGTCTTATAGCAGCACCATCTTAAATTTAAACGCATTTTAGGGTGTGCCCCCCAAATATGTTTTTGTATTGTAGTAGACCCTGACCAGGTTTGTTTGGGCTGGACCACCCCTCCCCCTTCTCATTACCTCTTATTTGTGGCCAGCAGTTCTTAGGAGGAATCCCTTCAGTTCTCCCACATAGAGGAGTTTGGCTCCCATGGTTGAGACGCAGGTTCCTTCATTCTATTACTAGGGTAGGACCCACGAAATTCGGGGTACTTTGTCGCAGTTTGTGGGCTTAGCACTACAGTAGGTGCCGCCGATATTGTGTTTCTATCGCGCTCCCATCGCCGAGATTCTCGGCGACAGGAGTGCCGAGATGTCGGCAGCAGGGTGGCGACACGTGTCGCACTCGCTGCAATGGCGAGGAGACGCGACACTGTATTGAGCGGGCATCCGACGCGGATTCCCGCCAATACCAGGCACTGCGTTTGGTATGAATCCTGAGCGGGAACTCCACGCCAATTTTTAAAGAAAAAAACGGCGTGGGTTCCCCCTCCAGGGGCATACCAGGCCCTTGGGTCTGGTCTGGATTTGAAGGGGAACCCTACGCCGAAAAAACGGCGTGGGGGTCCCCCTCAAGATCCAAACCAGACCCTTATCCGAGCACGCAACCTGGCAGGCCGCAGGGGAAGAGGGGGGGACGATAGCGGCTCGCCCTCCCTCCTGAACCATACCAGGCCACATGCCCTCAACATGGGGGGTTTGGTGCTCTGGGGCAGGGGGGTGACCTGCGGCCCCCCCACCCCAGAGCACCCTGCCCCCATGTTGATGAGGACAGGGCCTCTTCCCGACAACCCTGGCCGTTGGTTGTCGGGGTCTGCGGGCGGGGGGCTTATCGGAATCCGGGAGCCCCCTTTAATAAGGGGGCCCCCAGATACCGGCCCCCCCACCCTATGTGAATGAGTATGGGGTACATCGTACCCCTACCCATTCACCCGGTGGAAAATAAATTGAAATAAATACACAACACAGTTTTTAAAAGTATTTTATTGCACCGCTCCGGAGGTCTTCTTCTGACTTCGGGGGTCTCCGGTGTCGTCGCCGCGTTCTCCGGTTCTTTCTTCTGCCGGGCCTCCGCTAACTTCTTTTTAGCTCTTTTGCTAACGGAGGCCCGGTCTTCTCCATCGTCTTCTTCTTCTTCTCCCGCTCTCCGGTTCTTCTCCCGCTCTCCGGTGTCGTCGCCGCGTTCTCCGGTTCTTTCTTCCACCGGGCCTCCGCTAACTTCTTTTTAGTTTTTTTGCTAGCAGAGGCCCGGTCTTCTCCGTCGTCGCCGTCGGCGTCTTCTTCCCTCTTCTCCTCCTCGATGTTGACTCGTCGCTTACTCTCGCAGTAATGGTAAATCTTCGGTCCGCAGAGATTAATCTATTCTTCACATGACGTCACAGTCACATGCATCCGGGCCACATGTGCCCTGGAGCATGTGACTGTGACGTCATGTGCACATGTGCCCTGGAGCATGTGACTGTGACGTCATGTGCACATGTGCCCTGGAGCATGTGACTGTGACGTCATGTGCACATGTGCCCCGGAGCATGTGACTGTGACGTCATGTGAAGAATAGATTAATCTCTGCGGACCGAAGATTTACCATTACTGCGAGAGGAAGCGACGAGTCAACATCTAGGAGGAGAAGAGGGAAGAAGACGCCGACGGCGACGACGGAGAAGACCGGGCCTCTGCTAGCAAAAGAGCTAAAAAGAAGTTAGCGGAGGCCCGGCGGAAGAAAGAACCGGAGAACGCGGCGACGACACCGGAGAGCGGGAGAAGAACCGGAGAGCGGGAGAAGAAGAAGACGACGGAGAAGACCGGGCCTCCGTTAGCAAAAGAGCTAAAAAGAAGTTAGCGGAGGCCCGGCAGAAGAAAGAACCGGAGAAAGCGGCGACGACACCGGAGAGCGGGAGAAGAACCGGAGAGCGGGAGAAGAAGAAGACGATGGAGAAGACCGGGCCTCCGTTAGCAAAAGAGCTAAAAAGAAGTTAGCGGAGGCCCGGCAGAAGAAAGAACCGGAGAACGCGGCGACGACACCGGAGACTCCCGAAGTCGGAAGAAGACCACCGGAGCGGTGCAATAAAATACTTTTAAAAACTGTGTTGTGTTTTTATTTACATTTATTTTCCACCAGGTGAATGGGTAGGGGTACGATGTACCCCATACTTATTCACATAGGGTGGGGGAGACGGTATCTGGGGGCCCCCTTATTAAAGGGGGCTCCCGGATTCCGATAAGCCCCCCGCCCGCAGACCCCGACAACCAACGGCCAGGGTTGTCGGGAAGAGGCCCTGTTCTCATCAACATGGGGGCAGGGTGCTCTGGGGTGGGGGGGCCGCAGGTCGCCCCCCTGCCCCAGAGCACCAAACCCCCCATGTTGAGGGCATGTGGCCTGGTACGGTTCAGGAGGGAGGGGGGGCCGCTATCGTCCCCCCTCTTCCCCTGCGGCCTGCCAGGTTGCGTGCTCGGATAAGGGTCTGGTTTGGATCCTGAGGGGGACCCCCACGCCGTTTTTTCGGCGTAGGGTTCCCCTTCAAATCCAGACCAGACCCAAGGGCCTGGTATGCCCCTGGAGGGGGAACCCACGTCGGTTTCTTCTTTAAAAATTGGCGTGGAGTTACCGCTCAGGATTCATACCAAACGCAGTGCCTGGTATTGGCGGGAATCCGCGTCGGATCCCCGCCTATCGGCAATGCGTGTCGCTCATCGTGAAAGGAACATTTTTTCCTTTCCCGATGACGAGACAGCTCGGCGCTGGCTCTCGCGACGGAGCTCATAGGGTGTCAATATCGCCGCTAGAAGCGGCGATATTGACACAATATCGGCGGCACCTACTGTATATGACCATATAGTGTGACCAAACCCCCGTATATATTTTTATGTATATGTTCAGGTGTTTTTAACTAGCCTTGCAGGATAAATGTCATTCTTGAATGTGTGCGCTATAATCTGTTTTGTAAGACTGTTATAGCACTCCTGACAGGTGACACGGGCTTACCTTGGGCCAGGAACCCTAGTGGTCCTGGTTTACTTGCTGCACATTGACACCTTAGGACCTTCCCACAAAGGAGGTGGTTGAAAAGGGACGCTACTATGAGACTGTTTACAGAGCTGCTAATAGGATAGTAGGTTCAGGCAGGGGTTGAGATAGGAGGTAGGCAATAGGTAGTCAAGAGAGTAGTCATATCTGAGCAGAGGTCTACGCAAACAGCAAGCAAGAGTGTAGTCAAGTCTGGGCAAAGGTCCAAACTGGCAGCAAAAAGTGTGTAGTCAGGTCAAGGCAGGTAGGTAACAAACAGGCAACTGGCAGATAATGTGGCTCTTTAGACCTCAGCAAGCTAGCGAAAGGACACAGCACCAGCCACTTCAAAGTTTGGAGCCTAAATGCCCTTTCTGGTCACAGGGCATGCCCAGTGTCGTTACTCGGAAATCTGAAAGTCCTGGGAAGAATTCTGTGAGTGCCATTGAATGTCCTGGACTCCTGGTAGTGATTTTGCAAGTACCTTTGGATGCCCTGGCAGGGATTCTGGAAGTCCTAGCATGGATTCTGAACGTAGGAGCTCTGAAAGTCCTGGCAAGGATTCTGAGAATACCATAACAGAAACTTTGCCCCCTGTTACGGAGTTTCCTATAATAAAGATCAGTCACTGCTACTGCTTCACTTTGTGCAAGATGATCAGTCTGGTAGTTAGGGATGAGCCGAAAACCCCCCGGTTCGGTTCGCATCCAGAACATGCGAACGGACTGAAAGTTTGTGCAAATTTTCGAACACCGTTAAAGTCTATGGGACTCGAGCGCGAGAAATGAAAAGTGCGAATTTTAAAGGCTAATATGCAAGTTATTGTCCTAAAAAAGGTTTGGGGACCCGGGTCCTGCCCCAGTGTACATGTATCAATGCAAAAAAACTGCCATTTTTTCAGGAGCAGTGATTTTAATGATGCTTACAGTGAAAAAATAAAACTGAAATATTCCTTTAAATATTGTGCCTGGGGGGTGTCTATAGTATGCCTGTACAGTGGCGCATGTTTCCCGTGTTTTGAACTGTCCCTGCACAAAATGACATTTCTAAAGGAATAAGAGTCATTTAAAACTGCTTGCGGCTTTAATGTAATGTGTGGTCCCGGCAATATGTATGAAAATCATTGAGAAAAACGGCATGGGTACCCCCCCCCCCAAGCCCATTACCAGCCCATTTGGGTCTTGTAATATACTGCAGCTTAGCTCAATCAACTGCCTGCCTGTATTATTAGGAAGTGAACAGGAATGGTCTGCAGTCAGCTTTACCTGCGCACTGTGCCCAGTATACAATACACTGACTTAATATACTGCAGCTTGGCTCAATCAACTGCCTGCCCGTATTATTAGGAAGAGAACAGGGATGGTCTGCAGTCAGCTTTACCTGCACACTGTGCCCAGTATACAGTACACTGACTTAATATACTGCAGCTTAGCATAATCAACTGCCTGCCTGCCTGCCTGTATTAATAGGAAGAGAACAGGAATGGTCTGCAGTCAGCTTTACCTGCACACTGTGCCCAGTATACAGTACACTGACTTAATATACTGCAGCTTAGCTCAATCAACTGCCTGCCTGCCTGTATTATTAGGAAGAGAACAGGAATGGTCTGCAGTCAGCTTTACCTGCACACTGTGCCTACTTTACAGTACACTGACTTAATATACTGCAGCTAAGCTCAATCAACTGCCTGCCTGCTTGTATTAATAGGAAGAGAACAGGAATGGTCTGCAGTCAGCTTTACCTGCACCCTGTGCCCAGTATACAGTACACTGACTTAATATACTGCAGCTTAGCATAATCAACTGCCTGCTTGCCTGTATTATTAGGAAGAGAACAGGAATGGTCTGCAGTCAGCTTTACCTGCACACTGTGCCCACTTTACAGTACACTGACTTAATATACTGCAGCTAAGCTCAATCAACTGCCTGCCTGCCTGTATTAATAGGAAGAGAACAGGAATGGTCTGCAGTCAGCTTTACCTGCACACTGTGCCCAGTATACAGTACACTGACTTAATATACTGCAGCTTAGCTCAATCAACTGCCT
The DNA here is from genome assembly GCA_029206835.1 of Rana muscosa. Classification (NCBI taxonomy): domain Eukaryota; kingdom Metazoa; phylum Chordata; class Amphibia; order Anura; family Ranidae; genus Rana; species Rana muscosa. The sequence continues at coordinate 90,452,915 of JARGYO010005626.1, forward strand.
GCCTGTATTATTAGGAAGAGAACAGGAATAGTCTGCAGTCAGCTTTACCTGCACATTGTGCCCAGTATACAGTACACTGACTTAATATACTGCAGCAAGAATAACAGGAACACTCTGAAGTGAGATCTAGCTAAACTGAATACTATATATATATATATATATATATATATATATATATATATATATATATATATATATACACAACGCCTGGGATGCATATATATATACTAAATACACTGTAACTGCAGCTACCTGAATCGCCTGCCTGCTCTATCTAACTGAAATGAAATGACACTCTGACTCTCTCTCTATCTCTCTCATAACGCTGCAACACACTACACAAGGCCGACACGCAGGTGGTATAGTTCGGGGCGTGTACTTAGTCCCCCTGAGCCATGATTGGCCAGAGGCACCATGCCTTTGGCCAATTATGGCTTTCTGTGCTGTGATTGGCCAAAGCATGCGGGTCATAGTGCATGCTTGGCCAATCATCAGCCAGCAATGCACTGCGATGACGCAGTGAATTATGGGCCGTGACACACTACTCGTATTTGGCGCAAACGGACCATAATGTTCGAAATTCGGCGAACGATCGAACAGTCGATGTTCGACTCGAACTCGAAGCTCATCCCTACTGGTAGTCCCCCTCTGCTGTACTTTTCTGCAGGCAGCCTGAATTAGGTGGGCTTCTTGGGTTCCTTCCACTGCTTTGTTCACTGCACATGCTATGTGCAACACAGTGATGAGGTCACTGCTACTTTTATATGGTATTAATTGGGTTTGCATAGGCATGATGCACTCAAGCTGGATTTTAGTTATTTATTTAATGAACATTTTTTTGCCCCGAGTTCAGCTTTATAAATAAAAGCCCCTAAAAGACTGATGATTGGAACCTGCGATTCAAGCCCTCTTATTGCCACCCCATGTGTGGTGACGTCACAACTGCACAGCTTGAAGACTTCAGGATCCAGTGATGGCCCCTACAATGGACACTTCCAGCAGTAAGTCTGCATCAGGCAGTCACATGGGCACTGCAAGAAGGACCCTCCCACAGTACAGATCAGAAGAAAGATGATGCAGGAGTCAACCATAAATTCTAGTAAGCTTTAACTTTCAAGTGCTCTTTTCTTCCTATGCTGTGCCAGGGGGTAGCACTGTGAACATGGGCACATATGCAGCAGTGCAGGCTTTGACCATAGCCAGTGTGAGCCAACTACATGCCATTTGGTTAGGGTTTACATCCGTTTTAAGTAGGTATTTCATGTTTTTTTTTTGTTTTTTTTGATGCATGTTAATCTGTAATGAGCGCTTATGCTGCTTTTTACATTGTATTTTTGTTTTTTTATTTTTTACTTTAAGGTAGACTCTTAACATGCAAAATCCTTTGTGCACATTATCGGAATACAAGGCACAAAACCAGCATTTTGTTTGGATTTATTTTATGTTCTATGTACACTGCAAACTAGGATCACAGTGTATGCATTGACTAGGAGTGTATTGTATAGCAGATGAGTAAAGGGATAGCAATTGCTGGGTGCTCATACATTTGCGCCCTCATGTGAACCACATTGCAAATGTACCAATTATCTTCCTTGTGATATTTTTCTTCTCTTTGGTATTTCCCTTTAGCAAATCAGGTCCATAGTTTTTCTCCCTGTCTTGTAAACCATATAAGATTCATTGCAAAGCTATTTATTTTGATGCTCATTATGAAACTGTTTACTGCATTAACACAATAGGAATGAAATCTTGATGTCTCCAGTTTATTTGCATTATTTTAAGTGTTCAGCAACAGATTTACATATTTCCAGGAATCTTAGGGAATTAAAACAGCGAAACACTCAAGACATTACTAACTATTGGCTTATTAGCTATTATTGCCTCAATTAGCAGTGCATAACTGATCTGTAATGTTGAGATGACCTACTAATGGATTTAAATGCTTTCAAATATTAATGCATTTTTTTTTTCAAAGATGAATTCAAACCTACATTTCCTGGAACTGCTAAAGGCGGAGAGAGCCTGGCGATGCTTGTGCATTATGTGCAGAAACTCACAGTTAATTAAATGAATACTTAGGATTACACTATTCACTTTAGCTCCGCAAAATTAGTTCTCATTGATTTTTACATTTGAAGCCAGTGATTCAATTTACTTCAACAGAGCGTATGTTCTGATGTCAATCAACTCAAATGCTTTCAGCTGAAATCACAGTTTGAAATAATTCACGGAATATACAACAGAAATGTAATAATACCATATTAAAAAAAAAAAAGATTCCATACATTAGACGATATCAGCATTTCATTATATTTCTTCAATTGTTCATTATAGTATGTGGAGTTAAAAGGTAAATCTACCTTTGTGGCTTATTTGATATTGTGAAGCAGGACATTGAAATTATCAATTCTATAAATCACAGTGACTCCCTGCCTTATTTTCTTATAAATGTACAGCCTTTTAAGGTGGGCCAAACTTGAAATTCTCATATTTTCCTTTTGCCGTAGGGTAAATTTTTTTTTATGCTGTCACCTAAATTTGACTATGAAAGTCTAGGTGACCCATTGTAACAAACTTCAGCTTTCAGTGAGAATACATACTGTAGGTGCCCTGCTGATTCTGTTCCCATGCAGCACCTTTAGCATTTGTATTGAACCTCTTCATGATCAGAGGCCATTGGCGCCAAATTCGACATACATTGCTTGATCATAACTCTATGGCTAATTTGTCTACTTAAACATGTTTTACATAGTTTTTTTAGGTTTTTCCACTTGCCGACTGCAATACGTATATATATATATATATATATGTATATATATATATATATATATATATATAGATATACTGTATATATATGTTGCAGCTCGCAAGTGGTTTACAGAGGTTATGGCTGAAGCTTTTAGAAGTAACCCGTTTGTTTTTTTTTCAGCCGCCAATTCTCTTTCTCACAAAAGCAGTCTGAGTGGCTAATTGGCCGCTGGATCACTTTCAGAAGCAGCGGGATGGGTTGCCCCCTCCCGCCACTTGCTGGTGTTTCTCGGGCTTACCAGTTTTGCAGATGAACCCGGCAAATGATCTGATGGTCTGCACGGCTGGCCATAGAGGTGAACAGAGACCAGATTATCTCTTATCACCTCTATAATCTAGGACAGTGGTTCTCAACTCCTGTCCTCAGGACCCACTAACAGGCCAGATTTTAAGTATTACCTTGGGGAGATGCAGACTAGAATACTGCAATCACTGAGTAGCAAATTCTATCATCTGTGATGTATTTAAGTTATCTTGCAAGCCTGGCCTGTTAGTGGGTCCTGAGGACAGGAGTTGAGAACCACTGATTTAGGAGGACTGGAGTGATGTCATGACATCACTTCCAGTCTAGGAAGGAAGTAGACAATTTATTTTTAAAGCAAAACATCAGATTGGTTTTTGATCTTTTGCTTTCAAAGGTAGAGGAGAGATTTTGGGTCTTATAGACCCTAGATCTATCCATGAAGAGGACGTGTTATCCCTTATCTCTATTACAAGGGAAAGATAAAATTAAAGGGACAGTATAAAAATAAAAAATAAAATAAATAGGAAAACATTTTTTGAAGCACCCCCATTCCTCCATGCTCACGTGAGGAAGCGAACGTTTACAAATTTTTCGCTTACATATGTAAATGTTGCTTACACCACACATGTGAGGTATCACCGAAAACATTAGAGCGAAAGCAATCATTCTAGCTCCAGACCTTCTCTGTAACTCTAAACAGGTAAATTGTAAACATTTAAAAAAATGTTGCCTACAGAGATTTTTAAGTATCATTGTTTGTCACCATTCCATAAGCGTGGATTTTTGAAGCGTGATATGTTACTGTAGGTATCTATTTACTCGGCTTAACATCATCTTTTGTAGCTTACCAAAAAATTGGTTATATATTGTGTTTTTTTTTTAAATTAAAATTCATTAACCACTTAAGGACTGCCCACCGCATATATACTGTGGCAGGGCAGCTCTATTGCAGGAAACAACATACCTGTACATTGTTTCATGCAATAGATAGTATGGGTGCACGCCCGCTGCACGGAGGAGGAGCCGATGCACGTGTCTGGTGGAACCGTTGTCCGCCGGCCACCCGCGATCACTTCACAGAGTAGCAGAACAGGATCTGCCTATGTTCATGTCTCCACATTCTGACAGGGGAGAACATGGAGATTGTCTGTTTCTAGTAATCAGGAACAGCGATCTCTGTGTTCTTCCTGTCAGTACTTCCACCACACAGATAGAAGCACACTGAGGGAACACATTTAACCCTGTGATTGCCCCTGATGTTAACCCCTTCCCTGCCAGTGTCATTTATACAGTGATCAGTGCATTTTTTTTTAGCACTGATCACTGTATTGGTGTCGCTGGTCCCCAAAAAGTGTCACGGTCAGATTTGTCTGCTGCAATGTTGCAGTCCCGCTAAAAATCGCTGATTGCCACCATTACTAAAACAATTAACATAAATCTATCTACGTTATAACTTTTGCGCAAACCAATCAATATACACTTATTGGGATTTTTTACCAAAACTATGTAGCAGAATACATATTGGCCTAAACTGGTGCAGTTTTATTTATTTTTTGGATATGTATTATAGCAGAAAGTCAATATTTTTTTTCAAAATTTACGGTCTTTTTTTGTTTATATCGCAAAAAATTAAAAACGAAGAGGTGATTAAATACCACCAAAAGAAAGCTCTATTTGTGGGTGAACAGGATATCAATTGATTTGGGTACAGCATCGCACACCCGTGCAAATTGTCAGTTAAAGTAACGCAGTGCTGTATCACAAAAAATGGCCTGGTCAGTGTATTTTTCAAAAAAAGCTGCGCTTGAAAAACTGCTGTGCAAATACTGAATAGGGTTCCAAATCATGTTTATTTGTTACGCAATTACATTACATAATTACAGAGAGTACACATACATAAGGCCGTCAAAGTATGCTCTGAATTCAATACAGCTTGATATCCCCTTTATAGGGTGTGTTATCAGCAAGTCACCCAAGCCCAGCTGCAGAAACTGCAGAGTGAGAGTACCATGCTCATCTGCGCTCTTTGGTATGTTTTCACAAACATGTTTTCTTGAGATCAGTACATGGCAGCATGGTATTCTCACACAAATTCACAATCGCCATTTTATTTTCTATCTTGTTTAACCACACTTTATATAATGTTCATAACTAGCATTATTATTATGTGTTTTGCATATAACGCTGACTCTAAATGTGCTTTGCACTAAGATGTATGATCCTGTAAAGATCATCTTATAATCCTTATACAATACCATGTGACATAAAAAATTGCAATGATTGCCATTTTATTCTTTAGGGTCTCTGCTAAAATATATATATATATTATATATATATATATATATATATATATATATATATATATATATATACCGTATTTATCCGCGTATAACACGCACAGGCATATAACACGCACCCTAACTTTAAGAGGGAAGTTTCAGGAAAAAAACTTTCCACAGCTCCCTGCGTATAACACGCAGACACAGTTTACCCTCTATTTTCAGGGTAAAAAATTGAGTGGTATACGCCAATAAAAACAGTATATAATGTTTGGGGGTTCTAAGTTATTTTCTAGAGGAAAATACTGAAAAATACTTTCATTTGGTACATTGTTTTAATAAATATCCTGCTCATTTTTTTTATTTCAAAATTTTCTACGATTGTATTTTTGGTTGCTTTACATGTACTGTAGATTTTTTTTTTTTTAACAAGCTGAGAGGCATTACGGTTGATTTCCAAAAGGCAAATAGATTCTTCACTTAACAAGTGCAGTTGCACTCTGCAGGGGAAATATCCCTATAGCTTGGTGAATAAGGTGAAGCTCTGCTCCCTTAGAAGAAACCATGTCTGAAACCATGTCTGAAACCATGTCTGAGAATGATAATGTACAGAATGCAGAATGCTAATGCCCCTTTGAGAAATTTTAGACTAAAATTTCATATAAATGTAGTGGCCTCCTCTCTCCCTTCTCTTCTATCAGCTCGTCTGTCTCTTGTCTAGGGGTACTTTAGAGGAGAGAGAGCGGGGTCACCACGCCAAGCCCTCACCGCAGATGTTTGTGTGGTGGAAGCAAAGTTCTTGTTTTACCTTCGGGTCAGTGTTCTGCACCTGGAACCTCCAATGAGAGTTACCTTGAACAACGTCTGCCAGAAAATGAGCCCCACACCATTAAAGTCCAGCACTCCTTTATTCTTCTTGAATGAACACAATCAGTTAGACTCCCTTGTAGAACAGAACAGAAAAGGAGGTGTGGATGCGAGTAGGCCCAGACACAATGAACTCTCCACTTTCCTCCCTGAAAGTGGGTTGCGGTCTCTGAGCGAGGGGGGATTTCCTTCCAGGCGGTCTCCGATGGGAGGCTCACCTGTCACTGGCAATATGCTGCACCGGGTCTTCAAGTAAGTATCTCCCACCGGTCCATTACGCCTTCCGGATTCGGGTACCCACTCCCGGATTTCCCTAGGACCTCCTTCCCTCGCGGAACTCAGTGTTGGGCACTGAGCTCCAGACCTCCATTCCGAGTACCTCACCCCAGGCCAAAGGTGCCTGGGATGGAACACGACCTCCGAACGTCCTCTAGGCCTAGACCCGCCTAGGGGACCGACACGAACCACCGCCCTCAGGCTGAAGGTGCCCGGGCTCGACTCCCTCCGCCAAAAATGGCCGCCCCCTTTATACCCCATCCCCGCCCCACCATACAACCGCTGAGAGAGAACAAAAGAGGTACGCCACCGCAACGATGACTCAACCCCAGGCCCAAAGCGACAGTGCCACCTGGTGGGCCCCAGGGAACCATACATCACAGTTTTCCCCACCAGATTCAAAAAAATAAAAAGCATATACCCGCTACATAAACATAGATTATAGGTAAGGGTTTTACTGCAAGGATTAAGAGATCACTGAGTATCTAACAGTGTAATATTAGCCAGTAGCAGGGCAGTTTTAATCAGGGATAATAGGCCTAAATAGTGTATACCTACCTAGTCTACAGGTGAAACTCGAAAAATTTGAATATCGTGCAAAAGTTCATTTATTTCACTAATGCAACTTAAAAGGTGAAACTAATATATGAGATAGACTCATTACATGCAAAGCAAGATAGTTCAAGCCGTGATTTGTCATAATTGTGATGATTAAGGCTTACAGCTCATGAAAACCCCAAATCCAAAATCTCAGAGAAAATTTGAATATTACATCCAATCAATAAAACAAGGATCGTACATAGAACAATATTGGACCTCTGAAAAGTATAAGCATGCATATGTACTCAGTTTGGGCCCCTTTTGCAGCAATTACTGCCTCAATGCGGCGTGGCATGGAAGCTATCAGCCTGTGGCACTGCTGAGGTGTTATGGAAGACCAGGATGCTTTAATAGCGGCCTTCAGCTCTTCTGCATTGTTCGGTCCAATGTCTCTCATCTTTCTCTTGACAATGCCCCATAGATTGTCTATGGGGTTCAGGTCAGGCGAGTTTTCTGACCAATCAAGCACAGTAATCTCACGTTCATGTGACCAGGTTTTGGTGCTTTTGGCAGTGTGGGCAGGTGCCAAGTCCTGCTGGAAAATGAAGTCAGCATCCCCATAGAGCTTGTCTGCGGAAGGAAGCATGAAGAGCTCCAAAATCTCCTGGTAGATGGCTGCTTTGACCCCGGACTTAATGAAGCACAGTGGACCAACACCAGCAGATGACATGGCTCCCCAAATCAACGCAGACTGTGGAAACTTCACACTGGACTTCAAGCATCTTGCAGTGTGTGCCTCTCCATTCTTCCTCCATACTCTGGGTCTTTGGTTTCCAAATGAGATGCAAAAATTGCTCTCATCAGAAAAGAGGACTTTGTACCACTGAGCAACAGACCAGGTCTGTTTTTCTTTAGCCCAGGTAAGACGCTTCTGACATTGTTTGTTGTTCAGGAGAGGCTTGACAAGAGGAATACGACATTTGAAGCCCATGTCCAGGATCCGTCTGTGTGTTGTGGCTCTTGATGCACTGACTCCAGCCTCAGTCCACTCCTTGTGCAATTCCCCAACACTTTTGAATGGCCTTTTCCTGACAATCCTCTCCAGGCTGCGGTCATCCCTGCTGCTTGTGCACCTTTTTCTTCCACACTTTTCCCTTCCACATAACTTTCTATTAATGTGCTTTGATACAGCACTTTGGGAACATCCAACTTCTTTTGCCATCACCTTTTGAGACTTTCCCTCCTTATGGAGGGTGTCAATGATGGTTTTCTGCACAACTGTCAGGTCAGCAGTCTTTCCCATGATTGTGATTCCTACTGAACCAGATTGAGAGGCCATTTAAAGGCTCAGGAACCCTTTGCAGGTGTTATGGCTTAATTCACTGATTAGAGTGAGACACTTTGAGTCTATTTTATTGCACCTTTTCACAATATTCTAATCTTCTGAGATTGTGGATTTGGGGTTTTCATGAGATTAAGCCATAATTATCACAATTATGACAAATCACGGCTTGAACTATCTTGCTTTGCATGTAATGAGTCTATCTCATATATTAGTTTCACCTTTTAAGTTGTATTAGTGAAACAAATTTTTCGAGTTTCACCTGTATACCTGTTCCTACACTTATTTTCTTTCAAATAATGAAAAAAAAAACACAAGAGAAAAGACCCCAATTAAATAATGGTGTTATGGGGTGAGAACACTCTGCCACTGTCTCTCACAATCTTCTGCCTGTAAAACACCCTGTCACATGCTCTCTTAATGGAATAAATAAGCTTCTGTACTGGAATCCCAAGAATATTACAAAGGCATTTTAAAAAATTGCTAGTAACAATTAGTAGATACAGACTATAAGAAATACATTCAACCTGATATGACTGCAGTACATTTGGAGGGGCTGTAAAATAGCTACAGAACATACATCGGCAGCATTAAAGTACAAAAATACCTTTTTCCCCCACACATCATTCTGGTATTTGAAGAACATATAGCAAGGGTATACATTTACTAAAGGCAAGACATTCTTTACATTAATGCATTCCCTGCATTAAAATGATTGTAAAGTCTTGTTTCTTTTCCTATAAAAATAATACACATGCTAGACTTACCTGCTCTGTGCAGTGGATGTGCACAGAGCAGCCCAGGTCCTTCTCTTCTTGGGTCCCTCGTCTGTGATTCTGCCCCCCCCCTCCTGCTCAGTGCCCCCACAGCAAGCAGTTTGCTATAGGGGGCACCTGAGCTGAGTCACAGCTCCCTGTGTCCATTCAGACACAAAGCCCTGACCCCGGCCCTGCACTCTCTCTCTCTCTCCTGATTGGCTAGCTGACTTTGATTGACTGTGTCTCAGCCAATCAGAAGGGAGAATCTCGGATGGCTGAGACACTCGCTGGACAGAGAGGGACCTCAGGTAAGTGTTAGGGGGGCTGAGGGGGGGGATGGTCTGCTGCACACAGAAGGATTTTTATCTTAATGCATAGAATGTATTAAGATAAAAAACCTTCTGACTTTACAATCCCTTTAAGGTAAAAAATGTCCTAGTAGCTGTATCACCCCCTATAAACTTACCTGTGCCCTATCTCAATTTAGCGCTGTGCCCTTCAGCAGTGGCGCCAGTCCCTATTTCTCTCCTCAGAGGGCACAATAGTGGCAGCTGGAGCCATAGGTGTTGTCAATCAACTCCTGTGAGGAGGGAGCGGGGGCAGGGACGAGTCGCACTGTGTGTGTCTATGAGTGCACACAGCCCAGCATGGGAGCACAGCTGCATGTCTTTATTCATAGCAAGTGGATTGCTATGGGGCACACACAGAAGAGGAGAAGCTGAGAGCACTGGCGGGGGGACCCCAGAAGAGGAGGATCGAGACTGCTCTGTGCGATGCACTTGCACAGAGCAGATAAGTATAACATGTGTATTACTTTAGGAAAAAAGTAAAAAAATATATACTTTTTGAACTTGAATTTATTATGAATGGACTGCCAGCATACCACAATAAATGAGAATTTAGAAAATGACGATGTGTTGTGTGTGCTGAAACGTGTTGAGTTCAGAAGGCAGGCTCTGTGTAATCTGTGACACAGCAAGAAATTAAATGTGTGAGGATCTTCACAAAGTAAGTTTACAAACATCAAGCTATTTTGGTTTAATAGGCAATAAATAATTGAAATACAACATGGAAATGATTATATGATTTAACATTTTTAACACAGATAATCTTAAGACACATAGGGGTAACCAGTGGTGGCTTAATTGTACTATGGACCCCAGGCTCCACCAGTTTAAATGGATCATACATAAGAGGCAGAATACATTGGTTGTTCACTTCTGAAATGGGGTTGCAAAACATTTCTGCAGGGTTTGGAATACAGAGTGTTAATTTTAAATTGGATTTTATGCAATGGTATACTTCCACATAGAAGGAGAAAATACGTGTACTGACCCTGATTTACTGAAGAAATTATGCCTGTTCACTTTCAAAGAAAATTTTCACTTTGCAAAGTAAATTTTTACTCTTTAGAAACAAAATTATAATTTCTCTTTGCAAAAAATACTCAATTATGTGCAGAGAAAAATACAGGATTTTTACTCGCACTCAATGGATGGTAAAAGTCGGCACAACTTTCCCTCATTTACTAAGCTATGAATGCACATGGGCTAAAGAAAAACAGACCTGGTCTGTTGCTCAGTGGTCCAAAGTCCTCTTTTCTGATGAGAGCAATTTTTGCATCTCATTTGGAAACCAAAGACCCAGAGTATGGAGGAAGAATGGAGAGGCACACACTGCAAGATGCTTGAAGTCCAGTGTGAAGTTTCCACAGTCTGTGTTGATTTGGGGAGCCATGTCATCTGCTGGTGTTGGTCCACTGTGCTTCATTAAGTCCAGGGTCAACGCAGCCGTCTACCAGGAGATTTTGGAGCTCTTCATGCTTCCTTCCACAGACGAGCTCTATCGGGATGCTGACTTCATTTAACAGCAGGACTTGGCACCTGCCCACACTGCCAAAAGCACCAAAACCTGGTCACATGAACGTGAGATTACTGTGCTTGATTGGTCAGAAAACTCGCCTGACCTGAACCCCATAGAGAATCTATGGGGCATTGTCAAGAGAAAGATGAGAGACATGAGACTGAACAATGCAGAAGAGCTGAAGGCCGCTATTAAAGCATCCTGGTCTTCCATAACACCTCAGCAGTGCCACAGGCTGATAGCTTCCATGCCACGCCGCATTGAGGCAGTAATTGCTGCAAAAGGGGCCCAAACCAAGTACTGAGTACATATGCATGCTTATACTTTTCAGAGGTCCAATATTGTTCTATGTACAATCCTTGTTTTATTGATTGCATGTAATATTCTAATTTTCTGAGATTGTGGATTTGGGGTTTTCATGAGCTGTAAGCCATAATCATCACAATTATGACAAATCACGGCTTGAACTATCTTGCTTTGCATGTAATGAGTCTATCTCATATATTAGTGTAGCGCCCTCCCCAATTTAGGGGGCGCTATGTTCAAATTTAGGGGTTAGTCTGAGCCAATAGTTGGGCTCAGACTATTAATTTCCTAAAAACTTGCTTCTGCTCTGGTGTGATATTGCCTGGCTGCAGTGTTCCCTGTTGCCTGTAGGTGGCACTGTCATCTCCAGCTCAGGTGGAACCACAGGGAGTTTCGCAACACCATTGGGTGTCCTCTCTCGGCAGCTGTGCAGTGGGCGTGGTCAACGTGCTGTGCATGCTGGGAGAGGGTACTTAAGGGGCAGGCGCGATTGGGCGAGGAGAGATCCAGGGGGCCCCTTGGTCCTGTTCGGCCCGTACTCCACCTTCAATGGCCCTCATGGCGGGGGGTGCGTGCGTGTGTTTCGGTCTCGGGCACCTTTAGCCCGAGGCTGCATCGCTGCAGGTAGGCCCAGCACCTTTGGCTGAGGCCTACACCCGAAAAGGAGTCCCAGGGTACCCAAGTGAGGGGTTACCCGCTCTGAAGGAGAGGAAGCCAGGGGAGGATCGGTCCCAAGGGCATTAGTGAAAGATTTGCTGTCTCAGGAGAGGCCTGGCTACCTGACAGAGGGAAGGATTCCTATCCGCCAAAAGCCTGGTAACGTGCCCCATTGGCACCTAAGGTCTTATTGTTACTAGGCCGGGAAGTTCGGGACTTAAGGATTCTGAGGTAGAGGATCTCCTGATCGTATCCCTTGGAAATTGCAAGTAGTTGTTTCGTGCCCCACACCGGCTGCTAGGACCACTGTAAGAGGGACTATCCGGGTGAGCAAAAACCCACTCAGGATTGAGTGGCGACGAGTGTTGCTTAAGTGTTGCGTGCCTGAACCTACCTCCCTGTTCATATTCTCTCATTCTAACTTTCCTGTCAAGTTCCTCAAGCAACGTATAAAAATAAACCTTTTTTATTGGGTTTTAACCTACTGTGTGGACATTGGCCTTCTTAGATAAAAAGAAAGAAAATAGACTTCTTCCTACACACTAGGGTGAAGACTCCAATGGAGAGAGGTAACTCACTGCAGGACCCAAGAGAAAGAAATCAGCGGCCCATACTGTCTGAGGAGAGACATAGAGGTATAGCTACATTAGTTTCACCTTTTAAGTTGCATTAGGGAAATAAATGAACTTTTGCACGATATTCAAATTTTTTGAGTATCACCTGTATATAAAAGCTCACTTTGCAAAGAGGAAGTTCACTCAGCTAATTGAATGAGTTTAAGTTGGATTGATTTCAATCATCCAATCATGTGTAAGCAAATATAATTTTTTATTTTTTTTTAATTCACTAAGATAAGTGAAAATTCAGTTTGAAAATAAATATGCTGTACTCCTTTAGAAAATCCATCACACTGTGTATGATTGTTCAATATTTTTAACTTTATTATTAACATTTTTTGAAGGCAATGCAACAGCCAGATGCTACTGATAATCACCTTCTAAGAAATAGTCCAGAAGGGTTCCCATGGTTCCCCCATGTACATTAGCCCTTACATACATTAGTTTACAAAAATTCTGTAATTTGAATATAAAGGTATTTTAATGCACATAAAAGCCCCAGTGTAGGGTAAGAGACCAAGCCATCATAAATTGGAGACAATTGTAGTAAAAAAATATCTTTTGGCCATTACTTAATGTCCGACAGCCCTTAATGTCTATAGGCAGCTTAATAGTTCCTACAGGGAGAAATATACAATTTGCTGGCTGTACCCAGCATTTCCAGTTACACAATAGCAGTACTTAGTGGTTTCAAAATAATCACAGCAGGAACTAATAAGCGGAACTTGTCTAAAAGACATCACACCTACTCTGCACAGGAGTAAGCCAAGACACCAAATCCACTTTTTCTTTCCCATTTCAGTACCATATTGCATGGCAGGCACTTCACTATAGATGTGACAGTTTAAAAGCATCTTATGCTGTAATGAAAGCTTTCTCAGCTGAATTACATCCTCGCCAAGATGTTTTATTCACTGGCTTTGTGTATCTGCCTCTAAATACTGTGATGTTCAGACTATCACAACCTGGCCAAGGTGATATTTGCTTAATGGGACAATACTTGTAAAGAAATAGCAATGTCTAAAAGGATACTTTAACTAAGTACTTGAAATAGTTTCTCAATTGTCAACATTTCACTAGGTTCTATTTAAATAGAATATAAACTACTGTTTTAAACCGGAAGTCCAAACAAAATATTCAGTTAAAAAAACACATATACAGTGCTGTGAAAAAGTATTTTTCCCCCTTCCTGATTTTTTATTTTTTTGCATATTTCTCACACTTAAATTATTCAAATCATTAAACAAATTTTAATATTACACAAAGATAACCTGAGTAATTCCAAGATGCAGTTTTAAAATTATTATTTTATATATTAAGGGAAAAAAGCTGTCTGGCTCTATGTGAAAAAGTAATTTCCCCCTCCCATGCGGAATTATGAATGAACTGTGATTTACCACAACTTTTTGGAAAGCTGAGTTAAATTTCACTTGCCACACCCAGGCCTGATTACTGCCAGACCTGTTGAATCAAGAAATCACATAAATAGAAGCTGACTGACAAAGTGAAGCACGCTAACAGATCACAAAAAGCAACACATCCTGCCGCAATCTAAAAAAATTCAAGAACAGATTAGAAACAAACATGTATCAGTCTAGGAAGTGTTCCAAAGCCATTTTTAAGGTTTTTGAACTCCAGTGAACCAGGAGGAGAGCCATTATCCACAAACGGAGATAACTTCCCAGGAGTGGCTGGCCTACAAAAATTACTCCAAGAGCACAACGACGACTCCTCCAGGAGGTCATAAAAGAACCCAGAACAACATCTAAAGAACTGCAGGCCTCACTTGCCCCAGGTAAGATCAGTGTTCATGATTCAACAATAAGAAAGAGATTGGGCAAAAATGGCATCCATGGGAGAGTTCCAAGGCCAAAGCCACCGCTGACCAAAAAGAACACAAAGGCTCACCTCACATTTACCAAAAAACATCTTGATTATCATCAAGACTTTTAGGAAAATATTCTGTGGACTGATGAGACAAAATTTTTACTTTTTGAAAGGTGTGTGTCCCGTTACATCTGGCATAAAAATGATACAGCATTTCATAACAAGAACATCATACCAACAGTCAGAAATAGTGGTGGTAGCGTGATGGTCTTTGCAGCTTCGGGACCTGGTTGACTTACCATAATTGATGGAACCATGAATTCTGAGCTCTACTGGAAAATCCTAAATGAGAATGTCCGGCCATCAGTTTGTGACCTCGAGCTCAAGTGCACTTGGGTTATGCAGCAGGACAATGATCCGAAACACAACAGCAAGTCCAGCTCTAAATGGTTCAAACAAAGCAAAATTTGGGTTTTGGAGGGGCCTAGTCAAAGCCAGGACTTAAATCCAATTGAGATGCTGAATCATGACCTTACACAGGCCATTCATGGAAAACCCTCCAATGTGGCTGAATTAAAACAATTCTGCAAAGAAGCGTGGGCCAAAATTGCTCCACAGCAATGTGAAAGACTTACTGCCAGTTATTGCAAACGCTTGATTGCAGTTGTTGCCGCCAAGGGTGGCACAACCAGTCGTTAGGTTTAGGGAGCAATTACTTTTTCACATAAAGCCAGGCAGGTTTGGACAGCTGTTTTGCCTTAATACATGAAACCATCATTTAAAAACTGCATTTTGTATTTACTTAGGTTATCTTTGTGTATTAATAAAAATGTTTTGATGATCTGAGTCATTTAAGTGTGACAAATATGCAAAAAAATTAAAAAACAGAAAGGGGGCAAATATGTTTTCATAGTATTGTATGTTTTATGTTTTAAAACTGTTTTAATTACCATAAATGTTTTATTCATCAAAAATGTTTTAATCTTGGCTAGTCATTCTTGTGATACCCATTCGTCTGCTAGTCAAGGAGATCACTTTGCTGCTTTCCATTTCAGCGGTATTGGCACCTGGGTCAACTGTTTTCATTAATTGGTCAGCTTTCTTCTCATTTACCATCGGGGCTGTATTTTCCAATATAGTACTTGTGGGCCAGTGTCTAGAACATTAGGGTCAGAGGTGGCAAAACCAAGCCTTCAAATCTAGAATTTGTGATACATCCATCCCTTTTGATATCACTTATCTAGTCATCTTTGAATCATTTGATTCAGATTTATTCAGCAAGTAACTTGTAGAGTGAAAGAGAGAAATGGATGGTAGGAGAGGAGTCACAAGCCTCTTTATAGCTCAGGATACATTAAGAGTCTATTCACATTGGGCCATTAGCACACCCTACGATTTCCAGCACCAGGATTTTGTGAATTCCTGCATCTAAAATGACAGGTGTATGCAAAGCGCTCCGGCTCACACAATGTGAGGAAAGGCTGACAGCTCTTCATTACTGTTCACACAAACAGCGATTACCTGTGGTGATCATGGGCAAACGCACAGAAAATGTATCCTGATTTCTTCCTAAACTAACAATTGAATTTTGACTTCCTTTTAATTAGGGATCGACCAATATTGTTTTTTCGGTGCCGATACGATTCCGATATTTCGGCAACCTCTCAGACCGATATTGTCTGCCGATATTCTGTACATTTAAAAAAAAAATTTTACTCTTTTTTTTTATCACTGATATTGCTGTCACAAGGAATGTAAACTTCCCTTGTGACAGTAATAGGCAGTGACAAGTACTCTTTATGGAGGGATTGGGGGTCTATAAGACCCCAACCCCTCCTCTGCACTTCAATGTATTCAAAACGTCAAGATCAGCGCTTTTGAATACTTTCTATTTTTTTAAAACTAGCACCTTTAAGATGGCAGTAATCCGGGAAGCATCGGCTCAGGTCTTCGGCCAGCTGGTTTCTCGGGCCTCCTGGTGGGACGGGAGAGGCCGGGCGAGTGGCGGAAGGCGGCGGGAAGGGGGCATGTCTGTTTGTAATAGCAGTCGAGCGGCTGTTGAGCCATATCGGTTGTTATTACAATAAAGCCAACCGCCCGTGCTAAAGAACGGTACCTGGGTGATGCCTGCAGCTGCAGGCATCACCCAAGTAAAACCCCTTAAAACAATGTCGGTAATATCGGTCTAGTTTGCGACCAATGCCGATTTTTCAGAAAATGATGATTTCGGCCACTTGTGCATGCTTGTGTAGGTTAACACAGCCCTTGCAGAGTTGTACACTGTAGTACATCCGTGTAAATGAGACTTTACAAGACAACAACAGGAAAGAATCTGCATTAAAGTGGAACTTTACCCAACCCCCCAAAAATGTTTTTTTTTCCTCCCCTGCCTACCTGGTGCGGTGTTCTGCACAGGAAGCATACTCACCCATTAAGTGGATCCAGCATTGTCCCGCTGTGATCCCCTTCCCTGTAGCCAGCACTCGGGTCCCAGACAACTATCTTCTTTTGGGATGTCATCGGGAGGCACAGACACTCCTCCCAATGATGTGCCACTAGGCCCACCCCCTCCTACTTTAGTGAATGAATGCTCCTGGTGCCTCTTGAGATATGCACGTTACATTTCCCGAGAGGCACCAGGGAGCGCTGACAGAAGAGGGGTCTGGAAAAAATCAGCCTTCATGAAAAAATAAACAAATAAAAGAGGGAAGAAAAAAAAAACGATAACTGTGCAGCAGGGGGATTGGCGGGTTGAGGGGTGGGATGGAGAGGAAACTCATCAGGAAGGGTAACGTTCTGCTTTAAAGTTTTCTGAAATCTTTGTCATGCACTGTATGTAACTGATATTAGGGGAAAACGCTTTTTTTTTTTTTACCCTTTAAATCAGGATTTTTGGTCCCTAAAGAGTAAAACAGAAATATGTTTCCTTTTCATTAGTCATTTTTATTCTCATATTTTAGTTCATTCCTGTAGGGAACATTTCTTTTTTGCATTTTGAATGTTATTAACATGCATAAATAAATAGTTAAGTTGCTGCAGCTGTTAAGTGGTTGCATGCAGTTGTTACAGCATCCTCAAAAGACTACTGTCCCAGTTCATACTCACATCAATGACATGAGGCGCTAAACATTATATTTTTTCCCCCCAAGCAGTACCTAGGAGCAGCATATTTGTTATATGTACAGTATACCTATATATTACTGTAGCGCACCAACCCCAGACTTTACCTGCTTTTCTTATAGTTGGCTCCTCCGCAGGAAAGAATGAGGCACACCGCACCACAAGCCCGTACCCTCCTGAATGGGGAGGTTGAGCGGTGTTAGTTTCTCGGGCCTGCTTGCAGCCAGTGTTTAAAAACCTCCAGTGCTGACCTCGTTTCTGTGGTAGTCGGAAACAAGCCTTTAGTTCTCCCCAGTAAGCAACTGTCCACACCAACTGAAAGGTCCAACTCTTATTTATTTTTCTCAGCACAATAAATAGTCTCTTTGAGAGCAGACAGGTTGGGACAAGACACAGGTCAGACAAGGTGGGAGGAGGTCCAGGCACAAACTTGAATTGGGTTTTCTCCTGTTCTGATTAGCACGAACAGGCTTGGCGCACGGTCCTTGCCACAGACCATGAGGTTGGTCACTGCCACTGACCGGGTGAAAAAGATGAAAGCCACTGCCACTGACCTTGGGTGCGTAGTGTCACTGCCACTGTGACATACAGAACACGCACTACCTTCCTTTAGTTACTTGGCCCCTTTTTAGGACAAGAACATCCCTCCGGAGAGTTACCAGAGGCCCCATCTGTCACCACGACTCTGCGCTGGGTCTTCAGAAAGGGTCACCTCCCTGGCCTCCTCAATCCTGGACACGGGTCCCCTTGCAAGGCAGATCCCTGGGAGCCTCGGTCCCTGGCGGATCCCAGCCGAAGGCTGCTGGGCTCCAGGCCTTTCTCCAAAGTACCTCACCCCAGACTGAAGGTGTCTGGGATGGAACAGCAGCTCCGTCTCCGGACCTAGGGCACCCGGAGACAACCCGACCAGTCCTCCGGGCCTAGGGCACCCAGAGGCGACACACACGCACCCAGGCCTAAGGTGCCTGAGCGCAGAACCGACGACCTCTCTGGAAGATGGCCGCCCCCTTTTATATCCTCTCCCGACAGGCATAGCAGGTTCCCCGCCCCACCGTACTGCTGCCAAGAGGGGACAAAAAAAGGCACAACCTTGTACCGCGGTTCAACCCGGGCCTATGGAAACAGCACCACCTATAGGCCCCAGGGAACTACACACCAGTACCATCTCCCAGGGATAGAAATGGTCCATGAAACCTAACAATTAGTGCATCTGAGCCTAGTCACCACTCAGATGCTTCCCCTAAATGTAACCACCCACTACATTACATACACAGTATGCTTACATTTTTCTTGTGTAGTAACAAGGATCCACCTCTAAGGCTACCTTATTCTGTTGAGTTAAACGAAAAGAAATCCCAGTTATAATCGTTTTTTTGTTTTTTTTCAATTTGGACTGAGTAATTCAGGGTCAGAACCTCTGCATCCCATTTGGGGAGACTTCCAGTCTCAGGGCCCACAGAGATACTGTGGAAACAGCCAGAAATAAAAATCTGAAATATCTTATATCTCTTTTCAAAAGTTGGGAGGTGCACTGGAAGATCTTAGTAGATGTTGGGCATCTTGTCACCCAATATCACAAGAAGGAAAATTCCACTGTGCATGACTCTCAGGCCTCGTACACACGACCGAGTTTCTCGTCGTAAAAAACACATAATTTTTCTCGACGAGATTCTTGTCAAGCTTGACGAGTTTCTTGTCAAGCTTTCCTTGCATACACACTGTCAATTCCAAATCTCGTCGTTGTTCTGCGCGGTCACGTACAGCACGTACAACGGCAGTATAAAGGGGAATATCGATTTCAATGGCGCCACCCCTTGGGCTGCTTTTGCTGATCTCGTGTTACCGTGTGTGAAGTAAAAGTTTGGGAAGAGACGATTCGCGCTTTTCAGTCTTCGTGCTTTCAGTTCGTTTTAGCGTGACGAATGTGCCATCTCCTTTACGAAGGCTTGTTTTACCAGAAGAAGCGCTCCCGTCTCATACTTGATTCTGAGCATGCACGATTTATAAAGACTCGGAAAAGCATACACACAAACGGTTTTCTCGTCGCAAAACAGGCCGACGAGAAACCCGACGAGAAAATCGAGAATCCTGACGAGAAAATAGAGAGCAGGTTCTCTATTTTTCTCGTCGAGATTCCCGGCAGTTTTCTCAACGAAAAACCATACACACAAACGGTTTTCTCGGCAAGAAAGCTCTCTCTGCAGTTTTCTTGTCGTTTTTTGACGAGAAACTTGGTCGTGTGTACAAGGCTTGAGGCATTAAAGTGGAGTTCCACCCAGAAAAAAAAAATTTCACCAAAAAACCTAAAAAAAAAATAGAAAAAATAAATACATTTTATACTCACCCGAAATTTCCGTTGCTATGCGGAAGTCCGTAATCTGCTTCTTCCGTAACCACGGTCTGTTTTCTTCCACGTCCTCTTCTAGTGAATGGGGCGCACTGCTTTCTGGGAACTGTGTGTAATCCCAGAGAGCAGCCGCTCATTCACAAGTCAGCGCGAGACTCGCGCGTTCGCAGTAGGAAATGGGCAGTGAAGCCGTAAGGCTTCACTGCCTGTTTCCCTTAGTGTGGATGGCGGCGCGGGACCTGCACCGATCGAGGGATCGGCATCGGGGGGGCCATCAGCGCGGGAGAGTAGGACAGGTAAGTGTCCTGATTAAAAGTCAGCAGCTACAGTGTTAGTAGCTGCTGACTTTAAAAAAAAAATAATTTGCGGGTGGAGCTCCGCTTTAAGGGGGTTTTCTGTTTGTAAAAAAAAAGGTAAAATCTAACTTAAAAAGTCAGATATTGGTTTAAAATGGGAAAATGTTGAATTAACCTCTGCTGGGCTGCCAACATTACCAGCTACTGCCACCACTGCTAGCATACTACTATTGCCAACTCCTGCCACCTCTGCTGGACTGCCACCATTACTAGCTCATTCCACTATTACCAGCTCTTATCACCTTTCCTGGCCTGCCACCATTACCAGCTCCTGCCACCTCTGCAGGACTGCCATCATTACACAGTAATTGCACAGTTTTATAGTCATTGGTATTTTAAGGCAAACAAAATGCGTTTGTTTTGTTTTTATTGACACTTTTCCTGGCCTGCCACAATTTCTAGCTCCTATAACCTCCCCTGGCCTGCCACTATTAGCACATCCTGCCACCTCTGCTGGCATGCTGCTACTACCATTACCAGCTCCTACTACATCAACTGGCCTGCTGCTGCCACCATTACCAGTTCCTGCTACCACCACCATTACCAGCTTCTGCCACCATAAAAAGAAATAAATAACTTCTGCCACCACTGCTGGACTGCCACTACTGCCAGCTCCTGTCACTTCAGCTGGACTGCCAAAATTACAATTTCCTGCCACCCCTCCTGCCATCATTAACAGCTCTTGCTGGCATGCCAGCCATTACTAACTCCTGCTACCTCTGCTAGACTACACTATTACCAGCTCCTGCCACCTCTCCTGGCCTGCTGCTGGTAACCTATCCAGCTCCTTCCGACTTTCCTGGCCTTCCATCATTACCAGGTCTTAATACTTCTCCTGGCCTGCCTCTGTCACTATTACCAATTCCTGCCCCCATTAAAAGCCCCTGATACCTCTCCTGGTCTGCCATCATTAACTGATCCTGCCACCCCTGCTGGCATGTCATTGCCACAATTACCAGCAACTACTACTGCTCCTGGCCTGCCATTGCCACCATTACCAGCTTTTTCCACCGTTGCATGCCTGCTGCCACCACCATTACCATCCAATGTCACTTCCCCTGGCCTGCCACCACCACCATTGCCAGGTCTCGCTGCCTCTGCTGGAATGCTACTATTATCAGTTCCTGTCATCTCTGCTGACCTGCTAACAATATTAGCTGCTGCCACCAATCCTAGCCTGCTGCTGCCATCATTACCAGTTCTTGCTGACTCTATTGGCCTGCCACCATTAACAGTGTCTGCCACAATTATCAGCTCCAGGCAGCAACCCTCCTGGCCTGCCATCATTATCAACTATTTCTACCTTTCCTGGCCTACCAACACTACCAGCTCCTTCTATATATCCTGGCCTGCTACCATGACCATTCCTGCACCTCTCCTGGCCTGCCATTATTACCAACTCCTGCTACCCCTGCTGGCTTCCACCATTATCAGCTACTGCATCCCCTCCTGCCCTAGTCTGGTACTCAGGCACTGTAAAGGTGCTACATGTACTATTTTCACAGCTGGGCCTGAGCTGCAAATTTATAATGTTTGTTGCAGGATAAAACAAACTCTCTGTTTCTCCTAGTTTGGGATCTATTTCAGTGCTACGCAACTCGAAAATATTTGTGACTGTTGCCTCTCAGAACTAACACATTCTAAGCCCAGGTTCACACTGGGCTGCAGGAGTGAAGCCGTGCGAGTTCAGCTGAACTCGCATGATTTCACTCTCGCTGGCAGTCCCGATTTCAGCCGCGATTACAAAGACATCTGACACAGATGTCAATGTAAATCGCGGCCTGAAATCGCAAAAAGTAGTACAGAAACTACTTTTTGAAATCGGTTAGGACGGTGCCATTGCCCACAATTTGCGGCAAATATCGCTGATTTGACATGTCAAATCGCATGTCAAATCGCACCAGTGTGAACCAGGGCTAATGTTTATTTCAAGATAAAACCTGTCTTGTCTCTCCATCTTATACTGTGGCTTAATCAAGTTTATTACTGACTGTGCAGCGACTGCATAATATTTGTGGTTCTTGTCTCTGAATTAATATGCTCTGTTTTATTTTTTTTTATAAATTTTTATTTCATCATAAAATGTGCTTCTTCTCTCCCTTTTGCATTGTGACCTAATTGAGTTTCTTACATACTGTGTAGTGACTGAGCAATATTTGTGGCTATTGTCTCTGAAATAATAATTGCAATCTTTATTTCAAGACAAAACCTGTCTTGTCTCTTTACGGTAATGTTTCTACATATTTAAGTGCTCTTGTACTATCTAGATGTTAGCCAATTTCTACCAAACACATACCGGAAGTCCATATTTTAAATATTTTGGGAATAAATGGGAAAACCGATGATGAGAATGGGTTTGGGATGGAGTTTGGGATTTTGGCTTTGAGGTGTTTTTGTGCACTTTGTTAATAAGTGGGAGTCATACTTATTAAACATTTAAAACAAAACAGTGTGTAACTGTGAAAAAAACAAGCTCACAAATTATACTATGAAACTAGTAGCATTTCTATTGGTTTCAAGTTGAGGGCTTTAAAGAGGAAGTAAACCCTAATGGGTTTTACTACCTCTTTATTTTCCTGCAAAGGTAAAGCATAATGCATCGCATAGTAGCCCATTATGTGTCACTTACCTGAAAACGAAGCCAGCCATGTCACCGCTGGCTGGAAGCATCCATCTTCAGCCCTCTTCCTTCTGGGGCCACGGACTCCGGCTCTATGACTGTCTGGAGTCGCGAGACGTCACTCCCGTGCATTTGGTGGTAGCCGCCAGTCACAGCACGATCCCTTTAGAAACGCCACGATCGTGCCCTTTCTAAACTGCGAATGCGCCAATGACGTCGGCGCAAGTGTATATTGTAAATATCTCCTAAACCGTGCAGGTTTACAACCACTTTAATTCGATTTTAATTCAAAAGTATCCTTACCTAAAGCTTTTAAATCTGTTGTGCCTGATCCTTCCACCATTCAACTCAGATCTATTACCAGTGTTTCTACCATGTCATCCTTGGCACATATCCTCATTATACTTTTTTTTTATCCCCAAAGGGAGTGTCCAGTTCCCCATTCCTTTGCTTATTAGCCTTGAGAATTAATGGAATTGTTTTTCAAGATTCGCCCTTCCCAATAGACATTAATGGGGTTTGGAGTTAAGATTGCAGTTTCTGGACTCTACAGTGGGTTCAATGGATGCTTCCTGAACCAAGCCCAGGCTCATTTTCTCATCTATAATGCTGAGGTGCGACTACGCAGAGCTGAAATACAAATGTCTCCAAATGGGTTATAACAGCGGAGTTAGGATGGAAGTATGGATTCTTTTTAAATACCTCTTTTTAAAGAAAGTCTAACACATTTTATCCAATGATAGATTTTATTTTTAAAACATTTTAGATAAAACACAGCACTCAGAGAATCTCTTGTTTAACCACTTGCTGCCCACCTACCATCACATGCCGGCGGAGTGGTGTGGCTCTTGTTCTGGGATAACGTCATATGAAGCCGCCCAGTTTAGCCACGATCCTGGGACACGGCGCAACCCCGATCTTGCAAAGAGCCGTGGTTCTTTGCCCATGTGATCGGCTGTAAACAAGGAAGTCCCGATTATCAGCTCTTCTCGCCTCACACTGGCAGAGTGTGAGGTGAGGAGAGCCGATGAGCGGCATCTCCTCACAGGGAAGATTTGTAAAGGTAATAAGGGCACTGATCATCAGCGCCCCGATTACAATGCAGCCCCAGCAGTACCCACCCATTATTGATCCCACTCTGTGCCCATCAGTGACACCCATCCGTGCCCATCAGTGACACCAGTATGTGCCCATCAGTGAGGCCAATCTGTGCCCATCAGTTATGCCAATCAGTGCTGCCCATTAATGCCACCCATAAGTGCCGCCCATCAGTGCTGCCCATCAGTGCCGCCCATCAGTGCTGCCCATCAGTGCCGCCTATCAGTGCCGCCTATCAGTGCTCATCAGTGCTGCATATCAGTACCACCTATCAGTGCCCATCAATGCTGCATATTAGTGCCTCCTCATCAGTGCCCATCAGTGCAGCCTATCAGTGTCCATCAGTGCAGCATCAACAGCGCACGTCAGTAAAGGAGAAAATTTACTTATTTACAAAATTTTCTGACAGAAACTAAGAAATACTTAATTTTTTTTTTAAATTGGGGTATTTTTTTCATTTTCTTTAGGAAAAAATTAAAAACCCAGTGATGATTAAATACCACCAAAAGAAAGCTCTATTGGTGTGAAGAAAATGATAAAAAATTTATTTAGGTACAGTATTGCATGACCGCGCAATTGTCATTCAAATTGCGACATTGCTGAAAGCTGAAAAATGGCCTGGGCAGGAAGGGGGTGAAAGTGGCATGTATTGAAGTAGTTAAAGTTCAACTCCAATATTATATATATATATATATATATATATATATATATATATATATATATATATATATATTTTTTTTTTTTTTAAAGGGTGCACTTAACGTTTTTTTTTTTTTCCAGAAAATGGAGCAGGGATAATGGAGGCAAGCTCCCTAGAAGTACATCTCCTAAGAGCCTTTTCCCTGCAAATAGTGCATAGATAGGTTCCTGAGAGTCAAGGCAGAAGCATTGTTTTTCTGGAAAAATAGTCAATGTATGGACATGGAAAGTAACAGAAAGAGGAGGGGGATTGCTGGAGTTCCTGTGGTTCAGCAGACAATATTGGGATTTTAGTTCAGCAGAAGCATTGTGTTATCATCCCAAAGAGGAAGTTAGTAGCACATATGTATTTCTAGCAGATCAACAAGTATGATTCTGTACTTGATATAAAAAGTATTAATATAAAAGTAAAAATAATTCTGTACTTGCGTGTTGTATACTAAATACTGCATTTTCTTTATTTTGCTCAGACATATACTTTAATCATCCCAGTGAGAGAGAGCAAAGCCAATAGTATTGTCTGTTGATTGTTTGTATAATTGAATTTCCAATACCTTTCTGTGTCTTCTCCTGCAACTGATAAAACATTTTATTAATATAAATTGTGAAATACCCTCTTATGTAACAATAGAATTTAACAATAAATATGTTTGACATGAGTTTTATAGTTTGGAAAGTGTTACTGGGTTAATTTTTTTTTAATGAAAAGTCAGCATAATTTAGCTGCTATTTAAAAAAAAAAAACACAACTTATTACAATAGAATTTAAGAACAGAACATTTTTCATAGATTTTTATTATTCTAAGAGTATTGCTGGACTTACTTATTTTTTTCATTAACATTGTGACATTTCTAATTAGTTCTCCCTCTAACGTAGCAAATTCATGAAGATTGCCAGAAGCATATGAGAAGGATCAAGGCCGTAAAGAATTTGATATAATGAGATTTAATGTAAACCCCAAAAGGAATGCCCGTCCCTTTGATCATTTTTAAAAAAATATTTATTTATTTATTTGTTCTTAAATATTTTAATTCTGAATCATGCATTCTGCCACAGGATTGCACATTGAAAGGATTTTTTTTATTCTTTTATGAAAGGAGTAAAAACAGGATATTTTTCACGGAGTTCTCCATTGACATACCCTAGACATAAAGGCTTAGAGCTACACATTTTAACCCTTTTAGTGGATGTAGATATTGTTGGTAATATTTAAATAGCTTTTAAAATTTTTATCTGCTAATCATGAAAAGCTGTATGCTGTCAAGTTGCCCAATATAACAGGTTAAACATTTAACTGTAGCCCCAGTATTAACACTTGATTCCACCACGATTTTATGTGATATGTAAACATGTCAGTGGCTGCAGTTCGCCAACCGTTTTGTGGGTAACAACAAGCTAGTATTAGAAAGTATGACACCTTTATGTTGTGAAATCAAAATTCTGGGATAGAGAAGTGACAACAGAAGTTCTTCCAGAGTCAATATTGAATAGCACCTTGTTGTAACTAGTTAAAAACTATAACTGGCAAAGCTATTTTGCCTGAAAGACTGGGATTTCACAATATAAAGGGGTTAACAGTTCAGCAATAAGATGGTAAACCCATTTGCCACCTGAGCCAATGAGGAATGGTGGAATCCCAACCTATCATCTCTTTTTCATTTTTGGATAAATAGCTCAAAGGCTGCTGGAGCAGCTCAATGTGGCCCTAGAAACACATTTATTTTTGGGGAGTAGGGATGAGCTCAGTGATTTTGCTCATTAAACTACTCAAACAAAATATCTACTGTTTGCTTTCTTTATTTACCGGGTGCTTTTTTGGACGAAGGAAAAGAGGGGTAGATATCCTTTGGATCGTTTAGTTTATTTAAAGTGATACTAAAGGCTAGTTTTTTTTTATTATTTAAAAATAACAAAGATGTCATACTTATCTGCCCTGTGCAGTGGTTTTGCACAGAGCAGCTCAGATCCTCCTCTTCTCGGGTCACTCGCCGGCTTTACTGGCCCCTCCCTCCTGCCAACTGCCCCCACAGGAAGCAGCTTGCTATGGGGGCACCTGCGCCAAACCGCTGCTCCATGTGTTCATTCAGACATGGAGTCGCGATTCGCCACCGCCCCCTCTCTCTCCTCATAGGCGCACTGATTTTGATTGATAGCAGCAGGAGCCAATGGCAACGCGCTGCTGTCTCAGCCAGTCAGGAGGGAGAATCCTGGGCAGCCTAGACTCTCCTGCAACATCGCTGGCTCAAGATGGGCTCAGGTAAGTGTTAGAGGGGACTGAGGGGGCTGCTGCACACAGAAGGTTTTTTATCTTAATGCATAGAATGCATTAAGATAAAAAAACCTTCTGACTTTATAACCACTTTAATTTAGTATTCTTTGCATTTGTATTTGTTCATATTCTATGTACTTGAATGTTTATTACATACTGCCTCTCTATTTTTCTCTGCTTGCTTCTTTCTGAAGAAAAAAAAAATGAGGGGTGATTTTTGGTAGAAGAACAGATCCAGGGTGTTTGAAATTAGCTTACATACCCTCTGGAGCCATTTAAAGCCCATTACACCCTTAAAAAACACCTCAAACTGCCTTCATTAAACCTTCAATGTCTCCAATGAATTTTACCAACATGGTGACATTTTGACAATATCTCCTAACTGTCACATAAATTTGGGGGAAATTAAAACTCTCTGTTTCTCTCATTCCTACTTCACCTTATTATGCTTTTCACTTATATTAAGACACTTGGCGTTTAATTACAAAAACTGGAGCATGCAAAATCTGGTGCAGCTTTGCATACAAATCAATCCTAAAGGAGTTGTAAAGGCAGAAGATTTTTATCTTAATGCATATGCATTAAAGTAGAACTAAGGTCAAAAATTTAAAATCAATATGCGATAAAATTTAAATTAAATTGAATATGATGTATAATATATCTGCCTTTGTTTGTAATCTGAATACAAGTAGATGAAGAAACTTACCTGTTACCTGTTCCCCCTCTAGCTTGTCAGCTTCCTTTATTGTATAGCTTCCTGGTTTTCCAAATCATTCCATTGTCCCCTTTTGCGTTATGCCACTGTTAAGAGACTAAAGCACAGCGACGTGACGTCCTTAGGGGGCACTGCTTCCTTTCCTTAGAAAGCACCAGTGTGCCAATCAACCTAGAGGACACATCGTGGCTCCACCCACTCATCTCACATTGAGTCCGCCTATGCCCTGCCCATGTGTCGCCTATGCCACTGTCAACTGCCGATTGAATCATGGAAACTGTAGACGCAGAGTGGGAGGCAATGACGTGCTAGCTCGGCAAGACTCCTTCCAGCATCACTAACAGAATCCAGTGACACAGGCTCAGAGGGCAGTTACAGTAAGTAATTACTAGACATGTGCATTCGTTTTCGTCCGAATGCATTTTCGTCCGAATTTCAGCCATTTTCGTTATCGTTTTAACAAACGAAAACGAAAGCACAGAATCCGAAAACCGAAAGATCCGACATAAACAAATGCTTTATTTTCGTTTTCGTTGCTACAACAGTTCGATATAGATAGGAGATTCGACGTGATGCTGACAATAACAGTCTGTGTCTATCGAACCTGTGGTCGAATGTGCCTAACCTTAACTCTATTAGTCCAAGATTATTCTACATAGGAGAGAAAAGATTCGACATTATAGAGAGAAAAGATTTGACATAGGAGAGAAAATATTCGACATAGGAGAGAAAATATTCGACATAGGAGAGAAAAGATTCGAGATAGGAGAGAAAAGATTTGACATAGGAGAGAAAAGATTCGACATAGGAAAGAAAAGATTCGACATAGGAGAGAAAAGATTCGACATTATAGAGAGAAAAGATTCGACATAGGAGAGAAAAGATTTGACATAGGAGAGAAAAGATTCGACATAGGAGAGAAAATATTCGACATAGGAGAGAAAAGATTCGAGATAGGAGAGAAAAGATTTGACATAGGAGAGAAAAGATTCGACATAGGAGAGAAAAGATTCGACATAGGAGAGAAAAGATTCGACATTATAGAGAGAAAAGATTCGACATAGGAGAGAAAAGATTTGACATAGGAGAGAAAAGATTCGACATAGGAGAGAAAATATTCGACATAGGAGAGAAAAGATTTGACATAGGAGAGAAAAGATTCGACATAGGAGAGAAAAGATTTGTTATTATAGAGAGAAAAGATTCGACATAGAGAGAAAAGATCACTGCTGGAATTGGGTGGGGGAAGTAAAATAAAAATAAAGTTGATGATGAATGTTATTGGCTGATTGTAACCAAAGAGGAGGAGCAGTAAAATAGCTAGAATGACGAAGATTCGACAAAGCATCGAAAGTTAGAAGATTCGACGGTGCAGCAAAACTGTACGACGCTGCAATCGTACATTTCCGGTCAAATGCATCCGCCCATAGGCTATAGAAGAATTCTAATGTTGGTTGACTAGTAATAGTAATGAATAAATATAATTATTACTAGTCATACAACATTAGAATTCTTCTATAGCTTGTGGGCGGAACATTCGACCGGAAATGTATGATTGCAGCGTCGTACAGTTTCACTGCTCCGTCGAATCTTCTTTGATTATTCGACAGACACCATAAGCCTTCAATGACAGATTCGACCTTAATTAATTCAGATTTTCGGACGAATGCAATTTCTAACGAAAAACAAAATAAATAAAAACGAATTTCGGGAGTAACTAAATAAATTTATTTTTCGGACGAAAACGAAATTCCGAAACGAAATATTTCAGTGTGCACATGTCTAGTAATTACAGGTATATGCTGAAGTCATTAAAATTACATTTGGTAATTTGTGTCATTTTTATAGCCGTGGTAATGATTCACTAAAAAATTGATAGGCTGCCTTTAGTTGTACTGTAAGATAATAAAACCTTCTGTGTGTAGCAGCCTCCCCAGCACCCCCCTAATTACTTACCTGAGCCCCTTCTCTCTCCAGCGATGTCCACGAATGTCTAAGCCATCCGGGACACTCATCCTGATTGGCTGAGACATAGCAGCGGCGCCATTGGCTCCCGCGGCTGTCAATCAAATCAGGGGAGAAAGTGGGTAAGGCCAGGTCGGGGCTCTGACTCGGCTTGGGTGCCCCCATAGAAAGATGCTGGCTGAGGGGGCACTCAATAGGAGGGAGGGGCCAGGAGCAGCAAAGAGGAACCCGAGAAGAGGAGGATCTGGGCTGTTCTGTGCAAAACCAACTGCACAGAGAATGTAAGTATAACATGTTTGTTATTATTATTATATTTTTTTTTTAAACAAGACTTTACAATCACTTTAAGCTTAAAAGTTGTATTGTCAAAGCCTAATTGAACAAGCTGAAGTTACAAGCTGATTGGCTACCATGCACAGCTGTACCAGAGACTGAGTGCTCCCGTTTTCGTAAATCCCCTCCTTGGTGTCTTGATTCCAAAAAGCATTTATTAATATGATTTAAAATGCAGTCAGTATCTCCTAACTTTTGCTTTCCCATACTGCTGTTGGACACTCTGTTTAATTAACTGTTTAAAGGAATATAGGCTGTTGTTTTCCTATTGTTAATTTAAGCACTTATAGAAAGAGACAAGTTTTTATGTATGCAGTCTGTACATGTTGGCAAAGACTCACAGTCAATTAAGATTACAGTATGTTTGTTTTCAGCTATACATTATTGTATTAAATGATACCAACTGGGGAAAAGCTCCCAGAAATTACTGAACGGTAATGGGCTAAGCTTAGGATTTTATAACCCTGTTGTTTAAAGGGGCTGCCCTGCTTAGAAATGTGTATTTAGAGACAGAGGGAGTAGTAATAGCTATGCATTAGCTTTACTGTGATTCATAATAATGGAAATCATTTAGAATACATATAGTTACTCTATTAAGGATTATTACATTTTTTATATTTTAAACTATATGTCTGGGTTACATAACATAACAGTATTGTGTACATTTCAAGTCTAATAAGCACAACTTATTAAAAACGAAAAAAAACATAAAAGAGTATGTAAAGCAGATTTGCTTCAGTTGGAACAAGAACGGGTAATGCCCCATACACACGATAATTTTTCATGCCATTTTTTAAACCGATGTTTTTCTTGTCATTTTTTTTCATGTTTCCTCTCAAGCCTGTCTTGCGTACACACGATCATTAAAAAAAACGCTCGAGAAAAGCGCAGTGACGTACAACACGTACGACGGCACTATAAAGGGGAAGTTCCGTTCGAATGGCGCCACACTTCATGTTAGTAAAGTTTGTTGAGCGACGATTCGCGCTTTTCAGCCTCGTGCTTTTCAGTCCGTTACAGCGTGACGAATGTGCTATCTCCATTACGAACGCTAGTTTTACCAGAACGAGCGCTCCCGTCTCATACTTGATTCTGAGCATGCGCGTTTTTTTTCACGTCGTTAAAGCATACACACTATCGTTTTTCACGTCGTTAAAAAAAACAACATGAAAAACGATGTGAAAAATGAGAGCATGTTCGAAATTTTTAATGGCCGTTTTTCACGTCGTTAAAAATGCTCTGGAGCATACACACGATCGGTTTTAATGGCCATTTTTAAAAATGGCATTTTTAACGGCATGAAAAATGATCGTGTGTACGGGGCATTAGACTCTAGCAATTTGTACTGCTCTCTGTGTCCCTGTTGGGGAGAATTACTCCTTTATTTATCCTGGCAAACCTTTGTCACATAGGCAGTATGTGAGGGGAAATCCAAAAACTTGAGTGGACATTAGAACAATAGGTGGAATAAATTCCTTCAACATCCTTTCCTGTGCTGGAAATTTAAAGTAGAACTATAGACAAAATATTCTTCATTTTGGATTCAGTAAGGCAGGGTTTCTTGCCATCTGTGTCCCATTGGGGAGATTTACCTTCACTTCCTGTCCCATGGCCAAAACAGGAAGTGAGAGGAAATCCCTGAAAATTAAGGGAATCCATTGGGGACCCCCAGGTCACCAGAACTAGCGTAACCATTGGACGATTTCACCCTATTACATTTCTGGGGGACAACCCAAAATTTGTGTTTTTCTTTTACTTTCGCTGATAATGGTAAACAGGACAAATAGAGAGGGTGAAACTCTCAAACAGGGGGCACAGACAGCAATAAAAACTGACAGGTGCTCTAATCCCTCTCCACTCTTGCCAAAACTAAAACAAAGTTTTGCCTTTAATTCACTTTGGAGAGATTTTTTCCAATTTGCATTTCCATGACAGGAAGTGAAGGGAAATCTCCCCAGCTACCTACAGATGGCAATAAACTAAATAGGGGTTTTAACCCTTCTCTATTTTATGCAAATAAAAAAAATCACAATAATAGATCTGTAGCCAGATTGAGACTATACTAACAATGTCTGTTTTCATACCTTCACTTTACTGTCACAGCAGTTTACAGGGTGCCAAAATATGACTGTGCAGTCCAATAGGCATCAGAAAAGATCCACTGCTCTCATTATTTTACACAGACCTGGTTAGACACACCCCTCCCTTCCTTGGCAATGCAGGCCTGTGTGAGGACACTTGTGTTGAGAGGTGTGGCTGTTACTGAACCCTGCTAGGACAGGACACTGAAGTGTAAGTGCAGGAAGCAGAATTTTTCTCTGCTGTAATGTGCACAACTATAATGTTAAACCAATAGGGGGTGCACTATGTAATTTTTACCACTTGCCGACCGCCGCACGCCGATGTACCTCGAAAGAATGGCACGGGCAGGCACATTGGCGTACAGGAACGTCCCTTTAAATTAGCCACCAAGCGGGCGCGAATGCGGCCGCGGGTCCCGGGAGTTCCGCGATTGCGGTTGGCAAGGGCAGAACAGGGGAATGCCTTTGTAAACAAGGCATTCCCCTATTCTGCCTAGTGACACTGTCACTGATGACTGTTCCCCGTGATCGGGAATGGACATCAGTGACGTGTCACTTGTAGCCACGCCCCCTAACAGTAGTAATCACTCCCTAGTACTGACATAACCCCTGCAGCGCCACCTAGTGGTTATCCCCTTCACTGCCAGTGTCATTTTTACAGTAATAAGTGCATTTTTATAGCACTGAACGCTGTTAAAATGACAATGGTCCCAAAATAGTGTCAAAAGTGTCCGATGTGTCCGCTGTAATGTTGCAGTCATGATAAAAAGAAATAAGTAAAAAAAAAAATATTAATAAAAATGCCATAAAACAGTCCCCTATTTAGTAGAAGCTATAACTTTTGCGCATTGCGATTTTTTTTACCAAAAATATGTAGAAGAATACGTATCAAACTAAACTGTGGGAAATTTTTTTTTTTTTTTTTATATATTTTTTGGGGATATTTATTATAGCAAAAAGATAAAAATATTGAATTTTTTTCAAAATTGTCGCTCTTTTTTTGTTTATAGCGCAAAAAATAAAAACCGCAGAGGTGATCAAATACCACCAAAAGAAAGCTCTAATTGTGGGAAAAAAGACGCCAATTTGGGAACCACGTCGCACGACCCCGCAATTGTCAGTTAAAGCGACGCAGTGCCTAATCGCAAAAAGTGGCCTGGTCTTTGACCACCAAAATGGTCCGGGGCTGAAGCGGTTAAATGTATAGCCATATTTGTGATTTCCAGACCCAATAAAGTTCAGTTCTCTAAACAAACATCATTTATTTTTTATTTTTTGTGGGAACATCACTCAAATGCATGTCATTGTTAAATCAAGCAGTGTTTGCACAAGACTAGTTTTACTGTTCTTAAAGCGGTAGTAAACGCTGGAAAAAAAAAAATCTCCTTGCAAGGTAAAGGCATAATGTGCTAGTATGCATTCCATACTAGCACATTATGAAAGACTTACCTTGAAACAAAACCCCCCAGTGGCACGCTGTCCCTGCTACAGAGGCATTTATCTTCATCCAGTCTTCCTCTCGGGTTCGTGGACTGTGGCCGCTTGAAACGTCGAGCCACGATGATGCCACTCCCGTGCAAGCGCGCTGGAGTCACAGCCGTGGCACAGAGCTCTGAAGGAATGGCACGGGTATGCCGTTCTTTTAGAGCGCATTCACCGGTGACGTCACTGGCTGCAGCTCACTATACTAGAATATCTTCTAAATGGTGCACATTTAGGAGATATTTATTTAACTTAGCAGTAAGCTTTATTATAAGCTTACCTGTAGGTAAAGATAAAAATTGAGAGTTTACTAGCACTTTAAATACATGGGAAAATGGATACTATATGTGAGTAATGTGAAGTACTGACTGATCAAGCACACATTTTAGCTATTACCATTGTGTTAGAGGAGCTCTTGTCAAACGCTGGACCCAAACTTGAACAAACAAGTCAGCTGCATTCCAATGACATCAGCCTTCACAAAGCTTTAATAATCCAGGACTAGATCACATGAGAGTCTGCCCATGCCCCACTTGAAATGCCTGGAGTCCTGTTTGCTATGAAAATCATCGACCAGCAATTCAATTTCAGGCCCTTCGGGTGTGGTATGGATATTGAGGTGGAACCCCCCCCCCAAAAAAAAAAAACAAGAAAAAAACCTGGATTCATACTAGACCTTTATTCGAGCATGCTGCCTAGCTGGCCAAGAAAGGGGTGGGGGAGTGAGTTTGCAGCTTTCTCCTCCTTAATCATACCAGGCCACAAGCCTTTAACATCAACATAGAGAAGCTATCTTGTCTGGGGGGACTCAGCCCAGTATTTCTGGGGGGTCTCCAGGTGAGGAGTTTTTTTTAGTATCTGGAAGCCCTAAGCTACTTCCCCCCTATGTAAATGAGTAAGGGATACATGGTAGTATGGGTAGGGCTAGTATCTGAGGTCCTGCTGGCCACCACAACCACTGAACAGGGTTATGAAGAAGAGGTACCCCCATGGTTTAGACATGTGCCCTGCTATAGTTTAAAAGGAGGGTTGCACCACCCCCCCCCTTTCTGGACAGCCAGGCCGCATGATGAGGTAAGGGTCTAATGTAGATTGTGTGGGGAGCCTATGCATTTTTTAAGGGTCCCACTTAAAATGCACAACATACCCAAACTGTGGGAATCTGGAGGGGGGGGGGCTCATGCCACAATGTTTTCTTTTGTTTGTCGTCTTTTTTTTTTTTTTTTCATGGGGTCCCCTTGACAGCCATAGCAGACCTACCAGTCTGGTATAGATGAAAAGAATCCCCAGCTGATTTGTTTACAAATATAATGAAGCAGATATGAATTGTCATTTAATAGTCATTTAAACTTTTCTTTGTAAATTTCAGTTTTGCTGCAGTATGATGTTTACATTGCACAGATGCTCCACTTCACAGGCAGGCTAAGGGCATCTGCATTTTTTAAAATGTTGCCCTTCAAGCTTAAAAATTATTCTTCAAATTGCTGTTCCGTTTTGGACTTGATCATATATGGTCAGTGATGTCACAGGGATCCCAGTGATGTCACAGGGATCCCAGTGATGTCATTGATCATATATGGTCATGATGTCACCTGGGAGACTCTGCTCGTTTGTTTATATCTGCTGTCATCCAGCAGACCTATCATTCAGAGGGAGGGAAGCAACTGGACCAAATGTATCAGTGGGCTGTTGTTTTTTTTGGGGGGTGGGTTGAGGGAAAGCAGGCAGCTATATTGCTGCATGATGTGCTCGACAGAGGATGTACCTTATCATACTGTTTTTTTTTAAATTAAAGGACTTGCAAAAAGCGGAGTCTGTATTTACACTTTACATTTTTTTTTAATGAGTGGGTGTATTTTGAGTGGGAACCCCTCATTGATAAAGGAGGCTTCCATTATCCGATAAACCACACACCCTCAGACACCAACAACCACTGGGCCAGGGTTGTGGGGTATAGGCCCTTATCCTCTTCCACATGGGGACAAGGTGCTTTACTGGGGGGTCCACCCTTGGCAAGGTACTCCTCTGTGTTGAGGGCATGTGGTCTTGTATGTTTAAAGAAGGGGGTACACACATATCTCTGCCTCCCTGGCCTACCAGGCTGCATGCTTGAATAAGGGTATGGTATGGATTTTTGAGGGGTCCTCCCTTTTCTTTAAAATTGTGTTGGGGCTCACCCTTAAAATCCATATCAGACCAAAAGTGTTCAGTAAAGAATTTGGGGGAACCTCATGCCATTTTTTGCAGGGGGTCTCTTATAAAATTTATATCAGACCTGAAGTGCCTAGTATGAATTACAGTGCCCTTTTATTGTGTGTGAGGGGTGTCCCCTATTAACATCTATATGAGACCCTCATATAGGATAAAGGTCTGTTATAGATCAATGAAACGCACCACAGATTTGTTTACAACTAGAATTTAGCAGATGGAAGCTATCAGTTTGTTGGCAATTTAAATACACTTTTTTTTGTAAATGTCAGTTTTTCTTATATATTTTGTATATAGGTTGTATAGATTGCACACATGTACCACATCAAAAGGGCATACCCCAGGGAGTTGAGAGGATGCTGACTCAGTCCAGGACTACATGCTTCGGAGTTTAACCCCTTCTTTAGGTCACATGGTCATGTAGTCCTGGACCGAGTCGACATCCTCCCAGTTTGGATTATAGTTATCTACCGTTTTTTTTGGCTACATGCCGAAAATAGGTATTGGTAATTGGTATCGGCGAGTACTCGTTGCTAAAAAAAGTGGTATCGGTGCATCCCTAGATAAAAGTGAAGTAAAAATATGTATATACTTATATACAGAAAATGCATAAAAAAACTTTCATACACTTATAGATAAAAATATCTATATAAACCTATACATAAATAAATATAAATGTGTATATGCACACAACACCCAGTATATATATATATACACAGTATCTCACAAAAGTAAGTACACCCCTCACATTTTTGTAAATATTTTATTATATCTTTTCATGTGACAACACTGAAGAAATTACACTTCGCTACAATGTAAAGTAGTGAGTGTACAGCTTGTATAACAGTGTAAATTTGTTGTCTCCTCAAAATAACTCAACACACAGCCATTAATGTCTAAACCGCTGGCAACAAATGTGAGTACACCCCTAATTGAAAATGTTCAAATTGGGTTCAATATTTCAATATTTTGTGTGGCCACCATTATTTTCCAGCACTGCCTTAACCCTCTTGGGCATGGAGTTCACCAGTGCTTCACAGGTTGCCACTGAAGTCCTCTTCCATTCCTCCATGATGACATCACGGAGCTGGAGGGTCCCCACAGATGCTCAATAGGGTTTAGGTCTGGAGATATGCTTGGCCAGTCCATCACCTTTACCCTCCGCTTCTTTAGCAAGGCAGTGGTTGTCTTGGAGGTGTGTTTGAGATCGTTACCATGTTGGAATACTGCCCTGCGGCCCAGTCTCTGAAGGGAGGGGATCATACTCTTCTTCAGTATATCACAGTACATGTTGGCATTCATGGTTCCCTCAATGAACTGTAGCTCCCCAGTGCCGACAGCACTCATGCAGCCCTAGACCAGTGTTTCTCAACTCCAGTCCTCAAGGCGCACCAACAGGTCATGTTTTCAGGATTTCCCTCAGATAAAACAGCTGTGGTAATTACTAAGGCAGTGAAACAGATCAAATCACCTGTGCAAAATAATGGAAATCCTGAAAACATGACCTGTTGGTGCACCATGAGGACTGGAGTTGAGAAACACTGCCCTAGACCATGACCCTCCCACCACCATGCTTGACTGTAGGCAAGACACACTTGTCTTTGTACTCCCCACCTGGTTGCCACCACACACGCTTGACACCATCTGAACCAAATAAGTTTATCTTGGTCTCATCAGACCACAGGATATAGTTCCAGTAATCCATGTCCTTAGTCTGCTTGTCTTCAGCAAACTGTTTGCAGGCTTTCTTGTGCATCACCTTTAGAAAAGGCTTCCTTCTGGGATGACAGCCATGCAGACAAATGTGATGCAGTGTGCAGCGTATGGTCTGAGCACTGACAGGCTGACCCTCCCACCCCTTAAACCTCCGCAGCAA
Organism: Rana muscosa; assembly: GCA_029206835.1. Classification (NCBI taxonomy): domain Eukaryota; kingdom Metazoa; phylum Chordata; class Amphibia; order Anura; family Ranidae; genus Rana; species Rana muscosa. Next base: position 90,490,469 of record JARGYO010005626.1, read on the forward strand.
TGCTGGCAGCACTCATACATCTATTTCCCAAAGACAACCTCTGGATATGACGCTGAGCGCGTGCACTCAACTTTTTTGGTCGACCATGGTGAGGCCTGTTCTGAGTGGAACCTGTCCTGTTAAACCATGTTAAACCATGCTGCAGCTCAGTTTTAGGGTCTTGGCAATCTTCTTATAGCATAGGCCATCTTTATGTAGAGCAAGAATTCTTTTTTTTTCAGATCCTCAGAGAGTTCTTTGCCATGATGCGCCATGTTGAACATCCAGTGACCAGTATGATAGCGTGAGAGCGATAACACCTAATTTAACACACCTGCTCCCCATTCACACCGGAGACCTTGTAACACTAACGAGTCACATGACATCGGGGAGGGAAAATGGCTAATTTGTCCCAATTTGGACATTTTCACTTAGGGGTGTACTCACTTATGTTGCCAGCGGTTTAGACATTAATGATTGTGTGTTGAGTTATTTTGAGGGGGACAGCAAATTTACACTGTTATACAAGCTGTACACTCACTACTTTACATTGTAGCAAAATGTAATTTCTTCAGTGTTGTCACATGAAAAGATAGAATAAAATATTTACAAAAATGTGAGGGGTGTACTCACTTTTGTGAGATACTGTATATATATATATATATATATATATATATATATACTGGGTGTTGTGTGCATATGCACATTTATATTTATTTATGTATAGGTTTATATAGATATTTTTATCTCTAAGTGTATGAAAGTTTTTTTATGCATTTTCTGTATATAAGTATATACATATTTTTACTTCACTTTTATCTAGGAATGCACCGATACCACTTTTTTTTAGCATACTGTATCTATATGTATATATACATATATATATATATATATATATATATATATATATATATATATATATATATATATATGCCTGGATACACAAGTTAAAAACATAAATACATACATAATATGCATATCTACATACATAAGCTCTTAAATAATTGAACAAATGATATACAGAAAGAAAATAAGAAAGTAGCTAACAAAAGAAATAATAAAGGCGGAACAAAAGTATAACATCTGCCACTATTTTATGTGTTTACCGATAACCAATGTAACTATTACATATACAGTGTTTTACATAAAAATGCACGCTATTCTGAAATGACATTAAAAGATCACTCCATTAATCCGTGATTAATGTTTAATTAGATTTAAGTGTATACCTCACATTTTTCTATGACTATTCATTTAGCCATTTCAGAAAAAATGAATAATCTGCTCCTTTTAATGGCCATCAATAGATAAGTTCCATACTGAGCATATTTAATGAATATGCTTTATGATAACTATCTCCTCCATCACAAAAGCTGTATTGTGATGAGAAAATGTTTATTAAGAAATAGTTATATAAATGAACATGGATTATAATGAGTTTGATGCAAGTACATTTCTATATTCATTCTTAAAGGACAATGTATCCTATTTGTAAGTAGCATTTCATTTCCCAATAATGATTTTCTTCAATAGACAGCACAGTTAAAAGAGATATTAAATGTATGGCTTATATGAATATTTACATTTGAACACAAGCAGCATTTTAAATGGACTAATTGCATCAAAGGTGAGCGGTAAACTAGATAAATGCCATCCTTTATTGACTGCAATGTGATTGCCTATATAGATAAAAACAATCCCAATGCTTCTTGTCATTATCTTTCAAGGAGATTTCAACTTTCGCTACAAGATATAAAATGACATATACAGTATGATTGCTACACAGGCCATTTTATTATTTACCGTCATACAAATTCTCTTTCCATTTCAATTTGTGGCCATCTATGGTTTTATGAAATTGATTAAAAATTCAAAATTATCTTTCTTGTAACAGTCACAACTGTTCTGTACACTGTGTGTATGTATAATTTGTGTGCACAGAATACCACCAGAAATGGAATTTTCCATTCATGTGGTTATTTTGCTGCTTCTCCAGCTGTTTTTTTCTTATGAAAACACTGAGACTAATTATGTGACATTAGACAATTGATAGTTTCTTTTAGCATTCTCATTCTCTTCCATCCCCAAAAAAGTTGCTGCTAATGCTTGTCTCAGTATCTCAGTACAGAATTAGTTAAGGATCTGCAATGAGTAAACACCCTGGCATATATCCTCTATGTATATAATTGATTTGAAGAAGACTGTATGGACTGTGTTAATTAAAGTGGTTCTAAAGTCTAAATGTTTTTTTACTTAAAAGTGGTTGTAACCCTAAAAATGTAGCATAGTGCTTTTGCCATGTCAATTGTCCCTTTCTATACTGTACAATACCTGGTGGATCCTGCCTGTTCCTATCTTCTCCTTCTTTAAATGACCACGTTTATCATGGCTGCTGATCCATGATACTGTGGTCAGTTTATGTGCCTCCGCCATCCAGCTCTCACCACAGCGTCTCTGCATCTCCCCCCTCCCTCTCTCTCTGTCAGTTCCATAGTCTGTGTGTGAGCCGTTCTCCTCCCCTTCCCTATCCTCTCCTCTCATGCCTGTTTAATTCTATTCCCTGCAGCTGCTCCGGTGCTTGTAAAGTAAAGAAACATATATTAATTACTTGTGTTTTCCTAAAATTATAATGCTAAATACCTTCTTTGCAGAGCCCTGCTGTGCACACACGTAACCTCCCTCTGCCAGATGGCATTCATCAGAGGGAAACACCAGCCCCTCCCACTGTGCTCTCTTAGATCAGGAAGGAAAGCAGAGAGAGGTCACATGACAGCACAGCAGGGCTCTGCAAAGAAGGTATTTAGCATTATAATTTTGGAAAAAAACAATTATTAATCATTTTAGATATAGATATAGTAGTAGCCTTAATCATTACAGTCTCCAGTTTGGTCTTGTGCATTTACAGGTTAAGTAAGCATTGGCTGCTGAATCTGGTCCTCTGTATTGCTTTATAAGTTCTCGTTGGCTGGAAACTGGTTGCTGGCCAAACTCTACTGCTATGGAGAGAAGTTGGAGTCTTACCAGCATTGGTCTTCTGATTATCAGTGGAAAAATCTTTAACCAATCACCTGGACTCTTAAGCGATAACCAGTGAGCATCCTGTCTGCCCACTATTTTACAAGTAATATATTTTAGGGGAGGAAGGGGGTTATGTCATTCACTTAGTGGGTGGACAAAATGCTTCAGATTATGATTTATTCATTTTTGAGACTTTTGGGTGGGCTGATCTTTGAGTCTAGAAGACTGGGCACATTATGGTAAAGGTTACAGTTAACCATTCTGGTTAAATGTTTATTTTAAAAAATCGACCTTTATTAACGTTTGAAGCCCAAATAAACAGGCAGTGGCGATTTTTTTTTCCGCATATGGTTTTGTGTGGCCCTTTTATTTATTTAATTTGTTTTTGGTTTTAGCACTTGGTGGGCAAATAAAGTTCAATGTTTTCTACTCAATGAAAGAGGTATTTCACGCTACAGGAATAAAGCCTTTATCTTTTGACAGAATGTTGTTAAGTTAACGACAGGCCAAACGTTGGTCCCAAATGCAGACCGTTTGCCTGCACTAAGTAGTGCATGCATTACTTTTGGTGCGGTACAGTGCAATTCAGACCATTCAAAATAAATGGGCTTGCACTCTCTTCCATATCTGATGGTCTTGCCCGAAGGTGATGAGATTCTGGACACAAGTCTAAACAATGATCAGATCTGTATTAAACAGCTCCCTTGCATGTAATCCCTGGGAAGCCTTATTACATAAGCTGATCCCATCCCTATCTAAAGCCCAGGGGAAGCTGGTGGGATTTGTTCTCCTGACAGCCCGGACGATGGCCATAGCTTGGCGACATTCATTTCTCAATTTCACAGAGGTCAAGCAGAGGCTCATGGGAACTATGGTTCATGAAAAACTCACCTTTATACTCACTGATACCCATGCAAAATTTTTGAAGCTTAGGGACCCATGGATAACATACAATAATCACCTTGTACCTTGACCATCTTGTACGGACCAATCCACTATGCTTAGTTGAGTGGACCCCATGGGAACCCTCCCTACACTACCCCTCCTTTTTTTTCCCTTTCTCACAAGTTCTCTTACCTTTCTCTTCCCCTCCCTCAATTTTTTTTCACAACTATCTCTTGGTCTCTTGGTTTCCACTCTTTACTTTCCACTTTGCTTTCCCAAATCCTGAGCCCTCAATTTGAATTGATAGCGCTTTTTACCCCTCTCCCCTTCCATGGAGGCATGTGTCCTCACTAGCATAGAATGTCACTGCATACATGATCCAAATGTTCACCTCGATAAGAATATACATCATAACTATCTATACTCCATGTCCCTTATATAACTTATCTGTTTATGTCTCTCTGCCTCTGCTATGCCAACATGTCATTTTCATTATGCCCAAGTTTGAAGTAAAAACTTTCTAAAAAAAAAAAAACTTTAAAAACCCAATACAATATTTTGTGAAACAAAATGAATGGGCTCAAATCGCATCACACTCCACTCATGTGAACCACTGCAATTACTGGTGTGAACCGACTCATAGAGCTAGTCCCATTCTTAGATGCTAAATAAATTGTTGATCAACAAGCAGGCAGCATTAAGGGCAGAGGATTGGATGAAAGCACGGGAATACTATCATCTTGCAGAACTGGTAGTTGGATGTCGCCACAAATACCTCAAAGAGAGGGAGAGAGAAGGCAAAAATTGTCAGGATCAACAGGTATTTATAAAATATTAACTCATGCCAATATATTTACCTTGCGCAACTACAGTCAGGTCCATAAATATTGGGACATCGACACAATTCTAATATTTTTGGCTCTATACATCACCACAATGGATTTGAAATGAAACGAACAAGATGTTCTTTAACTGCAGACTTTCAGCTTTAATTTGAGGGTATTTACATCCAAATCAGGTGAACGGTGTAGGAATTACAACAGTTTGTATATGTGCCTCCCACTTTTTAAGGGACCAAAAGTAATGGGACAGATTAACAATCATCAATCAAACTTTCACTTTTTGATACTTGGTCGCAAATCCTTTTCAGTCAATTACAGCCTGAAGTCTGGAATGCATAGACATCACCAGACGCTGGTTTTCATCCCTGGTGATGCTCTGCCAGGCCTCTACTGCAACTGTCTTCAGTTCATGTTTGTTCTTGGGGCATTTGCCCTTCAGTTTTGTCTTCAGCAAGTGAAATGCATGCTCAATCGAATTCAGGTCAGGTGATTGACTTGACCATTGCATAACATTCCACTTCTTTCCCTTAAAAAACTCTTTGGTTGCTTTCGCAGTATGCTTCGGGTCATTGTCCATCTGCACTGTGAAGCGCCGTCCAATGAGTTCTGAAGCATTTGGCTGAATATGAGCAGATAATATTGCCCCAAACACTTCAGAATTCATCCTGCTGCTTTTGTCAGCAGTCACATCATCAATAAATACAAGAGAACCACACCATGACACTACCACCACCATGCTTCACTGATGAGGTGGTATGCTTTGGATCTTGAGCAGTTCCTTTCCTTCTCCATACTCTTCTCTTCCCATCATTCTGGTACAAGTTGATCTTGGTCTCATCTGTCCATAGGATGTTATTCCAGAACTGTGAAGGCTTTTTTAGATGTTGTTTGGCAAACTCTAATCTGACCTTCCTGTTTTTGAGGCTCACCAATGGTTTACATCTTGTGGTGAACCCTCTGTATTCACTCTGGTGAAGTCTTCTCTTAATTGTTGACTTTGACACACATACACCTACCTCCTGGAGAGTGTTCTTGATCTGGCCAACTGTTGTGAAGGGTGTTTTCTTCACCAGGGAAAGATTTCTTCGGTCATCCACCACAGTTGTTTTCCGTGGTCTTCCGGGTCTTTTGGTGTTACTGAGCTCACCGGTGTGTTCTTTCTTTTTAAGGATGTTCCAAGCAGTTGATTTGGCCACACCTAATGTTTTTGCTAACTCTCTTATGGGTTTGTTTTGTTTTTTCAGCCTAATGATGGCTTACTTCACTGATAGTGACAGCTCTTTGGATCTCATATTGAGAGTTGACAGCAACAGATTCCAAATGCAAATAGCACACTTGAAATGAACTCTGGACCTTTTATCTGCTCCTTGTAAATGGAACAGCTGAGCAGCCAATTGTTCCATTACTTTTGATCCCTTAAAAAGTGGGAGGCACATATACAAACTGTTGTATATCCTACACCGTTCACCTGATTTGGATGTAAAATACCCTCAAATTAAAGCTGAAAGTCTGCAGTTAAAGCACATCTTGTTTGTTTCATTTCAAATCCATTGTGGTGGTGTATAGAGCCAAAAAGATTAGAATTGTGTCGATGTCCCAATATTTATGGACCTGACTGTATATTCACACAACTTTAATATTTGAGCTCACATACACTTTAACTGCTTCCCACCCAGTCTATTGTAAAATGCCTGCCGGGCGGAAGCACTGTTATCCTGGGTCGCACTTTGCGTGTGCCCCATGGACCATGCTAAAGTGTGATTTTCACAGACACTGCTGCTGAAATCATGTGATCTCTGTAACCAATCACAGCAGATCACATTACGATTGTACACAATGAATGGCTTCCATTCATGCCATTCATTGTATACTATTGTGTTGATCTCTGTGATTAGTCACAGTAATCACATGGTACAGACAGGATCATAGCCCATCTGTACCATGTAATTAACTGTGGTCAATCACAGCTAATCACATTAGTGAACACTGAATGAATGGATTTCATTCAGAAAAAAATGGTTGCTTCTAACAGTGAATTTCAATCATAGTGTATAAAAAAAGTAGTACAGTAACACTGTATTGCTCTGGCCACAGTATGTATTTTTTACATTTCTTAATTTTTCCCCAAATTTTGGGACCAACAGTACATCAGGATTGATACATTTTCAGATATACATGCCATAGTTTGTAGACTCTATAGCTTTCCTACAGACTAAATAATATACACTGATTTGGGTTGTTTTAACCAAAGAAATGTAGCGGAATAAATTTTGGTCTCAATTTATGAAGAACAATTATTTATTTGCAAAAGTTTATAACCAAGACGAAAATTTATGTTTGGTCTTTTTTTGTTTATTTAGCAAAAAGTAAAAAACACAGTGGTGAATAAATACCCCCAAAAGAACGCTCTATTTGTGTGAATTTTTTTTATAAACATGTAGATTGGGTACAGTGTTGCATGACCGCGCAATTGTCATTCAAATTGTGACAGTGGTGAAAAACATTGGTCTGGACAGAAAGGGGATGAAAGTGCCTGGTATTGAAGTGGTTAAACTGATCATTCTCAAATGAATGAGAAAATTATAGCTCTCTTTTATTCTAAGGGGGTACACATTCATGGACTAGCCTTGATTGCTAGATATATCTGTGCTTTGATTGTTAGAGTCAAGCTAAACTAATGGAAGAAAAGTAAATTTTTTAGTACACTAGTTTTATTCAGAATACTAGAATTACCGTAAATAGTGTAGAGAATTAAGGGAACCCCTGTTGAGTTTTATTCTTGTCTGTGTCCCTGGTGGGGAGAGTCACCTTTTCTATTTGTCCTGGTGACCATGGTCACTAGGACAAAGAGTGATGAAAGATCTAACATTTTACACTTATAACTAGAGTTTAGGGAAAGCTTTCAAATGGGGAAACCTGCTCCAATGACACCAGTCTTAAGCCCTGGACACACGCTCGGTTTTGACGGCGGTAAAAAGTCTGCCGTGAAAACCGAGGGGAAAGCCGAGAACCTGGCTGGAAAACTGCCATGGAACTTTGGCCGGGAATCCCGGCTGTGTGTATGCTCCATGGGCACTGCCTCACAGTGTTTCCCATAGAGTATTAGTAAATCTGGCGGAAAAAAAAACGCCGGGAATCCCGACGGGAAAATAAAGAGCAGGTTCTTTATTTTTCCCGAGGAGTTTTCCTGTCGGGAAAACTGCTAGGGAGCATACACACGACCGGTTTTCACAGCAAAAAGCTCTCCCAGCAGTTTCTTGCCGGGAAAACTGGTCGGGTGTACGAGGCTTAAGAGGGGATTTCCACTCACTTCCAAGAGATTTCCACTTATTCCCTTTTGTGTCTGTGGGGCAGGAAGTAAGGGAAACCTCTATAACAGTACATAGTGTGACAGTATGAGATGCTGTCACTGTGAAATTGGTTGTTTTAAGGACACAGGGTTTGCACATTGGCTTAGTGTAGGACTACAGAGCATAGATTTGGACTGGAGAAAACTGCTTTTGCAGCTTTCTCTGGGTTTTGGTATCCCTGCGTGGGGCTCTGTAGTTTGGCGATTCCATAGTGCCTTGAGTGGGAGAGAATCTCCAACCTTGTGTCCAGGTTTTGTGAAGGACCAGCAGGGTGTGTGCTCAGGTGTGCACAGGCCTTATAGATAAGGTATAGGAGTACCTTTAGGGCTCCCAGTTGGAGACAACTCCACCCAAGAGAGACAGGAAGTCTCTAGGAGTCAGAGGCTGCATGTGGCAGCCATGGCATGTGTGTCTGCAAGAGATAGTAAAGGGCCTGAGGACTAAGACCTGCTCAGCTGTGTGTGTTAGAGTGTACCCATCAGCACTGAAGAACCTGTGGTCTGGGTGACCAGCGTGAAGAGGTATTGTAGATAATGCTGAGTGAAGGCTTAAGAGCCAGGTGGGCTCGCATTTTCCATTGATTTGTATTTACTGGAGAACAACCTCTGTGTGGGAAACCTAATATTATGGACTTTTTCATTTGCCTTTTAAGAAAAGTGGGCTGCTAGGCCCTTATAATATAGTTCCTGACTACCGTGACTCACTTGAAAAATGCATCTGCCACTGAGTTAATGATCCCTCATGTTACAATAGACAGAAGAAACATGATATATATTCTTCATTCTCTACTCCAAAACCCCCAAAAATTTATTTTGGTTAGGGATAATAATAAAAAAAAATCTTAATGAATTATTAATCTCTGAACACGTCTTTGAATTTATTAATGCTTGTATGTTGCGCCATCAATTTACCTATCCCCCATCCTTCCAATCAAAATAGGAAATCTTCAAAATATGCACAAAGAGATATATCTCTAAACATTTGTTTATATTCCCAAACTAGAAAAAAAAAACAATTTAGCATTCCCCATTTCGTATTTTAAATATTCCTACATTTTAGCCCGTGAAACCCAGATGCAAAAAATTAAATTTCACGTTGACATCTATCCACGGTTCATACATGTAATTCATAATCCACACTTGTGCGGGAGCTATACCTCCAGATGGCAATGGAGTAATTTTAGCAAAAGGAACATGTTTTTTTTTTTTCTTTGGCTCCATGCCAGCAAATGAAACGCTATGCTGTATCTGCATTTTCAATTGCTAAATATCTGCCTTGAAGTGCCAGTTTAATTGTTTGGTCTCATTTCCAATGCTAAAAAAATAGGGGCAAACTGATTCAGTTTTTTTATTTTTTTAATGGGTAATCATTTTCAACAAGTATCCATTTAAACCCACATCATTATACATTGACCTCATAAATAAAAATTCAGACAGCAAATTCTCATCAATTATATATATTCTACTTCAGTCTCAGTGACTGAACAAATGCACATTGCAGAATATGTTCACGCAACCATCCACATCTTCATTTTCCCCTATTAAATCAATCTATCTATCCATAAAGTCTATACTATCTATCTATCTATCTATCTATCTATCTATCTATCTATCTATCTATCTATCTATCTATCTATCTATCTATCTATCTATCTATCTATCTATTCCATCCTTCAATCTGTCATTTTGTAAAATGCATTGTTTCTGTTTACAGTGCACCTGAAACACATTGTATATTTGGAAAGAAGCCCAGATTTTCTATTTGGGATCAACTTGACAAGTTTTTTTTTTTTCTTTTCCTTTAAACAGCAGTCGTCTTGCATGGTAAACATCGCCAGTCACCATAATATTGTTAGTGTTTCCTTTATTGGATCTTTTTATATTTACATGATGCTTTTGGCAACTGATCAACTGGGAGGGGTTGAGTTCTTAAGTATGCAATTATTTTATTGTTATTTGGCACTAGACCACATGTTTGGAAAAAAATAAAATGCCAAAGGGTTAAAGTGTTTGGTTCACATTAATGAATTCTTTCAACTGTATTTCTGGCAAATTTTCCTTTAATCAAAGTATTGTTTAAGCAAGAGAAAAAAAAAAACTTTGACTCAAAGTCAGCAAGTGGTTAATTTACACCAGCATAATAATAATCAGAGAAAGTCAAACAACATTGTTTAGAAGCTTAATAATCTTTCTTATAATGCAGCAGACTTATTATTATTATTATTTATTTTTTGCTTACTGTGCAAGTAAATATACATTTTAGGGGGTAGACTTAATATAAATAGTAAAGGAAAAATTTGCAATATAAATTAAAAGAATGCAAAAGGGCATATTAACAGTATTAGCAATTGACCATTACCATTATTATATATATATATATATATATATATATATATATATATATATATATATATATACATACATACACTCACCGGCCACTTTATTAGGTACACCTTGCTAGTACTGGGTTGGACCCCCCTTTTGCCTTCAGAACTGCCTTAATTCTTCATGGCATAGATTCAACAAGGGGTTTGAAACATTTCTCAGATATTTTAGTCCATATTGCCCTGACAGAATCACGTAGTTGCTGCAGATTTGTCAGCTGCACATCCATGATGTGAATCTCCAATTCTATCACATCCCAAAGGAGCTCTATCAGATTGAGATCTGGTGACTGTGGAGGCATTTTGAAGTACAGTGACCTCATTGTCATTTTTAAGAAACCAGTGGTGAGATGATTTGAGCTTTGTGACATGGTGCATTATCCTGCTGGAAGGAGCCATCAGAATATGGGTACACTGTAGTCATAAAGGGATGGACATGGTCAGCAACAATACTGGCATTTAAGCGATGCTCAATCAGTGCTAAGGGGGCCCAAAGTGTGCCACAAAAATATCCCCCACACCATTATACCACCACCAGCAACCTGAACCATTGATACAAAGCAGGATGATCCATGATTACATGTTGTTTAGGCCAAATTCTGACCTTACCATCGGAATGTTGCAGATGAAACTGAGACTCATTAGATCAGGCAACGTTTTTCCAATCTTCTATTGTCCTATTTTGGGGAGCCTGTGCGAATTGTAGCCTCAGTTTACTGTTCTTAGCTGACAGGAGTGGCACCCGGTGTGGTCTTCTGCTGATGCAGGCCATCTGCTTCAAGGTTCGATGTGTTCTGCGTTCAGAGATGGTATTCTGCATTCCTTGGTTGTAACGAGTAGTTATTTGAGTTACTGTTACCTTTCTATCATCTCAAACCAGTCTGCCCATTCTCCACTGACCTCTGACACCAACAAGGCATTTTCATCCACACAGCTTCAGCTCACTGGATATTTTCTCTTTTTCGGACCATTCTCTGTAAACCCGAGAGATGGTTGTACATGAAAATCACAGTAGATTAGCAGTTTCAAATACTCAGACCAGCCCGTCTGGCACCAACGGGGATCCATAAAGATGTAAATGAGCTTTACATTTGTTGTTCTGTAAAATTTATTAATAGACATATGTGCTTTGCCTATTGCATAAAAAACAACAGGTTAGCTTTAATGCTTCCTTCCCTCACATCGCATAACTACAGGGTGTCCCAAGAGTCACCATACATAGGGAAAATGGGAAATTCTAGCTAAATGTACCTTTATTTACAAAATATTAATTGCAACATTTTACAAAATATTTACAAATTATTCGTTATGTGTTGGCCACCTCTTTCTTCTTAAACATCAAGTCTTCTCCCCCACTCATTGCAGGCATGTTCCAAGATATCTGTTGTTAAGCAAGTAATTGCATTTTGAATGCGTTCCTTTAAATAATCCAAGTTTCTAATATTTTCTTTGTACACCGCTGTTTTTAAGTGGCCCCACGAGTAAACGTAGAGTGGGGAAGGATCAGGGGATCTTGCAAGTAATTCCATGGGCGGCAGTGACCAATCCATGAATACCTGTTGATCCGACATCACCATACATTGATACCATAATGAGGTGGTGTATGAGTTTGTTAATTTTTCTTATATATGAAGACTTTTGGGACACCCTGTATTTTTCACTTCATTACCACTGAATTCAGCTGCAAATAAACGAAATAGTATTTCTGGGTATGGAAAAACATACTTCATGTGACATCGCTAGGCCAATCACCAAGCATGGGGAAAATCTTTAGCCCTGTGTAAGCTATACCTTTAGCTCATGCAGTATGACATTTTCGGATGCTTTTAACCACTTCAGCCCTGGAAAAATGTACCCCCTTCCTGAGCAGAGCACTTTTTGCGATTCGGCATTCTGTCGATTTAACTGACAATTGCGCGGTAGTGCGACGTGGTACCCAAACAAAATTGACGTCCTTTTTTTCCACAAATAGAGCTTTCTTTTGGTGGTATTTGATCACCTCTGCAGTTTTTATTTTTTGCGCTATAAACAAAGAAAAAGCGTAATTTTTTTTTTAAAAAAGCAATATTTTTTACTTTTTGCTATAATAAATATCCCCAAAAAATAAATAAAAAAACAAATTTCTTCCTCAGTTTAGGCCGATATGTATTCTTCTACATATTTTTGGTAAAAAAAATCGCAATATAGCGTCTATAAAATAGGGGATCGTTTTTATTTTTTTATTAGTAATGGCGGCGATCTGCGATTTTTATCGTGACTGCGACGTTATGGCGGACACATCGGACACTTTTGACACTATTTTGGGACCATTGTCATTTATACAGCGATCAGTGCTATAAAAATGCACTGATTACTGTGTAAATGACACTGGCAGGGAAGTGGTTAACCAGTAGGGGGCGAGGAAGAGGTTAAGTGTGTCCTAGGGAGTGATTCTAACTGTGTGGAGGATGGGCTACCAGTGACGTGACATTGATCACTGCTCCCGATGACAGGGAGGAGTAGATCAGTGTCCTGTCACTAGGCAGAACAGGGAAATGCTTTGTTTACAAAGGCATCTCCCCGTTCTGCCGCTCCGTGACACGATCGCGGGACACCGGCGGACATCGAGTCTGCGGGTCCCGCGGGCACGGTCACGGAGCTCGCGGCTAGTGCGGCAGGTTTTTTAAAGCAACGTACAGGTACGTTGCTTTGCCCACAGGAGCCATTCTGCCAACGTATATGTGCGTTACGTGGTCGGCAAGTGATTAAACTGATACTTTATGTATTTCTCTTCCTAAGAATAAATATAGCCGTACATATTTTCTTTTAGATTGAAACTCTGTACTGTCCCATTAAAAGAGAAAGCAACAAAGGAGAAGATGCAACTCTTGGGATACCCAGTTGTGAGTCATTTGAGGCTTATTACAGTGAATCCTTTAATATTAGCCAGGAAAACATAGGTGAAAAGCAGCTTTCTGGTGCAAAAATAAAATAAAAGGAAACACAATAAAAATGTTAAAAACGTTATTTATTTATATTGAAGTCCAACTAACTATGGGCATTTTTTGTTTTTTCAAAAAGAGAGTTGAACAATGCCCAGGAGATGCTGTGAGTGCAGAATGTCCTAGACCAGGGATATGCAATTAGCAGCCCTCCAGCTGTTGCCAAACTACAAGTCCCATGAGGCATAGCGAGACTCTGACAACATCAAGCATGACAACCAGAGACAGAGGCATGATGGGACTTGTAGTTTGGCAACAGCTGGAGGTCTGCTAATTGCATATCCCTGTCCTAGACCTTCTCCTTTAAAGAGGAAGTAAACCCCGCTCCACTTTTCCTTATTTTCATTTATTATGGTGCTAAAGGTTATTGCAATGCTTCTGCAATATATTATATTAAAAAACGAGGCCCGCCAACACCCAAAAATACCTTTTTTGTAGCCTGTCTTTTTTCTTTGTTTCCGGGAATAGGAATCTTCATTATTACTCCTGTTTTTTTAATCAACTTCTGACGTCACTTCCGCCCTTACTAGGTCCTTTGATCCTTTGATTTGTTAATGTGATGTGTCTCTCAGGCTGCTGTTTGTTTTCACACCCCTTTTGTGACGTCTTCTATAGTCACAAGGGGGATAACAAGGAAGTGTTACTACCGCAAGACTTCTCCTCTGTGCCCTGCCTGACAGAGGGGAAGTTCTCGCATACACATTTCCGGAATATTAGTGAATGAAAACCAGCTTGCCGGGTTTCACGCGGTAAACTGCGCATGCGCGGTGACGTCATTACACTCGAAAAATGACATTTTTAAAAGAAAGTAAAAAGGTGAGTACAGTTACACAGGCAGCGATCAGCTGCCTGTGTTAGGGGTAATATATTTAGCCAATGATGTAAAAGAGGGTTTACAACCACTTTAAGGGGGTGTCACAATGGTGTTCTGCACTAACATACAATGATGCAGAGAGTAGAGGGGATGTTATCACATCTAAAGTACTCCTTGCATCATCATCACACACTGCCAAGAGAAAATCCAAACAGAAGAGAACCCTGCAAATCATGTGACCGGTCTGAAGGTATCTGAAAAAATAATTATTTAAAAAGCAAGAAATATAGCAAAAGGTGGGTCGCTGTCCAGGGGAGAGCACTGGGAGACAGGAGGGGGGAGCTCTTGACTTTAAATACAATGAATAAAGTATAAATACATGTACATACAGATGTTCCATTTATTCCCTTTTAGTCTTCTTTTTAGTTAATGTTTCAGTCAGTGAATAACAGTGAATACCCAAAAGAGACAGAGATGCAATATAAGGGCACTAAAACGGAAGCAAAAAAAAAAATTCCTTTGTTCTTCTTGCAGTACAATCGTAAATCTATTAGCAGTAGTTTTCTTTTCTTCTTTTTTTTTGCCCTTATTTTGTATCCCAAGCTTGATCTCAAGTTCTCTGAAGCAATCCTTAATCAAGCTCCCAAAGGCCTACGACTGTATGCAGCAATTTCTCCCCTGCTCTCAGCACAGATGTTTCAAGCACATTCCATTACACCTACATGCCATTACAGCTAATGGTTTATTCTGATGAAGGAAACTGCTTTCAGCTCAGTGCAGCAAAGGGGAAAATTTCCTCCTGTACAGTTCATCCATTGCAAAACAATGAAATCTGGGGGCAGGTGGTAAAACAGAGCTATCTAATGTTAATTACATAGAGTATTACCCCCCAAATATGGTTGCTCATTAATTATGCAAATTTACTTTTTTTTAGAAGAAGAAGACAATCCAGAAGAGCATTTTAACCATTACTCGAAGAGAAATTGGGTGATCTTCTTTTACGGATGTACAGATCAAAGGTTTAATTTCTCTCAATTCTGGTACTACAATCAGAATTTGCAATTGACTAGCCTTAGCTAACACAATTATGTTTTAAAGATTTTGCTTGCACAGCATTACATTTAGGAGAGAGCAGCGAAAGTATAGGAACGCAATGAACCTTTCAATTTTTTTTTAAATCTGAATTTAAACCATTTGTCTTCTGTTTTTGTTTTACCTTAAATTGTGATGGCAGTGGGTGTTGCTACTATAGGCTCTAGGCACGCAATTATTTCAATGGCCTCAGGACTTTTTTTAGCAGGAGGAACACAGTTTCGGCACCTCTAGCACTAAATGTATGTAATGGCAAGGGGTGCTGGGGTGTGCTGCCTGCTGCAGGGTCTATTGATGCTGGCTGCTTGGGGATCTATATTTGCAGAGGGGATCTCTTGTTGCTGAAGAGGTCTGTTGTTGCTGGCGGGGGATCTATTGTTGCTGAGAGTGGGTCTTATGTTGCTGGGGGGTCAGTTGTTGCTGGGAGGGATCTACTGTTGATAGATGGGTCTATTGTTGCTGACTGCTGGAGGGTCTATTGATGCTGGCTGTAGGAAGATCTGTTGTTGCTGCCAGAGGTTTATTTTTTCTGAGTTGAGTTGAGTTGAGAGGTATCTTAATATAGCACGGTCTTACCCCGAAGGGTCCCGACGCGCATAGCAGAGTTCCTGGGAAAAGAGGACCCAGGAACCAGAAGCAGCACAGAGCGGCAGAAAGGGTGGAAGAGAGAGTCTACGCAGGGAAGGCTTGCGTGAAAAGCCAAATCTTCAGTAATCCGCGGAAGACCGGAGTAATAGGGGCCTCCTGGAGCTCGACAGGGAGGCTATTCCACAAAACGGCACCCTGGTGGGAGAAGGCCCGACCACCACGCCAGAGGTTTATTTTTGCTGAGGGGGTGTATTTTGTTGTAGGTGTTCCACTGTTGCTGGGGGGATCTATTGTTGGTGGTGCTTGGGGGGGATCTATTGATGCTGGCTGCAGGGAGATTTGTTGTTACTGCAGGGGGTCTATTGTTGCTGGGGGATCTATTGTTGGTGGCTGCAGGGGATCTATTTTACTGCTTTTCTTGTTATTAACAAGTTCTATAAAAATTACTTAATACCACAAATGTTACATGCTTTAGTAATCTCTAAAAGGGGTAGTACTGGGGAGGTGGGTAGGGAGTGGAACCAAAGAATGGTGCTCGGAGGAGGGTAGGGGCGGAGAGAAGGGGTGACTTGAAAAGTAGAGTTTCTGCATCTAATCTCTGAGAAAAAAAAGCCCTGCCTAAGATTATTTAACTTTTTATGTCTTAGTCAAAATAGTTTCATCTACTGTGTTCTCTATAGAGAACATGTTAAAATGAGGTGAAATTTTTATGAAAATACACAGAAAGTCGCTCTCTCGTAAGTTGCAATGCATGTTCCAAGATTCAGGAATTGTACATCTAAGCTAACTGGACTGTGAGGATAGCCAGCCCAACTTTATTCATTGTATTGTAACTGTACTGTCTGCCCTCACATTGTAAAGTGCTGTGCAAACTGTTGGTGCTATATAAATCCTATATTGTAAAAATAATAATAATAATAATAATAATAATAATCTTAAAAATTACTGAGAAAGTATCAAAAGTAGTGATGAGCTTTGGGTTCAGGTAAACATGAGTTCGACCTAAACCCAGACTGCTAAAGTGGTTCTAAAGTCAGAAAGTTTTTTTACCTTAATGCATTTTATGCATTAAGGTAAAAAAAACTTTTTTGTGTAGCTTCCCCCTTATACTTACAAGAGACTGATGTTGACCCAGAGCTGTGCCTTAGACACTGGCTCCAGCTGCTGTCAATCACAGCCAGTGAGCAGAGAGGGGTGGTTGGGCCGAGCCGTACTCTATGTGTCAATGGAAACACAGAATGTGGCTCAAGAGCGAGCCTGTATGACTGCCTCCACAGCAAGTGGCATGTTTTGTATACACTCAGCGGGAGGGGGGTAGGGGAGCCAGGAATCTTGGCAGGGTACCCGAGAAAAGAAGGATCAGGGCTGCTCTGTGCAAAACCATTGCACAGAAAAAGGTAAGTATAACATGGTTGTTGTTTTTTTTTTTTTCAACTTTTCCCTTTACAAACTTTACTAGTTTGGCAAATTGAACACATTTGACCAGTTCACCTGACCAAACCTTCGGCTAATGTTTTTAAACAAATAGTAGCCAGGACCCTGCCATTTTGCGACAGCCCAGGCAGCAAAGAATAGAGCTGCAAGATTGAAAATAACTTGCTAAGCTATTGCTAGACTTACCAGGCTTCACAAGTTTGTTGCACAATTGCAGCAAGTCCGCATTGCATGACTCCAAGATCAACTTTCTTTGCAAACATTCTGCAAGTCTGCTGCAAGTTCTGGTTCAGTTATTTTGTGCAATAGTCATCCCACCACAGGGGGTCACTGTGACTGAATTTTCATGCTGTAGACTTGCAGAGCTCTTGCCATAGACTCACCACTGCAACTAGTGGTTCTTCAATCATCCTTGAACCATATTTGCAGTGTGACAGGGTGAAGTATCCTGCTGAAAAAGGCCACTGCCATCAGAGAATACCCAAGGTTTTTCAGCAGAGCATTGCCCAAAACATTGCACTGCATCTGCCTGCTTGCCTACTTTCCATAGTGCATCCTGGTGCCATCTCTTCCCCAGGTCTCTGTAGCTACTTAAAGTACACCTAAAATCAATTAATCCTTAGATCAAGAAAATGTTATTTGTTTCCAATGTCTAAATCTGCAGCTTTGAATAAAATAATACCTGGTGATCCTACTATGAAGGTCCTTGTTCAGACACTTCCTGTTATGGGGGACAAGTATCTCTCAGCTGATCCCACATTGTCACCCTGTCTCATGCAGCTCTGGTAGAGGAGAAAAGTGGCTTGTGCTGACAGTCATTACTCAGAAGTGGCCTTCAGTTGTCATTGTCAGGAAGAGGGTCCATAGCAATAATGTCCACTGGTGTTGGAGTGAGCGCATGTAGACAGAGTGGAGGAAATTAGACTTGTGTACAACGGAAAAATTTGTTTAGTTTAGTTTAGTTTCTTTTAGGTCCTGTTGATTCGTAATCATTCGTAATTTTGCTAAACTGGATTTTTCATGTTTGGACTAATTCGTATTTTCGCAAGCGTAATTTTTCGTTGAATTGGAATGATTCGTATTAATGTAAGCCTTATTTTTAGTTGATTTATAATTTGTACTTTCGGTAGAGTACATTGTTTTTCGTTGATTCTGGACACAACTCCTACTTTCGTAACTTTTTTTTGGTTCGTTGATTCGTAACTTTTCGTGTCTCTCTCACAATGGCGCTGCCTAACGTGCTTCGAATGGATTTGTACATTCGTAAATTTTTGGTGAACATTACAGTTTTAATGTAGCAATTGCGGCAGAATACGCAACTTCAGGGTGTGCTTAAAAGATTAACAACGCTGTAGCTAAACAGAGTAAGTGCCAGTATTGACAGGCCTCAATGGGCAAATGCAGCCTGCTTTTGACACCAGTTTGAGATGCTTTTGAGATCATTCAAAATGGATATAAGGTGCAGTATGATTGAACTAAAGTGGAACAAAAATCCACAATACTTACTACTCATTCAATGGTCCAAGGTCCCTGGCCAGTGTCGGAATCTTCTACCTGATGTGGCTGCCTTGATGGCCAGCACTCAATGACATCAAACCCATGCATGCTCAGGAGTTCAGTCATCCTGGCACACAAGACATGTGCCAGAATAAACTGAGCTGTGCATGCTCCAGGCAGGTAGGAAATGACACAGCGGTGCAGAAGACCATGGGGACTTGACCATTTATGAAAAGTAGGCATTGTTGGTAGCTAATGCCTTCTCATTTAAATTATGTCCTTTGAGCATCTGTTCCAAATCAATAACAAGCGGGTTCTTTGTGTAAAAAAGTAATCAATTAAATTTATCAATAAAAATAGACAAGTTCATGTATCAGACAGAGACATAGCAAAACATATACATGGTTATACGTTATAGATTAAAATGAACTCTTACGAACAAGTTAGAATAAAATATTGACTAAGGTCATGTGTGTTGGGAATAACTGTTATGTCCTGAAATCCTATTGATTATTATATCACTATTTCTCTTCTTCCTTATAATATATTAACATTGATGTACGTGTTAGCAGTCAGAAGATCAGCAAACCAATTAATGCTGAAGTTTAATCTGCCTAAAGTTTGACATGCTTGGTTCCTCCCCTACCCCCCCCCCCCCCAATCAATATGCTAATGAAAATTTCAAATGCATTTTTTACATGTTCACTGCTTCCCTGTTTTTTAACCCAGTTATACTATCGCTGGGTCCCAGGACCTCTGGGAGGTGGTAGCTATGCTTCCTCAAAACATCACATCACCCTACTCTGGTAATCCTAAAGTGGGGCTAAAGTTCCTCTGTCAAAAATATACAATAACTCTTCTGCAATAAAGAAACCTACCTGCCTGCTCGAAGTCTTGTTAGGTTGATGATCACTAGACATTAATAGGTGTATCATACTTGCCTTTTTATATAATATTTCCAGTTTGCTTAGAGATCTCCTGCTAGTTTCCCTTCTTCTGTCTCTCTTGATATCCTGGTGCCTGCCCAAGGGGTATTCCTATATGGGTGCTTGCTCAGCCATATAAGGTGCAACGATTGGCTTAATTGAGAAATATTTTATTTTATTGTATGTACATGCAATACACATGATACAGTGTGTATATATATATATATATATATATATATATATATATATAATATAAATTTATACTTAATATATGTGTAGCACTATCCCCGTAGAAGCTGCTGGTTTAATTTTGGGTCTCTTCCCCCTTGGCACAACTGGACAACAATGTGATTGTGGGTCCCTAAAAGGCTATAGAGGGCCACAATGTTACCACACAACAATAAATGTCGTTAAGTATTGTTACCTTAGTGTGGTCTACCTGCCACACAGCTGCAAAAGACAGAGTCCCACACAAGATGCAGTTCAACCAAAAGGTAATACGTTTACTTGGTAGAGAAAATAGAATAGAGATTACACAAGCAACATTTGACTCAAACAGGTCCCTGTGAGAATCAAATGACATACATTTGCATAACAACTTTAGGGTTTCACTATACAAAAGGAACCCAATTAACCCAATTTATGGTCAGACCTGAGGAAACACATGGTGGAGGAATCTCCCAATGCAATTATGACAGCAGTGGGGTACTTCTCCACCAAGTACCACCCAAGTACCACCCAAGTACCACCCAGCTCACTGAAATAGCACAATGATAATACACAATGATAATAAAATGAATGCAAACAGTTAGCCTTCACATGTGAGTTCAATAAACGATTTGGCTCCCCCTAGTGGGCAGTTCAACTGGTGCGTGTATCAACCTAAGCAATGATCTGAACTGATGAGTGTTCCTAACAGTTTCCAGTAATCTTCGGCTAGCTTTGTTGGTGCACTTGAGTATTTGTAATCCAACAAACAAGGTGAAGAAAGAATGAACACTCGAAGTATCCAGTACAAAAGCAAGAGAAACGCTGATCCTCCCACAGCGCTATAACACTCCCGGGCATAAAGTGTCTCCATGTGCGGCAGTGCAGTTGCCCACGAGTACAAGTGAAACTATGGAAGTCACCTTCCTGCAACTCAGTTAGTTATGTTGATGGGCAGGTGCCCTCTCACCAAATGAGGCCTCGCCTCGCCGATATGCTCCGTCTGGACCCTTCTTGGTTCGCAGCCTCCCTGCAGGTCGTGGTCCCTGGTCCTCTGCACAGTCGCTCACGAGGTGCCAATGGATTGGTGACTCTAGATGCTGTGGAGTCTAGAGCGGTCCCTCTTCCTGGTCCAATCAGCAGGGCTGTGACAGAAATCCCTCCGTCAGGCGATCCGGTCTCCGTACTTTAGGCCCAGGCTTCTCTGGCCTAATCACGCTCACTACAGGCCTCAACACAGGCCTCCTGCCGGCTTGAAGATGGCATCCCGAGAGACGGAACAAAAGCCCCACCTTGCCTTAAATAGGTTCTCCCAGCAGGCCTTGTTTGGCGCCATACACTTTTGATAGAACAGTGGTCTTTTGGGTAATGTAGTCTCAGTTCTATCCACGCCAATAGAGTCTTTGTCTCTGATGCCACAATACCCACAATGCTTTATCCAATAACTGAACCAAACAACGTTAGTAGTCTAAC
Organism: Rana muscosa; assembly: GCA_029206835.1. NCBI lineage: Eukaryota > Metazoa > Chordata > Amphibia > Anura > Ranidae > Rana > Rana muscosa. The sequence continues at coordinate 90,511,938 of JARGYO010005626.1, forward strand.
ATAAGACGTACACTGGAGGGAGCTAGATTCCTGATAGGCACAAACTGTAGTCCATAAACTACGTGCAAAAGTGACACCTTGCTACATATGTATTTTTCTAACCTTTGGTTTCTTCATGAGTCCTGAAGAAGCAGAAATGTGAAACACCTTGACTCATGGAGATTAGCCAGTATTGGAAGGCACTGAGCTATGTACTTGGGCTGTTATAAATTTGTATGCACTGTGGTTCGCCACTGGAGCTGTACAACCATTACATTTTTTTTTTTATGACCTATATAGGTATTTTATGTTTTTATGTGTAATGCTGTAATAAAAGTACATTTTTGATATAATTTCCTCCTCCTTCCTTATATTCCCACTCAGTGCCTGTGTGTCAGAATGACTGTATTCCTATGCATGTGCAGGAGAGATATCATCTTGCGCTGGCTAATGAAAAGGCTGAAGACCGCCACCCAGCAGAAGATGCTGGCGCTGGTAAGGGATGTGGACTGTTGAAAGCAGGGTAAGTTTATATCCTCTTTAAGAGCCCTAAAGTTGACCATAGATGAGTAGAATTTTGAACAAAAATTCTTGGGGAACGAAGGTTCTAAGAAACTTTGTTAATTTTTCTAATCATTAATGGGAAAAATCACTGTTAGTTTTTGACAGCATTGATGAGAAAATTTGAAGGAGCAGGGAGGTAAATTTTCCTGGAAAAAAACAAATTTCTAATAGTGTATGTGGTTTATGTTTGGTAAAGTCATTCATTCCAAAATCAAATGTTAAAAGCAAAGGAAATCTTTCGAACGACAAACAAATGTTCTAAGAATGTTCGGGGAATTTTCGTACAATTTTTCCCTGAGACCTTTCCTAAAATTTTCATTTAAAATTCTATTCATCCTGGGCCAGTTTTAGTCCTGATGCAAACAGTGGGCTGGCTCTTGGGGGGCGGCAAGCTGCATTTTAATGCAAAACAACTTAGGTAACGCCCACATGTGTTGCCACCTCTTGAGAATGTCAGGAAGAGGAAACGCTGCATTGAGGTGGGCCAAAAAGTGCTTGGGGAGCAGGAAGGAACCGCTTTGTATGCGATCCATAGAGCAGGGACCCAAGTACTGCTAAACAGTACACCTGCACCTGTACCTTAGTGCTAGGAGAAGTACTGTACATTGTGAGTAATTTGAGTGATTTTAAACTAAAGCGTTTTAAAAAGGTTTTTATGCAATGGTGATTCCTTTTATTCCCTCCTCCATATGGCATGAGTTTTTCTGTGAAAGGAATATAAAGGAGAAGCAGAGTGGTTTATCCTGGAAGTGGATGGTGCCAATAGAACCCTGTAAAAACAAGCACAGGATGACTTGCCTGTAGCGTGTAGTCATGTTTCTGGTGAGTTCTCTGTGTTGTTGGTAGAGGATTATTAAAACACAATATCACCAGTGTATTGTTTGGTGTTTGAAGAAAGAACACATGGAGGCACCTCTATTAGAGCACTGTATGGACATGTTATTGAATGGATTGAGAAAGAACAGGAGCACTTCATCACTGTATAAATGGACACTTAATTTGTTTATGTATACAGTATAAAATCTGACTTTGTTTGAGACATAGGCGCTGTATATAGAAAAAGAAAAAAATATATATGTGTGTGTGTATATATATATATATATATATATATATATATATTTGAACCAATAGGTTCCAAACCTACTCAAATCAATGACCAAAAAACAAAGAAACTACAATAAAGAGCTGCGTGTTGTAAAGTGTAAAAAACACCTATAACGTGAAAATAAATAAATGAACCAAGCTCTTATATCATAAATTACATATCACCATAGTGAATAAATAAATACATCTTAATTTAAATTATAAAAAATACATACAAATTTTGAAGTCCATGTCTAGATCCCACGCGTGAATAACGTCCTCAGTGAGTATAGGAAAGGTTCCTTTCCACCCGCATGCATTTTTATGTATTTTTAATTATTTGAATGAAGGTGTATTCATTTATTTGTTTATTTGCTATTTATTCACTATGGTGATATGTAATTTATGATATAAGAGCATGGTTCCTTTGTTTCTTTTCGCTGTATATAGAGTATTGCAATTGATCCACCCACTGACTTGTATATTGTATTTGGGCAATTTTTGGGCATTTTGTCGAGGCATCCCTGAAGGTACCCTGGTTTAAAAAAGGCTGGTCTATGGGGTTGATTTACTAAAGGCAGGTAGGCTGTTCACTTTGCAAGGGAACTTGCCCCAGTGCTTAGTGAATGTTGGGAAGTTTCAGTTTGCCAAGCATACCTAATAACATGCAAGGGAAATAAAAATAACAGCATTTTTGCTTGAACATGATTGGTTAGTGAAATCAACAGAGCTTATGAGCTCTTGGGCAAAGTCACCTAATTTACACATTTTTATAAATGAATCCAGTTAGGAAATGTATGAATCTTGGTGAAAAAGTTTGTAAATTTGTATAAACATCCAGATGTGCAAAAAAATATCAGAAAACAAATCTTTTAGGATCCATGCACATACACAGGAGTCTATGGGGATTTCAATAAAGCTTCTGCTTCATTTTTCTTCTCTAGTTATTGTGCTGAGCCAAATTCATGAAGCATCTGCAACACTTCTGCTTTTGGCGGCGACTTGTGTGCCAAATTCAGGTAGATCTAAAATGTGCCACTTTTACATTGTGGCGCAATGCCTTCACCAAATTCCAGATGGCAGTTAGTGGAGCTAAGACCACCTATCTTTAGGCATACGGAGAGAGAGACTGGAACAGACAGATTTTGAAAAAGTGTCTTGCATTCTTTCTAAAATGCAAGTACAAGTTCTAGACAGGTACACAAATTTGGTGCACGCTGTGCCACATTTAGAATGCACGTGACACAATTTTGCACCAGTCTTTATGAATTCCATGTGTTTACAACATTTTCATGCAGGATTCAGGGCATTTTTCCAAATGTACGATTTTTTTTTTTTCTGTTAGAAATTGTGTGAATCTTGGGTAAATTTGTGTAAGTCTTGTGTAAAAACATTGCTCCAACCAAGGAGTGTTGACAAAGAATAACTGTTATACATACTGTATTCTAAGATGTTGCACTTTCAATACACCAGATAATGTACATATTGTATTACCTAGATTCATTACTGCATTTATTAAGACAATGAAAATATTAATCGCAAAAAAGTTGTTTTGCATTATCAGTTGAAAGATCCAATATCTCTTTTTTTTTTTTTTTTATCCTATTTGGGCTGGTTTCTCATATGTGTTACACAATATTAGTGACTGATGTCATTATCAGCTTTCTGCAGCCTTTACATTAGGAGATAATTAAACATGTGAGTTCCAATCTGGGCATTGCTTATAACTGTGCTCACAGCAGAATGGAGAATACATTATAAAAAATAAAAAAAAACTTAGAATGGAAGACTAATGAGAGAATCATTCTAATATCATGTCGTGTGCATGTGTACGCTGAAAATGTGTGTGTAAATTAAAATTCATATCAATATTCAAATCACACTCCCTGTTAAGTCAAGTGCTGCAGCCATCTCATAACGTATTCTCTCATTTTCTTCCCTGCACATGGGCATGGCAGAATGGAAAACAAATGAGCTGCAGAAATGTATTGTTTCTCTGCTACAGTATGAATATTTATTATCTGAGTTTCTAAGCTATGTTTATCTATCTATCTATCTATCTATCTATCTATCTATCTATCTATCTATCTATCTATCTATATATCTATCCTTCTATCTACGATAAATATCTTTATGTATATGCCAACGTTAATCCTAATATTATAATTCAGGTACACTGCCATATCACAACATGTTATGTAAAACAATAACAAGGACTTTAGGTGCTAAACCGCATTTGCAGAAAGTCTACATCCTGCTGTGTTGTTGGATTGAAGACTTTCTTGCTAGCCACTGTCTTGTTGCATTGTGTGAATTTCCATCCAGTCTCGTGTTGTATTTCCTCGCCTGAAATTCCCTATCACCCAGGTACCTGTAAAAATATTCCTAATGTCACAAATAGAACAGACACATCTGGACAAAAGAATTAACCTATTTTATGTAGTTCTTTTGCATTAGATGGCATCCTTTTGTCTTCTTTTTGTTTTTCATTCTCTCTTCTATGGATATGTGGTTATTTTGTCTATCTACTGAATCTATCTGTAGATCCTTGTGTAGCACCCTCTAGTGTACTACTAGTATTAGTGTAGTCAAATTTAAGTTTGACTCATGGTAAATTATGGCTCTACAGTCCAGGTCTCTGGTACCTCCCCCTGGATCTTGAGGTTTGGAGAAGCTTCTGGAAGTTAGGGGGCGGGGTCTAGGAGGTCCTCATCTGCATACTTAGGGGAGTCTGACCAACCCCTAGGCAAAATGTCCTGGCAGGGTGGATGGATCTGCTCTTAAAAATGGGAGAGCCATGCCAGCCTGGGAGTCTGGTGGAAGATGGAGTGCTGAGGAAGCTGTCGATGGTCTAGGAGGGGACCTCTGGGTCTAGGGGGGGGGAGCTCTGCCTCCAGGCTGGGTCTCAGGCTGGCATGGAAGAAACCTTTCAGCATCCAGTTTGAGAAGGAATCTTGCCTAAGAGCAGCAGGGAGCAAGGAGGACAGAGGGAGTATATCAACACACCCAGGGATTCACAAGGGAAGAGACGTCCACACAAGACGTCCACATGTAACAAGCTTTCAAAGGACAGCGCTGTGCTTAATCCTTTATCATGGGAAATCTTCAGAGCAGCCAGGTGGGCTGGAAGACAAGCAGCCAGGAGAGCTTATAGTACCTTCTGGCTGGGAATCTGGGAGCAGCTCTACAGAGGAGAGGGGAGACTCCTGCATGCTGTTTTTCAACATTTTGTGCTATTTTCCAAAGGGGGCTAAGAGCTTCTGGTCCATAAGGGACTTTGCCACTGATCCAAGAGACTGGGTGTTTCTAGCAGGGAGAGCATTCCAGGATCTCTTCTCTGTACATAGGAAGGAAGTTGTCCTCATCTGTGGTTCCTCTTATCAAGTTGGGCATCCCATAACCCCTATACCATATCCAAGTTGTTTTTACCAATAAAACAGCAAAAACAAGCCCATGGACTGATTTCTTGTGTCTGGATGCAAATTGGAAATGCGTGTTTCCTGGCTGTGCAGGAATAGGGATAACCAGTAACCAGCTGCTCCTGCGGGGGTAGCGCTACACTACATATTACATTTGTCCTATAGTGCAGTTACAATTCCATAAGGTAATATGTTCATTTTTAATTCACTGCCAAAATGTAACAGTCTATTTTCACCCTCCTGCAAAGCTGGTTTGAAGAATGTTTTGTTAGCTTCCACGTGCTGTCTCTGAATTTCTATCCAGTCTCTTGCTGTCTTTCCTAGTTTGGGATATCTATGTATCTATCTATCCTCTATGATTTTAATAAATAGATAAAGGTTAGGTTTTACCAAACACAGTACAACTAGGGACCAAAAGAGATTTTCAAGAATTAACATTTGGATTGAAGGGTCATAAATAAATTCATAATCTCACTCCTCTATGAAAATAGTTTGGTGATGGGTTCCTACTAGGGTGATCTATAACTATAAGTGTCTAATTATGTCCTAAAGTAGTGATTTACCTATCTATCTATCTAGAAACATTTTAATAAACGGGTAAATATTATGCAGGACTTACATAGTGCCAAGAGTTTGCACATCCCTTTACAAAATGGAGGGAGACAGTACAATAACATAATTCAATACAAAAGGGTTTAGAGGGCCCTGCTCATTAGAGCTTACAATCTAAAAGGAAGGGTCAAGGGGGACAAAAAGTATTAACTGTTAGGAATAAGCTGATGGAGAAAGTAAAAATAAAATGTATTAGTTAGAGGCAGGATAGGCCTCTCTGAAGAGATGGGTTTTTGGGGACTGGATAAAGGTGGATAGAGTTGAAGATAGTCAATCAGATTGGGGTAAGGTGTTCCAGAGGATGGGGAGGCTCTGGAGAAGCCCTGGAGGCAAGCATGGAAGGAAGTGACAAAGCAGCTAGAAAGCAGTAGTTCTTGGGAGGAGCAAAGAGAATGGTTTGGTTGGTGTTTTGAGATGAGGTTGGTGATATAGCTGGGGGCAGAGTTGTGGATGGCTTTGTAGGTTATTGTTAGTATTTTTAATATATTTTAATATAGTTTGTGATGTGAACGGAAGCCAATGGAGAGATTGGCAGAGAGGCGCCAATGGTTGGTAAGGTAGATGAGTCTGGCAGCAGCATTCATGATGGACTGAAGGGGGGCTAGCCTGTGTAAAGGAAGGCCAATAGTTGCAATAGTCAAAGTGAGAGATAACCAGGGAGTGAATTAGTAGCTTTGTGCTGTTGGTTAAGTGGGGCGATATATGGAGAGGTTACAGAGGTTTAGGCAGCAAGATTTGTACATTATAAAGCTTATCCCTTGACCCAACAGAATAAGGGGCCAAAAGGGGCGTCCAAGTAATTAGCACTTAGATTGTGAAGTTATAAAGAAACTCATTACCTCACTCCTCTTTACAAAACTTTGGTGATGGGCTTCCACTAGGGTGACTTGTAACCAGTGTTTACATATGTCCTAAGGTGGCTATCTATCTATCTATCTATCTATCTATCTATCTATCTATCTATCTATCTATCTATCTATCTATCCAAATATTCACACATACATGTAAATACTAACGGGGGTTAAAGTATCTGAATTTAATTTATAATATAATATGAAATATTTTTATGCTAATTTAGTTCAGCATTGAAATATTGTAACCTTGTTACTAAATGAATGTTATAACCTTGTACTTTCTTGTTAATTCACCGCACCTCCAGTGATTTAATTCCAAAGGTAAATAATAGAGTGTCTGCATTCAGGAGGTGATGCCTCTCTTTCTAGGCTTCTGTTTTATTTTGTATCCATCTCCAAAAAAGCATCATCATATTAACATAGATGACAATCTGGCAAGGAGGCTCTGATCAAAGATAAATTTCACACTCACTGTTCGCATTTTCTAATTACACCATCTGTGTCAGACTCCTTTGTGGCAGCTCTTTCCAATCTGTCAAATGCTGCATGCCTATGGGAATGCAGAGGAGTCAGGAAAATTGCCTCAGTCTTTGCCACAAGCTGATCCATCACCCCAATCGAAAGTGAGTGGATGTATTGATCTAATTGGGCCCAGAATTAAGAGTCCACACAGCACATAATGAATCGTTGAGAGCAAAACAACAGAACTGACTTAGAGATCAAGCATTTCTTTAATAACATTCTCCTCTGTAGTTTCTTAAATTTCAAGCCAAAAAAAAGCCTGTCTGTAGAACGGAAAGTCTGAGCCAAAACTTTAAAAAGAATAATGCATGAAGAAGAGGGAGAAGATTATTCCACAGGCCTGTGATTCCTTCTTCCACATTAACTATGAATGATTGTGGACAGCCTGTGTGGAGGTGAAGTAATGCATGCTAGCGGAGCTTATAAAATGTAAATGAAGGCAGAAGCTGAAGAATCCATGCAACGATAACATCTCTGTTCTGTTGTATTTCTGGATGAAGACTAGCAACGTGCTGAGAAAATCTCCCAGACTGCTACAACAACCTTTTTGTTGTGTGGGAGGGCTGACTGACTGGGAATATGCATTGTATGTGTGACAGTACAGAATGACACAGATTGAGACATACAACTAATTAGTTGATAAAGCCTACCCCGGCAGTAATATAGTCAACCAAGTAGAGATGCCCACCCTAGCAAATCTACCCCAGGAAAAGTGTGTCTCTACGCAAAACGTTTTTTCAGCTTTAAGGCCTCATGCACATTGGGCACATAGTCCCCATGTATGAGGCTAGAGCATTTAGCAGCAGCTAGAGAGAAAAGGACAACCAGGCAGCCCCACTGCCGGCAGCCTGTCAAACTCTATGACAGTTTGACAGCTGCTGTGACTGGCTGGGGCTGGGCATTGCACCTAATACTATGTTTGTTTAAGGCAGTATCAGTGGAGGACTAAGAAGATATAACCATGCCAATGGTGCAGCAGAAACATATGGCACAGTGGGGAAGGTTCGTGGTCCAGGATGATAGAACAGTTGCGGAATGCCGGCCATCCGCATACCGGAAGCAGTGTGGTCACTTTATGGGGGCGCTAGACTAATTTTCCTAACAGTGTAGTGCAAGCCGGCGGGAACTCTTTTCATGCTGCCCCCCTGCAAAGTGCTGCCCTAGGCCTGGGCCTTGTTGGCCTAGGCCAGGATACAGCGTTGCTTTGAGCTATAATACAGTATCATTGTAATCTGTGCACTCCCATACAGTAGTGTTTTGGGTCTGGTGCCAGATGGATTTGTCTACAGGTTTTTATTGCTGTCTTTCCCCCAGACTGCAGAGATTTTTCCTCTCAATTTGTCATTATGGCCACTGCCAACTGGGCAGAAAGTGATAGGAAGTCCAAAATTTTACGGTCCTCATGGGAACTGAAGGTGAGGGGAAGGCTTCCAATGGACACACCTGTCCTGGTGACAGCTAAGAGATTTCTCTTCACCTTGGGAAGATGTCATCTTACTTTCTGTTGTGTCTTGAGGACAGAAAGTGAAGGAAAAGAAAATGTCCCTAACAGGACACAGCAAAAAATTTCCAACAGGGGTCTAAGTGGATATAAATGTTTGGCTTTATTTACATTTTAATAGTATACATTAAATTAACAGCAAAAACTAAGCCTTGTAAGAAATCTATGATTGTTGAAATACATGTGCTTTAATTGCTGACCTCCTTAAAATGCAAGTTGACTGGATGTCATCATGATCCAGTAGTTGTATTGCTTTCTGATTCATGGATGTGGAAGAGCCATACAGTAAATGAGCATTATGGTTAGGTGATTTAAAGAGTATTTTTTTATTCACTGATCACCTTACCTCTGCATAAAGCTAGCAATAGGCACTAGACCAATGCCTTTCCAAACTTTTCTCAGTTACTGTACTAACTAGTTGTACTAACATCACTCCCTTTGTGGCCTCTCCAGCTGCATCATTACCTATCCCCTGCCTATTCTGCTAGCATCCAGTTGTCAACTGGAACCTAAATGAACTGTTTTGCAATGCACACTCTGTTTTTCTCATAGGACACTTCGGCACAAAATCCACCCTCATCAAATCCTACTATTTGTACGCAATCCACACTTTTGAAACACTGTGAAAAAATAGACTTGACAATGGTGGGGTGTGACTGCATAATTTAACCACTTAAGCCCCGGACCATTTGGTAGCTAAAGGACCAGAGGTGAATTCAGAATTTTGCACTGCGCTGCTTTAATTGTAAATTGTGCGGACATGCAACGTTGTACCCAAACGAAATTTGCGTCCTTTTCTTCCCACAAATAGAGCTTTCTTTTAATGGTATTTGATTGCCTCTGCAATTTTTATTTTTTGCGATATAAACGGAAAAAGACCGAAAATTTGGAAAAAAAATGATATTTTCTACTTTTTGTTATAAGAAAAATCGAATAAACTCAATTTTAGTCATACATTTAGGCCAAAATGTATTCAGCCACATGTCTTTAGTAAAAAAAATGTCAATAAGCGTATATTTATCGGTTTGCGCAAAAGTTATAGCGTTTACAAACTAGGGTACATTTTCTTGAATTTACACAGCTTTTAATTTATGACTGCCTATCTCATTTCTTGAGGTGCTAAAATGACAGGGCAGTACAAAACCCCCCCCCAAATGACCCCATTTTAGAAAGAAGACACCCCAAGGAAATTGCTGAGAGGCATGTTGAGCCCATTGAATATTTTTTTTTTGTCCCAAGTGATTGAATAATGACAAAAAAAAAAAAAATTACAAAAAGTTGTCACTAAATGATATATTGCTCACACATGCCATGGTTATATGTGGAATTGCACCCCAAAATACATTCTGCTGCTTCTCCTGAGTACGGGGATACCACATGTGTGGGACTTTTTAGGAGCCTAGCCACGTACGGGACCCCGGAAACCAAGCACCGCCTCCAGGATTTCTAAGGGCGCAAATTTTTGATTTCACTCCTCACTACCTATCACAGTTTTGAAGGCCATAAAATGCCAAAATAGCACAAACCCCCCAAATGACCCCATTTTGGAAAGTAGACACCCCAAGCTGTTTGCTGAGAGGCATGGTGAGTATTTTACAGCTCTCATTTGTTTTTGAAAATGAAGAAAGAACATTTTTTTTTTTTTTTCTTTTTTTTTTCAATTTTCAAAACTTTGTGACAAAAAGCGAGATCTGCAAAATACTCACAATACCTCTCAGCAAATAGCTTGGGGTGTCTACTTTCCAAAATGGGATCATTTGGGGGGGTTTTGTGCCATCTGGGCATTCCATGGCCTCCGAAACTGTGATAGGCAGTGAGAAGTGAAATCAAAAATTGACACCCTTAGAAAGCCTGAAGGCGGTGCTTGGTTTTTGGGGTCCTGTACGCGGCTAGGCTCCCAAAAAGTCTCACACATGTGGTATCCCCGTACTCAGGAGAAGCAACAGAATGTATTTTGGGGTGTAATTCCACATATGCCCATGGCATGTTTGAGCAATATATCATTTAGTGACAACTTTGTGCAAAAAAAAAAAAAAAAAATTGTATTTTTTCCGCAACTTGTGTCAACATATAAAATATTCCATGGACTCGACATGCCTCTCAGTATATAGCTTGGGGTGTCTACTTTCCAAAATGGGGTCATTTGGGGGGGTTTTGAACTGTTCTGGCATTTTATACACAACATTAGGAAGCTTACATCCACTCTTCTAACCACTTGAAGACAAAGCCCTTTTTGACACTTTTTGTTTACATGAAAACATATTTTTTTTTGCAAGAAAATTATGTTGAACCCCCAAACATTATATATATTTTGTGCCATCTGGGCATTCCATGGCCTCCGAAACTGTGATAGGCAGTGAGAAGTGAAATCAAAAATTGACACCCTTAGAAAGCCTGAAGGCGGTGCTTGGTTTTTGGGGTCCTGTACGCGGCTAGGCTCCCAAAAAGTCTCACACATGTGGTATCCCCGTACTCAGGAGAAGCAACAGAATGTATTTTGGGGTGTAATTCCACATATGCCCATGGCATGTTTGAGCAATATATCATTTAGTGACAACTTTGTGCAAAAAAAAAAAAAAAAAATTGTATTTTTTCCGCAACTTGTGTCAACATATAAAATATTCCATGGACTCGACATGCCTCTCAGTATATAGCTTGGGGTGTCTACTTTCCAAAATGGGGTCATTTGGGGGGGTTTTGAACTGTTCTGGCATTTTATACACAACATTAGGAAGCTTACATCCACTCTTCTAACCACTTGAAGACAAAGCCCTTTTTGACACTTTTTGTTTACATGAAAACATATTTTTTTTTGCAAGAAAATTATGTTGAACCCCCAAACATTATATATATTTTTAAAGCAAAGGCCCTACAGAATAAAATGGTGGGTATTGCATTTTTTTTTTCTACACAGTATTTGCGCAGCGATTTTTCAAACGCATTTTTTTGGGAAAAAATACACTTTTTTTAAATTTTAATGCACTAAAACACACTATATTGCCCAAATGTTTGATGAAATAAAAAAGATGATCTTAGGCCGAGTACATAGATACCAAACACGACATGCTTTAAAATTTCGCACAAACGCGCATTGGCGACAAACTACATACATTTTTAAAAGCCTTTAAAAGCATTTACAGGTTACCCCGTTAGATTTACAGAGGAGGTCTACTGCTAAAATTACTGCCCTCGATCTTACCTTCGCGGTGATACCTCACATGCATGGTGCAGTTGCTGTTTACATATGACGCCAGACCGACGCTTGCGTTCGCCATTGGGCAAGAGCAGGGGTGCTTTTTTTTTTTTTTTTTTTTTTTTATTATGAATTTTGCTTTTTTATTTTATTTTTAAACTGTTGCTTCCATATTTATTTATTTTTATCACTTTTATTGTTATCTCAGGGAATGTAAATATCCCCTATGATAGCAATAGGTAATGACAGGTACTCTTTTTTGAAAAAACTGGGGTCTATTGGACCCTAGATTATTCCTCTGCCCTCAAAGCATCTGACCACACCAAGATTGGTGTGATAAAATGCTTTCCCAATTTTCCAATGGCGCTTTTTATATCCGGGGGGGGACATTCCCTCCCACTGCTTGTAAAAGCAGTCCAGAGGCTAATTAGCCACTAGGATTGCTTTTACATGAAAGCCGGCCGCTGGCTGAAAAGAATGATACCAAGATGATACCTAAACCCGCAGGCATCATTCTGGTATAAACATTCAAAGTCCAGCAACATACCAGTACGTTGCTGGTCCTTGTTGGACATGTATTGTAATCTTTTTTTTCATGCAGCCTGTTGGCTGAACGAAAAAAAAAGATTGATCGGTGGGTATGCCCACCATTAGAATACCGCCCTTCATCCACCCACTTCTAATGATGGGCATACATGCACCATTTATATATGCCGAAGCATGGGGGCATCTTCTCGCAAAAGTTATGCCGCGTACACATGGTCAGACTTTTCCACGGGCAAGCCTCTGTCGGAATTTCGACCGTATATACGCGGCATTAGGAGCAAAATCGCTCCTCCGCTCCTGCTGCCCCAATGCTTCGGCATATATGCTTTTTTTTTTTAACTGTGGTGGTGAAATCACCTCCTACAGCACTGGAGTCGCAGGGATCAGGCCTGTCTCTGCGAACGCTGCAGTTATGTGTGTTGTGTTTTGCAAGTGACAGTGATCGATCGATACTGCACTTCGGTGGCCTGGGCTGGACGGAGGGGCAAAACGCAGGTGCTAGCAGGTATCTGGGCTGATCCCACTAACAGTGCATTTTTGGGAACCCTAAACTGCTGGGGACGCTAGTATAGATCTGATCAGATCAGATATTGAGCTGATCAGATACTATACCACTAAGGGGGGTGTATGCTTCACGTGTGGGTGTTAGCGCTACTGGCACTAACCTGACGCTGCCTGGGGTGTGACGCAGACCCTCTCTGACGCTAAAACCTAACTGATATCACCCGCCGGGCGATCAGGGGGTTAAACCTTTATTGGGTTATATACGGCGGGTGCCCTGACACTATAAAAAGCAAACTAACTAACCAGCGTCACCCGTAACACTTATATGATGATCACTAGTGAAAGGGTTAACTAGGGGCAATTAGGGGGTTAAAACCTTTATTAGGTAATATATGGGGGTACCTGACGCTATATAAAAACCTGACGGCGAACCTAAAAAAAAATTACTGGCTACCTATCGGCATCACCGACACTAAGACAACGATCATAAAAACGATTGCTTAGCGACAGTGGTGATAGGGGGTGAAAGGGTTACCTGGGGGGCGATCAGGGGGTTAAACCTTTATTAGATAATATATGGGGGTACCTGACGCTATAAAAACCTGCGGCAAACCTAAAAAAAAATACTGGCTACCGATCAGCATCACCGACGCTAAGACATCGATCAGAAAAATGATCGCATAGTGACGGCGGTGCTAGGGGGTGAAAGGGTTACCTGGAGGGTGATCAAGGGGGTTACACCTTTATTAGGTAATATATGGGGGTACCCGACGCTATAAAAACCTGCGGCGAACCTAAAAAAAAATTACTGGCTACCGATCAGCATCGCCGACGCTAAGACATCGATCAGAAAAATTATCGCTTAGTGACAGTGGTGATAGGGGGTGAAAGGGTTACCCTGGGGGGGCGATCAAGGGGGTTAAACCTTTATAAGTTAATATATGGGGGTACCCGACGCTATAAAAACCTGCGGCGAACCTAAAAAAAATTACTGGCTACCGATCAGCATCACCGACGCTAAGACATCGATCAGAAAAATTATCGCATAGCGACGGCGGTGCTAGGGGGTGAAAGGGTTACCTGGGGGGTGATCAAGGGGGTTAAACCTTTATTAGGTAATATATGGGGGTACCCGACGCTATAAAAACCTGCGGCGAACCTAAAAAAAATTACTGGCTACCGATCAGCATCGCCGGCGCTAAGACATCGATCAGAAAAATTATAACTTAGTGACAGTGGTGATAGGGGGTGAAAGGTTACCTGGGGGGCGATCAAGGGGGTTAAACCTTTATTAGGTAGTATATGGGGGTACCCGACGCTATAAAAACCTGCGGCGAACCTAAAAAAAATTACTGGCTACCGATCAGCATCACCGACGCTAAGACATTGATCAGAAAAATGATTGCTTAGTGACGGCGGTGCTAGGGGGTGAAAGGGTTATCTGGGGGTGATCAGGGGGTTAAACCTTTATTAGGGGGGGTTAGGGGGCTACACTGGACCTAAAACTAAATGTAGTGACACTTTTACAGTCACAAATGTCACTGATTGCAGTGATCACTAAATAAATGGTCACTGCAATCAGTGACACTGTGACTGGGGGCTGGGGGGGGGGGCTGGGGGGTGATCTGGGGATGTCTGGGGGGGCCTGGGGGGGCGATTTATGTGCCTATGTGTCCTGGTGTCAGTGTGCTGTTCTGTGTACTAACCTGCATCTTCTCCTGTACGGCGCTCGGTATATGTGAGTGCCCCAGGAGAGATGACATCACTTCCTCCTTCCTGGCAGGCAGGGGAAGCTCTCTCATTCGCCGGGAGCGATCGAGAGGGGGTGGCCGGAATCGAACGGCCGTCCCCTCATGCCGGATCACTCCCGAAGGTAAAACGACCACCCACTGTAAAGAAGGGGGGTCCGATCGGACCCCCCAACTATACAAAGGCAATCACGTATATGTACGTGATTCTGCCTGTCGGTGCCATTCTGCTGACGTATATTTACAGTGGGCGGTCGTTAAGTGGTTAACAAGAAATTAATCTTGGATATATAGTTATTGCTGTACATTCTGTGTAAGTGTGCATGGCTGTCCTCAACTATCATCAGGTTTCTTGGACAAAAACTTACCGGTTGGGTTTTCCCATGTGATCCAATAATAGGGGTTATCTGATGAAGGTGCCTATGACATTTTGACCACCCCCCCCCCCCTATTCTACTGTCCATGCTGGCCTCTGTTGGCTTGTTGGTTAGCATTATGGATAGGAGGGTCAACTCCTAGTGGGGACACTAGCTAAAAATATGATCAGCATGACTAGCATACAGTGAGGGAAAAAAGTTTTTGATCCCCTGTTGATTTTTTACGTTTGCCCACTGACTAAATGATCAGTCTATAATTTTATTGGTATGTTTATTTTAACAGTGAGAGACAGAATAACAACAAAAATATCCAGAAAACCGCATTTCAAAATAGTTATAAATTGATTTGCATTTTAATGAGTGAAATAAGTATTTGACACAAAACATGACTTAGTACTTGGTGGCAAAACCCTTGTTGACAATCACAGAGGTCAGACGTTTCTTGTAGTTGGCCACCAGGTTTGCACACATCTCAGGAGGGATTTTGCCCCACTCCTCTTTGCAGATCCTCTCCAAGTCATTAAGGTTTTGAGGCTGACGTTTGGTAACTCGAACCTTCAGCTCCCTTCACATATTTTCTATGGAATTAAGGTCTGGAGACTGGCTAGGCGACTCCAGGACCTTTATGTGCTTCTTCTTGAGCCACTCCTTTGTTGCCTTGATTGTGTGTTTTGGGTCATTGTCATGCTGGAATACCCATCTACGACCCATTTTCAATGCCCTGGCTGAGGGAAGGAGGTTCTCACCCAAGATTTGACGGTACATGGCCCAATCCATTGTTCCTTTGATGCAGTGAAGTTGTCCTGTCCCCTTAGCAGAAAAACACCCTCAAAGCATAATGATTCCACCTCCATGTTTGACGGTGGGGATGGTGTTCTTGGGGTCATAGGCAGCGTTCCTCCTCCTTCAATCCAAATACGGCGAGTTGAGTTGATGTCAAAGAGCTCGATTTTGGTCTCATTTGACCACAACACTTTCACCCAGTTCTGCTCTGAATCATTCAGATGTTTATTAGCAAACTTCAGATGGGCCTGTACATGTGCTTTCTTGAGCAGGGGGACCTTGCGGGTGCTGCAGAATTTCAGTCCTTCATGGCGTAGTCTGTTACCAATTGTTTTCTTGGTGACTATGGTCCCAGCTGCCTTGAGATCATTGATAGAATTCTCCTGTGTAGTTCTGGGTTGATTCATCACCATTTTCATGATCATTGAAACTCCACGAGGTGAGATCTTGCATGGAGCCTCAGACCGAGGAAGATTGAGAGTTATTTTGTGTTTCTTCCATTTGTGCATAATCACACCAACTGTTGTCACCATCTCACCATCTCACCAAGCTGCTTGTGATGGTCTTGTAGCCCATTCCAGCCTTATGTAGGTCTACAATCTTGTCCCTGACATCCTTGGCCAGCTCTTTGGTCTTGGCCATGGTGGAGAGATTTGAATCAGATTTATTGCTTCTGTGGACAGATGTCTTTTATACAGGTAACAAGATGAGATTAGGAGCACTCCCTTTAAGAGAGTGCTCCTAATCTCAGCTCGTTACCTGTATTAAAGACACCCGGGAGCCAGAAATCTTGCTGATTGATAGGAGATCAAATACTTATTTCACTCATTAAAATGCAAATCAATTTATAACTTTTTTGAAATGCGTTTTTCTGGATATTTTTGTTGCTATTCTGTCTCACACTGTTAAAATAAACCTACCATTAAAATAATAGACTGATCATTTCTTTGTCAGTGGGCAAACGTACAAAATCAGCAGGGGATCAAATACTTTTTTCCCCTCACTATAAATATGATATACTTATGGCATTACATAGCGTACAATACTGGTATAAGGGCTGATATAAATAATTCTTGTTCTCCGTAGACACTACCGAACATGTTGCTACCATGCACATCAATAAACAAAGAAATTATTTAAATGCTATCATTGAGAAATGGCCTGCCATTTTGGATAGGGGCCGTAGGGCAGAGAAAAAGATAATAGCAGTAAGTTGTGGTTGTATACTGGTATGATGACATCATAGGGTCTGATCTCATATAAAATGCTAACTTGCCGCCAAGACTGGCACTGTTCTAACTGTATCCTATGAAAACTGGATCTACTGTGATGAAATTAAGCGTGTTTTGTTCATGCAGATGATTGACTTCCTGTGCTATTGGTAACCCCACCATTATATCCACCTAGCAGGACCCACGTTTTAAATTAGGAAAAGGAAAAAAAATGTGCAGTCCCGTTTCCTATAAAAGGAGAATAGAAGTTCAACTTTTGTTAGTGTCAAAGCATTGAAAAGCAATTGGATGTGGGTTACTGTGGGAAAATATGATTGGCTGTGGGTTTTTACATTGCTCATTTTGGTTTACAACAGTTCATATCAGGTATCATATAATGAAGATACATTAACAAGATAACAGATTGAGGAAGAATACTATTGCATTCTTTATGGTTTCATAGACATTGTTATTGAAGAAGACAGTAATTAGTAAAAACAACAATAACTGCTCACAGTTGTATACAGCATAGTGAGAAGTGTAATAAATTATGTAATAATTAGACAAACTGTAGCTGGAAACAAGCTGTGAAAACCACTTGACCACAACTGCTCTGGGCTGTGCATTTTAATTATTTAAGCTCAATAGGGAAAAGAAAATTCTAATTGGTTAACTGAAAACTTTAAAGCAAAAAATATAAACTATTTTGAAAATGTACCATATAGGCTGGTTTCACACTGGGGCGGTGGGTGCGGTGGCGGTATAACGCCGCTATTTTTAGCGGCGCTATACCATCAGAATTGCGGAGGTATTCGGCCACTAACGGTGCAGTTTTAACCCCCGCTAGCGGCCGAAAAAAGGGTTAATACCGCCGGCAATGCGTCTCTGCAGAGGCGCATTGCCGGCGGTATTACCGCAGTTTCCCATTGCTTTCAATGGGAAGGAGCGGTGGAGGAGCGATAAACACGCCGCTCCTCTCACCGCTCCAAAGATGCGGCTAGCAGGACTTTTTTTACCGTCCTGCTAGCGCACCGCTCCAGTGTGAAAGCCCTCGGGCTTTCACACTGGAGAAACAGCAGCCGCTGTTTAGGGACGGTTTGCAGGCGCTATTTTTAGCACAATAGCGCCTGCAAACCGCCCCAGTGTGAAAGGGGCCTAATACTACAGCCTGAATCAAAACTTAATTGGTGCATGGTTACTGAAGTCCATCCTTCACCATAATTCCTTCACTCAAATATTCTTTTATTTATGAAACTTTTTAGAAAAAACTATTGTTGTCTAGTTTCTGTAATTATGTGCATACACCTCAATCATTGTAGTAGTATGGACATAAACATATCTAGATCTGAGAGATCTTACACAAAAGAGGTAGTTCCTTCCGCAATACACATTTATTGATAAGGTTACATAATATATACAAATTACACACCAGACAGTATTTACAACACAATGTACAGTGTAGGTCCCCATAGTTACAATACAATATAAGATGCAAGTATAACGTTAGATTACCTGTTCACTTCATGTCAGCCCATGGTGACTGCTGTCTGTTCCCACACCAAAGAGGGACTTACCGTATATACTCAAGTATAAGCCGACCCGAGTATAAGCCGAGGTACCTAATGTTACCACAAAAAACTGGGAAAACTTACTGACTCGAGTATAAGCCGAGGGTCAACAATGCCTCACTGTTCCCATCCTTACTGTTCCCATCCTTACTGTTCCTATCCTCACTGTTCCTATCCTCACTGTTCCCTATCCTCACTGTTCCCTATCCTCACTGTTCCCTATCCTCACTGTTCCCATCCTCACTGTTCCCTATCCACACTGTTCCTATCCTCACTGTTCCCTATCCTCACTGTTCCCATCCTCACTGTTCCCTATCCTCACTGTTCCTATCCTCACTGTTCCCTATCCTCACTGTTCCTATCCTCACTGTTCCTATCCTCACTGTTCCCTAGCTCACTGTTCCTATCCTCACTGTTCCTATCCTCACTGTTCCTATCCTCACTGTTCCCTAGCTCACTGTTCCTATCCTCACTGTTCCCTAGCTCACTGTTCCTATCCTCACTGTTCCTATCCTCACTGTTCCTATCCTCACTGTTCCCTAGCTCACTGTTCCTATCCTCACTGTTCCTATCCTCACTGTTCCCTAGCTCACTGTTCCTATCCTCACTGTTCCTATCCTGACTGTTTAAATTTAACATTGTAAATAGTCCATCGTTTAAGTCCCGCGGTCTCTTCCTGGTCCCTTCCGTGATAGGCGATTCTCAGCAGACACTCTCCGCCTATCACGAACGTTCTCTCATCCTCAGTTTCCCAGCAGACACTGTGTTCGGTGTTCCGCCAATCACAGACGTCTGCTGGGAAACTGAGGATGAGAGGATGAGGATGAGAGAACGTTCGTGATAGGCGGAGAGTGTCTGCTGAGAATCGCCTATCATGGAAGGGACCAGGAAGAGACCGCGGGATTTGAACGATGGACGCCGCAGCCTCTCAACTTTTTTTCCAGGTACTATTTACAATGTAAAATTTCGCTGACTCGAGTATAAGCCGAGGGGGGGACTTTCAGCCCCAAAAAAAGGGCTGAAAATCTTGGCTTATGCTCGAGTATATACGGTAGCTTGGTCACAAAGCATTATACCCCCCCCTCCTTTCTGTACTGTGGCTAATATAATTCTCCCTAATTGGTCACTGTACCTAGTAATTATATATTGGGCACATCCTGATTGGGTGAGTCAGTGACGAGACAAAGAAGGCTGTTGTTTACTACCCAGGTGAGATGTTATCAGGGAAAACAAAAGGCCAACCTTTGAAGTTGAACTAATTACCGTAACACCAACACAACACTCAATACTTTAAATATATTTCCTTCTAACTGAAATATATTTCTAATTGCAATATTATTTACAGCTTTTAATGAAGATTTCACATAAACCCATTATATAACACTATTATATCATCTGTATGTACATTTTTGCAATGATTCAGGAGCCTGGTATATAATGGAATGTCTACAACACCCCAAAGATCTCAGAAGCACAGTATAAGAAATATCCCTAATATCAGTTCCTCTCCTGCCAATTACCAGACGTAGGCTCCAGTTTTTGGGGGGGGGGGGGCGCAAACAAACTGAAAAAAAAAACACATCAATTGCCGCCACTGTGCCCGTTAAACGCAGCCACTGTGCCCAAGCCCCACCAGTTTGTTCCCTCAAATGCAGCCAGTTTGTCCCCCAAATACAGCCAGTGTGTCCCCAAATGCAGCCAGTTTCCCCCCAAATGCAGCCAGTTTCCCCCCAAATGCAGCCAGTTTGTCCCAAAATGCAGCCAGTTTGTCCCCAAATGCAGCCAGTTTGTCCCCAAATACAGCCAGTTTGTCCACAAATGCAGCCAGTTTGTCCCCATATACAGCCAGTTTGTCCCCAAATGCAGCCAGTTTATCCCCAAATGCAGCCAGTTTGTCCCCATATACAGCCAGTTTGTCCCCAAATACAGCCAGTTTCCAACCAAATACAGCCAGTTTGTCCCCAAATGCAGCCAGTCTGTCCCCATATACAGCCAGTTTCCCCCCAAATACAGCCAGTTTGTCCCCAAATGCAGACAGTTTCCCCCCACATACAACCAGTTTGTCCCCAAACGCAGACAGTTTGTCCCCAATTGCAGACAGTTTCCCCCCAAATGCAGCCAGTTTCCCCCCCAGCCCTGCACTTACCTTCCTCGGGTCAGCGCCGTCCTTCTTCCGTCCTCGATGTCTTCTCCCGCCCTCGATGTCGCTTCAGCCAAACAGGTTACCGGTAACCAGACCCGGTGAACCTGATTGGCTGAAACGCCTGTCAGTTTTAACTAGAGAACGCACCCCCGTGCGTCCTCTGGTTAACTATTCGGAAGCCGATTACAGCCCAATTGCCGCCACTGTGCCCGTTAAACGCAGCCACTGTGCCCAAACGCCACCAGTTTGTCCCCTCAAATGCAGCCAGTTTGTCCCCCAAATACAGCCAGTGTGTCCCCAAATGCAGCCAGTTTCCCCCCAAATGCAGCCAGTTCCCCCCCCCCCAAATGCAGCCAGTTTCCCCCCCCCAAATGCAGCCAGTTTGTCCCAAAATGCAGCCAGTTTGTCCCCAAATGCAGCCAGTTTGTCCCCATATACAGCCAGTTTGTCCCCAAATACAGCCAGTTTGTCCCCAAATGCAGCCAGTTTGTCCCCATATACAGCCAGTTTGTCCCCAAATACAGCTAGTTTCCCCCCAAATACAGCCAGTTTGTCCCCAAATGCAGCCAGTTTGCCCCCAAATGCAGCCAGTTTATCCCCAAATGCAGCCAGTTTGTCCCCAAATGCAGCCAGTTTGTCCCCATATACAGCCAGTTTGTCCCCAAATACAGCCAGTTTCCCCCCAAATACAGCCAGTTTGTCCCCAAATGCAGCCAGTCTGTCCCCATATACAGCCAGTTTCCCCCCAAATACAGCCAGTTTGTCCCCAAATGCAGACAGTTTCCCCCCACATACAGCCAGTTTGTCCCCAAATGCAGACAGTTTGTCCCCAATTGCAGACAGTTTCCCCCCAAATGCAGCCAGTTTCCCCCCCAGTCCTGCACTTACCTTCCTCGGGTCAGCGCCGTCCTTCTTCTGTCCTCGATGTCTTCTCCCGCCCTCGATGTCGCTTCAGCCAATCAGGTTACTGGTAACCAGACCCGGTGAACCTGATTGGCTGAAACGCCTGTCAGTTTTAACTAGAGAACGCACCCCCGTGCGTCCTCTGGTTAACTATTCGGAAGCCGATTTCAGCCCAATTGCCGCCACTGTGCCCGTTAAACGCAGCCACTGTGCCCAAACGCCACCAGTTTGTCCCCTCAAATGCAGCCAGTTTGTCCCCCCAATACAGCCAGTGTGTTCCCAAATGCAGCCAGTTTGTCCCCAAATGCAGCCAGTTTCCCCCCAAATGCAGCCATTTTGTCCCAAAATGCAGCCAGTTTGTCCCCAAATGCAGCCAGTTTGTCCCCATATACAGCCAGTTTGTCCCCAAATACAGCCAGTTTGTCCCCAAATGCAGCCAGTTTGTCCCCATATACAGCCAGTTTGTCCCCAAATGCAGCCAGTTTATCCCCAAATGCAGCCAGTTTATCCCCAAATGCAGCCAGTTTATCCCCAAATGCAGCCAGTTTGTCCCCATATACAGCCAGTTTGTCCCCAAATACAGCCAGTTTCCCCCCAAATACAGCCAGTTTGTCCCCAAATGCAGCCAGTCTGTCCCCATATACAGCCAGTTTCCCCCCAAATACAGCCAGTTTGTCCCCAAATGCAGACAGTTTCCCCCCACATACAGCCAGTTTGTCCCCAAATGCAGACAGTTTGTCCCCAATTGCAGACAGTTTCCCCCCAAATGCAGCCAGTTTCCCCCCCAGCCCTGCACTTACCTTCCTCGGGTCAGCGCCGTCCTTCTTCCGTCCTCGATGTCTTCTCCCGCCCTCGATGTCGCTTCAGCCAATCAGGTTACCGGTAACCAGACCCGGTGAACCTGATTGGCTGAAACGCCTGTCAGTTTTAACTAGAGAACGCACCCCCGTGCGTCCTCTGGTTAACTATTCGGAAGCCGATTACAGCCCTCAGGCTGTAATCGGGAAGCCTATCAGAGGCTACTGGCTCTGATAGGCACTTCCAAACAGGAACCAGCCGCTGGTATTCAGATGGCCTGCGCTCAACAGGGGGCCGGCCATCTGAATAGTGGGCGGCAGCGGCGGCGACAATACATAGGTTCATGCAATGCATGAACCTATGTATTGTTGTGAGTGACGGGAGCAGGAGCGAGAGGGGGCGGCGCTCCTGCGCCCACTATGGATGCACCGCCACTGGTAGGCTCTCAAAACATATATATATCGCTCTTAACTTCACAAACTTGAAGCACAGGTCCCTTCTGTCTTTTTTTTTTTTTTTTTATCCCCAGTTGCCCTTCTTTTTTGTCTGTACCTCTAAAAAAGTATTTTTTAACTATGAAAAGTAGTTATACTACACTAAATCTATATGATTGCATGTGTTAATTTGAAAGCCAGTATAAAGAAGAACTAGTTTTGGGAAAAAAAGCACTTGGGTTTAACGAACAATTTTTTGTTTATTTTTTTGTCATAGTCTGCGTAACTTGGGACAAAGGGTATATCCTTTCCTTCTTCAAACTTTGTGTATAATGTCATCCCTCCTTTTCATCTTAGTAGCTGAGAGATATGCATGTGTCTTGCACATACACAAGTGCACCACTCCACGCACTGCAGATGCGTTTTCATTTGCTTCTGCGTCTCTATCAAGACCACCAAAATCTTTTTTTGTCCTTAAAGTTTAGGCTTCTAAAAAATTATTGTGCTCACTTTTGATCTGAAAGTGTTGCTTAACCCAGGACCTTGCATTCACTATAGCTGGTCTCCCACGGTACACAGAACAAGGAAATGCAATTATTCTAGTAAATATAAGCTGCTAAATGCCTTTTCTAAATAGCAGTTAGAGCAGTCCTATGACTTCTATCAGTATCTGGTTAAAGCTTGTAGGAGGAGTTTTCATTTTCCCCTGACTGCCCTATCAGGCTGCAGGACCCCTGACCCTGTCTGGACAGTGTTGATTGGCCCTGTGCTGATCACATGCACTCTCCCAAGAAAAAAAACCTCTCTAGCAATACACACCAAACTGAGCATGTGCAGCTTGCCCCAATAGGCTCTGTTCTATCAGCAGATTGATTGTGGATGGAAGAAAAGACAGGATCAAACAGCCTTTTTACACAATGCAGAGGACAAACATGTTTTACTGCGTATACAGACTGATTTTTACTGTTGTGTGTTTAGTAACACTTTAATATACACTTTAATATATATATGTGCGTGTGTTTTTGAAATGTTAAAAAAAATTATTGTACTAAAAAAAGTAATATGTAGTGTGGTGGCCTGAATTTATGGGAGGAGCCCGGGGGGGTATATAACCAGCCCGCTCACCTGTGGGCCTTTGTCGGTTTCCTGTGTGCCATACTTAGTTTCCGGTGCGCGATACGTAGTTTCCGGTGCGCGATTCCCGACTATTCGAATCATCAGCTTTCACGAGTGGCGTGTTCGTAATCATTCGAAGAGTTCTTTCCGGTCCACAGTTTTTTGTACAACGTGTCTGGCTCGGGTTTTTGTTGACATTCATTTCATGCATAGATAACTTGTGTCACCAAGACTTTGTTAACAAATGTCATTCAAGCTTTTGAAAAATACCTTGCACACAGCCGCAAGCCTCAGCCACTAACTCGTGTTTCTGCCGTACCACACATTCTTCATTTCTATGTATAGCACTCTGATTCTAATCCAGTCGCGTCACGTTGCACCGGCTTGTTCAGATGTGCCTCACTCATCATTTTAAATCGCACATACCATTTCAGTACATGCGCCAGAGTCCGGTCGCTGCTAGTCGCATCTCTACGGCACAACGATCTGAGCCTCTGCCATGATATGTAATTTCTCTCATTTCAAATAATTTCACTCATTTTACTGTCACCACCACGCTCCGTTTCGAATCTAGTCGCATACCAGTACGCCGATTCGTCCCGGCATGCCCCAGTTGTTTTTTGGCCTCATTTCAGTACATGCACCAGAGTCCGGTCATTGCTAGTCGCATCTTTACGGCACAACGATCCGAGCCTCTGTCATGGGACATTTCTCTCATTTCAAATCATTTCACTGTCACCACCGTGGTCCGATTCGAATCTAGTCGCATCCCAATGCGCCGATTCGTCCCGGCGTGCCCCAGTTGTTTTTTGGCCTCATTTCAGTACATGCACCAGAGTCCGGTCGTTGCTGGTCACATCTTTACGGCACAACGATCCGAGCCTCTGTCATGGGACATCGTGTAATTTCTCTAATTTCAATAATTTCACTCATTTCACTGTCACCACCGCGCTCCGATTAAAATCTAATCGCATCCCAATGCGCCGATTCGTCCCGGTGTGCCACAGTCATTTTTGGCCTCCTTTCCGTACATGCACCAGAGTCCGGTCGCTGCTAGTCGCATCTCTACGGCGTAACGATCTGAGCCTCTGTCATGGGACATCGTGTCATTTCTCTCATTTCAATCATTTCACTCATTTTCACTGTCACCACCGCACTCCGATTCGGATCTAGTCGCATCCCAAATGCCCCGATTCGTCCCGGCGTGCCCCAGTTGGTTCTGGCATCACGTCAGTACATGCGCCAGACCCCGGTCATTGTCAGTCGCACTCGCAGCACACCGACCCGGGCCTCTGTCATGGGACGTCATGTCAGTTCATCTACCACCATCCGATTCAGTCGCTCACTCACTCATTTCATGCTTAGATAACTTGTGTCGCCAAACCTTGATACCGAACTTACGAGTCTTCTTTAACCACTTGTCCACCGCCCACTGTCAATTGACGGCGGGTGGAGGATACTCTCGTTCTGGGAGGACGTCATATGACGTCCTCCCTTTAAAACGAGCTAGAAGGCGCGCGCTCGCCACCAGCGGCGCGCGCCCGCAGCGTTCACAAGGCCCCGGTGCGCGTGCGCGGCGGCCGCGATTGCCGCCGGGCACCCGCGATTGCCCGGGAAACGAGCAGGAAAGTGGGTCTCTGTGTGTAAACACAGAGATCCACGTCCTGTGAGGGAGAGGAGGCTGATGGTGTGTCCCTTGTACATAGGGACAACCATCAGTCACCTCCCCCAGTCAGTCCCCTCCCCCCACAGTAAGAACACATTGAGGGAACATATTTAACCCCTTCCTGCCCCCTAGTGGTTAACCCCTTCCCTGCCAATCACATTTATACAGTAATCAATGCATTTTTACAGCAGGGATCGCTGTATAAACGTGAATGGTCCCAAAAATGTGTCAAAAGTGTCCGATGTGTCCGCCGCAATATCGCAGTCACAATAAAAAATCGCAGATCACCGCCATTACTAATAAAAAAATAAAAAAATGCTATAAATCTATCCCCTATTTTGTACACACTATAACTTTTGCGCAAACCAATCAATACGCGCTTATTGCGATTTTTTTTTTTTACCAAAAATATGTAGAAGAATACATATCGGCCTAAACTGAGGAAAATTTTATTTAAAAAAAAAATGGGTATTTATTATAGCAAAAAGTAAAAAATTGTGTTTTTTTTTCAAACTGGGCGCTATTCTTTTGTTTATAGCGCAAAAAATAAAAACCACAGAGGTGATCAAATACCACCAAAAGAAAGCTCTATTTGTGGAAAAAAAAGGACACAAATTTTGTTTGGGAGCCATGTCGCACGACCGCGCAATTGTCATTCAAAGTGTGACAGCGCTGAAAGCTGAAAAATGGCTTGGGCAGGAAGGGGGTTTTCGTGCACAGTAGGGAGGTGGTTAAAAAAAACCTGCACGTAGCCGTAGTATTAGCCACTGACCAGTGCCTCTATCATACCAAAACATTTTGTTTTATTTTATGTACCTCACCGTTCATTCAGGCGTGTCTCACTTGTTTTTCTCATCGTTCATACCATGCTCACCGAGGCGTGCCTCTGTCATGGCTAAAACATTTCAATCATTTCACTAATTTCACTGTCACGTACCGCGCTCCGATTCTAATCTAGTCGCATCCGTGATGCACTGATTCATCCCGGTGTGCCCCAGTTGTTTTTTGGCCTCATTTCAGTACATGCTCCAGAGTCTGGTCATTGTCAGTCGCACTCGCGGCACACCGATTCGTGCCTCTGTCATGGCAAATCATTTCACTCAGTTCACTGTCACGTACCGCGCTTCAATACGAATCCAGTAGCATCTGCAATGCACCGATTTGTCCCGGTGTGCCCCAGTTGGCTTGGCCTCATTTAATTCTGTGCTCCACAGTAAAAAAAAAAAAAAAAAAAAAAAAGACTCGTTGGTTGTCGCAGTCGCGGCACACCGATTCGTGCCTCTGTCATGGCATAACATTTCACTCATTTCATTTCACGCACCTGTCGCTTTGCGTCGAATCGACTGAAAACAACAAAGCACCGAATCGCACCCATCACTTCCGCCATACAGGTATGGTTTGCATATTGCCTGTCATTTCTCCTCAGGTCTGGCAATCACTTCACATCGAGTCCTTCGCACTGGTCTCGGTTTGTTCGTTAAAACCTTTGCCTCACCACACCGATTCATATGGATTTACTTCATACCTTTCAACCAATTTCTTTTACCCTGCTACCGATTCATATCAGATATGTTGCATTACCTGCCACAGTCTGATTCGAGCCTAGTCGCGTCAGCGGCACAACGGTTCACATCGGATACATCCCGCACCGATTCATACCACTCACTCTCGTACCCTACAAACGATTCGTTGTTATGTCATGTTACTCACTGATTCACATCACTTTCATGCCATACGCATCACTCAGATTCGAGCCTTGTTGCCTCGGCGGCACAACAGTTCGCATCCCAAGCATTGATTCGTAGCGGTTCTTACCATACCCTACAATTCGTTATTCATATTATTTCTACTGACCGATTTGGATCGCAGTGGCAGCTACATTCATCATATTCGTACACATCACAATCCGATTCAAACCTAGTCGCATTGGCGGCACAACGGTTCACATCACCAGTATCCCATACACCAATTCGTAACAGTCCCTATCACAAATCTACGATTCGTTACGTATGTTAGTTCATAGTTCGTTCCTACATATACAATTTCTACTATCCTTTTTCTTTTCGCCTATCAGTAGGTGATTCCTCTGCAGTGTAATAAAGGAATAGACCCCGCCCCTTCTCATGTTCCCCATCAGGTCCGCTCAGCCTTACACCCAGTGAAGGTGACCCACTGCAGAGGAATCAAATTGATGCACATATTTTGTTCTTCCTGTGTCATAATCAGAATATTCACATAAATATTACATCTTTGATAAAAATAGGTAATTATCTACCTTTCTATACTATGGTAATAAAGTATTACATGTTTCATATCAACTTTAATTAGGAATTGTACCCGAAAATCTGATCTAAACACTGACACCTTACTCGTCAATAAGAGAAGACAACTTTGAAAAGCCAGAAATCCTTTCCGGTTCAATAAAACATTTCACAATGATCCTTCCTGGGCAGTTTATAGCAAATAGTCTCATTTTAGCAATGGTTTTGGCAGAGTCCCAATGCTGGGGGAGGGGAAGAGTAGCTCTGATAAAGACATAACCCCTGGATGTGATGTTTGCTAGAAGAAGCCCGGATGATGGATTTGTTGTGGCTTCTCGGAGTGTTTGTTGGCAGACAGGAGCCCCGAGCTGCAGCACCGCCGCTCCTCCAGCCAGAGAGGAGGTTTCCCGTTGGATCAGAGGGGGCGAGGTCACCTGCACGTCACTGGGAAAGCCCGGGTTTCCCCGCTTGGGAATAGCCAATGACGTAGGTGGGGTCTGACATACGAGGGGGCAGGGTCACCCGTCAGATCATTTGGTAAGCCCTGGCTTTCCCCGCTTGCCGGGGAATAGCCAATGACGTAGGGGGGGGTCCCGCCTACGTCATTGGCTATTCCCCGGCAAGCGGGGAAATCCGTGGCTTACCCTATAATGTGATGGGTGACCCCGCCCCCTCGTACGTCATGGGGGTTTCGTGTGGAGTGGAGACTGGAGAAGACTGCAGCGCTGAACATTGGATCGCCGCAGGACATAGAGAACAACGCCGGACAGACTGGATTATATCGCTGGAATGGGTTTTTTATTTTTAATAAAGGACTTTCCCAACTGTGTCTGTGTGTTTTTTTACAATTTTTTACACTTTCTCTGTGAAATGGTAGGGGTAAAATGTACCCGTTACCAATTCACATAGGGGGGGCCGGAATCTGGGGGTCCCCTTTGTTAAAGGGGCTTTCAGATTCCGATAAGCCCCCCCATCCGTAGACCCCCACAACCACCGGGCAAGGGTTGTGGGGATGAGGCCCTTGTCCCCATCAACATGGGGACATCCTCCCCATGTTGAGGGCATGTGGCCTGGTGCGGTTCAGGAGGGGGGGGCCGCTCTTTCATCCCTCCTCTTTTCCTGAGGCCTGCCAGGTTGCGTGCTCGGAAAAAGGGTCTGGTATGGATTTTTGGGGGGAAATCCACGCCATTTTTTTTTTATTTGGCGTGGAGTTCCCCTTAAAATCCATACCAGACCTGAAGGGTCTGGTATGGATATTTGGGGGGAACCCCACGTAATTTTTTCTTTTATTTGACGCAGGGTTCCCCTTAATATCCATACCAGACGTGAAGGGCCTGGTAATTGAATTTGGGGGGACCCCCACGCATTTTTTTTTTTATTATCAATGACTTTCAATGACTGTTCTCTGTATTCTCGGGAGCCGACAATTCATTATAGCCGCGAGTAGTTTTAAATTACTTTTTTTCCTTCAGAAATGACACTTTGTGCAGGGACAGTTTTAAGCACGGGAAACATGCGCTACTTTACAGGCATACTATACACACACCCCAGGTACGAAATTTAAAGGAATATTTCACTTTTATTGTTTCACTTTAAGCATTATTAAAATCACTGCTCCCGAAAAAACTGCAGTTTTTAAAACTTTTTTTGCATTGATACATGTCCCCTGGGGCAGAACCCGGGTCCCCAAACACTTTTTATGACAATAACTTGCATATAAGCCTTTAAAATTAGCACTTTAGATTTTTTATGTTCGAGTCCCATAGACTTTAACGGTGTTCGGATGTTCGAATGAATTTATTGCCTGTTCGCATGTTCTGATGCGAACCGAACTGGGGGGTGTTCGGCTCATCCCTATTTGTAAGTCTTATGGTAAGTCTATCTTCTTCATATCCGGATCGGTCATAGGGCTTCAACCATACATATATATATAATATAATGTATGTATGTATGTATATATATATATATATATATATATATAATACTTACCCAAACACAAACTTACCAATACAAGGTTTACGTTGCTGCCTTCCAGCTGGAAATCCAACTTTGAATTACAACCAGAACAAGACCAGAGGGGAATTATTTTAAGGGGGGCACTTGTTTCAGTAACAGCTAAGAAGGGATATCCCTCAATAGATATTCTTGCGCTTTCTTTTTTGTGTATAGGACAGAAAGTGAAGGTATATCTTTCCCAATGATACATGGGAATATAATAAAGACTAGGGATGAGCTCGGTGTTCGAGTCGAACATACGTTCGACTCGAACATCGGCTGTTCGATCGTTCGACGAAGATCGAACGATTTGGGCCGTTCGCGCCTAATTCGAGTGACGCGAACGGCCCACAATGCACTACGCCATCGCAGTGTCATCCAGGCGCTGTGATTGGCCAAGCATGCACTGTGACCCCGCATGCTTGGCCAATCACAGCGCCGGCAGCGAGGAGAGCAATGATTGGCCACAGGCAGGATGCCTGTGGCCAATTATTGCTGAGGGTGTTTAGTACACGCCCCACACTATAAAAGGCCGCCAGCACGGCGGCCTAGTGTAGTGTGTTCCGGAGCAGGGAAAGAGAAGCATAGGCAGGGACAGTGACATTTTTTTTTCTTGCTTAACCTGGATTCCTTTAGTTTAGGGAAAGAGAAGGATAGGTAGGGAGAGTGTCAGTGTGTTTTACTGTGCTAATCCTTGTTTGTAGGGACAGGGAAGGACAGTGAGGGAAATTCTCCTTGTGCTATACTGTGCTAAAGCATTGATCATCAACCATCTTTAAAAAAACTTTTTTTATAGGGACAGAAAACTATAGGTAGGGAGAGTGTCAGTGTGTTTTACTGTGCTAATCCTTGTTTGTAGGGACAGGGAAGGACAGTGAGGGAAATTCTCCTTGTGCTATAGTGTGCTAAAGCATTGATCATCAACCATCTTTAAAAAAAAAATTTTTATAGGGACAGAAAACTATATGTAGGGAGAGTGTCAGTGTGTTTTACTGTGCTAATCCTTGTTTGTAGGGACAGGGAAGGACAGTGAGGGAAATTCTCCTTGTGCTATACTGTGCTAAAGCATTGATCATCAACTATCTTTAAAAAAACATTTTTTATAGGGACAAAAAACTATAGGTAGGGAGAGTGTCAGTGTGTTTTACTGTGCTAATCCTTGTTTGTAGGGACAGGGAAGGACAGTGAGGGAAATTCTCCTTGTGCTATAGTGTGCTAAAGCATTGATCATCAACCATCTTTAAAAAAACATTTTTTATAGGGACAGAAAACTATAGGTAGGGAGAGTGTCAGTGTGTTTTACTGTGCTAATCCTTGTTTGTAGGGACAGGGAAGGACAGTGAGGGAAATTCTCCTTGTGCTATAGTGTGCTAAAGCATTGATCATCAACCATCTTTAAAAAAACATTTTTTATAGGGACAGAAAACTATAGGTAGGGAGAGTGTCAGTGTGTTTTACTGTGCTAATCCTTGTTTGTAGGGACAGGGAAGGACAGTGAGGGAAATTCTCCTTGTGCTATACTGTGCTAAAGCATTGATCATCAACCATCTTTAAAAAAACATTTTTTATAGGGACAGAAAACTATAGGTAGGGAGAGTGTCAGTGTGTTTTACTGTGCTAATCCTTGTTTGTAGGGACAGGGAAGGACAGTGAGGGAAATTCTCCTTGTGCTATAGTGTGCTAAAGCATTGATCATCAACCATCTTTAAAAAAAAATTTTTTATAGGGACAGAAAACTATAGGTAGGGAGAGTGTCAGTGTGTTTTACTGTGCTAATCCTTGTTTGTAGGGACAGGGAAGGACAGTGAGGGAAATTCTCCTTGTGCTATAGTGTGCTAAAGCATTGATCATCAACCATCTTTAAAAAAAATTTTTTTTATAGGGACAGAAAACTATAGGTAGGGAGAGTGTCAGTGTGTTTTACTGTGCTAATCCTTGTTTGTAGGGACAGGGAAGGACAGTGAGGGAAATTCTCCTTGTGCTATAGTGTGCTAAAGCATTGATCATCAACCATCTTTAAAAAAACATTTTTTATAGGGACAGAAAACTATAGGTAGGGAGAGTGTCAGTGTGTTTTACTGTGCTAATCCTTGTTTGTAGGGACAGGGAAGGACAGTGAGGGAAATTCTCCTTGTGCTATAGTGTGCTAAAGCATTGATCATCAACCATCTTTAAAAAAACATTTTTTATAGGGACAGAAAACTATAGGTAGGGAGAGTGTCAGTGTGTTTTACTGTGCTAATCCTTGTTTGTAGGGACAGGGAAGGACAGTGAGGGAAATTCTCCTTGTGCTATACTGTGCTAAAGCATTGATCATCAACCATCTTTAAAAAAACATTTTTTATAGGGACAGAAAACTATAGGTAGGGAGAGTGTCAGTGTGTTTTACTGTGCTAATCCTTGTTTGTAGGGACAGGGAAGGACAGTGAGGGAAATTCTCCTTGTGCTATACTGTGCTAAAGCATTCCTCATCAACCATCTTTGAAATCCTTGTTTTTTGGACAGTCAGGGAAATTGTCGTTGTGCTATTCTCAAGCGAAAGCAATCATCCTCAACCATATTTAGAAATCCTTAAGTAAAGGGACAGAGAAGGACACCTGAAGGTAGCCCTTATTGCTTTTTTCCCATCTCCCTGCAGGCCATCCATTATAATGTCTGGAAGGCAAACAAGGAGAGGCAGACAGTCAGGAGGCAATAAAAGAGGGCAAGCAGGCTCTGTGTCTGGGGGCAACAGTGCTGGTCGTGGACGCGGTGCATTGTCATCAGCACATGGCCATGGGACACGCTTGTCCTTCTTTTCGGCAGCTGGACATGTTGAGCCACATCATGCCGAAGACTTGGTAGAGTGGATGACCAAGCCCTCCTCCTCCTCATCATCCTCTCTCACCCAGGCTCAGGGTACTGGCAAAGCAGCTGCCAAAGCGTCCTCTTCCCTGGTATCAATGTCAGACTCATCATCAGTCACTCCTTCCCTAGACCCACCATGTCCTCCTCCTGAGGAGTCCCCCGAACTGTTTGAGCACAGTGTTGGGTACATGCTCCAGGAGGATGCCCAGCGTTTCGAAGGGTCTGATGATGAAACCCAGCTACAGGAAGGCAGTAGCGTGAGAGCAGACAGAGGGGATGCTCAAGAAGGACACCAATCTGGCAGTCATGTTCCAGCAGCTGCAGCATACTGCCAGATTGGCTCCAGTGATGAGGAGGGAGGGGATGATGAGGTCACTGACTCCACGTGGGTGCCTAATAGGAGAGAGGAGGAGGAGGAGGATGAGGAGGAGGCACATCTCCAACGAGGCAGGATGCCCTTTGGTGGCCAGCGTAAGGGCAGTACACCGAAGGAATCACACCGCAGAGCTCCGCCTGTGCAGGGCGCTGCCTCTGCCCGTCATTCAAAAAGTTCTTTGGTGTGGGCCTTTTTTGAGGCTAGTGCATCAGATCGCACAGCTGCTGTTTGCAACATATGTCTCAAGCGTATATCGCGTGGCCAAAACATCAGCCGCTTGGGTACCACATGCCTGACCAGACATATGTTGACCTGCCATGCAGCTCGTTGGCAAGCCTACCTCAAAGACCCACACCAAAGAACAAAGCGGACCTCTCCTTGCACCGCATCAGCTGGGATCTCCAACCCCACTATAACTTCAGTCCTCTCTGAAACATGCACTGAGAGGAATGAAGGTGTAGAATTAGGTGTGTCACAGCCAAGTACTTGCGGCCACTCTGCTAGCAGTACACCGACGTCCGATTCTAGCAGGCAAATTTCCCTGCCCCAGCTGCTGGACCGTCGAAAGAAGTTCACTCCCAGCCATCCACATGCCCAGCGGTTGAATGCTAGCTTGGCTAAATTGCTAGCGCTTCAACTGCTGCCTTTTCAGTTGGTAGACTCGGCCCCCTTCCGTGAGTTTGTGCAATGTGCGGTTCCTCAGTGGCAGGTTCCCAAACGCCACTTTTTCTCACGGAAGGCGATTCCGGCTCTCTACAGGCATGTGGAAGGCAATGTCTTGGCCTCGCTGGACAGGGCGGTCAGCGGTAAGGTGCATATTACCGCTGACTCATGGTCCAGCAGGCATGGACAGGGACGTTACCTTTCTTTCACGGCCCATTGGGTCACTCTTTTGGCAGCTGGGAAGGATGCAGGACAAGGTGCAGTAGTGTTGGAGGTTGTTCCACCGCCACGCCTCCAAAATGCTACTACTGGTTGTGACACACCTCTCTCCTCCACCCCCTCCTCTTCTTCTTCCTCCATGGCCTCTTCCTGTGCTTTGTCCTCTGAACCAGCGGTGCTCCGTAGCCGTTCAAGGGGCTACGCAAGTACGCAGGCAAAAAGATGCCATGCCGTGCTTGCGCTGGTGTGTTTGGGGGACAGAAGCCACACTGGGGCAGAGGTCCTGTCTGCTCTGCAGGGCCAGGCTGAGAGGTGGTTGACGCCACGCCAGCTTAAGCCAGGAATGGTGGTTTGCGACAATGGCACCAACCTCCTCTCCGCCCTCCGACAGGGACAACTGACCCATGTGCCCTGTGTGGCTCACGTCCTTAACCTGGTGGTGCAGCGGTTCTTGGGCAGGTACCCGGGCTTACAGGATGTCCTGAGGCAGGCCAGGAAAGTCTGTGTGCATTTCCGCAGATCTTATAATGCCAGTGCTCGCCTGGCTGAGCTGCAAAAGGAGTTGAACCTGCCCAAGAACCGCCTTATATGTGACATGCCCACCAGGTGGAACTCAACGTTGGCCATGCTGCAGCGGCTGCACACGCAGCAGAGGGCCATCAATGAGTACCTGTGCGACTACGGCACCAGGACAGGGTCAGGGGAGCTTGGTTTTTTTTCTCCACGCCAGTGGGGCATGATCAGGGATGCATGCACTGTCCTGGCACCATTTGAGGAGGCCACGAGGATGGTGAGCAGTGACAGTGCATGCATCAGTGACACTGTACCTCTTGTCCACCTGTTGGAGCACACGCTGCGTGGAATAATGGACAGGGCACTTGAGGCAGAACAGAGGCAGGAAGAGGAGGACTTCCTTGCCTCTCAAGGCCCCCTTTACCCAGACAGTGTTCCTTCTGTCCCACCCATCGCACAGGAAGAGGAGGAGGAGGAGGAGGAGGAGGATTGTGTCAGCATGGAGGTGGAGCCTGGCACTCAGCATCATCAGCAGCAGTCTTTTAGGGATGATTTACAGTCCCAAGAAACCAGTGGACTTGTACGTGGCTGGGAGGAGGTGGCTGCGGATCATGTCGTCCTTAGTGACCCAGAGGACTCCGGACCGAATGCCTCAGCTAACCTACGCTGCATGGCCTCCCTGATCCTGCAAAGTCTGCGGAAGGATCCTCGTATTCTTCAGATCAAGGAGAGGGACCATTACTGGCTGGCCACTCTCCTTGATCCGCGGTACAAGGGTAAGGTTGCGGACCTTATGTTACCGTCGCAGAGGGAGCAGAGGATGAGACAACTCCGGGAGGCCTTGCAGAAAGGTCTGTGCAACGCGTTCCCAGAGACTGGGAGGTTACAAACTCCTGGTCCTGGACAACGAGTTGCTGAGGCTTCGGTCAGTCAAAGAAGGAGCGGTGGGGAAGGTGGCCGTCTGACCGATGCGTTCAGACAATTTTTTAGTCCGCAGCCCCAAAGTATGATCGGTTCCAGCAACCATCGCCAGCGTCTGATAAACATGGTGCAGGAATATCTAGGGGCAAGGTCAGACTTGGACACCTTCCCCACCGAAAATCCTCTGACTTACTGGGTCTTGAGGATGGATCACTGGCCAGAGCTTGCACAGTATGCAATTGAGCTACTGGCCTGTCCTGCATCCAGCGTTCTTTCGGAACGCACATTCAGTGCTGCTGGAGGATTTGTCACGGATCACAGGGTGCGCCTGTCCACCGACTCGGTTGATCGACTGACTTTCATCAAGATGAACCAGTCTTGGATCACCACCAGCTACCACACACCTGATGCTGATATAACAGACTAATTGATTTTAACATGTCACATCCCTTCAAGACTGATGCTGATGCTGAGTGCCTGTGCTGTTATGTTGACTGGCTATCCTCCTCCTCCGAGTCCTCAATGATACGATTGATGATGATAGCTTGGAAGATCATTTTTGTTTATGGGTGCCGCCACCAGTGGCTAAGGCCCAATTTTTCAGCCCCTGTTTAACAGGGGCGTGTAATTAAAATATTTGAAGCAATACTTTGCAACAGGGCTCATTGCTGTGCTCCAAGTACAGTATCTGTAAGGGGTTGGAGTGTTGTGCCACCAGTGCCTAAGGCCCAATTTTTCAGCCCCTGTTTAACAGGGGCATGTCATTACAATTTTTGAAGCAATACTTTGCAACAGGGCTCATTGCTGTGCTCCAAGTACAGTATCTGTGAGGGGTTGCAGTGTTGTGCCACCAGTGCCTAAGGCCCAATTTTTCAGCCCCTGTTCAACAGGGGCATGTAATTACAATTCTTGATCTAATAATTCACAGCAGGGCCCATTGCTGCACCCACCAAGAGTAACTCTGAGGGCTTACAGTGTTGTGGCAACGCCACCACCACCACCACCACGAAAGGCCCAATTTTTCAGCCCCTGTTCAAAAGGGGCATGTAATTACAATTCTTGATCTAATAATTCACAGCATGGCCCATTCCTGCACCCACCAAGAGTAACTCTGAGGGCTTACAGTGTTGTGGCAACACCACCACCACCACGAAAGGCCCAATTTTTCAGCCCCTGTTCAACAGGGGCATGCAATTACAATTCTTGATCTAATAATTCACAGCAGGGCCCATTGCTGCACCCACCAAGAGTAACTGTCAGGGCTTACAGTGTTGTGGCACCAGCACCACCATCAAAGGCCCAATTTTTACTACCACTGTTCAACAATTATATGTAATTACAATTCCTGATATAATAGTTGACAGCAGGGCGTTCCAGCACCAACCAAGAGTAACTGTGAGTGCTTACAGTGTTGTGCCAACACCAACAACTAAGGGGCCTATTTCTGCAGAGTATATACGGCAGGTCCCTACTTTCAAACATCCAACTTACAAACGACTCCTACTTGCAAACGCAAGAAGACAACAGGAAGTGAGAGGAAATCTACCCCTAGGAAGGAAAATTCTCTCCTGTAAGAATTAATATGGGAGAAAGGTGTCTCCTCTGTACTGATGCTTTATCACCAATCCTTGTTTCAAGAAAAACACCACATTTCAAAAACAGTTGTCATTGGGACGGAAAGTGAGGTGAAATGTTCTGAACAGGGGCACAGACAGCAAAACAAATGTTACAGGGGTGATAACCCTTACCTATGTTTTCCAAAAAGTTTAAAAATAGATTTTTGGGCTGGAGCTACACTTAAACAATGTACCTGTTCAAAATTACAAACACATTCTACATAAGAACAAACCTACAGTCCCTGTCTTGTATGCACCGCCTGTATACGGCTGTTCAGAGTATATAGGGCCTTTTTTATTTTGTGTGCGGTGTTCCCCTTAATATCCATACAAGACCCAAAGGGGCTGGTAATGGGCTGGGGTAGGGGGGGGGGGGGGGTCATGGGGTAGCTATGCCATTTTTCTTAAAGATTTTCATCCATATTACCGGGACCAGACATTACATTAAAGCCGCAAGCAGTTTTAAATGTTTTTTTTTTCCTTTAGAAGTGTCATTTTGTGCAGGGACAGTTCTAAACACGGGAAACACGTGGCACTTCACAGGCATACTTTAGACACCCCCCAGGTACGATATTTAAAGGAATATTTGACTTTTTTTTTTTCACTTTATGCATCATTAAAATGACTGCTCCCGAAAAACGACCGTTTTTAAAACTTCTTTTTGCATTGATACATGTCCCCTGGTGCAGAACCCGGGTTCCCAAACCCTTTTTAGGACAATAACATGCATAATAGTCGTTATAATTAGCACTTTAGAATTCGAATGTTCGCATCCATTGTATTTAATAGGGTTCTAATGTTCGTACGAACGTTCGGTCCGTTCGCGGGTTCTGGTGCGAACCGAACCCGGGGGTGTTCGGCTCATCACTAATAAAGACCTGATAGTGGTTTTAAACATTCCATACTCCATGTGAAACAAACAAAAAACATTTGCCTTTAGATACTCTTCAATGTCATTAGAATAATACATTTGCAGCCAGGTTCAGAGGGCCTTTAGGGACTTGAGTTCTTTAGCGTCTGAGACATTTTACTCAGTACATCACTCACATAGACAGTAATATTCGTACTGTTTCTGTTCGAACAACAAATGATATTGCAATATTTAATTCTCTTACTCATTTTGACACAGATTTGCCGGCAAAAATCAGAAGCTATATTTAGAGCACATTTTTCACATTTTTGGCCTGTCTATGTAAACTTTTCCAACAGTCTATGTGCCAGAAGGTTTTGGCAAGTAGCAATTATCTCATGCTCCACCATTTCTAAAACAAATATACAATCCGCTAACATGGGGTCATGTGAAACTGGGTTGTGACTGCTGGAGATGACCGTTACCGAGTGCCTCTTCTATGAGGACACTCAATGTTTAAATAAACAACATTTCAAACATATACAACATACTTCTTTATACAGAGTACAAACATTTTAGATGTTCTGTTGAAAAACGAAACCTATTATTCATGATTTTCTAGTGTTGCTAGGAATAACACAGGAAATTATACAATTATAGCAAAACACCTCCCATGATCACAACGATTGACCTTATTTCAAAAAGTGAGCATAAAGTATCTTCTCGATCTTTTAGCACTCACAGAGCAGGACAAACTGGCCATCTGGCAACAATGATAGATACCAGAAACACAGCCACACTTAACATGAGTGAGTGATTTACTCCCCCTCTCTCATGTATCTCATGTATCAGAGTTGGTGCCTTATGATTGGCTCGGTCATATTTTAAATGAATGTGTTGAAACTTTCCTTTGCAAAGAAAAAACAATCAGGTACAAGGAAAATGATAAAAACTGGATTTTTGCTTGCACTTGATTTGACAATAAAGTCAGTGCACCTTCAGTTCATTCACTAAGCTAAGTGAACATTTCCTGGCAATGTAAAAATTTACTTTGCAGTGCTCCTCAAATAGTTTAATACCCTCTTTAGAAAACATTATATATATATATGTAGCGGCCTCACCCCGTCCTCTTTAGCTAGGGGTATGTCACGCGACAGAGTGAGGTGCGCTACGGCCCATGTCCTCCCCATAACTGTGGGTGAGGTGAAGGCCAATACCTGATGTTTCCTCGGGCCGGTGTGTCTTGGGCATGTACCGAGTCTGTTGTGCAGAAACCACCAAACCACCCTTTGCTCCCATTAACAGAGTCCATACACCGATCACAGTCCAACTGTTGGTTTATTTCGTATCTCCACATACAGGCAATGCGATGGCATGATACGGTGGGATGAGCAGGTCGAGGCACTATACTGATCTGGGTCCCTACACCCCCTGTGCTATGACCAAGGGTTGTAGGAGTCTTGACATGAATACCTCCGTTGCGTTGCAGCCCCTATCAGGGGAAGATGTCCTCCAAGGGAGTTACCGAAGGCCCATCCGTCACCGGGTTGACACTACACCGGGTCTTCGAACGGGTGACCTCCCCAGCCTCCTCACCTCAGATGCGGGTCCCCTCGCAAGGGGCCCCCTGGAACCACTTCACCCTTGCGGGACCCGGTCGAAGTCACCGGGCCCCAGGCCTCCTCAATAGTACCTCACCCCAGGCTGAAGGTGCCTGGGATGGAACCCCAACTTCATTCCGGCCAGGCCTAGGGCGCCTAGGCCGGGAACCTTGAATCGCCCGCACCCAGGCTGAAGGTGCCTGGGTGCGTGAAGAGATGATCCCCGAAGACCTCGTGGTGAGGGCGTCTCCCCCTTTTATCTCCTCCCGTCGATACCACGGCGGGTTCCCCGCCCCAGCCGTACCATCTCCAGGAAGGGACAAAGAAGGGTAGCACTGTGGTGGCGATTCTACCTCGAGCCTGTAGGTACTCCGCCACCCACAGGCAAAGGAGAATATTACATCCCCCAATCCTCCACGAATAACAAAAAGGGGTCTTAACCCTGACATAATTACACACCTGGGTCACACTACCCCCAGGTGTATCCCACTAAATCTGAAGACCCCGCTACACACATATATATATATATATATATATATATACTGTATATGGGCTGTGCTGAAAGTAATGCTGAACTCGGCAGAGCTCTTTTATTTACTTACATAAGTTGTTCAAATTCCACAACTACTATAGGATATTGTTTTTCCTTGCCGATGATGTATTAAAGTATCCAATTTTATAATGTGATCAATATGGGTTTATATGTATTTGTCTAATTTGATTTAAAAATGAATAAAAAGGAGATTGAAGACAAATTCCACAAGTTGGTAGAATAACTCTTCCTCATAGTAACTCTTCTTTTTCTCTTTTTATTGCAGGTTAATAATGATGGAGTCCAAGCAGAAGCAACATGCCGTCTTTGAGTTCTTGATGAAGGAGTGCGCAGACTGTCTGACATCCACAGAAGACTACAGAATGTGTACGGAGATGATGCAATTTATAAGAGCAATGAGGAAGTTTAAATGGTGTAATGTCTGTAAACATTCTGTTGCCTTCTGTGGATGTTGGACAGCCTGCACCCTACCTTCATCAAATAATATGAGCTGCAGCACGGTGGCCAAGACCATACAGCGGCTTAACAAGACAGGTTCCACTCAGAACAGGCCTCGCCATGGTCGACCAAAGAAGTTGAGTGCACGTGCTCAGCGTCATATCCAGAGGTTGTCTTTGGGAAATAGATGTATGAGTGCTGCCAGCATTGCTGCAGACGTTGAAGGGGTGGAGGGTCAGCCTGTCAGTGCTCAGACCATACGCCGCACACTGCATCAAATTGGTTTGCATGACTGTTGTCCCAGAAGGAAGCCTCTTCTAAAAATGATGCACAAGAAAGCCTGCAAACAGTTTGCTGAAGACAAGCACCAGGGGGAGAATATGGAAGAAACCCCCCCGGGATAAAGGAGCCACAGGCAGACCACGCCGCATATAAAAAATGGATTTATTAGTAGAAATATGAAAAATACACAAATGACTGATACTCAAAAAACCCTTCACCAACACCCAAAATAGTTTAAAATTATTGAGAAAACTTTGTCAAATTAAAATCATACAGCTGTCAGCTACGTCAGGATGCATGCATGCAGTAATACTCAAACAGAATAATCAGCTGGACTAGAAGTCCAGCCGATTGCACTGTATATAATTAGATCGGCCTAATATACTAGACCAGTTCCCAAAAGGGCATTCAGAGTGTGACTCAAGGACTGTAGAAATTTGTGGCAAAAGGCAAAATGTAAACAGCAAAATTAGAAGGATTCTCCAGTATAGAGGCTGTAGACTGCAACCAAGTCATAAAGTGGGTCAAGACACATATGAAACTGTGATGGAAGAAGTTGATGCAGGATGGCAATATAGCAGCATGCAAAGCAAGTCCAGGTTTGGCACAGATAACAAACTGTTGAATTGGCAGTGGTCACAAAGCAGGATCAGCATAAAGATAAAGTACCAGTCTGATATATTAACTTGGACAGGAGGTCCGCTCACCAGGCCTGGGTAGTATTAAGGAACGTCCTAGGTTCCGGGGTTGCTCCTCTCCATCCTAAACGTAGGGAACCAATTGTAGCAGAGAGGGCACCTTGGGGTACAGTCATCACCGTTCCGGGGGTTGGAGCTTTTGCTGTCCCTATGTAGGGAACACCCTATATAGACCTTCCAGGCTGGTGATGTCTCGAGTGATGACTCACGTTGGTGCTGGTCTTTCCCACTAGTGCTGCCGTACAAAC
This sequence comes from Rana muscosa, assembly GCA_029206835.1. NCBI lineage: Eukaryota > Metazoa > Chordata > Amphibia > Anura > Ranidae > Rana > Rana muscosa. The sequence goes on from JARGYO010005626.1 coordinate 90,553,543, forward strand.
AGGAGTATCATGAGCCCTAAGGTAATGGATTACTGTAACCATGTCCTGTGGTCTGATGAGACCAAGATAAACTTATTTGGTTCAGATGGTGTCAAGCGTGTGTGGCAGCAACCAGGTGAGGAGTACAAAGACAAGTGTGTCTTGCCTACAGTCAAGCATGGTGGTGGGAGTGTCATGGTCTGAGGCTGCATGATTTCTGCCAGCACTGGGGAGCTTACAGTTCATTGAGGGAACCATGAATGCCAACATGTACTGTGACATACTGAAGCAGAGCATGATCCCCTCCCTTCGGAGACTAGGCGGCAGGGCAGTATTCCAACATGATAACGACCCCAAACACACCTCCAAGATGACCACTGTCCTGCTAAAGAAGCTGAGGGTAAAGGTGATGGACTGGCCAAGCATGTCTCCAGACCTAAAGCCTATTGAGCATCTGTGGGGCATCCTCAAATGGAAGGTGGAGGAGCGCAAGGTCTTTAACATCCACCAGCTCCGTGATGTCATCATCAAGGAATGGAGGAGGACTCCAGTGGCAACCTGTGAAGCTCTGTATACTCCATGCCCAAGAGGGTTAAGGCAGTGCTGGAAAATAATAGTGGCTACACAAAATATTGACAATTTGGGCCCAATTTGGACATTTTCACTTTAGGGTGTACTCACTTTTGTTGCCAGCTGTTTAGACATTAATGGCTGTGTGTTGAGTTATTTTGAGGGGACAGCAAATTTACACTTTATACAAGCTGTACACTCACTACTATACATTGTAGCAAAGTGTCATTTCTTCAGTGTTGTCACATGAAAAGATATAATAAAATATTTACAAACATGTGAGGGGTGTACTCACTTTTGTGAAATACTGAGTGTGTATATATATATATATATATATATATATATATATATATATATAAATATATATATATATATATATATATATAACATAAGTGATAACTGTATTAAATACATTCTTCTCAGTTCTTATAAAGAAAAGGGAGGTATAATAAACAGGACTGTATTGATGGTAATACAGCATGGAATGTACCCTTGTGGACAATGAAAACCACTGTTCAAAAAAGACTTGAAAAACTTGATGTGAAGAAATCACCAGGGCCTGATAGCTTGCCCCCAAAAAATCCCAAACAACTTTGCCATGGTATAGATGGACTGATATTCCTAATCTTTAAGAACAACTTAGTGACTGAAATGGTACCAGCTCGCAATAAGCAAATGTAGTACCCGCATTGAAAAAAGGGCTTACATTCTGGAAAGAAATCTTTTCAATGGCCTCTAAAATGTACCGACAACAGATACAACTAGACCCGTTTACGGCACTACTTAATCTAAAACCGGAATGCTTAACATTTTTTCAATTTAATCTTTTTATTCCACTTCTAACTGCAGCAAAACAAACGATAGCCAAAGCATGGAAATCCCCAAAGTTAGGGTTGGCAGAAACAATTCATAGAATGAACACCACAATGTCACATGCCAAAATGATAGCCACTGACGGGGACCAAATCGCAAAATTCTAAAAACTTTTGCTCCCTTGGATAAAACACTATTTACCTTCGGATTTTAATGATGAGGTCCTTCTGCCATGGTAGCTGATTAATCGCTTCAATGCAAACCCCATATACCTAAGAAATGGTAATCATTACGCATCGTACTGGTTCTTGGATCGCCCTTGTGGACTTTCTCTCTCTCTCACTACTCTTTTCTTTACTCTCCCTATTTATTATAGATATATTGTTCTTCACTACAATAAGTTTAAGTTGTTAGGTCACAACTCATGTAGTTAATATGACGGTAGTTTAATTATACTTTAAGGCACGGTAGTCATGTATAAATTGCTACTCACTGGCTATCTAGTTAGTGAAGATCTAATTAATTCTCTTTAAAGTGGTTGTAAACCCACTTTGACAACATGCACCTACAGGTAAGCCTAGATTAAGGCTTACCTGTAGGTGCATGAAATATCTCCTTAACCTACAAGGTTAAGGAGAAATTTTCTGTAAAACACAGCACCGATGACGTCATACGCACTAGCATGGGATCTTGCCGACCCGAGCGCGCATGCGTGTGACGTCATTGCCGCTCCAGCCAATCACAGCTCCGGAGCGGTGATACACTGACGGGACATCAAGGCAAGATGGCGGCGGAGGTAACCGAGGACTGCTGCGGGGGCTTCGATCTCAGGTAAGTCATTTATAATGAGCTAGTATGCTATGCAGCCAATATTAGTCATTCAAAATGAGCTAGTATGCTATGCCGCCAATATTACTCTACCCTATATAATCTGCCTCCTCAAACCCCTTCACCCCGGTCCTACTCGGATGACTCGGAGCAAGACATGTCGTCTTATGTTCAGGAAACTGCCCTTCCTTCCATTCCGACTTCAGACGTGGGGAACTGGAATCCCCTCTCTCTGAAGCCAACTTCCTACTGGCCATCAAGAAGCTCAAGAACGGTAAGAGCCCGGGACCTGATGGGTTCTCCTCACGCTTTTACAAAATATTCGCACTCCAACTGGCCCCTTTCCTCACGAACGCATTTAACGCCATAAATGAGAACCTCTCCCCCTCCCCTTCCTTACTCCAAGCTCAGATAGTAGTTATTCCCAAACCCGGTAAAGATCCCTCCCTATGCTCCAATTATAGACCGATCTCCCTATTGAATATTGATCTAAAATTGTTTTCCAAGATCCTGTCGAATCGTCTTTCTCCCTTATTACCTGACATTATACACAGAGACCAGGTGGGTTTCGTCCCAAGTCATGAGGCTCGGGACAACACCACTAAAACTATACACCTTATAGCCTATGCTCACCGTAATCACGGCACATTTGCTATCGTAAGTGTATTTGATTGGACGCCATTCACCAAAATGGAGGCAGAGGGTTTGGAATATAGGGACATGATACGTGAGAGCATTTTCGGACCTAGACCTATCTGGGTGAGGGTGGAGTGGAGAAACGGCCAGCTGACCCTGTCAAAGGCTTTCTCTGCGTCACAGGAGAGAAGGTAGGCCGGTATATGATTACGGTGAGCATAGGCTATAAGGTGTATAGTTTTGCAAGGATGCCCCCTCTCCCCCGATCCTTTTCGCCCTCGTAATTGAACACCTGGCCCAAGCCATAAGAGCGAACCTGAGCATATGCGGTATCCAGACCCCCTCCTCCCACTGTAAACTCTCCCTATACGCTGATGACGTTTTACTAACTCATATCAGTACTCACAGAGATTAATCGGTTCGGCCGGTTCAGCAATTATAAACAGAACATTTCCAAAAAGGAAGCACTAAACCTTTCTCTTCCACAACACACCCTTACCTCCCTTAAAACCAACTTTTCCTTTCAGTGGCAGGCAAAGTCCATTTCGTACTTAGAAACAGCCATCCCAGCACACACAGTGGATATATATGCCCTAAACTTTAGTCCACTCCTCACGAAACTCAGACGCCTAACCGAAGACCGAATGGATAGACCACTGGATAGACCACTGTCATGGTTTGGTCGCATGAACACCCTAAAAATGGATATACTCCCCAAACTATTATATTTATTCCAAGCCCTCCCGATAACTCTTCCCTCCTCATTTTTCCGTACCCTTCGCTCTATGGCCATACGATTTGTGTGGAGGGGGAGCCATCCCAGGCTGAAACATAATCTCTTATGCTCTGCCGTCGCTAAGGGCGGAATGAGTCTTCCGGACTCTGAGCTTTGTCATTCCTCAGCAGTGGTCTCCCGGATCCTGGAGTGGTTCCCCCGCTCCCTAGTCAAAGCTGCCACCCTAGTGGAACAAGATCTATCCCCGATAGACCTTCGTGCCCTCCTATGGGGATTTGAACAGACTCATAGATCTCTCTCCACGTTGTCCCCCCTTACTAGAGATGCTCTGGTAATTTGAACCGAACCCACTTACCTCCCTATTTGACAATCCAGCCCACCCGGAGAGCAGGTCAATCCACACCCTAGATGACTATGACAGAGCTACCTGGCCCACGGCACGACAATTTGTTAACACCGCTCTTGGTACCTTTGAGACGAACCACGACTCTACATCCCCCCGAGTTACTTGGCTTACTCGCATGCACCTGACATCCTACTGCAAAAAACTCCACGACTCCAAACAGATCCACAGAACTCTGACCAGTTTTGAACAATTATGCACACTTCCAGAAACCCCCCGCCATACCCTTTCCCTGATCTACAAACTGATCCTAGACCACACCCACGGTTCCTTACCTAAATTTACTACAGTTTGGTCAGAGGAACTTGGGAGAGACATCACTGAGGCGGAATGGGGTAAAGCCTTTCTCTTTACCCAAAAATCATCTATCTCGAGCTACACCCAAGAAAAAAACTACAAGGTGATATCCAGGTGGTATCGAGTGCCGACCACCCTCAGGATCATGTTTCCTTCAGCGGCGGACACCTGCTGGAGATGTAATTTAGCAAAGGGTACGTACAGCCATGTCTGGTGGAAATGTGATGTAATCCGCCCATTCTGGTCACAAATTTTCAAAATTTATTCTGAAATTTATAATAAACCTCTCAAACCCTTCCCTTCTGTTGCCCTCCTCTCCATTTTACTGGGCACTATCAAATTCCAAAAACACAATCTCCTTAAATTCTTCCTCAGTGCAGAAACTCATCTCTAGACACTGGAAAACCACATCCCCTCCATCTATTGTGGAATGGGTGAGCGAGATAAATACTAGTATGCTAATGGAGGAGATGCATGCTGAGTCTCTTGACAGACATGCAAAATTCTCCTTCATCTGGAGTATATGGAGGCATTACTCTACTTCGGATAAACAAAGGAACAGGCTTCTGCCAACGAATGTCCCCTGAGAGTCTAACTAACCCTGCACTTCATGCTCCTCTTCATAGCTTAATACATCCCCACTGGACCGCAGCTCGCTATCTCACCACCGCTCACTCCCCCCTACCCTCCCCTTTACAGCATACCCCCCGCCAACTAGCTGGATCCCCCTTTCTACCTTTGTCTTTATCTTTCCTTACTTCTTTCTGTGGCCGGCCCTACATGGCCACACCAAGTTTTTCTGTGTATTCGGTTCTCTTCATGAATATATTCTTATTACTTGTGAGTAGGGATGAGCTTCGAGTTCGAGTCGAACTCATGTTCGACTCGAACATTGCCTGTTCGCCCGTTCGCCGAACAGCGAACAAATCGGGGTGTTCGCGGCAAATTCGAAAAATCTATGGGAGAAATCTAAAATGCTAATTATAAAGGCTTATATGCAAGTTATTGTCCTAAAAAGTGTTTGGGGACCCGGGTCCTGCCCCAGGGGACATGTATCAATGCAAAAAGAAGTTTTAAAAACGGCCGTTTTTTCGGGAGCAGTGATTTTAAAAATGCTTAAAATGAAAAAATAAAAGTGAAATATTCCTTTAAATTTCGTACCTGGGGGGTGTGTATGATATGCATGTAAAGTGGCGCATGTTTCCCGTGCTTAGAACTGTCCCTGCAAAAAGTGTCATTTTTGAAAGAAAAAAATGCATTTAAAACTGACTCGCGGCTATTAATGAATTGTCGGCTCCCGGCAATACATACAAAAGTCATTGATAAAAAAATAAAAAAAAAAGCGTGGGGGTTCCCCAGAATTCAATTACCAGGCCCTTCAGGTCTGGAATGGATATTAAGGGGAACCCCGCCGCAAATAAAAAAAAAATTGACGTGGGGTTCCCCCAAATATCCATTCCAGGCCCTTCAGATCTGGCATGGATTTTAAGGGGAACTCCACCCCAAATTAAAAAAAATGGCGTGGAGTCCCCCTAAAAATCCATACCAGACCCCTTATCCGAGCATGCAACCTGGCCGGCCGCAGGGGAAAAGGGGGGGACGAGAGAGCGGCCCCCCCTCCCTCCTGAACCGTACCAAGCCACATGCCCTCAACATGGGGAGGATGTCCCCATGTTGATGGGGACAAGGGCCTCATCCCCACAACCCTTGCCCGGTGGTTGTGGGGGTCTGCGGGCGGGGGGCTTATCGGAATCTGGAAGACCCCTTTAACAAAGAGGACCCCCAGATCCCGGCCCCCCCCCTATGTGAATTGGTAAGGGGTACATTGTACCCCTACCATTTCACGAAGAAAGCGTAAAAAAATGTTTAAAAAAACACACAAACACCTTGAAAAAGTCCTTTATTTAAAAAAAAAAAAAAAAAAACATTCCAGCGGTGAAATCCAGTGTCCCGCGGCGATCCCGATGTCCAGCGCTGTCCGTCATTGGTTGTGCCTGAGCGGACCTGATGGGGAACTCCCTCTCAGTATTTTAAATGTATAGACCCGCCCCTTCTAAAGTTCCCCATCAGGTCCGCTCAGCGGACCAGATGCGGAACATGAGAAGGGGCGGGTCTATACATGTATTACCAAAGTGAGAGCAGTTCCCCATCAGGTCCGCCTCCTCGGTATGTCGGACCCGCCTACGTCATTGGCTTGAGCGGGGAACTTCCTTCACTATGTAAATTTAAATTTACATAGTGAAGGAAGTTCCCCGCTCAAGCCAATGACGTAGGCGGGTCTGACATACCGAGGGGGCGGACCTGATGGGGAACTGCTCTCACTTTGGTAATACATGTATAGACCCGCCCCTTCTCATGTTCCGCATCTCGTCCGCTGAGCGGACCTGATGGGGAACTTTAGAAGGGGCGGGTCTATACATTTAAAATACTGAGAGGGAGTTCCCCATCAGGTCCGCTCAGGCACAACCAATGAAGGACAGCGCTGGACATCGGGATCGCCGCGGGACACTGGATTTCACCGCTGGAATGTTTATTTATTTTTTTAAATAAAGGACTTTTTCAAGGTGTTTGTGTGTTTTTTTAAACATTTTTTTACGCTTTCTTCGTGAAATGGTAGGGGTACAATGTACCCGTTACCAATTCACATAGGGGGGGGGGCGGGATCTGGGGGTCCCCTTTGTTAAAGGGGTCTTCCAGATTCCGATAAGCCCCCCGCCCGCAGACCCCCACAACCACCGGGCAAGGGTTGTGGGGATGAGGCCCTTGTCCCCATCAACATGGGGACATCCTCCCCATGTTGAGGGCATGTGGCTTGGTACGGTTCAGGAGGGAGGGGGGGCCGCTCTCTCGTCCCCCCCTTTTCCCCTGCGGCCGGCCAGGTTGCGTGCTCGGATAAGGGGTCTGGTATGGATTTTTAGGGGGACTCCACGCCATTTTTTTTTTAAACTTGGGGTGGAGTTCCCCTTAAAATCCATGCCAGATCTGAAGGGCCTGGTAATTGAATTCTGGGGAACCCCCACGCTTTTTTTTTTTTTTTTTCTCAATGACTTTTGTATGTATTGCCGGGAGCCGACAATTCATTAATAGCCGCGAGTCAGTTTTAAATGCATTTTTTTTCTTTCAAAAATGACATTTTTTGCAGGGACAGTTCTAAGCACGGGAAACATGCGCCACTTCACATGCATATCATACACACCCCCCAGGTACGAAATTTAAAGGAATATTTCACTTTTATTTTTTCATTTTAAGCATTATTAAAATCACTGCTCCCGAAAAAACGGCCGTTTTTAAAACTTCTTTTTGCATTGATACATGTCCCCTGGGGCAGGACCCAGGTCCCCAAACACTTTTTAGGACAATAACTTGCATATTAGCCTTTATAATTAACACTTTAGATTTCGAACGTTCGAGTCCATTGTATTTAATAGGGTTCTAAAGTTTACACGAACATTTTGTCTGTTCGCAGGTTCTGGTGCGAACCGAACAGGGGGGTGTTCGGCTCATCCCTGCTTGTGAGACTTTAAAATTTATAGTTATGGTGCCGTCAGTATTTATGACCACGACACTTCCCACCGACTTCTTTGGACCACGGACGCAGCAGGTTCCCACAGGGGCGTCCGGGTCAAACGAAGTAGATTTTAGATGCAGGATAGTACTATGTAAACATCACTGTGTCATACAGATGTTCTCACAAGATGACTGTTATTTGTACAACACCGTTTGCACGATATTACATGTGTCTATCTCATGTTTTACGGACCAGGTAGCCTATTGTCAGGCTCCTGGTTCTGGTCTTTTCTTTGTTTACTTGATTCCATGTCAAAGCAATAAAAACTAATTGAACATAAATATTAGACTTGTGCACAACGGAAAAATTCGTTCCGTTTCGGTTCGTTTCTTTCCGGTCCTGTTGATTCGTAATCATTCGTAATTTTGCTAGACGGGATTTTTCGTGTTCGGACTCATTCGTATTTTTGCAAGCGACATTTTTCGTTGAATTTTTTGTTGCTTTATAATTCGTACTTTCGGTAGAGTACGTTGTTTTTCGTTGATTCTGGACACAACTCCTACTTTCGTAACTTTTTTTGGGTTCGTTGATTCGTAATTTTCCGTGTCTCTCTCACAACGACGCTGCCTATTATGCCTAATGTGCTTCGAATGGATTTGTACTTTTCTAAATACATAGCGGTTATTTGTAACGATTCGAAATCTCGTATTTTACTTTCGTTTTTTACATGCGGCTATAGGCTCCGCCCCTGTACACCATTTTGAGAGGGTTCAGCACGGTGAGGGAGAAGCAGAGAGCAGAGCAGAGTGAGTGTTATTGTGCTTCGAATGGATTTGAAATCTCGTATTTTACTTTCGTTTTTTCATGCGGCTATAGCCTCCGCCCCCTGTACACCATTTTGAGAGGGAGTTCAGCATGGTGAGGGAGAAGCAGAGAGCAGAGTGAGTGTTATTGTGCTTCGAATGGATTTGAAATCTCGTATTTTACTTTCGTTTTTTCATGCGGCTATAGCCTCCGCCCCTGTACACCATTTTGAGAGGGAGTTCAGCATGGTGAGGGAGAAGCAGAGAGCAGAGTGAGTGTTATTGTGCTTCGAATGGATTCGTACATTCGTAACTTTTTTCATAACGAATTATGCCGAAGACCTTCGGGCATTCGCTATTTTGCGGTATAATTTATTTCGGATTCGGTTTTATTCGTAATTGCTCTGTTCGGAAATTCGAATGCTTCCGAATGTCCGAAAGTTGCTAAATTCGGACGAATTTTGATTCGTTACGAAACGAATTGCACAAGCCTAATAAATATAGGTGTTTGTTGACTCCAGAAAAATAAACAACTGGCAGCTAGATTTCATAAAAATTTGCAATTCTAAATTGGGACTTGTTATTCTGAGAGATCACCTATTCAGGAAATGCAACGTTCTCTGCATAATTAATAATCTCTCATTGGAAATATTTGCTGTAACTGACTAAAGGCTCAAAGGATCACAGCGCTTTGACACAAGGATGAGAGTCTTTATATTAAAGTGGTTTTAAATCCTTGCATATACCCTGTGAAGTGACTGGCATCAGGTGATGCACAAACATGAAACAAATCCTCCTACATTAGTTGTACCTGTTTATCTGCAACAATCTCTTCTCTACAGCCTTCCAAAACACACATTTTACACAGCATCTCTCAGTTCTGAAAAGTAGGGAGTAGGGATCTGAAGTCTGAAGAATTCAGTAAGGAGAGCTTTGAGCCTTGGAAGAGAAGGGGCCCATCCCCACCTCCTCACAGTATACAGGGAACATGCACGCCTGTGGCTGTCAATCACAAGCTGTGTACTGGAGCTCTCCTCTCCATCACCAATTATCTCTTGCAATTGGGAAAAGCAGTCACAAGTGATTCAGGCATATAACAAAGGCACAAGGCAGCAGAGAGAAATCATAATAAGTTATTTGGATAGAAACAAGTACACAGTATAGAAGAATGTGCTTTGTTCTTATTTGATGCCTGAGGTTTTCGACCACTTTAATCATTTGACTATAATTATTGAATTTCATTGGACTGAAGGCATTGACATGAAGGCATCCAGCATTCAAAGCAAATCCCTCAGTGGTTAGACCGGAAAGGAAGGTAACATGGCTGGCCAAACAAACCCCTGGTGTTCCTCAGAGGTGACCAATAAGGAAGAAAAATGGGGTCCACATAGTGTAAAACCGTAAAACACTTTTATTTTGAGAAAAGGTTACTAAACACATATTCCTTGTACACACGATCAGAATTTCCTATTGGATAAAATCTGATGGAATTTTCCGTAGGAATTCCGTTCAAGCTGTCTTGCATACACACTGTCAGACCAAATTCCGACCGTCCAAAACACGGTGACGTAAAACACTACGACGAGCCGAGAAAAATTAAGTTCAATGCTTCCGAGCATGCGTCGACTTGATTCTGAGCATGCGTATTTTTTTCTCCGTCGGTGTTCCACACAGACGATCGGAATTTCCATAGGAAAAAAATAAAACATGTTCTATTTCTAAACTCCTACGGAAAAAAGTCTGATGGGGCCCAAACACGGACGTAATATCTGATGAAAAAATTCCATCAGACTTTTTTTATAGGAAATTCTGATCGTGTGTACAAGGCATTACAGCAATCCAGTGAATAGTCAGCGGTTACAATGGTAGTTCCCAGGATAAAAACGACTTGTATACAAGTTCAATTGGTATGGTTAGTTCAGACATAGACTATTGGTCATGCCTGAGGAACACCAGGGGTTTGTTTGGCCAGCCATGTTACCTTCCTTTCCGGTATAACCACTGAGGGATTCAGTTTGAATGCTGGATCATTATTTAAACACCTGTCTAGACTCCTACAACGTGGAGTCTAGAGATCTGGTAAGCTCACATCCTGTTTATTAACACGGTGGAGGTGCACCAAGTGGATATTTATCTAAACAATCACATTTCTTTGGCTATTACTTCAATGGACTTTCTTTTCATCTGTCACTATGCACTTTAGTGTTCAAGCACTATATGGACTATTTTTTTTTAATTTACTTTGAATTTCATTTATTTAGCGCTGCAATTTTTATTACGTATGTCCCTGTACTACATAGTTGAAGGTAAATTTAAAGAAAATGTGTACAGAAAACTGTAGGAAAACTGTATAATGTATGGCCAACCTTAGTCTAATGGGAGTGGTTTCATAATTATCACTAATTACCAGCTGTTGCCGAATCAGGGCTCTAATGAGAAAAGTGGCAAGGTCTGCATCCCTTTAGAAGTTATTTCCTATTGGGTGTATCTTGCCAAAAATTACAAAGCCTGAAATCTGACTTGTATCTTAGTGCAGACTTCTGGGAAAATCAGTGAGTCAATCACACAAGCAGGAAATTATGTTTCTGGGGGGCGTTCTGTATACATTCTGTGTACAGAACACCTCCAGGTAGCCATATTGCATTATACTTTACAGAAAATTACAGAGCTGCAGATTAAATAGGAAAGATCATTTTAAATAACATTCAATTACAATATGACTTGTGTCGCAGTTGTATACACTATATTTTATTTGCTATTTTTTGTTCCCATGAAAGTGGAGTTACCCTTTAAAGGGTCGACCATGGACACTATAAAGGGGGGGTTGTGGTGGGAAGGGGGGCTAAGGACAGACTCTGTGAATATCCAGCACAAAACTTGGCTGCCACAAAAATGGTCCCAAAAAGGTTGGGGACCACTGCTGTAATGCATGTAGTGCGACTCTAGCCTTTTTTTTTTTTCAGCTGCACATCTGCTGTGACTGATGTGCATAATCTTCACACTGATTACTGTAGTAATGTCACTGGTTCCCAAAAAAGTGTCACAAATTGCAGTTAGGTGTCTGATCTGTCCGCCACAATGTCGCAGACCCTCTAAAAATCACTGATCAGCGCCATTACTAGTAAAAAAAAATAAAAAATGCCATAAATCTATCCCCTATTTTGTAGACGCGATAACTTTTGCGCAAACCAATCAATATACGCACGCGTATTGTGATTTTTTTTACCAAAAATACGTAGCAGAATACAGAATAATCAGCCTCAATTGATGAATACATTTTTTTTTTATGTTTTATAGCAGAAAGTAAAACTTTTTTTTTATTATTCAAAATTGTCGCTATTTTTTTTCGTTTATAGCGCAAAAAATAAAAACGGCAGAGGTGATCAAATACCACCAAAAGAAAGCTCTATTTGTGGGGAAAAAAAGAACATAAATTTTGTTAGGGTACAGTGTCGCATGACCGCGCAATTGTCAGTTAAGCCCCGTACACACGGTCGGAATTTCCAACGGGAAAACGTCCGTCGGAAATTCCGACCGGAAAATTGAGAACCTGCTCTCAATCTATTTCTGTCGGAATTCCCGACAGAAAAAGTCAGATGGAAGCTTTTGGTCGGGAATTCCGACCGTGCGTATGCCCCATCAGACTTTTTCTGTCGGGAATTCCGACCGTGTGTGCGAGGCTTTAAAGTGACGCAATGCCGTATAGCAAAAAAATGGCCTGGGCAGGAAGGGGGTAAATCCTTTTGGGGCTGAAGTGGTTAAACAGGACCTTATACTTTCTTTTAACTGTTCTGCATGTTTCTGCATTGTTCACAACATATGTTTACTATATTCCTTATAGCAATGTGCTATCAATATTTGATAATAATATTATTAATAATAATGTCCACTATAGTAATAATAATAATAACGGTTACATTTTTACAATTTTAAATGTCCTCCATATTTTTTTTTTCCCTATATTAATCTCTTTAATAAGCCATGTGTGACAACGCAGGCTCTGTCCCCATCGCTGCATGAAAGGACAGGGAGGTCTCCAGCTCCATTTGTGATGTCTCTGTCGTTAGTAACATTGACACCACAGTGCTGTGATCTAATGTCAGCCATGTGATAAATGGGGACATGAACAGAATGTCTCTATACATATTAAAGAGAAAAAAGTATTTTTGGCATAAAAGAGCCAAACGATCACATCTTTCTTGCTGAGCCCTTTGATTAATGTACTCTGTTACCAAACTTCACAGCTCACTTTCTTCTACAGCGTGTTTCCCTTATGCACCAAGGCCTAAAAATAACGCAATTATGGTACAATCATATAATTCTATGCTTGTAAATAATCATGCACTATTTTTAGTGATGTGTGTCTGCTGTATAAATATTTCATGAGTAAAGATTATTTTTGAACTGTTTCTCCTGCACAGAATGGATCATAATAGTTGTGCACCAGTTGTGTAATAAAACCATATACATGAAAGGGTAAGAGTAATTAGTATGTAATACTTTAGTGCCAAGCATACATTATGCTTTATTGTATTATTATATTGGGTGAGATGTGATCTCTATAGTTATACTGGGAAACTAGTAATGCCTGATCTCATTAAATTCCATGTGAGCTCCCACTATCAACTGGCAATTGGTGATAGATGGGAAAAGTAGAAGTCAATTATGAGTTGTATGGTTTCTTATAAGCTGTGAATTAACAGCCCAGTTCCAGTTAAAACTTTTTTTTTTGTTTTAACCACTTGCCTACCGGGCACTTTTACCCCCTTCCTGCTCAGGCCAATTTTAAAGCGGGGGCTCCGCGGCGATTAAAATTTTTTTTACCATTAGATTAACAACTTCAATACTGGGCACTTATACACCTTCCTGTCCAGACCAATTTTCAGCTTTCAGCGCTGTTGCACTTTGAATGACAATTGCACGGTCATGCTACACTGTACCTAAACTGAATTTTTAACATTTTGTTCCCACAAATAGAGCTTTCTTTTGGTGGTATTTGATCACCTCTGGGATTTTTATTTTCTGCTAAAAAAAAAAAAGGCAGAAAATTTTGAAAAAAAAAATGTTTTCTTTTTGTTTCAGTTACAAAACTTTGTAAATAAGCAAGTTTTCTCCTTCACTGATGGGCACTGATGGGGCTGTACTGACTGGCACTGATAAGGCGGCACTGATGGGCACCCATAAGGTGGCACCAATGAGGTGGCACTGATGAGGTGGCATTGATGGGCACTGATGATGGGCACTAATATGCGGCACTGATGGGGCACTGATAGGCGGCACTGATGGGCACTGATAGGTGGCACTGATATGCAGCACAGATGGGCACAGATAGGCGGCATGGATGGGAACTGATAGGTGGCACGGATAGGCACCGATAGGTGGCACTGATGTACTGTAATGATGGATGCTAATCAGTGCCAAACAATAATTGGAATCCATTGTGGGCACTGATTGGCATCCATTAGGGGCACTGATTGGCATCCCTGGTGGTCTAGGGTGGCATACCTGGTGGTGGGCATCCCTGGTGGTCTGGTGGCATCCCTGGTGGTCCAGTGTGGGCATCCTCGGGGGGGCTGTGCTTATAATCGATCAGCACAGACCCTCCTGTCAGAGGAGCAGCCGATCGGCTCTCCTCTACTCGCGTCTGACAGACGCGAGTAAGGAAAAGCCGATCACCGGCTATTCTTGTTTACATCGTGATCAGCCGTGTTAGGACACGGCTCATCACGTGGTAAAGAGTCTCTGTCAGAGAGAGAGACGTAGCGGCTTAATATTCTGACAACGTCCAGTCAGGATATTGAAACCACTTTGCCGCCGTCATTTTGCTATAAGGCGGGAGGCAAGTGGTTAATGACCCCCGATATCAATAATTACTTACTTGTTCTGATTTCTCAAACCTCCGCAGTCTGGTATACTTGTAAAGGATTATTTGTAAAAAAAGCTGCCATGCAAGGGTCATCTTTGCCCGTATGGGATACACAGGCTTTCATGTCAATAGGGATGCAGAGGGTGCATGTACACAGACGCTTTTCCCAATTTAAAATCTGTGCAGGTGCATGTCCCTGATCCGAAACTGAGGTTGGGGCCATGCACTCACACCTGCATAGATGTCAAATTGGGAACAGTGGCTGTGTCCATGCAGCCGTTGCATCCCATTTGACATGAATAGGACTGCCTGCATGTGGATGCACGGAACACCTGGGTATCCCATGCAGGCAAAGACATTACTCGCATGGGTGTGTGCATTGATAAGCCCCATGGGAACGAGACCTAATATTAACCTGACAGATGTTTTAACCTTTCCACAGTTTACTCAATAGAAAGTGTTTTATTGCAATCAATGAGGTTAATTTGATAAAAACAAATAGGATGTTTATTGTGCAAGTGCAGTTTCCCCAGAGCTAGGTGAATGTGGTAAACTTTCACTTTGTAAAGAATACTTAATCCTAATACCTTGCTTGCCCATTATTGGATGATGGAAGCCAGCAGAGCTTTATCTCATTCACTAAGCTCTGGGGGAAATTCCCTTGCAAAGTGAACAGCCTATTTGCCAATAATTTAATCCCAATGTCCCCACTGGCAAGATGTCCCATCACTTCCTGTCCTAACAGGAATTAAGTGGAAGTCTGTCCAACAGGTACACAGATTGCAATAAAAACTGCATAGGGGTTTAATCCCTTCACCACTGTCGAAAAATGTGGGTTAAGGTTGAGCTTTAAAGGATAAATTCATTTTCATTCACTGTCCACTCAACTGCCACTTCACTCACACTCAAATAATAACACAGACCAGATCAAAAGGAGGAAGTGGAGAGAGAGAGAGAGAGAGAGAGAGAGAGAACGTCTCAGCCAAATAATGTCCTGCCCATGCAAATAAATCCTAAACCAGCAGAGACTATTATACTCTATTAGGGAGTATAGTAGAGTATAGTATACTCTACTATAATCTACTAAAGCACAGAGTAGATAGGCTGACTGTGAATTCCAGTGCCACACCACAGTTCCTGCAGGTGAGAATTTCCATTCCAGGCTGGTCAGACAACTGTACGAAGATACCCCCATGACCACTTATATACCTGGGTATTTGTGCATAATTCAACCAGGACTCCTATTGGGCCCTTTGCTGATAATACTTGTTTGTACATTAATTGAATGTACTGTTATTAATCTCTTTTCCGATTAAAAGCTTGTATTATTTCTCTACTGGTGTGTGCATCTATATGCTTATGGTTAATGTTGTATTCTGGCTGCAGTAGTTCTTCTGCTCCTAATTACTGTTTATATTACCCGCTGATTTCCAAGTGTAGCACTCACCACACAAGGGCCACTGAATAGATGCCCAGGATTCTTTTCCCAGTAAATGCCATGCAGGCGGGCACACAGTCACTCCTATGGCTCAATGAACAGTCTTTGGGTATGCTTCTCTGATGCTTTATTGCAGAACATTATTTATTGCTTTACTACAGCAAATATTGGACTGAGCTAATAGATTTAGCAGAGCAATAATGTGAGAAAAGAGGGTTTGCTTGCAGCAGATAGTGGACTGAGCTCTTCAGGACACCAGACACAATGTTCCCTTTGGACAATACTGACTCTAGCACAAGAGGGATGGCAGTAGCACAGTCTCTAGGATCTCTCATACCAGCCTGTACTCACTAATGTCCTTGGATAATTGGTTGCCTCCTTCCACTATCTTCCAGACACTTTCCCAGTGATACCAGACTAGATCCCCAAACAGTCCTTAATTCAGCTTCAGCAAATTATCAGTAGAATATGCCTCCAGCTAGCCTTGATGAACTGCAGCCACATGGCAGGTAAACGCCCACCCCAGTCTGTGATCTCCTCTTCAGGGACAAGACACCTCTGTTCCAGGACTTAGAGTATTTAAACACACTCCCAGACACCAATAAGGTACCATGAATATGCAGCTGCTAATTTGCCTCTCCCATCCCCTTTCTTCCAGAACATTTCCTGACAAACAGGGGGAAGCAGTCAATCCTGCATCCAGTGAAACACCGAACAGACGAAAATAATCACACAGCTCACTGATTACAGTGAACTAACAATTAAATTTACCTAACCTAACACCTATCTAATAGAGTTCTGCACAAGAAAGAGCTTGTGCTAGGTGGAAGCACTGCCAACTTTATTATTAAACCCCTTCTTACACTTAGCAAAGGTTCTAGTCTAGTCTACAGATTTAGGGCAATATCCTGTCTGGGGAGGGCAATTTCTCATGGCTCCAACCACCCACCCAAAAGAGAACTACAAGAGTTTTATTCATAAGGAAAGAAAATCAAATGCAAAGAAATGTATGTTACAACATTATATATTCCATATTCCCTCTTATAGGCTAGCAAAGCTAACATTAATTAAAATAACCTAGCCACACATGGAGAAAAAAAAAATATATAGTCAATAAAGTGATCTAATAGACAAATTTCTTGTCTATTGGATGTTTAGATGAAGAGAGATTCAAATTCAGGAGACATTGCTAAATTGCTTGAATAAACTTGTAGCCAGCCCTCAAACCGCATAATAATTGGATCATGCACTATCAAGAGTTCATCCAAATGCTCCAAACTTGCATAAAGTATAGAGATGTCCTGGGAGATTCCTGCTCTGTCATTATAACTATATCAATTACTTTTACACTTTGTGTAAAAAAAAAAATCTTAAGCTGTCATAATTACATCTTATCAGCTTTCTTTCTATTTATTCCGAAATTATGAATTCACAGTTGTTAGTGAGTAGAGTGGTAATGTCATATTTCCCAGGAGGAACTAAACTTCTCTCTGAGTAACTGGGCTAAATATTGTCAATAATACCAGAATACCACATTACCCAATCAGAAGCACACTTCCTGTAAGGTAGCTGACATAATTGCAACCCATTGAATCAGCAGATGCAAGAAAAAAAAAAGAATAGAGAGCTTTGACTTACCTCCTATTTTGATTTGCTGCATGATTATTCAAAGTATGTGACTCGGAATTATTGAATCCAAACACAGCCAGACCACTAGCATGTTCAGAAGGCCAACAATAACATTCTACATATTTCTTTCACTTAAAGGATAAGTTCACTCTCATAGAGGACCTGCATTGCCGTGAAATGTGTCAACACGCATTAATGTTATACATTGTAACATTAAAGTGCTACTAAACCCAGGACCCTGCATTCACTATATCCGGTCTCCCACAGTACACAGAAAATGGAAATGCTATTGTTTTAGTAAATATAAACTGCTAAATGCCTTTTCTAAATAGCAGTTTGAGCAGTCTTGTGACTTCTATCAGTGTCTGGTTGTAGGAGGAGTTTTAATTTGCCCCTGATTGTCCTATGAGGCTGTAGGACCCCTGACCCTCTGTCTGGACAGTGCTGATTGGCCCTGTGCTGATCACATGCACCTTCCCAAGAAAAACAAAAAAATCTCTAGCAATACAAACCAAACTGAGCATGTGCAGAGTGCCCCCAAAGGCTCTGTACTATCAGCAGATAGATTGGGGACAGTGGAATAAGGGGAGGATCAGAGAAGACAGGATCAAACAGCTTTTTTACACAATTATTATTATTATTGTTCAGTGCAGAGGATTAACCCCTTAGGTTCCACAGTGTGTATAACAAGCATGCTATACTGCATATACAGACTGATTTTACTGTTGTGGGTTTACTAAGACCCCTTTCACACTGGGGCAGGCATGTGCGGTGGCGGTATGGCGGCGTGATTTTCAGCGCCGCCATACCGTCGTATTTACGGCGATATTCAGTTGCTAGCGGTGCGGTTTTAACCCCCGCTAGCGGACGAAAAAGGGTTAATACCGCCCGCAATAAAGGAGCGGTATACACATCGCTCCTTCACAGCTCCAAAGATGCGGCTTGCAGGAGATTTTTTTTTTCTCCTGTCAGCGCATCGCCTCAGCATGAAAGCCCTCGGGGCTTTCACATTGAGAATGTTGGGGCAGGAGTATTTCAGGCATTTTTTATGCGCTAGTTTTAGCGCTAAAACACCTGAAATACGCCTCAGTGTGAAAGGGGTCTAAAACTTTGAGTATGAATGGGCTCTTACACTTTACAGACATTTTTATACAACATCCTAAATTACCATTTGTAGACCAAAATGTATTTCCATTTACTATGTAATAAATGGTTAGATCACACATTATTCTTTAGCTGTATTTTCTTGCTATACACCATAGAAAATGTGTGCTTCTTCCAGAAATATTTGGATCCGTAGCCGTGAATGGAACAACATCTGTTTGCGAGCATTCCGAAAATATTTCTCTCTTAATGACAGCTCATGTCTTGAGGAAGAAAAATAGAAATGGCGCTACTTCATTATTAATAGGTGTCACAGAGAGCAGATGTGCTGAAATTCATTATAATGGAGTTATGAATATTTCAGCATTTTTGCTCTTTTTACAGATTTTTTTTTCTTTTTGAAGAAGTAAAACCGTGTAAAAACACAGAAACTGTGGTATCATATCAAATAGAAGAATAATGCTAAAGTAACCTGATCATATCAACAATAGGAAGCTTAGCATATTTGTTTGATTGCCAATTAAAGTGCCAAAGTGTTAGAGCAAAGGTGTTAAACTCCATTTTATCGGGACCGCATCAGCGTTATGGTTGCTCTCAAAGGGCCAGTTGTTTCTGTAAAACTATATGTAGCGCCCTGCTCCTGTTGGGTAGGTGCTATGTGTTAAATTTAGTAGTTTAGCTCAGGAGGATTACACTAAATTGTTGGCTTTGTTTCAGTCCAGCTGGGCTGCACATTTTCCACTTGACAGTAGGTGTCACTGTCACCACAGATCAAGGTTGGAAATGCAGCAGGCTAGATGTATTGGGTATTCCTTTCCCAGAAGTGGCTCAGGGGGCGTGGTCAACCCGCTGTGCATTCTGGGAGGGGGTACTTATGGGACAGAGACCGCTCTAGCGGGGTTCGTTTGCCGGATCCTGACCTGAGGGCCCTCCTGGCCTCAGGGATGTGCGAGCCGTTTTTCGACCTCTGGGCCTGCTGGCCTGAGGCTCTGCAACTGAGAGTAGGCCCAGGAGTTTCTGGGGCCTACTAGTCCAGGGATGGTCCTACGTGGTCTTGCCTGCGGGAAGAAGCGGAACAATTAGGTACTCAATTGAAGGACGCATCCTGGCCCAGTTACTTCACTGTGCTGTCGGATTGCTGAAAGATTCTGGCACCGTGAACTGTGTGTATTTTTATGAGGAACTTTGCAAAGTGTCAGTGTGGTTACACGATCTTGTGGCAGAAGATTGTGAAACGACTCAAAGGCACTCATCAAATCTGTGGCAGAGACTTTGAACGAGCTTCGTACCGGTTGCTAGGCCAGTGAGAGTAGGCCTATCCGGTGGTTGCTATTTTTCAGTTTTTCAGTTTTTCCCGGTCACAAAGGTTACTTAACAGGCAGGTGGCCAAAGAATATGGACTGGAATTTCCCTATGTTCCCTGGGAAATTATGCAAGAAATTGAGTCTCACAGAATGTAAGGTACCTGTGATAGGTAGTGTCCGAAGTGGAAGTGGAACTGCATTTGACCCGGCTTGCCTGTGACCTTTCCAGTTCTCTGCCTGCATCCGACCTCTGGCTTGTTGTGACTTCTCCTCTGCCTTATCCCTCAGTACCTTTGCTGCCAGCCAGTTAACCGACCCGGCTTGTCTGACTAATCTTACCATTCCTGGTTCCAGTCCGGTCTGCTGAAGCTGTTCCAGTACTGCCTGCTGTGTTTCCTGTGTTCCTGGTTCCAGTTCTGCCTGCTGTGTTTCCTGTGTTCCTGGTTCCAGTTCTGCCTGCTGTGTATCCTGTGTTCCTGGTTCCAGTTCTGCCTGCTGTGTATCCTGTGTTCCTGGTTCCAGTCCGGTCTGCTGAAGCTGTTCCAGTTCCGCCTGCCGTGCTTCCTGTGTGCCTGGACCCAGCCCGGTCTGCAGAGCTACCTTCACCTTGGTTGATCCTGCCAGGCACTCGTACCCCTCCTACCTCCGCACCTTCTGTTACACTACCAGGGGCCGCTGGTGGGAGCCGTAAGGGAGGCCTTCCTCTGCAAATCTGGGCTCGTCACCATCAGGTACGTGACAGTTGGGGCCATTGCAAGACAGCGGAAAATTTTTGAGGGTCCATTTGGAAACCGACAGCACTTATAATGTATCCAAGGAAAGGAATACGGCTTTGATCAATACTGCATTTCTCAATCTTCGTGTAAAGATGGTTTTCTCTCAGTCGTTGCAATACCTGCTTTACATGCGAGATGTGCTCTAGATGAGTCTTGGAAAAGATTAAAATGTCGTCCAAATAGATGATCACAAAACTGTTGCTGAAATCATGAAAAATTTAATTCATGAAACGTTGGAAGACAGCAGGGGCGTTACACAATCCAAATGGCATAACCAGATATTCAAAATGTCCATTACGAGTGTTGAATGCTGTCTTCTACTCGTCCCCGTCTTTAATTCGAATCAGATTATAAGCCCTTCGTAGGTCTAGCTTGGAGAAGATAACAGCCCGCTTAAGTACATCAAACAGTTCAAGAATGAGAGGCAAAGGGTAGGAGTCTTTTACGGTGATTTGATTTAACCCTCGATAGTCTATGCATGGTCGAAGACCCCCATCTTTTTTTTCAACAAAGAAAAAACCTGCCCCTACTGGAGAAGAAGAGGGTCAGATAAAACCTCTTTCCAAGTTGTCTTTTACGTATTCCTCCATGGATTTTTGTTCAGGCAAAGACAGGGGATAGGTCCTTCCTTTGGGAAGAGGTGCTCCAGGAATCAATTTAATTGCACAGTCAAAAGAACGATGTGGAGGTAAAACCTCTGCCTTTTGGTTGCAAAATACGTCTGCAAACGCATGGTATTCATGAGACAAGGTAGGTGGGACGGCCACGGAAGCCAACATACAAGCAGAAAGTCTTTTGGGTTGAGACAAACAGTTTGAATGACAGAACGACCTCCAAGAGGTTAGTTTTCCATTTTCCCAATCAAAAGAAGGGTTATGTTGTTGTAACCATGGGTAACCAAGGATAACGGGCAGAAGTGGAGAATCAATAAGAGACAAGACAACTTCCTCTTTGTGGAGTACGCCTACCTGAAGGGTGATTGTCATAGTCTCAAGTTTTACAATGCCATCTCCCAAGGGTTGTCCATTCATGGTGGTAATGTTCAGGGGTCTAGATTTTGGAACAAATGGGATTAAATTTTTTTAGCAAAAGTGTAGTCCAAGAATATGCCAGCAGCTCCAGAATCCACAAAAGCCTCACAGGAGACAAGTTTAGAGGGTAAATGGATAATTGCAGGAATGGTAATCTTGGTCTTGGAGGATATACCTGTAAGGTCTAAGCCAGCTCCTCCAACACTGGTTAGCCCCTGCCTTTTACTGGACGGGAAGGGCAGACAGATAATAAATGTCCTTTAAGTCCACAGTATAGGCATAGGCCCAATGCATGCCTCCTTTGTTTCTCAGACTCAGTTAGGTGGAGACGGCTTACATCCATGGGTTCCACAGGTGCCTGGGGTTCAACTGAGATTTCAGGTTCTGGCTGAGGTGGTGCTTGGAAGTTAGGGGCCAAACGGTAAACTGGCCTAGGAAACTTGCGAGTTCTAAGTCTCTCTTGGCACCTTTCATGATACCGGACATCCAGACGAACACAGAGCTCTATGAATTTCTGTAGGTCTTCTGGGGAATCCTTATAGACTAATTCGTCTTTGATGCGATCTGCAAGACCTTTTCGGAAGACTGCACGTAATGCCCTTGAGTCCCAAGTAGTCTCAGCAGCAAGGGTACGAAACTCAATAGCATATTGTGCCACAGACCTGGTGCCTTGTTGCATGTCCAAGAGTGAGTACTCAGCTGCAGAAGCTCTATCTGACTTGTCAAATACAGTCTGGAGAGAAGCTAGAAATTTGTCAGCGTCTTGCAGCACAGGATCATTGCGTTCCAGATAAGGAGAGACCCAGGCCAGGGCCTTCCCCTTTAACAAGGAAATTACAAAAGTCACTTTGGCAGACGAAGTGCTAAAGGTCCCAGGGTTGTTGCGGAAATGCAAACGGCAAACATTTAAAAAGCCTCTGCAGTCCTCAGTATCACCACCAAATTTGTCAGGCAAGGGAAGTTTGGGTGGTACAGAAGAGGCACGTTGGATCGTAGCAGGAGTAGGATCCGGAGTCTGGACCGTTGCAGAGGAAGCAGGCAAACAAAATTTAAGCATAGTACAAAGTTCATCTAACTTGGCGTCCAGGGAAGAAAGATGCTGTTCATGAGCTCCAATCAATTGTCCCTGACGTGAAATCGCCTTAACAATCTCAGCAGGGCCCACTGTCATTGTGGCCCGTTTGTAATGTAAGGTACCTGTGATAGGTAGTGTCCGAAGTGGAACTTGTGTGCTGAGGATTTAGGCGAAAACGTAGACAGGCAGATTAGATTGGCAACAGATCAGGCAAAGGTCATACACGAGCTGGCGGGGAAGTAAAAAATCAGCAGGCTAGAGAGTAGTCAGGAATTCAGGCAGAAGTTCAACACGAAAATCAAGATCAAAAAGCAGTCACAACACCCAGGGAGCTATTCCACACAAACGGGCGCTGAGAGATAGCATCACTTCCTTTTTATGGGCTGCTTTGATTGAAAATTGTCCACAGCTGGCAGCAGGTGGGGCAGGTGAGTCCAAGGTAATGCTTAATACTGAGAGGACATTTCCAAAAGTCTAGATCTGCTCCGTAGCACAACAGGTAAGGCTGCAGCTGTGGGACCAGGAAGATCCCGAATCAAATACACCCAGGTACATGACACAGAGAACAATGGTACAATGAGGCTGTTTGGGACTATCTCAGTGCCAAAACCGTTCTGGAAAATAGGCTATTCCCTTGCCATGGATGATCGCTTCAAGGGGTGCCTGCTGCACTGGAACTATGGTAGACACATTCACGCAGACAAAGTGGTCATTTGCCGACCAGGCAAGGATCATGTGGTCTACTTTATCACTACCCTTGATAAGCAGGGAAAATCTCTGACCTTACTGGAACCCCGGTTTTACTGGTGATAAGTTACGGTGACTGTCCTGGTTCTTTGTTTTCCACTTTGCCAAAAAGAGAGGAAGATTTTATTTTCTGAAAGGACTGTGGGTATGTAGCTAGGTAGTGCTAGGTTACCGGAAGATGTTGGAGTCAAGATCTCTTCTATGGGTCCAGTACTGACAACTGAGGACTTTGTCATGTTATATTTCTGCCACTAGGTGTTGGGAGTTTACTCCCAACACTGGAAAAACTGTGTTTACTCCCAAAACTGGACTCTTGTACTTTTATCCTTAGCTACCTACAACTAATAGTGTATATATGTGGAGAAAGAGAGGCTTATTTCTCCATTAAGTGAGGCTTTGCTTCCCAAAAGACATTCTATATTATTGCCTATGTCTGTTTTGTTTTGTTCTTTTTCAGGTGCATAGGAATCTTCTATCAAAACCACCGGAGAGTGGGTGGGTTAGATAGTGAGAGATAGGAATGATGTAATGTATATTGATGTGATTTTATTGTGTGTGCATGTTAAATTTATGTTTTCTTGTACTGTTTTGCCCCCTCCCTTCCCGTCCAAATTTTCTTTTGGGGTTCAGGTACTGACTCTCAGGAGTGAGAGTCATATTTCTTTCTCGACGATGAGGACATCGTCTTTTTGCGGTTGGGGAAGTGTGTAGCGCCCTGCTCCTGTTGGGTAGGCGCTATGTGTTAAATTTAGTTGTCTGAGCTGTAGTTTAGCTCAGGAGGATTACAATAAATTGTTGGCTCTGTTTCAGTCCAGCTGGGCTGCACGTTTTCCACTTGACAGTAGGTGTCACTGTCACCACAGCTCAAGGTTGGAAATGCAACAGGCTAGATGTATTGTGTATTCCTTTCCCAGAAGTGGCTCTGGGGGCATGGTCAACCCGCTGTGCATTCTGGGAGGGGGTACTTAAGGGACAGAGACCACTCTAGCGGGGTTCGTTTGCCGGATCCTGACCTGAGGGCCCTCCTGGCCTCAGGGATGTGCAAGACGTTTTTCAGCCTCGGGGCCTGCTGGCCCTAGGCTCTGCAACTGAGAGTAGGCCCAGGAGTTTCTGGGGCCTACTAGTCCAGGGATGGTCCTACGCGGTCTTGCCTGCGGGAAGAAGCGGAACAATTGGGGACTAATGTCCAAGTTACTTCACGGTGCTGCCGGATGGCTGAAAGATTCTGGCACCGTGAACTGTGTGTATTTTTCTGAGGAACTTTGCAAAGTGTCAGTGTGTCTACACGATCTTGTGGCAGAAGATTGTGAAACGACTCGACGGCACTCATCAAGTCTGTGGCAGAGACTTTGAACGAGCTTCGCACCGGTTGCTAGGCCAGTGAGAGTAGGCCTATCCGGTGGCTGCTGAATCCAGTTTGGAACTGATTTGTCCTTTGGATCTAAGATTGCGCACGTGATCCGCAAAGCAGGGTACCTGAACCTCCCCTACCCCTCTACCCCTCTGTTGGAACTGTTTAATAAAACTCTTGAAGAAAAAGAAACCAAGTGTGGGTGTGGACATTCATGAAAGCTCTTCAAGAGGGACCCCTGAGACGAGTGTGGTGAAGTAGTGAACAGAAAGGTAACGGCAGGCCCAAATTTAAACCAGCAGCTCCTATGGGGATAGTGCTACATATATAAATTCATCAAGTACTTTTTTTTCTCAAAGAATAGGGGCAGGAACGGTGGGGGTGGCCAAAACAGTAGGAGGATCTTAAAGGGGCAATTGGTACCTCCCATTAGCAGTGGGAGGATCTTAAAAGGGCAATATATACCAGGAGTGCATTAGACAAAAGCCAATTAACCTATCAGCATGTCTTTGGAGTGTGGGAGGAAACAGGAATACCCGGAGGAAACCCACGCAGGCACAGGGAGAACATGCAAACTCCAGGCAGGTAATGTCGTGGTTGGGATTCGAACCAGCAACGCTTTTTACTGCTAGGCGAGAGTGCTACCCACTACACCACTGTGCCACCCGTAAAACATATTTGTTATTTTAATAGACAAAAAAAATAAGAGTTTACAATCACTTTAACTATACATATAAGTTAGTGGTTGCTAAGGCCATCTTCCCCTAATGGTCACTCAGGATTAAAGGTTTGGTGGACTTTCTCAGGCACTGATACGACAACATACAAATATTACATAAAAAATATTTATTAATATGTATCAACAAAAGAAAACAATAATATTTAAAAACAGAGACCAAACCCCACAGTATAGGACAGCATGAGTCGGTGACAAAACAGCCGTATACAATCTATTAAAGTGGAGCAGGCCAAGCCTCAACCGGTTTCGCGGCACAATATACTGTTAGTTCATTTTTTATAATTGAGGCCATACTCAATCCTTTTTTTTATACATATAAGTTGTCAGCCTACAAAGCAGCATGAGGCAACTATCAGAGATCCAAAGAGATCAAAAGGCCTGATTTACTAAGTTGTAAAATGAGGCAAAGTGATTTCAAACATCCAATAACCTGCAGAAGAAATTATATTTTTTCCAGTTCCCCTGCATATGACCGGATGTTAGCCAAGACAAGGATCACTTCACATTGCTTCATTTTACCTCATTTCGCACGTTATTTAAGTAGGTTCAAAGAGTTGGTTCCATAATTATAAATGCATTAATCCGAATAAATTGTACAATTATATAAAGTGGTTGTAAACCCTTACATATACCCAGTGAAGCGACTAGCCCTAGGTGATACACACAGATGAAACAAATCATTTTGCGTAAGCTGTACCTGTTTATCTGCAGCCTTTCTTTTTTTACAGCCCTTTAAAGCACACATTTTACACAGCATTTCTGAGCTTCAGAAACCAGGGAGTGTGGATCTGATGTCACACACTGCACAGCACAGAGAGGAGAGTTCAGTGCAGTCTGAGACCTGAGTGGAGGGAAACATGTACAGCTGAGGCTGTCAGTCACCTGCTGTGTGCTGCCGAGAGGGGGGGGAGGCGCGGCCATCTCCCAGGATTGTCTGGTATCGGCATAGACTCTTATGCCGCGTACACACGATCGGTTTTTCTGATGAAAAAAGACAGATGGACTTTTTTCATCGGACAAACTGATCGTGTGTGGGCCCCATCGGTCTTAGCAAATTCCGATCGTCTGTGGGGAACTCCATCGGAGAAAAAACCCACGCTTGCTCAGAATCAAGTCAACGCATGCTCAGATACATTGAACTACATTTTTCTCGTCTCTTCGGAGTGTTTTACGTCACTGCGTTTGGGACGGTCGGATTTTTGACTGATGGTGTGTAGGCAAGACTGATGGAAGTCAGCTTCATCGGATTTCCGATGGAAAAATCCATCGGATTTTATTCCATTGGAAATCCGATCGTGTGTACAGGGCATTAGAAGTGACTCATGCAGATAGAAGACTAAGCAGAAATCACACTAGGTGCTTTGGATCAAGGCAAGTATACCCTATAGATAACGGAATATGACACATTAGTCAATATGGTCTGGTACATAGAGAGATGTGCCTCCATTCCTCTACTACAAAAGACACAAAAAAACAATACACATGGGACTTACTGAAAGGTACACAGAAACAAAAAAAGTATATAAAACCTTATTATTTCATTTACTATCCAGTAAATTTAAAAACATTTCTCTTTGTACTTACGGACAGATAAAACAAAACACCTTTTTTTCAAGCCCAAACCAAGCAGTAGTATATACAGTAAATTTTTGTATACACTATATGATTGTAAAAGACCTGGGACACCTTTGAGTGCCCCAAAGAGAGCAGCAATGCAGCGTTAGCAACATGGCACGGCGAACAGTAGGTCTGGCCAAATTACGTTAACAGTGGGAGGGGCTTAAAGTGGAGTGGTGAATTGAAGCAAGAAATATTCTTGTATAACATACAGGTGATACTCGAAAAATTAGAATATCGTGCAAAAGTTCATTTATTTAACTAATGCAACTTAAAAGGTGAAACTAATATATGAGATAGACTCATTACATGCAAAGCAAGATAGTTCAAGCGTTGATTTGTCATAATTGTGATGATTATGGCTTACAGCTCATGAAAGCCCCAAATCCACAATCTCAGGAGGAGGAGAGGGGTGGAGAATGGGGAGGATAGGCAAAGAGAAGAGAAGGGGGAGAAGAAGAGATAAAGGAAGTAGAGAAGTTGCTGGGGAGAAGGAGAGGTATAGAGACCACAGGGGAACAGGACATGAGAAGAGAAGAAGGGGGAGGTGAAAGAAGGGGGATAAGGGAAAGGGGGGCAGAGGAAAAGGAGGGAGGAGGATGAGAAGTTGGGTATTCTTTTAAAGTGAAGCTTCCCCTCATTTACTAAACTCTGAAGCAACTGCACTTGAAAAGTGCAACAGCACTTACAAAGTGCACAGTCTATTTGGCAAATGAATAGCTGAGTGTCACTTTGGACTGGAGTTGTTTCCTATTAGCTAACACCTGTTAGCTTCACTACAGTTAGTAATTAATTTTTTATAAGCACAGCACACTTTTCACTTTGTGCTTTTATTTATATCACGTAATATTTCTAACAAGTGATCATCTCTTTAAAATGCAGTCAATTCGTTTTTGTTGGGTGTGATTTTTATTTTTGTAACTGTTGTTTGGATTATTGCCCCAAAACATATTACTGATCCTGAACTAAAGGTGTGTTTTCCAGATGCAGAAAGAAGCATTAAATATGTAAAAAAACAAACAAAAAAACAATGAAGGTAGAGGGAAACCAGTTAATCACCAGGCTTTTTGTATGTCTGACCTCTCGATTAAACTCAGATGGGAAAATTCTGTACATCCTGCAGCTGGTGTAAAACTGTACTGCACGTTTACATTTGGCAACGTCACCTCCAGCATTGTGAATGGCACATGTGTGCTATATAATTATATTGACCATGGATTTATGCACCTGCGCTGCATGTTTTTATTACATTTTCTTGGCCCGCTTCTAGAGACAATGTTTTATACGCCTAATAACCCAATTTCACCAAACATAAAACTGTGACAATCAAGTCTCAGCAAACATTGCCTGAGTCGTTGACATAATGTACTGCGAAATAGAGTTATGGTTCTTTAATTACTGTAAATTCAAAGTCTGTTAGGGAATGTAGCATAGGGGGGCTAGCTTTCTGAGCACACAAATGTTTAAGGTATGATTCATAGTTTAAAGTGGTCTGTTGGCACAAAGTTCCTGCTGTACTTGGTGGGTCTATGTAATTCCAGGCAAATGTTCTAGACCTCATAAACATGGGTGTTAAACTTGGTTGATTATCTTACATTTATAATGCCGCTGAGCTAGGTGGTAAGAGCCAGTTGCGTAATAGTTATTTTTCAATCATCTGTTAATTGATCAATTTCAAATATACCACTAAACCTGGAAATCAAGGGCACCTACATCCCAAAAGAGAACCTTTTTATGAACAATGATGAAGGGACTTTAACGGTGCCATAACACACAAATCATAAAAACATTTGTTTATTGTGCTTTACCATTAAAAATATACAAATACTATTAAATGTTAAAAACAGGCAAGGAATATTGAATACAGATTCCTATGCTGTTGGCAAAAGCTGTTTGTGTGACATGTTTCACCAGTCAGCTTCTTCAGGAGCCATAAAGCATTATATATATATTGTCACAACATCAATTGCCAAAAATTTAATAAACAGCATTCACCAAGGGAGCTGACCCTAAAGTTATAGTGGACCATAGGGGGAACAAATGGAAGCCAAAGGATCTTTCCAGAAACTTAAAATATTCCAGATTGTATCATTATATCCAATAAGCTGTGGGGAAAACCCAGGGCGAAGTTTCAAAAAAGATGTTCCTTGGGAGAGGTTTAAAAAAAGTGAATGTTTCTCGGCTCCGGGAGCCGAGGAACATCCACTTAGGCACACTGAATGATTCTGGGATGAATATTGCCCTGTCTTTGGGTTTCCTTGTTGGCCCTGGAATATGATGATACTATTTGGAATATTCTAAGTTAGTTTCTCGAAAGATCTTTAGGCTAATTTTTTTAAATCTCTCCCTGTGTTTTCCCTGCAGCTTATTGGATAAAATGATACAATCTGGAATATTTTATGTTTTTGGAAAGATTCTTTGGCTTCCATTTGTCCCTTGGTGCATGAACCTCAGTGACTCCTTGTAAATGCTGTTTGTTCATTTTTTGAATATCGAAGTTGTGACAATATACTGTATATAATGTTTTACAGGTCCTGAAGAAGCTGACTGGCGAAACATGTTGAGCGAAGAACATTTGTCATAAACACAAGAATCTGTATTCGATATTCCTTGCCTGTTTTTAATAGTATTTGTATATTTTTAATGGTAAAGCACAATGAACAAATGTTTTTTATTGACTTGCGTGTTATGGCACCTTTAAAGTCCCTTCATCATTGTTTTTAAAAATGATCTGTTAATTGTTGTTGAAGTTCACTTTCTCAAATCTCCATGTAAAGAGGGTATGGAGGAGTGTCCAGTAGCAGTCTGTGTATATAAAAAAAAACAGATGGGTGTTGTTTGGGATGCTTTGTGCCATAGTTAAAATTCTAGGCTTGAGACCCCCCCCCCCCCCCACAAACCTTAAAAAAATGTATACATACCTTTTTTCTAGGTGTCTTCAGTTCGGTCACATGACATCTAATGTCCTCATCTCCCTTCATTGGTGGGGGGGGGGGGGGTCCTGAATGCTGCAGAGAGTAAATGTATTTTAATGGGATTTTATGTGATAGACCAACACAAAGTGGCTAGTGTTGAGCGGACCCGAACTGTAAAGTTCGGGTCCGTACCGAATTTTGGCTTTTTCCCGACCCCGGACCCGGACCCGGATTTTGCGCTAAAGTCCGGGTTCGGGTCCGGATTCGGGAATTTAATGGCGCAGTTAGAAATGCTTCAGGGGCCAGCCAATCACCATTTGATTAGCTGGTGTGCCCTTAGAAGCCATCATAGCCATGCCTACTAATGGCATGGCTGTGATTGGTCAGTGCAACATGTGACCCAGCATGTGACCAGCTTCTATATAAGCAAGAGGCACACAGCACAGATCGTCACTCTGCTTTTAGACAGTGTAGGGAAAGGATCCTGGCTGCTGTTGCTGTGAGGGAGAGAATTATATGATAGGAGTTAGTCCTGATTCTGCAATCTACTGATAGAAAAGATAGAGAGACAGTGTAGTGTAGTGTAGTGTAGGGGCAGGATCCTGTTTGTGCTTTCAGGGAGAGAGATTTAGATAGGAGTCCAGATTGAGAGATATAATAGCTCAGCGATCTGCATAGGTTTATCTGTTTGTGTTGCAAGCTCAGTGCACCAGCACTGCATTACGTTGAGTGATACACCTATTCCATTTAGTGGCTGTATTGTGCTCTTGCTAAAAGACCCATTTCGGGCAGAAAAAAAAACAAAAAAAAACAAAAAAAAAAAGGCACTTTATTGTGCTTTTGCTAAAAAGACCCATTTTTGGGCCCCAAAAAAAAAAAAAAAGGCACTTTATTGTGCTGTTGCAAAAAAAAAGAAAGGCACTTTGTTGTGCGCAAAAAAGACCTATTTTTGGGCAAAAAAAATATTTTGCAGTGTATATCTCTAGTTGTGTGAAATAACCAATTTCTATATATTTTTCTTGTACTATGCTATACTAAAAAAAAAAAAAAAACTTTTTTTTGAATAGCATTCTCTGCAGCTGTGCGATTCAGCGGTTATATACTGTGGGTGTGTTGTGCTCTTCCAAAAAACGCCATTTAGGGCCACAGAAAATATTTTGCAGTGTGAAATACACATCTGGAGGTGTGTGAAAAAACAACATTATTTTTGAATAGCATTCTCTGGCCTCTGCAGCTGTGCGAGTCAGCGGTTATATACTGTTGGGGTTGTTGTGCTCTTCAAAAAAACGCCATTTAGGGCCACAGAAAATAAATTGCAGTGTGAAATACACATGTGGAGGTGTGTAAAATAAACAATTTCTATATATTGTACAGTGCTATACTAAAAAAAAAAACATTTTTTTTGAATAGCATTCTCTGCACTTCTATAGCTGTGCGATTCAGTGGTTAAATACTGTGGTTGTGTTGTGCTCTTCCAAAAAACGCCATTTAGGGCCACAGAAAATATTTTGCAGTGTGAAATACACATCTGGAGGTGTGTGAAAAAACAACATTATTTTTAAAAAGCATTCTCTGGCCTCTGCAGCTGTGCGATTCAGCGGTTATATACTGTTGGGGTTGTTGTGCTCTTGCAAAAAACGCCATTTAGGGCCACAGAAAATATTTTGCAGTGTGAAATACACATGTGGAGGTGTGTAAAATAAACAATTTCTATATATTGTACAGTGCTATACTAAAAAAAACAACATTTTTTTTGAATAGCATTCTCTGCACTTCTATAGCTGTGCGATTCAGTGGTTAAATACTGTGGTTGTGTTGTGCTCTTCCAAAAAACGCCATTTAGGGCCACAGAAAATATTTTGCAGTGTGAAATACACATCTGGAGGTGTGTGAAAAAACAACATTATTTTTAAAAAGCATTCTCTGGCCTCTGCAGCTGTGCGATTCAGCGGTTATATACTGTTGGGGTTGTTGTGCTCTTGCAAAAAACGCCATTTAGGGCCACAGAAAATATTTTGCAGTGTGAAATACACATGTGGAGGTGTGTAAAATAAACAATTTCTATATATTGTACAGTGCTATACTAAAAAAAAACAACATTTTTTTTGAATAGCATTCTCTGCACTTCTATAGCTGTGCGATTCAGTGGTTAAATACTGTGGTTGTGTTGTGCTCTTCCAAAAAACGCCATTTAGGGCCACAGAAAATATTTTGCAGTGTGAAATACACATCTGGAGGTGTGTGAAATAAACAATTTCTATATATTGTACAGTGCTATACTAAAAAAAACAACATTTTTTTTGAATAGCATTCTCTGCACTTCTATAGCTGTGCGATTCAGTGGTTAAATACTGTGGTTGTGTTGTGCTCTTCCAAAAAACGCCATTTAGGGCCACAGAAAATATTTTGCAGTGTGAAATACACATCTGGAGGTGTGTGAAAAAACAACATTATTTTTAAAAAGCATTCTCTGGCCTCTGCAGCTGTGCGATTCAGCGGTTATATACTGTTGGGGTTGTTGTGCTCTTGCAAAAAACGCCATTTAGGGCCACAGAAAATATTTTGCAGTGTGAAATACACATGTGGAGGTGTGTAAAATAAACAATTTCTATATATTGTACAGTGCTATACTAAAAAAAACAAAATTTTTTTTTAATAGCATTCTCTGCACTTCTATAGCTGTGCGATTCAGTGGTTAAATACTGTGGTTGTGTTGTGCTCTTCCAAAAAACGCCATTTAGGGCCACAGAAAATATTTTGCAGTGTGAAATACACATCTGGAGGTGTGTGAAATAAACAATTTCTATATATTGTACAGTGCTATACTAAAAAAAACAACATTTTTTTTTAATAGCATTCTCTGCACTTCTATAGCTGTGCGATTCAGTGGTTAAATACTGTGGTTGTGTTGTGCTCTTCCAAAAAACGCCATTTAGGGCCACAGAAAATATTTTGCAGTGTGAAATACACATCTGGAGGTGTGTGAAAAAACAACATTATTTTTGAATAGCATTCTCTGGCCTCTGCAGCTGTGCGATTCAGCGGTTATATACTGTTGGGGTTGTTGTGCTCTTCAAAAAAACGCCATTTAGGGCCACAGAAAATAAATTGCAGTGTGAAATACACATGTGGAGGTGTGTAAAATAAACAATTTCTATATATTGTACAGTGCTATACTAAAAAAAACAACATTTTTTTTGAATAGCATTCTCTGCACTTCTATAGCTGTGCGATTCAGTGGTTAAATACTGTGGTTGTGTTGTGCTCTTCCAAAAAACGCCATTTAGGGCCACAGAAAATATTTTGCAGTGTGAAATACACATCTGGAGGTGTGTGAAAAAACAACATTATTTTTAAAAAGCATTCTCTGGCCTCTGCAGCTGTGCGATTCAGCGGTTATATACTGTTGGGGTTGTTGTGCTCTTGCAAAAAACGCCATTTAGGGCCACAGAAAATATTTTGCAGTGTGAAATACACATCTGGAGGTGTGTGAAATAAACAATTTCTATATATTGTACAGTGCTATACTAAAAAAAAAAACATTTTTTTTGAATAGCATTCTCTGCACTTCTATAGCTGTGCGATTCAGTGGTTAAATACTGTGGTTGTGTTGTGCTCTTCCAAAAAACGCCATTTAGGGCCACAGAAAATATTTTGCAGTGTGAAATACACATCTGGAGGTGTGTGAAATAAACAATTTCTATATATTGTACAGTGCTATACTAAAAAAAACAACATTTTTTTTGAATAGCATTCTCTGCACTTCTATAGCTGTGCGATTCAGTGGTTAAATACTGTGGTTGTGTTGTGCTCTTCCAAAAAACGCCATTTAGGGCCACAGAAAATATTTTGCAGTGTGAAATACACATCTGGAGGTGTGTAAAATAAACAATTTCTATATATTGTACAGTGCTATACTAAAAAAAACAACATTTTTTTTGAATAGCATTCTCTGCACTTCTATAGCTGTGCGATTCAGTGGTTAAATACTGTGGTTGTGTTGTGCTCTTCCAAAAAACGCCATTTAGGGCCACAGAAAATATTTTGCAGTGTGAAATACACATGTGGAGGTGTGTAAAATAAACAATTTCTATATATTGTACAGTGCTATACTAAAAAAAACAACATTTTTTTTGAATAGCATTCTCTGCACTTCTATAGCTGTGCGATTCAGTGGTTAAATACTGTGGTTGTGTTGTGCTCTTCCAAAAAACGCCATTTAGGGCCACAGAAAATATTTTGCAGTGTGAAATACACATCTGGAGGTGTGTGAAATAAACAATTTCTATATATTGTACAGTGCTATACTAAAAAAAACAACATTTTTTTTTGAATAGCATTCTCTGCACTTCTATAGCTGTGCGATTCAGTGGTTAAATACTGTGGTTGTGTTGTGCTCTTCCAAAAAACGCCATTTAGGGCCACAGAAAATATTTTGCAGTGTGAAATACACATCTGGAGGTGTGTGAAAAAACAACATTATTTTTAAAAAGCATTCTCTGGTCTCTGCAGCTGTGCGATTCAGCGGTTATATACTGTTGGAGTTGTTGTGCTCTTGCAAAAAACGCCATTTAGGGCCACAGAAAATATTTTGCAGTGTGAAATACACATGTGGAGGTGTGTAAAATAAACAATTTCTATATATTGTACAGTGCTATACTAAAAAAAAAAACATTTTTTTTGAATAGCATTCTCTGCACTTCTATAGCTGTGCGATTCAGTGGTTAAATACTGTGGTTGTGTTGTGCTCTTCCAAAAAACGCCATTTAGGGCCACAGAAAATATTTTGCAGTGTGAAATACACATCTGGAGGTGTGTGAAATAAACAATTTCTATATATTGTACAGTGCTATACTAAAAAAAACAACATTTTTTTTGAATAGCATTCTCTGCACTTCTATAGCTGTGCGATTCAGTGGTTAAATACTGTGGTTGTGTTGTGCTCTTCCAAAAAACGCCATTTAGGGCCACAGAAAATATTTTGCAGTGTGAAATACACATCTGGAGGTGTGTGAAAAAACAATATTATTTTTGAATAGCATTCTCTGGCCTCTGCAGCTGTGCGATTCAGAGGTTATATACTGTTGGGGTTGTTGTGCTCTTCAAAAAAACGCCATTTAGGGCCACAGAAAATAAATTGCAGTGTGAAATACACATGTGGAGGTGTGTAAAATAAACAATTTCTATATATTGTACAGTGCTATACTAAAAAAAAACAACATTTTTTTTGAATAGCATTCTCTGCACTTCTATAGCTGTGCGATTCAGTGGTTAAATACTGTGGTTGTGTTGTGCTCTTCCAAAAAACGCCATTTAGGGCCACAGAAAATATTTTGCAGTGTGAAATACACATCTGGAGGTGTGTGAAAAAACAACATTATTTTTAAAAAGCATTCTCTGGCCTCTGCAGCTGTGCGATTCAGCGGTTATATACTGTTGGGGTTGTTGTGCTCTTGCAAAAAAAGCCATTTAGGGCCACAGAAAATATTTTGCAATGTGAAATACACATCTGGAGGTGTGTGAAATAAACAATTTCTATATATTGTACAGTGCTATACTAAAAAAAACAACATTTTTTTTGAATAGCATTCTCTGCACTTCTATAGCTGTGCGATTCAGTGGTTAAATACTGTGGTTGTGTTGTGCTCTTCCAAAAAACGCCATTTAGGGCCACAGAAAATATTTTGCAGTGTGAAATACACATCTGGAGGTGTGTGAAATAAACAATTTCTATATATTGTACAGTGCTATACTAAAAAAAACAACATTTTTTTTGAATAGCATTCTCTGCACTTCTATAGCTGTGCGATTCAGTGGTTAAATACTGTGGTTGTGTTGTGCTCTTCCAAAAAACGCCATTTAGGGCCACAGAAAATATTTTGCAGTGTGAAATACACATCTGGAGGTGTGTAAAATAAACAATTTCTATATATTGTACAGTGCTATACTAAAAAAAACAACATTTTTTTTGAATAGCATTCTCTGCACTTCTATAGCTGTGCGATTCAGTGGTTAAATACTGTGGTTGTGTTGTGCTCTTCCAAAAAACGCCATTTAGGGCCACAGAAAATATTTTGCAGTGTGAAATACACATCTTGGAGGTGTGTAAAATATACAATTTCTATATATTCTTCTTGTACAGTGCTATACTAAAAAAAACAACCTTTTTTTTTTAATAGCATTTTCTGTAGCTGTGCGATTCAGCGGTTACGTGCTGTGGGTGTGTTGTGGTCTGGCAAAAAACGCCATTTAGGGCCACAGAAAATATTTTGCAGTGTGAAATACACATGTGGAGGTGTGTAAAATAAACAATTTCTATATATTGTACAGTGCTATACTAAAAAAAACAACATTTTTTTTGAATAGCATTCTCTGCACTTCTATAGCTGTGCGATTCAGTGGTTAAATACTGTGGTTGTGTTGTGCTCTTCCAAAAAACGCCATTTAGGGCCACGGAAAATATTTTGCAGTGTGAAATACACATCTGGAGGTGTGTGAAATAAACAATTTCTATATATTGTACAGTGCTATACTAAAAAAAACAACATTTTTTTTGAATAGCATTCTCTGTACTTCTATAGCTGTGCGATTCAGTGGTTAAATACTGTGGTTGTGTTGTGCTCTTCCAAAAAACGCCATTTAGGGCCACAGAAAATATTTTGCAGTGTGAAATACACATCTTGGAGGTGTGTAAAATAAACAATTTCTATATATTCTTCTTGTACAGTGCTATACTAAAAAAAACAACCTTTTTTTTTGAATAGCATTTTCTGTAGCTGTGCGATTCAGCGGTTACGTGCTGTGGGTGTGTTGTGGTCTGGCAAAAAACGCCATTTAGGGCCACAGAAAATATTTTGCAGTGTGAAATACACATCTGGAGGTGTGTGAAATAAACAATTTCTATATATTTTCCTTGTACTGTGCTATACTAAAAAAAACAACCTTTTTTTTTTTGAATAGCATTTTCTGCAGTTCTGTAGCTGTGCGTTTCAGCGGTTAAATACTGTGGGTGTGTTGTGGTCTTCCAAAAAACGCCATTTAGGGCAAGATCCTAAATTTGGAAAATATGAGGGGAAGGTCAAAGGGACGTGGTGGCCCCGGTCGTGGTGCTGCTGGTGGAGCTCCTGTTGCAGGGAGAGGACGTGGTGGATCTGTGCCAGCTACACGCACAAGTGAAACACCTTCCTCAGGTGCGAGTAGGCGACCGAGCCTGCGGCGGTATTTTGTCGCGCCTAATGAGGCTGTACCAATGTTTAGGCCAGGACAAGTACAGGCGATAGTAGATTGGGTTGCTGACAGTGCCTCGGGTTCCTTCACATTGTCTCCCACCCACTCTTCTGATGAAAGATCAGAGTTGGCACCTGAAGCCCATGTCCATCAGTCTTTCACCTCACCCCCTTGCAAATCAGCCAAGCAGTCTGAGCCCCAAATCATGCAGCAGTCTCTTCTGCTTTTCGATGACTCTGTTAGCAGGGTTTCCCAGGGCCATCCACCTAGCCCTGCCCCAGAAGTGGAAGAGATTGAGTGCACCGATGCCCAACCACTTATGTTTCATGATGGGTACATGGGAGGACCATCGCAGCACGTCTCGGATGATGACGAAACACAGGTGCCAACTGCTGCTGCTTTCGCAATTGTGCAGACAGACATGGAGGGCAGCGGTGAAGACTGGGTGGAAGATGATGTGGAGGACGATGAGGTCCTCGACCCCACATGGAATCAACGTTATGCAGGTGACCAGTGTAGTTCGGAGGAAGAGGCGGTGGTCGCACAGAGCCACCAGCACAGCAGAAGAGGGAGCAGGGTGCAAAAACGGAGCATTCGTCCCCTAGACAGTACATCTGCTACTGCCCAACGCAGCAAGGGACCGAGCACACCAAAGCCAGGTCCAAGGACTTCCCTAGCGTGGCAGTTCTTCACACAGTGTGTTGATGACAAGACACGAGTGGTTTGCACGCTGTGCAATCAGAGCCTGAAGCGAGGCATAAACGTTCTCAACCTGAGCACAAGCTGCATGACCAGGCATCTAAGTGCAAAGCACGAGCTGCAGTGGAGTAGACACCTCAAAAACCAAGAAAGGTCTCTGGCTCCTCCTGATTCCTCTTCTGCTGCAGTCTCGGCCTCTTCATCCACCTCTGTAGTGACAGTGGCACCTGTCACCCCCGCAAACAGAGGATCTGCCAGCAACACTACCACCTGGGTCACCAACCATCTCCACAATGTCCCATGGAAGCGTTCAGCTCTCTATCTCCCAAACATTGGAGCGGAAGAGGAAGTACCCCCCTAGCCACCCGTGATCCCTGGCCCTGAATGCCGGCATTTCAAAATTCCTGGCCTTTGAAATGCTGTCATTCCGTCTGGTGGAGACGCAGAGTTTTAAAAGCCTGATGGCATTGGCTGTCCCACAGTACGTCGTCCCCAGCCACCACTACTTTTCCAGGCGAGCCATCCCTTCCCTGCACAACCAGGTGGGGGACAAAATCAGGTGTGCACTGCGCAACGCTATCTGTGGCAAGGTCCACCTAACTACGGATGCGTGGACCAGTAAGCACGGTCAGGGACGTTATATCTCCCTAACAGCACACTGGGTAAATGCAGTGGCGGCTGGGCCTGAGGCAGATAGCGGTTTGGCGCATGTCCTTCCACCACCGAGGATTGCAGGGCGCTTCAGTTTGCCTCCTGTTGCTAACTCCTCCTTCTCTGCTTCCTCATCCTCTACCGCCTCCTCATCCATTCAGCGTAACACCTTCACCACCAACTTCAGCACAGCCAGGGGTAAACGACAGCAGGCAGTTTTAAAACTTTCCTGTTTGGGGGAAAATCCCCACACCGCGCAGGAGTTGTGGAGGGACATGGAACAACAGACCGATGAGTGGTTGCTGTCAGTGAGCCTCAAGCCCGGCCTGGTGGTGTGCGATAATGGGCGAAATCTCGTAGCAGCTCTGGGTCTAGCCGGTTTGACGCACATCCCTTGCCTGGCGCATGTGCTGAACTTGGTGGTCCAGAGGTTCCTTAAAAATTACCCCAATATGCCAGAGCTGCTGCAGAAAGTGCGGGCTGTCTGTGCGCACTTTCGGCGTTCTCACCCTGCTGCTGCTCGCCTGTCAGCGCTGCAGCGTAACTTCGGCCTTCCCGCTCACCGCCTCATATGTGACGTGCCCACAAGGTGGAACTCCACCTTGCACATGCTGGCCAGACTGTGCGAGCAGCAGCAGGCAATAGTGGAGTTTCAGCTGCAGCAATCACGCGTGAGTCGCTCTGCGGAACAGCACCACTTCACCACCAATAACTGGGCCTCCATGCGAGACCTGTGTGCCTTGTTGCGCTGTTTCGAGTACTCCACCAACATGGCCAGTGCCAATGACGCCGTTCTCAGCGTTACTATCCCAGTTCTATGCCTCCTTGAAAAAACGCTTCGTGCAATGATGGAAGAGGATGTGGCACAGGAGGATGAGGAGGAGGAGGAGGAAGCGGGATCATTTCAAAGGCTTTCAGGGCAGTCTTTCACAAGTGGCTACGAGGGTGGGTTCCTGCACCAACAAACGCCAGGTACACAATTGTCCGGCAGAAAGGGCACAGTTCTGGAGGATGACGAGGTGGAGGAGGAGATGGAGGAGGAGGAGGAGGAGGAGGAGGAGCCATGTTCACAGCAGGGTGGCACTCAGACCAGCTCGTGGCCATTACTGGTGCGTGGCTGGGGGGATACAGAGGACACAGACGATACACCTCCCACAGAGGACAGCTTTTCTTTGCCTCTGGGCAGCCTGGCACACATGAGCGATTACATGCTGCAGTGTTTCCGCAACGACAGCCGAGTTGCCCACATTTTAACTGGTGCTGATTACTGGGTGGCCACCCTGCTGGATCCCCGTTACAAGGACAACGTACCGTCCTTAATTCCCTCACTGGAGCGGGATCGTAAGATGCGCGAGTACAAGCGCACGCTGGTAGACGCGCTGCTGGTGGCATTCCCACCTGACAGCGGGCGTACGGTGGAAGCACAAGGCGAAGGCAGAGGAGGAGGAAGAGGTCGCCAACGCAGCCGGGGCACCGGCAGCACCTCAGAAGGCAGGGTTAGCATGGCCGAAATGTGGAAAAGCTTTGTCAGCACGCCACAACAACCAGCACCACCAGCTGAGATGGAACGTCTTAGCAGGAGGCAGCATTTCACCAACATGGTTGAGCAGTATGTGTCCACAGGCCTACACGTACTGGATGACGGGTCTGCCCCCTTTAACTTCTGGGTCTCCAAATTGGGCACATGGCCTGAGCTTGCCGTTTATGCCTTGGAGGTGCTGGCCTGCCCTGCAGCCAGTGTATTATCTGAACGTGTATTTAGCACGGCAGGGGGCGTTATCACAGACAAGCGCAGCCGCCTGTCCAGAGCCAATGTGGACAAGCTCACGTTCATTAAAA
The DNA here is from genome assembly GCA_029206835.1 of Rana muscosa. Classification (NCBI taxonomy): domain Eukaryota; kingdom Metazoa; phylum Chordata; class Amphibia; order Anura; family Ranidae; genus Rana; species Rana muscosa. The sequence continues at coordinate 90,594,124 of JARGYO010005626.1, forward strand.
TGAACCAGGCATGGATCCCACAGGACTTGTCCGTACCTTGTGCAGAATAGACATGTATACCGGTGTTGTGACAAACTGTCCGGCCATCTGATTGTGCCCGGCCCGTACTGCGCAGGCGCAGCGCTTGCGCAGTACAGAGGACAAGGAGATTCACAAAATCTCCGAAGATGAACGGCGCCTGCGCTGTGAGTGCAGGTTCAAGCCCCACCATCCAAGAGGACATACGGTAGCACATAGTAACAGGGCCCCTCACGGGCTCGCTTCGATCGCGGCCTTGCTTGGCTCGGCTTGAACCACGGATGGTGTGGCCTTCACCTGAACTCAACACGCAGGCGCCGTTAGTCTTGGGAGATTTTTGAAATCCCCTTGTCCTACATACTCAGCAAGCGCAGTACAGGGCGGACACTATTCGACAGGGGACAGAATTCGACACATCACCGGCCTTACCCAGCCATTGTTGTATTTTTGAACCAGTGTTGGCTACCTCGTCCTCCTCCACCGCCGCTTCCACCTACACAGCCACATCCACCGCCATCTCAACCTCCTACTCCATATGGACCTCGTCCTGCTAGGCCAAGATTAACATTTTTATTTTATTTTTTTGTAGCGCACAGATCCTTTCCCCCTTACCTGCCTTTATGTTATTGGCTCTTCGCAGGAGGGAGAAAGGCACACCGCACTACCAGCCCGTATCCTCCTATATAAAGAGGTTGAGCGGTGTACTTGACGGGCCGTGTCCACAGCCGGAGTCAAAACTCCTCCAGAGGATGATTCTCACCTCTACTGTAGGTAGAGGCAAGTCCTTTAATTGCCAGTAAAGTCAATGTCCACACCAGCTGAAACTCCAACTCTTATTCTCTCATGGCAAAATAAACTGTACTCAGATAGAAAAGGTTAGAGCAAAGAAACAGGACAGCTTAAGGTGTGGAGGAGGTCCAGGCACAAACGTAGCACATTCACTTCACTGCTTAGGTTTCTCAAACAGTTTTTGGCGCACGGTCTCTGGCACAGACATTGAGGTTGGTCTCTGCCACAGACCGGGTGTACAAGGCCCCTGCCACAGACCTGGAGAACTTTGGTCTCTGCCTCAGACTAGGGTGTATAAGGCCCCTGCCACGGGCCTGGAGAACTTTGGTCTCAGCCACAGACCAGGGTGTATAAGGCCCCTGCCACGGGCCGGTTGAATAAGGCCTCTGATACAGTCAAGGTGACCTTGAGCTTCTCCTTCTACGAACCTAGCCCATATCAAGGGGAAGACATCTCTCCAGGGAGTCAACAGACCATTCCTTCACCGTGACTCCCGCATCGGTCCATCAGAATGATCCTCCCTTCCCTGGAACAGGGTCCCCTACACGAGGCGGCTCTGGACTCCAGGCTTTACTCCCGCCCCTAGGCCTCCATACCCAGGGCAGCAAGAACTCCAGGATAGTACCTCACCCCGGGCTAAAGGTGCCCGAGATGGAACAGGAACACATGCACCCAGGCCGAAGGCACCTGGGTGCGGACCCCACTGGACATCAGCCCCCAGGCCAAAGGTCTGCCCCTTTTATATGCTCTCCTGGCATGCACAGCAGGTTCCCCGCCCCGCTGTACTACTGCCAAGAGGGGACACAAAAGGCGCCACCTGTAGGCCGCAGGGAACTGCACACCAATACTGTCCCCCGAGGACAAAATGGTCCATGAATCCTACAGAATTAGGGTATTTGAGCCTATTTACCACTGAAACACTTTCCTTAAATTTAGCACCCCGCTACATTTTTATTTCAAAGTATTTTATTTTCCCACTAGCTTATCCATTAAATTAAATAATTTATTCCAGAAAGGGCGTATTCTGGGGCATTCCCACCATATGTGTCGCATCGTGCCGTTGAGTTTCTGAGGTTCTTAATGACTTCCTGTACCTCTTCTGCTGAAAATCGGGCCTCCAGCATATTTTTTTATTTTTTAATTTTTTTTATGTTCTTTTAAGTTATTTCCTATCCACATTTGTTTGCAGAGCACTTGCCATGTTCTTAACAACATTTTGCTGCCATTTGCAGCCCTCTAGCCCTTTCCATTACTTTTTTAGAGCCTTTTTAGTCGTCAGAAGTCCGGGTCCCCATTGACTTCAATGGGGTCCGGGTCCGGGTTCGGGTTAAAGTTCGGTCCCGAATCCGAACTTTTTTCCGAAGTTCGGCCGAACCCGCCGGACCCGAATATCCAGCTACCCGCTCAACTCTAAAAGTGGCACATCATTGTGAGATGGAAGGAAAATGATAAATGGCTTTCAATTTATGTTTACAAATAAATATCTGAAAAGTGTGGTGTGAATTTGTATTCAGCCCCCTTTACCCTGATACCCCTAACTAAAATCTAGTGGAACCAATTGTCTTTAGAAGTCACCTAATTAGTAAATAGAGTCCACCTGTGAGTAATTTATTCTCAGTATAAATACAGATGTTCTGTGAAGCCCTCAGAGGTTTGTTAGAGAATCGTAGTGAACAAACAGCACCATGAAGGCCAAGGAACACACCAGACAGGTCAGGGATAATGTTGTGGAGAAGTTTAAAGCAGAGTTAGGTTATAAAAAAAATATCACAAGCTTTGAACATCTCATGGAGCACTGTTCAATTCATCATCCAAAAATGGAAAGTGTATGGCACAAATGAAAACCTACCAAGACATGGCGGTTTAATAAACTGACAGGCCGAGCAAAGTGAGCATTAATCAGAGAAGCATGGTAACTCTGGAGGAGCTGCAGAGATCCACAGCTCAGGTGGGAGAATCTCTCCACAGAACAGCTATTAGTCTTGCACTCAACAAATCTGGCCTTTATGGAAGAGTGGCAAAAAGAAAGCCATAACAAGTCCCGTTTGCAGTTTGTGAGAAGCCATGTGGGGGACACAGCAAACATGTGGAAAAAAGTGCTCTGGTCAGATGAGACCAACATTTAACTTTTTAGCCAAAAGCAAAACGCTATGTGTGGCGGAAAACTAAAGCTGCACAGCACCCAGAACACACCATCCCCACCGTGAAACATGGTGGTGGCAGCATCATGTTGTGGGGATGCTTTTCTTCAGCAGGAACAGGGAAGCTGGTCAGAGTTGATGGGAAGATGGATGGTGCCAAATACAGGGCAATCTTAGAAGAAAACCTGTTAGAGTCTGCAAAAGACTTGAGACTGGGGAGGAGATTCACCTTCCAGCAGGACAACAACCCTAAACATACAGCCAGAGCTGCAATGGAATGGTTTAGATCAAAGTATTAGTATGTGTTAGAATGTCCCAGTCAAAGTCCAAACCTAAATCCAAATTGAGAATTTGTGACAAGACTTGAAGATTGCTGTTTACAGATGCTCTCTACAATCTGACAGAGCTTGAGCTATTTTGCAAAGAAGAATGGGCAAAAATTTCACTCTCTAGATGTGCAAAGCTGGTAGAGACATCCCCAAAAAGACTTGCAACTGTAATTGCAGGGAAAGGAGGTTCTACAAAGTATTGACTCAGGAGGGCTGAATACAAATGCATGCCACATATTTCAGATATTTATTTGTAAAACATTTTGAAAACCATTTATTATTTTCCTTCCACTTCACAATTATGTGCCACTTTGTGCTGGTCTGAATACTTTTTCAAGGCACTGTACCTGTCTGTCCCTCACCAGCATCTTCTACTAAGTGACGGTATTTGAACCTTTTCATTGGCTGGCAGGGGATGATGTCACTCCTGTGCTTGCACAAGAGCTAGTCATCCCAGTATTTAGAGACCAGCCCAGCACTGTAAGCTGAGCTGTGCATGCACAGCGCAGTGTACAGCGCTGGAGAAGAAAGCATCTCAGCAAAAATTTGGCTTGTATCTTGGTTCAGAATTCCGGGAAAATCAATGAGCCAATCACACAAACAGGAAATTACATCTCTGGGGAAGCTCTGTACAACAATAATGTACAGGAACACCTCTAGGTTGCCATTTGAGATAGAATTTTACAAAAATGTGTAGCACTGCAGATTAAAAAGCACTTAAATGACAATTTGGCTTGTGTATCAATCGTATATGCTATATTATTTTATTTTATTTATTTATTTATTTCCCACAAAAGTATGGGATTGCTAGAACTTCAGTCAGCTTTCTTTGTGGAATTTTCCTTTCCTCACGTCTAGTGTGGTAAAAGCTTGTCCCCAAAACAGAAAGTGAGAGAAAAATCTATTAAGCATAGCCCCGGATAGCAGTAAAACCCAACTTTTCCTATTCTATTCAAATGAAAAAAATATACACTTAAAGCCACTGTAGGTGGTAAAACATGTCAGATCAATGAACAGTCAGCGTGTCTTTTCTACCATTTGTACTATAAAGTTTTGCACACAAAAGAAGACGCACTCTAGGTAGGTGATGGACACTGGTTTTGGCAAGACGGGGTTAGTTTGAGTGTGGCTCAGGGTCCTCAGAGTGGTGTTATGGGATGAGTGGGTAAAAAAAATCAGAATTGGTATTGACACATAAGATTTTTTTTTCTTTACCGATGTAGCAAAACGTCCCACACTCCGCTTGAGTGCTTTCGTCATATACCACGTCCTCCCAGTCTGAATATAGATATCAGATATTTCAACCACTAACAAGCACAAAACAAGACGATACACGTTTGGTTGCTGAACATGGACTGAACATGGACTGTTTATTGAAGACACAGGTACACACATAATACTCTGAACAATCCCCCCCCACCTTTGCATTCCGAGTGGGGTAGACTGTCCAATCAGCAGTGAGAGCTGTTGGAGAAATTCGCCCCCACCAATCTCACAGCTAATCTACATACACATACCATAATATCCAAAGCCGACAGACACAATAGAACATTGGAATACAGCCACACCCCAAATGACCCAGCAAAGAGTACACAACAAAATGAGACAATATACAATATATATATATATATACACACAACATTCCAGTGTGGCTGTACAGTGGGTCCGCTTAGTACAGATCAGACTGGATTTCTCAGTCACCCTGTGCCCCTATTAGAGACACAGGGTGACTTAGACATAGGAGGTGCACGGAATGCTGAAACAAGGTTTTCCCAACCACCCCAAGGGATTCTGGGTTCCACGGGCCCCCCCCGCCCAAAGTGACTCCGTCATAACAGAGTTTGAAGGAAACTCATACCACTATTCTGATCTTTTTCCCGTTCCAAATTATATTGTTTTCTATTCATGAAGCATATAGTTTACAGTATGGTACCTCTTTATGTAGCATTATTACCTATGTACTTATTTGAGCTCTAATAAAGATATAAAGTCAAATAAAAAAAAGATTTTATTCTTTATCTTAGATTTCTACTAGAAGCTTGATGAGGTCTCCTTGGTAGAGCAGTACACATGGGGCCAACGTATTAATGCTCACTTATCAGAGAATTATAGAAATCATCCAACCTGTTCACATCCTTGAAGGGGTACATGTCCACTTGCAGACAAAAAATCCATCACTACAGTATTAAGATCAAGCAGGACCTGCAAAGGTAGATATCATTTTTATTACAAACTCTCAGGGAAAACAGTTAACAAGGCACTGGCAAGGTAATCTGAGAGCGAAGAACAAAAGAGGCTGGCATTGGAAACTTGCATGGCATGCCAGATGTGCTAATACATTTAGGACAGCAGTATCAGCAGCTCCGGCAGAAAGCTATAGTCATTAATCTAGAGACCACTGGGATTTCCAGAGAGTGCTGTAAAACCTACACCCTGCCAAGGATGCATCAGATAAAGCTATCAACGCATTGTAAAAAAGAGACACAAAAACCTGTTTCATGGTCTGTACTGATCAAGCAATTACACTTATTGACTACATTAAGCAAAGAAACCATGGGGTGCCCTATAAAATTGACTGCCAGCTTGAATAATCAATAGACTTCATGTAGAGTAAATTAAATAACTGAAAAGAAAAAAAAAACTATCTGGATAAGATGAGGCTAAAAAGGCAATCTGTAATCCCTGATCCATGCAGAAAGAAGAGCGCGTCTGAAAGATTCCGTTGCAGTTCTCAGTTCATTTTATTCAAAGACAAAATTACAACCTAAGCGGGAAGAATATTGGAAGGTGGCAATAGGTATTAATTTAGTAAAATCAGATGTAGTAGAGAAATAGATGGGCTTGTATATGGTTAACTCATTCACAGAATGCTGATATTTAAATCAGTTCAGTACATTCCAGGTGCTCTAAAACAAAAGGTATTACATTTTTTGCAGTTCATTTTCTTTGAAAAGCAGCCAGTCCTGTCCCCTTCAAGCATGATATAGAAAAGGACCCTGGCTCTTTATGTAAAGCAGTGGTCTCTCAGTAAAGATCCAGCACACCCCTTGCAGACTCAGAGCTAGAGCGTTCCAATTAGCAAGGCTTATGTTTCTGGCTGATTCTCATGGTTTTCGGTTGTGCCTATTCACACCTGAGCCTAGTAGCGCTTGAAGCCTGAAGCTTGTAGCTCAAAAAGGTACACTATATTGTCAAAAGTATTGGGACGTCTGCCTTCACACGCACATGACCTTTAATGGCAACCCAGTCTTAGTCTGTAGGGCTTAATATTGGGTTGGCCAACCCTTTGCAGCTATAACAGCTTCAACTCTTCTGGGATTGATGTCCGCAAGGTTTAGGAGTGTGTCTATGGGAATGTTTGACCATTCTTCTAGAAGTGCATTTGTGAGGTCAGGCACTGATGTTGGACGAGAAGGCCTGGAGTCCTGGAGTCCTGACCTCAACCCGATAGAACACCTTTGGGGTGAATTAGAGTGGAGACTGCGAGCCAGGCCTGCTCATCCTCATCAGTGCCTGACCTCACAAATGCGCTTCTGGAAGAATGGTCAAACATTCTCATAGGCACACTCCTAAACCTTGTGGACAGCAATCCCAGAAGAGTTGAAGCTGTTATAGCTGCAAAGGGTGGGCCAACTCAATAATGAACCCTGTGGACTAAGATTGGGATGCCATTAAAGTTCATGTGTGTATAAAGGCAGGCGTCCCAGTACTTTTGACAATATAGTGTACCTTTCTGAGCTACTTTTCTGCGCTTTCATTGTGGCCAGCGGTCATCGCGACCGCCGGTCACGAACATCGACACCCCTGCGACGCAGCGCGGCCTGCTAGCCCGCTTAAAGCGACCGACGTACAGCTACGACGGTTCGAGGAGCCAACCAGCCGCAGTATAACTGCGGCAGCTGGCCCGCAAGCGGTTAAATGAAAATCAGACGTTGAGTTCACGTATGACACAAAAAATTTATAGTCTGCACATCCAGCTTTTGTCGTACGAAAAACAGGAATCGGCATACTAAAGATCCGAAAATCGTCAGATCGTTCGTCAGACTAAATATTACTTCCGATTTTCGTATCGTGTGTACGGGCCTTTAGGGCTGATCACCACAGGTTACATTTAAAAAAAAAACAAATGCATGTATATTTTAGATTAGCGTGTCTTTTTCTATAAAAATGCTTATACTTGATGAATATGGCAACCCAAACAGTGTTTTTCTAAATCTGCATTGGGATTTTTGTTATGCATCTAGTTTAGATGCAAATATTAATTAGAATGCTTAAAATGTTTGATGCATCTGCTTTCACATATGATAAAAATGTTTGCTTTATACAAAATGCTACGCCTGAGCATACTGTACATTTCTTCCTGCGCTCTGCTGAAATACATGTTTAATGCAAGTTATTCCAGCTCCTCCAGAAGCATAAGGTAAGGTGGAGAGAGCTGTTGTAGTGCATGTCGGGCTACATAAATATTTCATGACGTGTAGCTTTTTTCATATTTACAAGACCCAAGGAAGACAAGCTCCCTGTTGACTATGTTGGTGTGATGAATGACTTTGCCGTAAACCCCAATATTTAAAGTGACTAATGGACTTAGTTGAGCCATTGGGAAAGAATTGTTGTGTGTACATTCTAAACCAAGCAATCCCCCTGGTATAATCTCCAAAGTCAGTTCTACATATATCTAAGGGAGACTGACACTGATGGCTCTTCCTGTCTAAGAAGAGTTCTTAATAAACAATGCGCTTTAGACAGATAGAAAAAAAATAATGAAGACATAGATGAATTTAAAGGCAGAAGATGGATGACAGCAAATGTGGAAGAGTGCTTTGAGAAAACTGGTAATTTACCCCTTTCGCTGCCAGGCCTCCCATTTTTCACTTCCAGTCATCGCACCATTTTTTCTATTTTCCTTTTTTTTTTGTATTTTCACAATTTTCGTTTACAGCTTTGAAAGTTAATAAAAGACTGCCTAAACCGTATATTATCTAAAAGCACAGTGTGGCAATAAAATATTGTGTTATTGATTTTGGATGTGGAAATAAAGTATTGTGTTATTGATTTTGGATGGCCCATGAAAATTGCGTAAATATTTAGCAAAGCTTTATTTAAAAAAAAAAAAAAAATGCTAAAATCAGTATTAGCACATAAAATAAAGCTTGTAAAATTCTTAGTAAATCTAACAGATAAAACGGTATTGAATTAATAAATAATATATATTTATAACGTTTAAATTGTGTCTTTTTGTGAAATTATGAAAATCGAAAGAACACAACATAGTAAAAATGTGGCTTCAGCTAAAACTTTGAGGCTAGCTTCACACATGAGCTGTGGTAATGGACAATCCATACTGCAGTGAGATTAATTTTGAATGGCACCCCAATGCACCTTGGCAGTGCACCCTTAAAGGGGTTGTATGGGTTGTTTTTTTTAAATAACAAACATGTTATACTTCCCTCCACTGTGCAGTTAGTTTTGCACAGAGTGGCCCTGATCCTCCTGTTCTGGGGTCCCTCTGCGGCTGTCTGGCTCCTCCCCGCAATAGCTAACCCCCTTCTGGGAAGCTCTCTCCCAAGGGGGTTAGCTTGCGGGCGTGCTCCCTGTCATACACGCTGCGTCCATAGACGCAGAATGTATGACTCAGTCCTGCCCCCGGCGGCCGCGTCATTGAATGTGATTGACAGCAGCACGAGCCAATGGCTGCGCTGCTATCAATCTATCCAATTTATCCAATCAACGGCCTGACTCTGTGGAGAAGAGGATGCCTGGGGACATGCACAGCAGGTAAATGGGCTCAGGTAAGTAAATGGGAGGGCTGGGGGGGCTGTCATTGCCAGGTGTTTTTTCACCTTAATGCATACGATGCATTAAGGTGAAAAAACACGAACCTTTACAACCCCCTTTAATGCATGTTTTGGCACACAATGGGGAGAAGGGATCATTACCCTTACACACACCAACTGAAATGACTAGCCTCAGGTGATACACAGAGATGAAACATATACTTCTACATAAGTATCGGTTTATCTGCAGCCCCCTCTCCTCTACAGGTATTTAAAATTCAGCATTGACACAGCTTGTCTGAGCTTCAGGAGGCAGGAAGTGGGAATCTGACATCACACACTGCACAGCTCAGAGAGGGGTGATGAGTGTAACCTGAGACCTGAGTGGAGGGAATGGACACACACTTCCTCTACACAATATCATAGGGAAACATACATAGCTGAGGCTGTCAATCAACTGTTGTGTGCTGGAGGCCCCCTCCCCTGTCACCCATAATTGTTTAGAGTTGGGAAAACCTGTCAGCAATGAATAATGCAGATAGCAATTTTGAATAGAAGTAGGGCTTAAGGGACCCCAAAACCCAAAAGACCAAAAGAAGGGGGAGAGGAGGGCAGTAGTACTATTGCGGTACAAGGTGAGTAGGTAAACTCAGAGAGAGCAGATATAATAAAAAGTATAAATTTATTAACATAATATCAAAGTAAAAGACATCAAAACAACATAGACAATAAAGTACAGTACAAACAACGTTTAGGAGTGTGTCTTTGAGAATGTTTAACCATTCTTCCAGAAGTGCATTTGTGAGGTCAGGCACTGATGTGGATGAGAAGGTCTGGCTCGCAGTCTCCACTCTAATTCATCCCAAAGGTGTTCTATCGGGTTGAGGTCGGGACTCTGTGCAGGCCAGTCAAGTTCCTCCACCCCAAACTTGCTCATCCATGTCTTTATGGACCTTCATTTGTGCACTGGTCCAAATAATTTGGCAGAGAGGGATTATGGTGTGGGGTTATTTTTCAGGGGTTGGGCTTGGCCCCTTAGTGCCAGTGAAGGAAACTCTAAAGGTGTCAGCATACCAAAACATTTTGAACAATTTCACGCTCCCAACTTTGTGGGAACAGTTTGGGAATGGCCCTTTCCTGTTCCAACATGACTGCGCAACAGTGCAAGGTCCATAAAGACCATAAGGTCCATAAAGGATGAGCGAGTTTGGGGTGGAGGAACTTGACTGGCCTGCACAGAGTCCTGACCACAACCTGATAGAACACTTTTGGGATGAATTAGAGCAGAGACTGCAAGCCAGGCCTTCTGTGTGTGTGTATATATATAAATATATATATATATATACAGTATATCCTGTAAGTAAATATTTATATATATATATATATATATATATATATATTGTATATATCATAACATATTTCAAGTGTATACCCTCTTCCCAGAGTTTTAAGGAAGAGAGTATACCCCCCCAAAACACATAAGCTCTTGATTCTGCTGTGGTGTGTCATCCAGGTCCTCCTATTGAACATCTAGGTTCTCATTTCATTTGGGGATTGCTATACAAGCCATTTATAAGCACATGACCACACAGCTTTTGTGAGAATAATTGTGTTCTTTTTATCATTAAGTGGTGGTAATGTTCAAGGATGGTGTGCCCTTCTTGTTGTTTTTTCATTTAGGCTGTGTTTTGTTTTTTTTTGCAACAGAGTCGTTTTAAAGCTGATCTCCAGCCTTGCCTTCAGGCTTGTACAGTTCTACAGATTCCTCTTGTGTATTGAAATAGCTTACTTTGATTTTAGTGCTCACTTTGAGCTTTTCATAGTGTCCTTTAGGAGCTGCAGCAAATCAGAGGGAGCCCACCTCATTTCCTGCACAAAATAAGAATGCAGACCTCAGACCAGACGAGCACTGACAGCAGCTTTTAGAAGTCCATCAAACCAACTTTGTTTACCTTGGCTCAGGCTAAGCATGGTACTGCGCCTATATCGGAATTCTTCATATGTTACTATAACCTGGATAGTTAAAGTGTCATTTCATGATCTTTTTGCTGCCATATTTCTGATGCAGCACCCAAATAGTAAATAGACAGTCCCTTTCCTATGGACATGTAGCACCCTCCCAGATAGGTTGCTAGTTAAGTTTGGTAAGTTTAGTTTTTGTGGCTCTCCTGTAATCCTGTGATCAGTAAATTTGATTACTACCCCCTGTCTTCTGGAGATTTCCAGAATGTAGTGGGTGGGAGAGTCAAATGAGCAGCCTGAATATTTATGTGGCTCCCGTCAATCCCTGGGGGGGTGTGTTAGAAATTCTGTATATAGCCCTACAGAACAGACAGTGCACAGTTCACAGGTATATGGGCTTTGCTGCTTAACTGCAGACAGGAAACAGAACTCTGTTACAGAGAAAAGACATAAAGCATACCATAGATACAGCTCCAAATTTATAAACACTGACATTTACTCATTGAAGAATTTATCTAACAGAATTTCTAACAGGTTATGGGCCCAGGCATAGCCTAGAGAAAAGCTGAGAACCCAGACACCCACCCAGACACTCAGTCTTAGCCTGCTATAACAGATAAGTGCAGGATACAGTAACAAAAAGAAGACTGCAACAGAATAAAAAAAATAGCCAGTAACACAGCTGCAACAAAGCTTTCATTTGCAAATCTGACAAACCAGAACTACCAGTCTTGGAAATTAAATATGAACATTATGCCAATAAGGGAAGGTATGTGGAAATGTATAAATGAAGTCAGGCCAGAACACCCTTCAGATGAGTGAATAGAGAAAGACCAAAAAGCTCAGAGCACAACTTAATGTTCAATGCTTACATGTAAGTGTGAAACTGCTAAAGAAATGTGGAAAGGATTACAAAATGTGCATGAAAGAGCTAATCTCAGCAATAAACTGGATTTAATTGGAAAGCTATACAAACCAAGCTGATGAAAGGCCAGGAAATGCAGAATTACATAAGGCACACCTTGGAAATGGCTGAACACCTAAGAGGTATAGGAGAAGAAATAAACGATTTTCATGTCGCATTACTATTACTCAGTGGTTTACAAGAAAGCTATGAAATGTTTGTCACAGCACTTGATGCACGTCCTTGATGCACTAACATTGGAATATGTTAAGGGAAAACTTGTGGATGAATATAAGCATAAAACAGAAAGCATTAATAGTGACAGTGCTTCTGTTGCAGAGTCTGCTTTTTTGTGTGCAAGAAACAAGGCCATTAAAAAGCATATTGCAGAATCTAGAAAGCTAGAATGCAAAAACAAACTAAACTACAAAAGGCCAAAAGTGAGATGAAAACAAATGATTTTGCTTCAGATAATAAATATGTTTTTCAATTCAAAAGTTGCACCTCGTCTTTGCAGGCATGATGTGTTGATTCAGGAGCTACGAGTCACATTACAAATGACAGGAATTTTCTTAATTACCTTGACCAGAGTAAAACAGAAGAAAATCAGCACAGCTAATGGTCAAATAATGGAATCAGAAGGTATAGGAGATGGTTTTCTTTACTGTCCTATTTCCCAGAGTGCTACCAGAAAGATACAGTGAAACATGTCCTCTATGTTCCTGCTCTTTAAACTAATCTTTTGTCAGTGAAGAAACTCACAAAATCAGGCAATGTAGTGACCTTCCAAGATGACAGTTGTGTCATCACAAAAGGGGATATCTAAAGCTAAAATTACAAATGAACTGTATCAGCTGAACTGCAATCAGGCGGTCAATACTGCCATGTACTGGTTGAAGAATAAACCTCTACTTAATACTGATGTAGTTGTTGCATAAAATACAAATGAACATTGTATTCCAACAGAGTGTGCTCAGATGGTGGAATGCATTAATAGTTTGTGTTCCTAGGAGGAGAGGTTCCCAGCCAGGGAACTAGGCAGCTCAGCTGAAGATTCTGCTTGTGACCAACAAGGTCCCAGCTGTGTGCAGGTAGGGGGCCTATCATGCTGCAAATTATTTTGATGCTAAGAGAGGTGTTTCACTGGGGATCCGGTGAGAAACATTCACTGGGGAGACTGTCTGCCTGAATCGGGAGGGAGCCATCCAAGGACCTGGGGACACTGTGAATACAGACCTGGCTGAAGAATCCTAGTGCCTGTCGCTGCTGTTAACCCTTGGTGCACTAGTACTGAGGCTTGCCTGGCCTGGAACCTTACTTGTGGTATTCCAGTCCTGTCCACTTTCTGTCCTATTACTAAAGGGACTGTCTGTGGAAGTGGCTGCAAAGAGAAATGTGTTCTCTCTTTACTGTTCAGTGTCTGGAGTATCCCCTAGCTCCCTTGGCCCCATCCAAGTTAATCTGCAAAAAAACTTAGCCAGTTGACTGAATATTGCTGTTTGCTTGGCTGCCGCTACACTAGTGGGAAAACAACTTGGGACAAAATCAGCGGCACTTGCGGGGGTGAGCCTTACATAGAAAAAGGAAAAATCTCTGATCAAAAATGTTGGAAAATGTTGGTGTCTGATACCAGATAGACTTTTCTTGAGTTATCTCAGTCATATCTTAACAGATTGCCCCCAGTGATGCACATATATGAATGTATTTTTCTTTTAAATATAGTACAGAATGACTGGGATAATTCCCCACATGAACTCTTCAGCCTTAGGACAGGGCAATGGGGAGGTGATAGGTGGGCACTGGGCACTATTTACAGCATCTGTTATCACAATTAGTGATGAGCCGAACACCCCCGGGTTCGGTTCGCACCAGAACCCGCGAACGGACCGAAAGTTCGAACGAACATTAGAACCCTATTAAATACAATGGATGCGAACATTCGAATTCTAAAGTGCTAATTATAACAACTATTATGCATGTTATTGTCATAAATAGGGTTTGGGAACCCGGGTTCTGCACCAGGGGACATGTATCAATGCAAAAAGAAGTTTTAAAAACGGTCGTTTTTCGGGAGCAGTCATTTTAATGATGCATAAAGTGAAAAAAAAAAAGTCAAATATTCCTTTAAATATCGTACCTGGGGGGTGTCTAAAGTATGCCTGTGAAGTGCCACGTGTTTCCCGTGTTTAGAACTGTCCCTGCACAAAATGACACTTCTAAAGGAAAAAAAAGCCATTTAAAACTGCTTGCGGCTTTAATGTAATGTCTGGTCCCGGTAATATGGATGAAATTCTTTAAGAAAAATGGCATAGCTACCCCATGACCCCCCCCCCCTACCCCAGCCCATTACCAGCCCCTTTGGGTCTTGTATGGATATTAAGGGGAACCCCGCACATAAAATAAAAAAGGCCCTATATACTCTGAACAGCCGTATACAGGCGGTGCATACAAGACAGGGACTGTAGGTTTGTTCTTATGTAGAATCTGTTTGTAATTTTGAACAGGTACATTGTTGAAGTGTAGCTCCAGCCCAAAAATCTATTTTTAAACTTTTTGGGAAACATAGGTAAGGGTTATCACCCCTGTAACATTTGTTTTGCTGTCTGTGCCCCTGTTCAGAACATTTCACCTCACTTTCCGTCCCAATGACAACTGTTTTTGAAATGTGGTGTTTTTCTTGAAACAAGGATTGCTGATAAAGCATCAGTACAGATGAGACCCCTTTCTCCCATATTTATTCTTACAGGAGAGAATTTTCCTTTCTAGGGGTAGATTTCCTCTCACTTCCTGTTGTCTTCTTTCGTTTGCAAGTAGGAGTCGTTTGTAAGTTGGATGTTTGAAAGTAGGGACCTGCCGTATATACTCTGCAGAAATAGGCCCCTTAGTTGTTGGTGTTGGCACAACACTGTAAGCACTCAGTTACTCTTGGTTGGTGCTGGAACGCCCTGCTGTCAACTATTATATCAGGAATTTTAATTACATATAATTGTTGAACAGTGGTAGTAAAAATTGGGGCTTTGATGGTGGTGCTGGTGCCACAACACTGTAAGCCCTGACAGTTACTCTTGGTGGGTGCAGCAATGGGCCCTGCTGTGAATTATTAGATCAAGAATTGTAATTACATGCCCCTTTTGAACAGGGGCTGAAAAATTGGGCCTTTCGTGGTGGTGGTGGTGGTGGCGTTGCCACAAGACTGTAAGCCCTCAGAGTTACTCTTGGTGGGTGCAGCAATGGACCCTGCTGTGAATTATTAGATCAAGAATTGTAATTGCATGCCCCTGTTGAACAGGGGCTGAAAAATTGGGCCTTAGGCACTGGTGGCACAACACTACAACCCCTCACAGATACTGTACTTGGAGCACAGCAATGAGCCCTGTTGCAAAGTATTGCTTCAAAAATTGTAATGACACGCCCCTGTTAAACAGGGGCTGAAAAATTGGGCCTTAGGCACTGGTGCCACAACACTCCAACCCCTCACAGATACTGTACTTGGAGCACAGCAATGAGCCCTATGGCAAATTATTGCTAAAAAAATTGTAATTACACGCCCCTGTAAAACAGGGGCTGAAAAATTGGGCCTTAGCCACTGGTGGCGGCACCCATAAACAAAAATGATCTTCCAAGCTATCATCATCAATCGTATCATTGAGGACTCGGAGGAGGAGGATAGCCAGTCAACATAACAGCACAGGCACTCAGCATCAGCATCAGTCTTGAAGGGATGTGACATGTTAAAATCAATTAGTCTGTTATATCAGCATCAGGTGTGTGGTAGCTGGTGGTGATCCAAGACTGGTTCATCTTGATGAAAGTCAGTCGATCAACCGAGTCGGTGGACAGGCGCACCCTGTGATCCGTGACAAATCCTCCAGCAGCACTGAATGTGCGTTCCGAAAGAACGCTGGATGCAGGACAGGCCAGTAGCTCAATTGCATACTGTGCAAGCTCTGGCCAGTGATCCATCCTCAAGACCCAGTAAGCCAGAGGATTTTCGGTGGGGAAGGTGTCCAAGTCTGACCTTGCCCCTAGATATTCCTGCACCATGTTTATCAGACGCTGGCGATGGTTGCTGGAACCGATCATACTTTGGGGCTGCGGACTAAAGAATTGTTTGAACGCATCGGTCAGACGGCCACCTTCCCCACCGCTCCTTCTTTGACTGGCCGAAGCCTCAGCAACTCGTTGTCCAGGACCAGGAGTTTGTAACCTCCCAGTCTCTGGGAACGCGTTGCACAGACCTTTCTGCAAGGCCTCCCGGAGTTGTCTCATCCTCTGCTCCCTCTGCGACGGTAACATAAGGTCCGCAACCTTACCCTTGTACCGTGGATCAAGGAGAGTGGCCAGCCAGTAATGGTCCCTCTCCTTGATCCGAAGAATACGAGGATCCTTCCGCAGACTTTGCAGGATCAGGGAGGCCATGCAGCGTAGGTTTGCTGAGGCATTCGCTCCGGAGTCCTCTGGGTCACTAAGGACGACATGATCCGCAGCCACCTCCTCCCAGCCACGTACAAGTCCACTGGTTTCTTGGGACTGTAAATCATCCCTAAAAGACTGCTGCTGATGATGCTGAGTGCCAGCCTCCACCTCCATGCTGACACAATCCTCCTCCTCCTCCTCCTCCTCCTCCTCTTCCTGTGCGATGGGTGGGACAGAAGGAACACTGTCTGGGTAAAGGGGGCCTTGAGAGGCAAGGAAGTCCTCCTCTTCCTGCCTCTGTTCTGCCTCAAGTGCCCTGTCCATTATTCCACGCAGCGTGTGCTCCAACAGGTGGACAAGAGGTACAGTGTCACTGATGCATGCACTGTCACTGCTCACCATCCTCGTGGCCTCCTCAAATGGTGCCAGGACAGTGCATGCATCCCTGATCATGCCCCACTGGCGTGGAGAAAAAAAACCAAGCTCCCCTGACCCTGTCCTGGTGCCGTAGTCGCACAGGTACTCATTGATGGCCCTCTGCTGCGTGTGCAGCCACTGCAGCATGGCCAACGTTGAGTTCCACCTGGTGGGCATGTCACATATAAGGCGGTTCTTGGGCAGGTTCAACTCCTTTTGCAGCTCAGCCAGGTGAGCACTGGCATTATAAGATCTGCGGAAATGCACACAGACTTTCCTGGCCTGCCTCAGGACATCCTGTAAGCCCGGGTACCTGCCCAAGAACCGCTGCACCACCAGGTTAAGGACGTGAGCCACACAGGGCACATGGGTCAGTTGTCCCTGTCGGAGGGCGGAGAGGAGGTTGGTGCCATTGTCGCAAACCACCATTCCTGGCTTAAGCTGGCGTGGCGTCAACCACCTCTCGGCCTGGCCCTGCAGAGCAGACAGGACCTCTGCCCCAGTGTGGCTTCTGTCCCCCAAACACACCAGCGCAAGCACGGCATGGCATCTTTTTGCCTGCGTACTTGCGTAGCCCCGTGAACGGCTACGGAGCACCGCTGGTTCATAGGACAAACCACAGGAAGAGGCCATGGAGGAAGAAGAAGAGGAGGGGGTGGAGGAGAGAGGTGTGTCACAACCAGTAGTAGCATTTTGGAGGCGTGGCGGTGGGACAACCTCCAACACTACTGCACCTTGTCCTGCATCCTTCCCAGCTGCCAAAAGAGTGACCCAATGGGCCGTGAAAGAAAGGTAACGTCCCTGTCCATGCCTGCTGGACCATGAGTCAGCGGTAATATGCACCTTACCGCTGACCGCCCTGTCCAGCGAGGCCAAGACATTGCCTTCCACATGCCGGTAGAGAGCCGGAATAGCCTTCCGTGAGAAAAAGTGGCGTTTGGGAACCTGCCACTGAGGAACCGCACATTGCACAAACTCACGGAAGGGGGCCGAGTCTACCAACTGAAAAGGCAGCAGTTGAAGCGCTAGCAATTTAGCCAAGCTAGCATTCAACCGCTGGGCATGTGGATGGCTGGGAGTGAACTTCTTTCGACGGTCCAGCAGCTGGGGCAGGGAAATTTGCCTGCTAGAATCGGACGTCGGTGTACTGCTAGCAGAGTGGCCGCAAGTACTTGGCTGTGACACACCTAATTCTACACCTTCATTCCTCTCAGTGCATGTTTCAGAGAGGACTGAAGTTATAGTGGGGTTGGAGATCCCAGCTGATGCGGTGCAAGGAGAGGTCCGCTTTGTTCTTTGGTGTGGGTCTTTGAGGTAGGCTTGCCAACGAGCTGCATGGCAGGTCAACATATGTCTGGTCAGGCATGTGGTACCCAAGCGGCTGATGTTTTGGCCACGCGATATACGCTTGAGACATATGTTGCAAACAGCAGCTGTGCGATCTGATGCACTAGCCTCAAAAAAGGCCCACACCAAAGAACTTTTTGAATGACGGGCAGAGGCAGCGCCCTGCACAGGCGGAGCTCTGCGGTGTGATTCCGTCGGTGTACTGCCCTTACGCTGGCCACCAAAGGGCATCCTGCCTCGTTGGAGATGTGCCTCCTCCTCATCCTCCTCCTCCTCCTCTCTCCTATTAGGCACCCACGTGGAGTCAGTGACCTCATCATCACCTCCCTCCTCATCACTGGAGCCAATCTGGCAGTATGCTGCAGCTGCTGGAACATGACTGCCAGATTGGTGTCCTTCTTGAGCATCCCCTCTGTCTGCTCTCACGCTACTGCCTTCCTCTAGCTGGGTTTCATCATCAGACCCTTCGAAACGCTGGGCATCCTCCTGGAGCATGTACCCAACACTGTGCTGAAACAGTTCGGGGGACTCCTCAGGAGGAGGACATGGTGGGTCTAGGGAAGGAGTGACTGATGATGAGTCTGACATTGATACCAGGGAAGAGGATGCTTTGGCAGCTGCTTTTCCAGTACCCTGAGCCTGGGTGAGAGAGGATGAGGAGGAGGAGGAGGGCTTGGTCATCCACTCTACCAAGTCTTCGGCATGATGTGGCTCAACATGTCCAGCTGCCGAAAAGAAGGACAAGCGTGTCCCATGGCCATGTGCTGATGACAATGCACCGCGTCCACGACCAGCACTGTTGCCCCCAGACACAGAGCCTGCTTGCCCTCTTTTATTGCCTCCTGACTGTCTGCCTCTCCTTGTTTGCCTTCCAGACATTCTAATAGATGGCCTGCAGGGAGATGGGAAAAAAGCAATAAGGGCTACCTTCAGGTGTCCTTCTCTGTCCCTTGAAACAAGGACTTTGACAGTGAAAGAAACTGACACACTCTCCCTACCTACAGTTTTCTGTCCCTAGAAAAAATGTTTTTTTTAAGCACAATTTAGCACAAGGAGAATTCACTCACTGTCCTTCCAGGTCCCTGGAAACAAGGACTTTGACAGTGAAAGAAACTGACACACTCTCCCTACCTACAGTTTTCTGTCCCTAGAAAAAATGTTTTTTTTAAGCACAATTTAGCACAAGGAGAATTCACTCACTGTCCTTCCAGGTCCCTGGAAACAAGGACTTTGACAGTGAAAGAAACTGACACACTCTCCCTACCTACAGTTTTCTGTCCCTAGAAAAAATGTTTTTTTTAAGCACAATTTAGCACAAGGAGAATTCACTCACTGTCCTTCCAGGTCCCTGGAAACAAGGACTTTGACAGTGAAAGAAACTGACACACTCTCCCTACCTACAGTTTTCTGTCCCTAGAAAAAATGTTTTTTTTAAGCACAATTTAGCACAAGGAGAATTCACTCACTGTCCTTCCAGGTCCCTGGAAACAAGGACTTTGACAGTGAAAGAAACTGACACACTCTCCCTACCTACAGTTTTCTGTCCCTAGAAAAAATGTTTTTTTTAAGCACAATTTAGCACAAGGAGAATTCACTCACTGTCCTTCCAGGTCCCTGGAAACAAGGACTTTGACAGTGAAAGAAACTGACACACTCTCCCTACCTACAGTTTTCTGTCCCTAGAAAAAATGTTTTTTTTAAGCACAATTTAGCACAAGGAGAATTCACTCACTGTCCTTCCAGGTCCCTGGAAACAAGGACTTTGACAGTGAAAGAAACTGACACACTCTCCCTACCTACAGTTTTCTGTCCCTAGAAAAAATGTTTTTTTTAAGCACAATTTAGCACAAGGAGAATTCACTCACTGTCCTTCCAGGTCCCTGGAAACAAGGACTTTGACAGTGAAAGAAACTGACACACTCTCCCTACCTACAGTTTTCTGTCCCTAGAAAAAATGTTTTTTTTAAGCACAATTTAGCACAAGGAGAATTCACTCACTGTCCTTCCAGGTCCCTGGAAACAAGGACTTTGACAGTGAAAGAAACTGACACACTCTCCCTACCTACAGTTTTCTGTCCCTAGAAAAAATGTTTTTTTTAAGCACAATTTAGCACAAGGAGAATTCACTCACTGTCCTTCCAGGTCCCTGGAAACAAGGACTTTGACAGTGAAAGAAACTGACACACTCTCCCTACCTACAGTTTTCTGTCCCTAGAAAAAATGTTTTTTTTAAGCACAATTTAGCACAAGGAGAATTCACTCACTGTCCTTCCAGGTCCCTGGAAACAAGGACTTTGACAGTGAAAGAAACTGACACACTCTCCCTACCTACAGTTTTCTGTCCCTAGAAAAAATGTTTTTTTTAAGCACAATTTAGCACAAGGAGAATTCACTCACTGTCCTTCCAGGTCCCTGGAAACAAGGACTTTGACAGTGAAAGAAACTGACACACTCTCCCTACCTACAGTTTTCTGTCCCTAGAAAAAATGTTTTTTTTAAGCACAATTTAGCACAAGGAGAATTCACTCACTGTCCTTCCAGGTCCCTGGAAACAAGGACTTTGACAGTGAAAGAAACTGACACACTCTCCCTACCTACAGTTTTCTGTCCCTAGAAAAAATGTTTTTTTTAAGCACAATTTAGCACAAGGAGAATTCACTCACTGTCCTTCCAGGTCCCTGGAAACAAGGACTTTGACAGTGAAAGAAACTGACACACTCTCCCTACCTACAGTTTTCTGTCCCTAGAAAAAATGTTTTTTTTAAGCACAATTTAGCACAAGGAGAATTCACTCACTGTCCTTCCAGGTCCCTGGAAACAAGGACTTTGACAGTGAAAGAAACTGACACACTCTCCCTACCTACAGTTTTCTGTCCCTAGAAAAAATGTTTTTTTTAAGCACAATTTAGCACAAGGAGAATTCACTCACTGTCCTTCCAGGTCCCTGGAAACAAGGACTTTGACAGTGAAAGAAACTGACACACTCTCCCTACCTACAGTTTTCTGTCCCTAGAAAAAATGTTTTTTTTAAGCACAATTTAGCACAAGGAGAATTCACTCACTGTCCTTCCAGGTCCCTGGAAACAAGGACTTTGACAGTGAAAGAAACTGACACACTCTCCCTACCTACAGTTTTCTGTCCCTAGAAAAAATGTTTTTTTTAAGCACAATTTAGCACAAGGAGAATTCACTCACTGTCCTTCCAGGTCCCTGGAAACAAGGACTTTGACAGTGAAAGAAACTGACACACTCTCCCTACCTACAGTTTTCTGTCCCTAGAAAAAATGTTTTTTTTAAGCACAATTTAGCACAAGGAGAATTCACTCACTGTCCTTCCAGGTCCCTGGAAACAAGGACTTTGACAGTGAAAGAAACTGACACACTCTCCCTACCTACAGTTTTCTGTCCCTAGAAAAAATGTTTTTTTTAAGCACAATATAGCACAAGCACAAAACACACTGACACTCTCCCTACCTATCCTTCTCTTTCCCTAAACTAAAGGAATCCAGGTTAAGCAAGAAAGAAATAAAAGTCACTGTCCCTGCCTATGCTGCTCTATCCCTGCTCCGGAACACACTACACTAGGCCGCCGTGCTGGCGGCCTTTTATAGTGTGGGGCGTGTACTAAACACCCTCAGCAATAATTGGCCACAGGCATCCTGCCTGTGGCCAATCATTGCTCTCCTCGCTGCCGGCGCTGTGATTGGCCAAGCATGCGGGGTCACAGTGCATGCTTGGCCAATCACAGCGCCTGGATGACACTGCGATGGCGTAGTGCATTGTGGGCCGTTCGCGTCACTCGAATTTGGCGCGAACGGCCCATCCCTAATCACAATACTGTCAACCAGAGAAAAGTCTATTTTGGTTGACAGTTTTAGCTGTTTTTTTTTTGTTAGTTTGCCATAAACCATAGCATTTTCAGAAGTTAGGGAGCCATGCTTAAATTCCTTTTTTTTTTGGCGTTCGCTGGGACTAGGTGTGCAGTAATGTGGGTTTTTGTAGCTAAGGTTTGTACAGTACATTCCGGCAAAATAAAGTTGTGTAAGTGGTTATATTTGGAGAGTTTCTTAAAAACTGGTTAGAGAGTGAGACTGGTGCTCTACAGATTATGGGCGATAGACTAATATAAAGGCATAGAAGATCGCATGTACTGCTCTATAACAAGAGGACCAATCCCTTATCCAAAAGAGATGCATGAAATCGCGAGGACACCGGTCATTGTGTCATTTTAAAATATTTACTGAATATTCAAGAAGGAAGCACACGTGTTTTGGGATCTGAGGGTCTTATGGCTCGATAATAGGAGTGGTTTAAATCAAATTGTGTGACAGGTAAATATTTCTTGAATCATGACACTAACTGTATTGCTTAGGCAAAGATGACATTGTCTCTGGCTACAGGTGCACGTAGGTGTTTGATATCAATCAGTTGAAGACAGCCTATTGTTTTCAATCAAATAGTCTTTACCACATACATAGGACCAGCATGAAGCATGTCAGCATTTGTGATCTCCATAGCAGTAATATCTCCATAATAATTTTATGCTAATTACCTATTTGTTTCTTTATGGTTTCAATTTCAGCAACCTGCATGTTGCTACAGACTGGAGTTTTTAATCAAACTTAAGAACATCGAAGTTGATTTCCACCTTTGCGCCATCTGATCCTTAAAGCACAATTAAATATCCTCTGCCAAGCTTGTGTAGATATCAGAAAGTAATGGGCAGTATAAAATAAGCTTTAGAGTCAAATAGTTTAAAATGCAACACTTGGAAAGAAATCAGCGTACACAGCATGAAACATGGATGGGTTTTACAAACATCATTTCATTTTTTATTACCTAGAAGCATTCGGCTATTCTTCCATGGCGCTACAGTAATTGCTTGAAGTTAATTAACAATGGAATAGAAGTGCTGGTAATATAGACTTATCCAGTGCAAGGACATTGCCAACATCATTGCTGCTTCTTCTCAATAAAGGAAGGCAGTGATCAGCAATTTCTAGGCTTCCTGCAGGAAAGCTCATTTACAAAAATATATGGTGCTCAGTTAAAGACCTCCAGTCAAAAATCGAACTTCAGAAATAAAGGTGTAAAGTGAAACTCTGTTAAAGCCTAATTCCAGTCTTCTCTTTTTTACTTTTTCCATTGTCCCAAATTAGGAGCTTTCCACTCACTTCCTGTCCATGTGACGGGTATCCGACAGAAAAAGAAATGAGAAGAAATCCTGTTAGGCTGCATTCACACCTGAGCGTTTTGTAGCCTGAAGCCTGAAGCTACAAAACGCTAGAGGGGAAAAAATCCATTATTCTCTATGGAGATGGTTCACATCTCCACTCCATGTCGCCTGAAGCCGAACGCCTGAAGCTCAAACAAGTTCCGGACCCTTTTTTGTCGCGCGAATCGGGCAGATGGGGCGTTTTAGGATTCATATAATGTAATGGAAACGCCCGATTCAAGCGTCTAGCGCGACAACGAGCGTTCCGACGGGCGCAAATTCGCGCGACAAAACAATGGTAAAAACGACGGTAAAAACGCCCGATTCGCTACGCTCAGGTGTGAATGCAGCCTTAGAGAGGACAATGACAGAAATAAAAACACATTTGCTAGTAAAGTTAAGAAGGATTAATAACTCTGATGTGATCCTATCACTACCTCCTTTTCCTTTATCCCAAAACTAAAACAACTGTTGCTGTAACTACTTATAAAGTGTTAGCTAGAGTTCAGCTTCAATTTGTTAGTGTCGCACCCTCAGTGTACAGATTATGTAAATTTAGTTTGGCTCCTATGTAGGCAGGGGAGCTGTAGTTAATTTGTTTGTGTTTAGTTGTGCAGCGCTCTAAAGGCAGGGTCTCTGTTACCAGGGCCGCCATCAGGGGGGTACAGGCAGTACACCTGTAAGGGGCCCGGAGGTCCCCAGGGCCCCGGATGGCAACCCCCCCTTTTTTTTATATAACTTTTTATTTTATTTATTTATTTATTTTGTAAGGGGCCCAGAGGTCCCCAGGGCCCCGGATGGCAACCCCCCTTTTTTTTTCTCAATTTGCGGCGGCAGCACCCCCCCTCCGGTTCTCTGCTCCAGGGGGCCCATGCCTGAAGCTGTGTAAGGGGCCCCAAAATTCCTGATGGCGGCCCTATCTGTTACCGCCTGCTTCTGGAACTGGATGGATAGTTGTGGAACTTAGAGGGTGGAGGAACTGAGGCTAAAGCTTGAATATTTATGGAGTTTCCACCAAACCCTCGGAAGGCAAGGCCCAAAAGGTGCGGAGATAGGCCATAAATGTTCAGGAGCCTGTCAGTGAGAGAGTAGAGTCCAGGTTCCAGTTGCCTGGAGGGAACACATGTGCTGAGAGCCTCTGCCCCTGGGCAGAAGGAAGAACAGGAGAGTAAAAGACAGTGAAAGAGAGAAGGAGCAGCTGAAGTCTCAAACCCTCTCTAGCCTCAGTTAGGCTTAGCTGAAGCTACCCTGACGGTCAAGATCTGGGCCTGTATTGCAGGAAGCCTCTGCATAAGCCTTTTGGACTTCAGGATTCACCAAAGAGGGACTGAGTCAGTAACTTCTTTTCATCATACCCCAGCCTGGATAGAGGAGGGTAGCAAGGCGCAATATTTTGCATGCCCATAACCAAGGGTCCGCTTAATGCTAGTTCATAGCCATTTAAGCCCTCTGACACCTCTAGCTTAGGTTCAAGACAGCCAGGTGCGTCAGCAGTTCTCTAAGGAGTAGCACCAGCACTCATTAGTTGGAGATTTTTGCTATCATTTTAGTTGTGCCATCAATCTTACGAGAAGACAACATTTTTAACATTAATACCTAGCAGCCAGAGACATTAGCAAGCCCTCAAGATTTCATTCAAGTTTCACAGTTTCGGGTATCCCATGCTTTTCCCCATTCCCCATTGAAGGTCAACCCCTAAATAAACAAAAACAAAACAAAAATCCCCTGCACTGATTCTTGAGTCTGTATAAAAGCTGCAAAATTATTGTTGCCTGTCTGTGTGTCAAGGGAAGGCCCAAAAAATCCAGTAGCTATAGGAGTAAGTACTACATTAGTGTATCTAAATCTGCTAGTACATCTAACACCCCCCCTTCCCCACAGACCGACAATGCTGATGACCAAAAGTGCCCCCTGTTCTCTTTCATCCAGAGTGTAGGCACTCTAATAATTATTTATTTACATGGTTAGTCAGGCTGAAAAAAGACATACTGTAAGTCCATCTAGTTCAACCAATACAAGAGGTGTGTTACTTTTTAGATCACCAGATGAAAACAGGAAAAACAACTTATAAAAATGCAGCCACCACATCTAATGATTGGTAAGTTGCAATATATTAAATTTTTGGTTTTGGGTTTAATACCGCTTTGATCTCTTGGCTTCATGCGCACGGCCATATAGTGTGCGGTGCCTGAATAACCATTTTCAGGAGACCCCCCACTACCATGTCTCATTGAGATAAATTGAAAGATGCATGTGTATATATGGTCAAGCTCCAGGTTGTGTAGAGCAACCTCACGAGCGTTTAGAGCAGATGTCCATGCACATACGAGTGCTTTACGCAACTCCCGGTTTCTAACAGCATACAGCCACATCTTTTGATCCATCTTAATGGACAGCCTTACGAGGCAGCAGTGGGTCTGTCATGGAAACCCTGCCAGGAACAGATGCCCTGGACTTCCTGGTTCCCGTTTGCGTGCGCGCGCGTGCACGTGCGCGCGCGCCCCCCGCAGGTGACGCCGGAAGGGCTATTTAAACTCCTCACTTGCAGACAGTCCCTGCTGTCTGCTCTACAACGTTCACCCCAAGTGACCTGATCTGCTCAAATCACCTGTATCTGACCCGGCTTCCTGAGACCTTCCTGCTATCTACCTGTACCTGACCATCGGCCTGTTTCTGACTTCGTTATTGCCTGATCCTTCTGTACCTCGCTGCCCGCCAGTTTACCCGACCCCGGCTTGTCTGTTGATCCTGCCTGATCCAGGCTCTGTTCACCCGCTGCTGTTCAGTGGTTCCAGTCCACCTGCTGTGCCTCCCGGTCCGGGCCACCTGCCGTAGTTCCTGGTTCCTGTTTACTCACCTGCTGTGGTTCCTGGTTCCCGTCTGCTCACCTGCTGCTGCTCAGTGGTTCCAGTCTACCTGTTGTGCCTTCCGGTCTGGGTCATCTGCTGTGGTTCCTGGTTCCTGTCTGCTCATCTGCTGTAGTTCCTGGTTCCTGTCTGCTCATCTGCTGTAGTTCCTGGTTCCTGCCTACTCCTCTGCTGGTTCCTGCTCACCTGCTGCTGCTCAGTAGTTCCAGTCTACCTGCTGTGCCTCCCGGTCCGGGTCATCTGCTGTGGTTCCTGGTTCCTGTCTTCTCACCTGCTGGTTCCTGATCACCTGCGGTTCTCCTTGATCCTGCCAGGCACTCGTACCCCTTCCACCTCCGTGCCTCCTGTTTTACCATCAGGGGCCGCTGGTGGGAGCCGTAAGGGAGGCCTCCCTCTGCTAACCGGGCTCGTCACCACCAGGTACGTGACAGTAGCAGACAGCCATGTCTGAGCCCGAGCAGGGAGCCTCACCTATGGAGGAACTATGCCGACACCTGGCGGGACTGACCGAGGCCGTCAAGAGCCTCCAGCAAGGCTACGCTCACCTGGAAGGACAAGTGCGGGCCCTCACCAACCCCGATGGAGCTCAAGGGGATCCACGCGCTTCCACTTCCTCTGCCGGGGCAGGAGCTGCGCCCACGGTGGTCATGCTTCCCCCTGAACCCAGGGTTCCTACACCCGAAAAATTCTCCGGGGACCGGAGCAAGTTCAGGGCCTTCCGGAACTCTTGTGAGTTGTACTTTGCCTTACAGCCCCGCACCTTTTCCTTAGAAGCTACCAAGGTGGGCTTTGTAATTTCACTACTATCCGGAGACCCACAGAACTGGGCCCACCGCCTGCTAGAACGCAAGGATGCGTCCTTGGACAGCCTTACACTTCTTTTTGACGCCATGGCCAAATTGTACGAGGACCCTCAGCTCTCGGTCACTGCAGAAAACGCCCTGCGGATCCTTCAGCAGGGACGCAGAGCAGCGGAAGATTATGTAGCCGAATTTAGGCGCTGGAGCGCAGACACCAGCTGGAATGACGCTGCCCTCCGTCACCAGTTTCGTATAGGCCTTTCTGACCCCCTGAAGGACGAACTGGCTAGGGTAGGAATACCAGAAAATCTGAACCTGCTGATCGATCTGACAATTCAGATTGACCGACGCCTGAGGGAACGGAGGGCTGAGAGGGCCACGGGCTTTACCCGGCCGACCTGGATGCTTCCCCGGGTCCCCAGTCATCTGCACCCAGCTCCTGCAGCACCCTCGACTCCCTCGTACGATGCTCCCGAACCCATGCAGCTTGGGGTCCTCCGCCCTTCCCTTACTCCGGAGGAACGCCAACGCCGACGCAGGCATAACTTGTGCCTGTACTGCGGGGAGCCCGGTCACTTCGTTAGGAACTGTCCCCTGAAGCTCCGTAAGTGCTTGTCAGTATTCCCTGCTGTGATCAACCCTCAGACTAGATCCTCTTCTCACTTTGCTCTTTCTATCTCCCTGCAGCTCCCAGGAAGGACCCTACAAGTAGTCGCAATTATTGACTCTGGGGCCTGTAGTTGCTTCATGGACTCAACTTTTGCCCGTACTCAACTGATTCCTCTACTTCCCAAGACCCATGGCCTACGGGTTCACCTGGCTGATGGGTCCATTATCAAGTCCGGGCCCGTAGTCGAAGAGACGGCTCCCCTACCCGTCACTGTCTCCACCTCTACCGGGGAGCACCGAGAATATCTACGGCTGGACATTATCTCCTCTCCACTGTTCCCCATAATTCTCGGTATGCCCTGGCTACAAGCCCATAATCCTACCATCAACTGGGTCACAGGGGTGGTCACTTTTCCTTCCTCCTACTGCCAACGTTCCTGTGGCTCACACAAACCCCCTGGGCCTGCCACCTTAATGTGTACCGACACTGAGGCCGGAATACGTCAGGCCATCCCTGATGCTTACCTGGACTTTCTCGATGTGTTTAGTAAACAGGGGGCAGAGACACTACCACCCCACCGAGCCTACGACTGTCCCATTGATCTACTCCCTGGAGCAGCTATTCCTTTCGGTAGGATTTTCCCTTTAACGGAGGTAGAACAGGGGGCCCTGAAGGATTACATCAATGAGAACCTTTTAAAGGGGTTCATTCGCCCCTCTACGTCGCCAGCAGGTGCAGGCATTTTCTTTGTGGAGAAGAAGGACCACACCCTCAGGCCATGTGTGGACTACCGTGAACTAAACAAGGTCACCATTAAAAATCGCTATCCTCTCCCTCTGGTACCAGAGTTATTCCAAAGATTGGGAACTGCCGTCATTTTTACTAAACTCGACCTCCGGGGGGCCTATAACCTGGTTCGAATCAAGGAAGGCGATGAGTGGAAAACTGCCTTCCGCTCCCGGTTCGGACATTTTGAGTATTTAGTGATGCCCTTCGGGCTGTGCAATGCCCCTGCCACCTTCCAGTATTTTATTAATGATGTACTTCGGGACTTTTTAGATCTCTTTGTGATTGCTTATTTAGATGACATACTAATCTTTTCTGCCTCCCTTGACTCCCATCGCAGGCATGTCAGAAGTGTGTTAGACCGGCTTCGACAGCATAGTCTATATGCGAAGGCTGAGAAATGCGAGTTTGAGCGAAAGAGCATAGCATTTCTGGGATTAATCATCTCTGGCGAAGGCATCAGGATGGACCCACAGAAGATCACCGCAATCTTGGACTGGCCAGTGCCAGTGGATAAGAAGGGAATCCAACGGTTCGTTGGATTCGCCAACTTTTACCGTAAATTTATCCGGGGGTTCTCCGCCATCATTGCTCCCATTACCCAGCTAACCAAGCAAGGTACCCGTTTCCACTGGTCCCCTGAGGCCCAAAAGGCCTTTGAGGATCTCAAAGGGCTCTTCACCTCTGCATCCATCTTAAAACACCCTGATTCCTCCCTACCATTTGTGCTTGAGGTAGATGCTTCGGAGGTTGCAGTAGGAGCAATATTGTCACAGAGGCAAGGAACCAAGGCTTTGCTTCATCCGGTGGCTTTCTTTTCTCGCAAATTATCTGCGGCAGAAAGAAATTATGATGTGGGAGACCGGGAACTCTTGGCGATCAAGTCCGCCCTGGAGGAATGGAGGTATTTACTTGAAGGTGCTGCTCACCCGATCTTAGTATTCACCGACCATAAGAACTTAGAGTACCTGAAAACTGCAAAAAGACTTAAACCACGACAAGCCAGATGGGCCCTGTTTTTTTCCCGGTTCTCCTTCCATGTGACATACCGCCCCGGTGCCAAGAACACTAAACCTGACGCCTTGTCCCGAATGTTTCATGGATCCAAAGAACTCTCCTCACCCGATACAATCCTCGCTCCTGGGAACTTTCTTCTACTTCAGGAGGACCTACTCACCCGGATCAGACAAGCCACCACCAGACAGGAACCCTCTTCTGAACTGGATCTGCAAACCAAGGATGGATTACTCTGGCATCAAGACAGGATATTCGTACCAGAAGAACTAAAGATAGCCGTGCTTGAGCTCTGCCACGATCACGCCCTTGCTGGGCACTTTGGCGTGGCTAAGACCACTGAGTTGGTACAACGTACCTTCTGGTGGCCTCGACTACGTGAGGACTGCAGGAGGTTCGTGGAGTCCTGTACTACATGTGCCCGGAATAAGGGGTCCAGATCCAAAGCCTGGGGACTACTGAAGCCCTTACCCGTTCCAGATAGACCGTGGAAAATGCTTTCTATCGACTTCATAGTCGAGCTGCCCCCGGCTGAGAACCACACCACCATCTTTGTGATTGTGGACCGCCTGTCCAAGATGGCACATTTTGTCCCTATGAGAGGGACCCCCTCGGCCTCGGAAACTGCACAAATGTTCATTAAAGAAGTCGTCAGGCTCCACGGGGTACCCGCTAATATAGTCTCTGATCGGGGGGTACAATTTACCTCCCGGTTCTGGAGGTCCCTCTGCAAGACCCTGGGAATAGAGCTATCATTCTCTTCGGCTTACCACCCTCAAACCAACGGACAGACGGAGAGAACAAATCAGACTCTCGAGCAATATTTGCGTTGCTTTTCCTCCTTTGCTCAGAATGACTGGCTGTCTACGACAGGAGGAGACGGGGTGAATTAGTGCTGGCACCAGGCAACCAAGTATGGCTTTCTACCATCAATCTAAGATTGGCTTGTCCGTCCAGGAAATTGGGCCCCAAGTTTCTAGGGCCATTTCCTGTCAAAAGGAAAATTAACGAGGTGGCCTACGAGCTGGAGCTCCCCGACTCCCTGAGGGTCCACCCTGTTTTTCACGTTTCTCTGCTGAAACCATCAGTCTCCAACCCATTCCCAGGTCGGACCCTGACTCGCCCTGATCCCGTCATCATAGACGGGGAACAGGAATTCGAGGTAGAAGCTATTCTGGACGCACGAAAAAGAAATAGCCAGAGTCAATTTTTAATAAAATGGAAGGGTTACGGACCAGAGGAGAACTCTTGGGAACCGGAAGAGAACATTCACGCCAAAGACCTGATACAGGCCTTCAGGAGGTCTCACCCCGAGAAGTTTACCCCTAGGGGCAGCCGGAGGCTGCCCCTTGGGGGGGGCAATGTCATGGAAACCCTGCCAGGAACAGACGCCCTGGACTTCCTGGTTCCCGTTTGCGTGCGCGCACGCACGTGCGCGCGCGCCCCCCGCAGGTGACGCCGGAAGGGCTATTTAAACTCCTCACTTGCAGACAGTCCCTGCTGTCTGCTCTACAACGTTCACCCTAAGTGACCTGATCTGCTCAAATCACCTGTATCTGACCCGGCTTCCTGAGACCTTCCTGCTATCTACCTGTACCTGACCATCGGCCTGTTTCTGACTTCGTTATTGCCTGATCCTTCTGTACCTCGCTGCCCGCCAGTTTACCCGACCCCGGCTTGTCTGTTGATCCTGCCTGATCCAGGCTCTGTTCACCCGCTGCTGTTCAGTGGTTCCAGTCCACCTGCTGTGCCTCCCGGTCCGGGCCACCTGCCGTAGTTCCTGGTTCCTGTTTACTCACCTGCTGTGGTTCCTGGTTCCCGTCTGCTCACCTGCTGCTGCTCAGTGGTTCCAGTCTACCTGCTGTGCCTTCCGGTCCGGGTCATCTGCTGTGGTTCCTGGTTCCTGTCTGCTCATCTGCTGTAGTTCCTGGTTCCTGTCTGCTCATCTGCTGTAGTTCCTGGTTCCTGCCTACTCCTCTGCTGGTTCCTGCTCACCTACTGCTGCTCAGTAGTTCCAGTCTACCTGCTGTGCCTCCCGGTCCGGGTCATCTGCTGTGGTTCCTGGTTCCTGTCTTCTCACCTGCTGGTTCCTGATCACCTGCGGTTCTCCTTGATCCTGCCAGGCACTCGTACCCCTTCCACCTCCGTGCCTCCTGTTTTACCATCAGGGGCCGCTGGTGGGAGCCGTAAGGGAGGCCTCCCTCTGCTAACCGGGCTCGTCACCACCAGGTACGTGACAGGGTCTCAAGGAAAGTGATTACACAAGCTCTGCATGTTGTATGGCTCATGTGCAGTTTTGTGCAGGAGGCCTTTTTATCCATTCTACTCTTTTTTTCTTACTTATACTGTACTTTATGCTACCTGAACATATCAGAGCTTTGCCCCTTCAGAAAGGCATCATGGTGAAGAGAGGCAAATAAAAGCCGTTACATATGTGTTCCCTTGGTACCTGTTATCAGCCTTATTTTTTATTTATTTATGTTTTTAAGCAAGAAAGTTGCTTTAACCACTTCAGCCCCGGAAGATTTGGCTGCCCAATGACCGGGCCATTTTTTGCGATACGGCACTGCATCGATTTAACTGACAACTGAGCGGTTGTGCGATGTTGTACACAAACAAAATTGACTTCCTTTTTTTCCCACAAATAGAGGTTTATTTTGGTGGTATTTGATCACCTCTGGGTTTAAAAATTTTTGCGCTATAAACAAAAAAAGAGCGCCAATTTTGAAAAAAACACAATATCTTTTACCTTTTGCTATATTAAATATCCAAATTTTTATTACAATTTTTTAATAATTTTTCCTCAGTTTAGGCCGATATGTATACTTCTACATATTTTTGGTAAAAAAATCTCAATAAACGTATATTGATTGGTTTGCGCAAAAGTTATAGCGTCTACAAACTATGGGAAAAATTTATGGCATTTATATGGCGTTTTTTTTTTTTTTACTAGTAATGGCGGTGATCTGAGATTTTTTGCGGTATTGCGACATTGCGGCGAACAGGTCGGACACTTTTGACAGATTTTTGGGACCATTGACATTTACAGAGCGATCAGTGCTATAAATATGCACTGATTACTATGTAAATGTCACTGTCAGGGAAGGGGTTAACACTAGGGGGCGTTTAAGGGGTTAACTGTGCTCCCTATTTTGTGTTCTAACTGTGGGGGGGGGGTGGGGACTGACTATAGGAGATGACAGATTGTGTTTTCTACTTTGTAGAAAGACACGATCTGTCTTGTCTCCTCAGACAGCACGGGGATTGGTGTGTTTATACACACAAACCCCCATGCTACTGCTCATGCACGCAATCGCGCGTGGCTAGTGGTGATCGCGCCCGCCGGCCACGTGCCGGCCACTGGACGAAGCCGTATATATACGGGATTTCGCCCAGGAGAGCCATTCTGCCGCAGTATATCTGCGTGAGCTGGTCGGGAATCGGTTAAAGCGCAGCTAGACTGTATGTGAGCCCCACAAACTGAAAATGCTATTTAATTCATTTTTAATATTCACAGCAAACTCAACGATCCATCTATGTCTCAATGCATTTTTTTTTGAGCATTTACTATTGTTTTTGGCTATCCTAAGTAAAGGCAGATGATTCATGTAGCATTTACTTCTTGGAATCCATCTGCCCTTAACCCCCTGGCACCGAGCACACGCAAATATACAGCCCCACTGGACTGGGCTTTTT
Organism: Rana muscosa; assembly: GCA_029206835.1. Taxonomy (NCBI): domain Eukaryota; kingdom Metazoa; phylum Chordata; class Amphibia; order Anura; family Ranidae; genus Rana; species Rana muscosa. The sequence goes on from JARGYO010005626.1 coordinate 90,627,212, forward strand.
CCGTGGGGCCACATATTTTCGTATCTACCTCACCAAGAGCCCTACTTCGTGTACTAATAATCAGGATCCAGAACTCCCGATTCAGGGTAACCTGATCGCCGTGATAGCCTCTGATTGGCTATCATAGTGATCAGTCACTGTGAAGCCAGCCCCCGTGTTTTCTCTCTCTGTGAATGGAGGAGAGAGATACATCATATTTGTCTCTCTTTACAGAGAGAAAAAAAAACCTGTGTATAAAAAAAATTACCGGTAATAATAATAAAAAAAAAAATAGAATCTTTTAAAAAAATACCTAGATCAAGCTTTGATCTAGGTCAGTGCCGGGGTTTGTGTTTGGGCGAAGGTCAGGGTCAAAGCCAAGGGACTGTATTTTTGGGGATTTGTAGTATTTTTTTAAAATTAGTATTAGTGTTAGTTAGTGTCAGTGTGTTTTAGGTAGGACAAAAAAAAGCAAAATGTGCACTATTGTTTCTAGGCTGTACCACGGGGCTATACTACGGGTACAAACAACAACTACCATACACATAAGTGGTATCGCTACTATCGTCAGGAGCGGGAGAATTTATTTTGGGTTGTTTTTTGGTGGGAGGTTATGGTAGTAAATATACAGCTAAATATAAAAATCTATATTTTTTTACCATTTTGGGCCAGTTTTCCTTTGATAATAAAGAAAATTAGGAGATATCCATTACCGTTTACAACAAACTGAAAGTCCAATTCGTCCTGAAAAAAACAAGGTATAATTCACCTGGGTGCAAAAAGCAGTTGTGATGATATGTTCGGTTTTACTAACACATGTCAAAGTTGCAAAATTGTGCTTAGGCATTAAGATTTGCATTAAGATAATGCAGCCCACTAATGGTGTGAAAGTCGAACAAAAATTCTTAGATAAGATTTTCGAAAGAAAATTATTTTGAAATTCGACCCATGTATGACCTGCCTAAGGTGTGAAAGAACAAAAAAAGTTAAAATAGGGAAGTATCATATACCTTACTCTCTATTTACTAATGCTAACAGTATACTCATACATGGGTCGAATTTCAAAATAATTTTCTTTCGAAAATCTAAGAATTTTCGTTTTAATTTCGCACCATTAGTGGGCTACAGTAACAGCTGATTATCCTGTGGCCATCGAATTTGAGTGTAGCTGGGGTTTACATTTAGGGGGATACACCTGGGTGGTAGTATGACCCAGGTGTGTATAAATCATGAAGGGATTTGGACCATTGTTAATTTGTGGAGGACTTGGTGGTGTACTGTTCTCCTTGGCCTGTGGGTGGCGGGGTTCCCACAGGCCTAAGGTAGATTCACTGCGCAGTGCTGGCCTTTTTGTCCCTTTCCGGCGATGGTGCGGTAGGGGCGGGGAACCTGCCGTGACATCGCGGGAGGAGATAAAGGGGAGAGACGCCCTCGCCACGAGGTCTTTTTCCTGCATCACGCACCCAGGCACCTTCGGCCTGGGTGCGGGCGGTTCGGAGTTCCGGTCCAGGTGCCCTAGGCCTGGCCGGAGCGGAGTTGGCGTCCATCCCAGGCACCTTCAGCCTGGGGTGAGGTACTAAACCGGAGGCCTGGGGCCCAGTGACTTTGACTGGGTCCCGCGAGGACGGAGGAGTCCGAGGGTCCCTGAGGTGGATGGGGCCCAAGTCTGAGGTGAGGAGGCCGGGGAGGTCACCCGTCCGGAGAGTCCGGAGCAGCATCAACCCGGTGACGGATGGGCCTCCGGTAACTCCCTTGGAGGGACATCTCCCCCTGACAGGGGCCACAACGCAGCGAAGGTACTCCTATCTACATTCTATTGAGTCACTCTCAAGTTCTAAGTTCTCTCTAGCCAAGGCTATAGTAACCGCTGGTGAAACCACAGTGGTTTAGCGTACAATCAGGATAGTGCCTCGACCTGCTCACCCCACCGTATCGAACTGTTATTGGGTCTCAACCAGTTAGCTGGTAAAGAACTGTTTGATTGTGAGTGTGACAATAAAACAAGAGTTGGACCCTAATCGGTGTGTGGTACTCTGGTTAATGGGAGCAAAGGGAAGTGTCAGCACAGCAAGACTTGATCCTTAACTAAAACACACAGGCCCGAGGAAAAGAATTGGTACTGGCCTTCACCTCACCCACTGTCATGGGGAGGACATGGGCCGTAGCGTATCTCACCCTCACATACGAAATACCCCTAGACAAAGAAGATAAGGTGAGGGCGCTACATGAGTAATCGGGCATGTTAGAAATTTTTTGGAAGACGAACAATTTTTTAATCAATAATGGGAGAATAGTGCGAGAAATGTAATCAAAAATGAAATGCGCATGTGCAAGAAAAGAAAATTCCCGGGGAAAAAAGAAGATTCCCAGCCACAATTTTTTTTTTCTGTAACATGAGTTGAAATTGAAGGCTTGGTTGGCCGAATTTTGAAATCAATGGTGGCATCATCGGATCACAAAACGCACTACATTTCTGATTTTCAAAAGAAAATTATTTCGAAATTCGACCATGCATGGCCAGCCTAAGGATTGAAATTGTTAATGTTGATTGCACCAGTTTACTTCCTCTTTAAGGAAGTTTATATAATTGTATAGAGCCACCTTTGCAGCTAACATTCAGATGAAACCTATTCATTTTGTGAAGTATTGGTCTATTTAACCGCTTGTCTACCGCCCGTCGTCAAATGACGATGGGACGAAGACCCTCTCGTTCTGGGCGGACGTCATATGATGTCGCGCCTTCCCAAGCCACTAGGGGGCACGCACATGCGCCCCCGCCGCATCACTGGGGACCCGATGCGCGTGCCTGGCAGCCGCGATGACCGCCGGGCACCCGCGATTGCACAGTAACTGAGAAGGACCGTGGATCTGTGTGTGTAAACACACAGATCCACGTCCTGTCAGGGAGAGGAGACCGATGGCGTGTCCCTTGTACATAGGGACACAGATCGGTCACCTCCCCCAGTCAGTCCCCTCCCCCCACAGTAAGAATCACTCACTAGGGAACACATTTAACCCCTTGATCACCCCCTAGTGTTAACCCCTTCCCTGCCAGTCATATTTATACAGTAATCAATGCATTTTTATAGCAGGGATCGCTGTATAAATGTGAATGGTCCCAAAAATGTGTCAAAAGTGTTCGATCTGTCTGTCGCAATATCGCAGTCACGATAAAAATCGCTGATCGCCGCCATTACTAGAAAAAAAAATGCTATAACTCTATCCCCTATTTTGTAGCCGCTATAACTTTTGCGCTAACCAATAAATATACGCTTATTGTGATTTTTTTTAACAAAAATATCTGGAAGAATACATATTGGCTTAAACTGAGTAAAAAAATTGTTAAAAAATAAATTAAAAATTGATATTTATTATAGCAAAAAGTTAAAAATATTGTGTTTTTTTCAAACTTGTCCCTCTTCTTTTGTTTATAGCGCAAGAAATAAAAAAAGCAGAGGTGATCAAAAACCACCAGAAAGCTCTATTTGTGGGGATCAAATGATAAAAATGTCATTTGGGTACAGTGTTGCATGACTGCGCAATTGTCAAGCTGAAAAATGGCTTGGGCAGGAAGGGGGTAAAAGTGCCCTGTATTGAAGCGATTAAGCAGATTTTTTATTGTTTCTCAATGCTGGCTTTTCTACAAGGTCACAGAACTGTTTCACATTGACCTAACTACCTATTATTGTTACTTTATAAAGCTTGCAAGTAAAGTTCAGCCATTGTGTCCATTGTCCAGTCTGCACTTTTCTACTTGCTTTACACAACTGGGTGACTACATTACATGCATTTATATAGAGCTTATAAATAGAACACCAACTATATTGTATTATGAAGAAAATTGAAAGGATCCTGCTTTACAATCCCCACCAATGAAGATTTTAATAGTTTAAACTCCCCATGAGTGGTGAATGAAATGATTATTCTGGCTGCCTCAAAATCTACTTACTATACTTACATTCAGTTGTGTAATACAATTATTATCTTTGTGATTTACAGGACAATTACAATTTAAATGTTTCTTTTATCTTGTGGGTTTAAATTTCTGGCAGCACCCAGCACAGATTTTATTATAACTCAGTTTAATACACTGGAGATTAATTTTTATTGTGTTTTAGAATATTATATTGATATATCGCAAATAGAACTTGCTTTAGAAAATATGGCATGCGTAGCTTGTTGAAATAAACGTGCATCATTTGTAATATAAAATAGAAACTATGTTAAATAACTCTGCACAAGTGATTTAAAAATCTGTGTTAGTACTGTATCATTTTAATGGTACTCTACCAGAAATATGATGTACTGGCTGTTTTAAAAGGGCATTCCATCTTATGTTGTGTTGCTGTTTGGTCAGGTAGCACATGAAGTTCTATAGCTATAAAAGTAACTCCTTTTGTTTTATTAACCGCTTCAGCCCCGGAAGAATTTACCCCCTTCCTGACCAGAGCACTTTTTGCAATGCAGCACTGCGTCGCTTTAACTGACAATTGCGCGGTCGTGCGACGTTGAACCTAACCAAAATTGGCGTCCTTTTTTTCCCGCTATAAACAAAAGAAGAGCGACATATTTGAAAAAAACGCAATATTTTTTACTTTTTGATTTAATAAATATCACAATTTTTTATTTTTTCAAGTTTGAATCGGATTTCCTATGGTTTTTAAACCGATGGATTTTTCCATCGGAAAACCGATGAAGCTGACTTCCATCAGTCTTGCCTACACACCATCAGTCAAAAAACCGACCGTTCCAAACGCTGTGACGTAAAACACTCCGATCAGCCGAGAAAAATGAAGTTCAATGCTTCTGAGCATGCGTTCGACTTGATTCTGAGCATGCGTGGGTTTTTTATCCGATGGAGTTCCCCACAGACGATAGTAATTTGCTATCGGTTTTTTAACCATCGGATAAATTTAAAACATGTTCTATTTTTAAACACCAATGGAAAAAAGACCGATGGGGCCCATACACGATCGGTTTGTCCGATGAAAAAAGTCCATCGGAGTGTTTTCATCGGTAAAACCTATTGTGTGTACAGGGCTTTATAGTTCTGCTGTACAGGGTTTTGCAAGAGGCTAAAACTGGACACTTAGGCCCCTTTCACCCTAGCGGACAGGATGTCCGCTTTTTCATCCATCCGTTTACGGATGAAAAAGGGACATACATTGGTCCCTATGAGATTGTGGGTGTCAGCAGATGAATACCCGCTGACACCCAATCTCCTCCGTGTCCGCAATCCCCCGATTCTGCAGACGGAGGAAAATCCTATTTTCTATCCGCCTGCAGAGAGGATCGGATGAACACGGACAGACGGTCTGTGTTCATCCGATCCCCCCATAGGGGAAAGCGGAGATCTGACAGGGCGGTCCCTGCACAGTGTGCAGGGACCGCCCTGTCATCCGCCGGCTCAGCAGGGATCAGCGGAGCGATCCCCGCTGAGCAAGCGGATGTTCACGTGGCGGATCCTCACAGATCCCTCCCGTGTGAGAGGGGCCTTATGCTAGCTGCATTTCTGTAAAATTTTGATTTTTAAAGATTAAACACATAATTGTCTCAGTTGATGTTTTTTTATATCTGCCTGAAATTCAGTTTCAAAGTTTGTTGTAACCAAGGTGAGGCAGATCTCTTGATCAACATACCGGTATGATATTCCAGGTCTGAACTGTCTACATCAGGGATCTTCAAACTACAGTCCCCCAGCTGTTGTGAAACTACAAGTCCCATGAGGCAGTGTAAAACTGTGACATTAACAGACATGACTAGGCATGATGATGGGAATTGTAGTTCTGGAGGGCCATAGTTTGAGGACCCCTGGTCTACATTCTGCTGTTCAAACCCAACATGGCCACTTTTGGTGTAAGTCAAGATATAGCATTAAAAAAAAGCCTTGTTTTTCTGCACTTCTAGCTGTATAGCAATTGGCTTTGCCAGGATTGCACTTTGATTACTTTTAGCCCACTTTTGGGGCCCACCATCACTTCAAGAGTGCTATCTCTCTGTTGCTTAGTCGCAGAGCAAAATACATTCAATGAGGATTCCGCCTTCACTGGCTGGAAGAGGATGCAAGGGATTATGATGTCATAGTAAGAAAGTGGAATCCAATAAGGAAATGTAGTATAAGAGGTGTAGAATTTAACCTTATAATTCCCTGTTCCCTTGGTCAACTAGTAAAAACAGGATACCCATTGCACCTTTCTCATTAACCACTTCCCCACCGCCGGCCGTCATATGACGTCCTGGACTTTCGGGGGGGATATCTGAATGATGTCTGCAGCACGATAAGAATGATCATAACGGCAGTTCCGCTGCTTGATCGTTCTTATAGGTGACGGGAGAGGATGCCCCCCCTCCCGCCGCCATCCGGTGCTTCTCCGGGCTTTCCCGTGCCATTGGGGCCCGGTGAATGAATCGGTCGGCGCCGGATGACGACAATAGAGATTTCCGGTGACCAGATGGTCACCAGTCATCCTTATGACCGTCGGAAACAAAGCCACGATCGCGGCTGTCAGCATGAGATCGGTGAACTTTTTTTCTCGATCTCATGCCTGGTGGAGAGATGCGGGGTCTTATTGACCAGTCAAGACAGATTCCTATTACAAGGGATGTTTACATTCCTTGTAATAGGAATAAAAGTGCTAAAAAATAAATAAATAAAATAAAGTAAAAAAAAAAAGAAAATGAAAACGCCCTGTCCCCCGTAGCTCACGCTCAGAAGCAAACACACACGTAAGTCCCGCCCGCATATGTAAACGCTGCTCAAACCACACATGTGCGGTATCGCTGCATGCGTTAGAGCGTGTGCAACAATTCTAGCACTAGACCTCCTCTGTAACTCTAAACTGGTAACCTGTAAAAAAATGTAAAGCGTCACCTATGGAGATTTTTAAATACCGAAGTTTGGTGCCATTCCATGAGTATGCGCATTTTTAAAGCATGACATGTTAGGTATCTATTTCATTTCATCTTTCACATTATACCAAAAAATTGGGCTAACTTTACTGTTTTGTTATTTTTTAGTTCATGAAAATTATTGCGCAAATACCGTGCGAGATAAAAAAGTTGCAATGACCGCCACTTTATTCCCTAGGGTGTCTGCTAAAAAAAACATATATAATGTTTGGGGGTTCTGAGTAATCTTCTAGCAAAAAAATGATGAGGAGTGCCAGAATAGGCCCGGTAGGGAAGTGGTTATGGCACCAAACATCTGTAAGTAGCAGGGAGGAAATACCTTGTGATAGAGTGCAAAATTCCCCAAGTGAACTATAGGAGGGGTCCGCAGGTCCTTTTACCAGTTCCATACATGCCATATCATTCTCAGTGGCCACCACAAGAATTCCTAAACATGGTGGATTCACTCATTTTTTTGGTAAGAACTTATCTTAGAGCCCTCCCTTGTAAAAAAAAGTGCCATTGTTTGAATGATACCCTTTTGTAACTTGTGATAGCCATGGTGGAAGAGATGTTTGCTATTGATGTAGAGATGCATACTGCTTATTCATGGGAGTCCATCTGCAAGAATATGTGCACTAGTGGATATACGGGAGAGCTTTATTCTTGGCTCTAGTCAGGATAGGAGAAGTTACTTACAAATTCTTGTGAATCTAAAACTGAACAACATGAACAATCTTGTGTCCCTGTCATAAATTTATGTGTCCCACATTTTGCACTATAAGACTGTCTGACTCTTCTCTCTTCTCCAAATACAGTTGTCCTCTTCTTTATTGCCAAGCTCAGCTTTGATGAGTGACTTATTTTTCTTCATTGCTCTCTTCAAACACATTGTCTTGGGCTCGACAACTTAGAAGCTACTCAATCTGCACCTTCTCCCAGAACAATTTGTGCACATACCTTAAATACTGCCTGGGTACTTCAGACGCCATGACCACACAAGATGTCAACCAGCAAGTCCTTTGGTATTGCTCAGGGCAAAGCCAGTTATGCTGCTGGTGGACACCTGGTGGACACCTGGTGGGTGTTGGATAAGGAACCAGAAACCAGGAATACAAAGAAAGCCACTAAAATTTAATACAAAAGTTTGTACCCCTTACTTTCTTTTATAAAATGTTTTGCCAAAATCTATTGCTAGCTATAGGTGTCACTAATCCATGCGCATCCACCGCTTGTGCCTGCTTCAAATGATTCTTACAGCCCTTAGTTTTCATCTTGAATTCAGAAAGTTTTATCGTGCCATCTGCATGGTGGCATATTTTTATAAGGCAAATGTACTGTTCTCATAAAAAGATCTTACTGCCTGATATATATCTGTAGTCCATGCAGTCTTACGATGCTACCTTTCCTTATAACGTGCCTGCCTGTCATTTCTAAAGGTTAACCAATACAGTGGGATGAATTGTATATGTTTTTACTGTATCTTTTACACATCTGAAATTACAAAGCTGTCTTCTCTTTGGTAACTAATTATATACTCTACCTAGATCTTTAATGTAAAACTGTAATATGCAACTATAAAACAGAATGAGCCTAAAGGATAGGCTAGTCATATATACAGTATATATATATATATATATATATATATATATATATATATACTGTATATACGCATATAACAGAAATCAATCTGATATAATTATTCAAATCAGTATACATTAATGTTTAGAAGGCCTTGTTTCTCTGTATAGTTTATAATTATATATGAACATCAGGGCTGCTATATTTGTTTATTACACACACAGCCCTTTTTCCTACTTAGCATAGCTATACAATGGTTGTGCTCTCTCTTTCACTTTGCTCCTTCGGCTATCAGCATGTAGGCAGGTGCAGACAACTTTCTTCACTGCAGGTGGCGCCTAACCGCAACAGCATAGCAGGGCGAGGGGAATTCAAGAACAACATTGTTCCTCTATGGTTTCCAGGGTCACTGGGGAACCTATCCAATTTGATGCTGCCCCATGTGATTCTAGCAGCCATCTTGGATCAGGCAGAACCTGTTTAAAGCCCTTTCTCCCAGATGCGCATTCGCGTGTAGGTAGTGTAGGGACAGGTCTCCCGTCTATCAGGGACAGTAATAGCAGCAGGGAAAGGTTCCAAATGAGAAGGGAGAGTTTAGGGCTCACAATCTCCTTGGACTTCTTCCTGTTTGGGTACAAGACGACCAGGTCGCATTCTGCCCCTCCAGACAGACCCTGTCAGTTCAGATGATACCTGCTCGACTACACGCTGTTGGCATTTGTGAGTTTGCTGGTTTGTTGTGAACTTTTTTTTAAATGTCTTTTGTTTTTTTTATGGATATTTTCCCATATGCAGCTATTTAGTAAAAAAGGGAGATGATAATTGCACACAGTCAGTCATGCTACATTTATCAACATAATAAGATATAACAAACCAAGACTCAGACACAATATGCACAAACTATTTATTCAGCACCTTTAAAATAATGAGGGGAGATATTGCCACTATCTATACCTGTAAAGAAATAAACCCATTTTCACTGTAGGTGATAAGACAATCCTGTCATCGGCCCACCAGGTTGGGTCACCTAGTGCATCAGGGTAGCAGGGTTTCCCAATTTTAATTACTGTTTTCAATTTAGGTAACAGGTATTCCAAAACTTTGAAGCTGTGCAAATCTCAAAGGGGAGGCACACTTAGTTTAGTAAAATTAGTTTGCCCGTATAGTATAGTATAGGTCAGACTAAGGTTTACCAAGTCATATTTAGGTACTTAAACTGCTTGCAGTAATCAAAATTCATGTCCAGATTTATTAATGATTACAGAACTGTACAGGTACTAATCTCTGTATGTTGTATTTGCCCAGAGTTCAGCTTTAAAATCCATCAAAAGACTCTAGTTTTTTCCCTCTAAGGCCTCGTACACACGACCGATTTTCTCGTCGTAAAAAACACGTCATTTTTTTTGGACGAGATTTTTGTTAAGCTTGTCGATTTTCTCGTCAAGCTTTCTATGCGTACACACTGACATTTCCCAATTTCCTCGTTGTTCTCCGCGCTCACGTCCAGCACTTACTACGGCACTATAAGGCCTCATGCCCACTGGCGTTTTTACAGCTGCGTTTTTGAGCGTTTTTTACAGCTTAAAAACGCCTGTCCAAAACAATTATTTTTTTTTTTTTTGAAAAAAAAAAAAAAAAAAAAAAAAAAACGTCGGAGCTAAAAACGCGACCGCGCGTTAGTGCGCGTTTTTTGCGCGTTAGTGCACGTTAGTGCGCGTTTTTGCGCGTTTTTTGACGCTCGCGTTTTTTCCTGCCTAGTTCTGACGCTGAGGAACGCACTGGCCCTGGGTTTTTTTTACAGCTTACAAACGCCTATGCTCTTTACAGCTCAAAAACGCCTAGGTGGGCATGAAGCTATAGACTAACATAGACAGGCGTTTTTAAGCTGTAAAAAACGCTCAAAAACGCGGCTGAAAAAACGCCCGTGGGCATGAGGCCTAAAGGGGAAGATCTTTTTTCTTGGCGCCACCCCTTGGGCTGCTTTTGCTGATCTCGTGTTACCGCGTGTGAAGTAAAAGTTTGGGAAGAGACGATTCGCGCTTTTCAGTCTTCGTACTTTTCAGATCGTTTTCTGCGGTTCAGTTTGTGCTTGTGGGTTCGTATCTTGACTTTCAGGGCGTCTAGGCAGGTCGTATCTGTTTTACAGTGCGTTCTTGCCTGTTCGTTTCTGTTTTTCAGTTCGTTATTCATAGGCCTTGCTGTTCCAAAGTGCGTTCTGTTCTGTACGTTCTGATAAGACGACCATTTCTTATTAGCCATGTCGCCTGGACGTTCTCGTCGTCGAGTTCGTGCTGTGCGTGCGCTTGGTGTTGGTCTGCTTGTTTTGGACCAAGACCAGTCCATGAATGGTGTGAGGAGGAGTTCATGGACCAAGAATTGGTTGCTCCAGCGGGACCAATTCTGCCACATGCCTCTGCTGCGGGAGATCGTCGAGAATAATCCTGAGGACTACAGGAATTTTCTGCGGATGTCTGACCCCGTATTTCAGGAACTTTTGGCTTTGGTGTCCCCCTATATTACCAGGCAGGACACCGTTATGCGGGAAGCCATCAATGCTGAGCAGAGGCTCATCGCCACGTTACGTTACCTGGCGACAGGGAGAAGTCTTCAGGACTTGAAGTTCACCACAGGCATCTCCCCCCAGGCTCTGGGCCTCATAATCCCAGACACCTGTTCTGCTATTATACAAGTCCTGCAGGAGGACTATATTAGGGTAAGTTTTCTCCATTAACATCACATTTTATGTATTACATGTATGCTAATGTATTGTATTTCTTTCATCCTTCCCTAATTATCATGATTGTAATATGCTGAGAATGTCCCCTTTGTCCCCATGCATGCTGGAAGCTTTAGATTGCCCCTTTTTTCTCCTCCATAAATATTTCCCTTCACTAACTTTTCCAGCAGGGGCGCCTGTTGCTCCAAATGTTTGGGGGTCCCACCCCAATTTATGAACTAAACTTCCTCCTTTTTTGCTCAGGTGCCTATTAAACGCCCCCAGTTGTCCCCTCTAATGCAGCCATTTGGTTCCCTCCAATGCAGCCATTTTCCCCCCAGCCCTGCACTTACCTTCTTGTGGTCAGCGCCATCCTTCTTCTGTCCTTGATGTCTTCTCCTTCCCTTGCTGTTGCATCAGCCAATCATGTTACCATTAAACAGACTTGGTGAACATGATTGGCAGAGCAGCCTGCCAGTGTTTCCCCAAGGAATGCCCCCCACCCTGCGTCCCCTATTTTACTTTTCGGAAGCCAATTACATCCCTCAGGTTGTAATGTGCAAGACTATTTTACTACCTGTTTCTGCTATGCAATTTGAACCCCCTAAATGCCGCAATTATTCATATGTCGGTCGCTAAACAAGAGGCCATCCACCTGAATAGTGGGCGGCATAGACAATACATAGGTTAATGCAACGCATGAACCTATGTATTGTTCTGAGTGATGGGCACAGGAGAGAGGGGGCAGTGCTCCAGCGCCCACTCTGGACGCACCGCCACTGCAATGCTATCCTGTGGCCAAACACATTTCCCCCCCCCAAAATAATTTAGTAATGGCCCATCAGAGGGGGTGATGAATCTGATAAATGAGCCTTCCCTTATACTTATTTTAAACACCTTAATAAACGTAGAATTTGATTGATGTTGGCCTTGATTTTTTTGTAATCAAATTTCCTTGTAATGTCTGACTTTGGTATTCTAATATTATTTCATCTTGTTTCACTCCACAGCTTCCTTCCACGCCACAGGAATGGCAAACTGTGGCATCGGAGTTTGCCACGCGGTGGGACTTCCCCAACTGCGGTGGTGCCATAGACGGGAAGCACGTCCGCATCGTGCCGCCACCCCGTTCTGGGTCCTACTACTACAATTACAAGGGGTTTCATAGCATTGTGCTGATGGCGGTGGTGTCAGCACGGTATGAATTCCTCTATGTTGATGTAGGGAAGAATGGCCGGATGTCGGATGGGGGATCCTTCATCCAGACGGAGTTTGCCCTCCGTCTCCAGAGTGACGACCTTGCATTGCCACCGGATGCAGGGAATATTGAAGGACTCCCCTTTGTTTTCTTGGCTGATGAAGCCTTCGGACTCGGACGGCATCTTATGAGGCCATTTCCACAGAGGACCCTGACCCCAGAGAAGAGGGTGTTCAATTACCGGCTGGCCAGGGGCCGAAGAGTTGTCGAAAATGCCTTTGGCATAATGGCCAGCCGGTTCTGCCTTTTTATGACTTCAATACACTTGGCGGACTACAAAATAAACTATGTCGTATTATGCTGCTGTGTGCTACACAACTTTCTGAGCCAAAAATCAAATTCCTATATGGCCTCAGTTTTGCCAGAGGCTGGACTTTCCCCTGCAAATCCCCTGCCGGGCCTGGAATCTGCCCGTCCTGGCTTGCCCTCCCAAAATGCCCGTGAGGTTCGGGACAAATACATGGAGTATTTCACGGGTAGGGGGGCAATTCCTATGCCAGCCTATGTCTAAGGATCCCAATAAAAAGCTTGTTTAAACCTTTAATTATTTGTTCTTTCCTGTCTCCTAGTTTGTCTTTGTGCATTTGTAGTGCCAAGTGTATTTTACTTTAGTAAATAACAACCATTTCACTATGTAACCTTACAAAATAACCAAATAAGCTTAGAGGGTATTATAAAAAGAAGCTACACGTTGTTTGTGGTCAAATATTTTACTCTGTGCACATTCTCACCATTTTTAGTTTTTTCAGGTTTTTTGGGTTGGCCTGGCCCCAACCCAGCAATTTTTTGCTTATGAAAATACAAAAATAACAGTTGCATTCCAAAAATTACAACATTGGATACCTCTGAGCAATCTGAGACATTCACTTACACAAACTATTTCTCTATGTGCCCGTCCTAATATGGGGTCCTGCCACCCCTTGCCCAGGCAAAAATTGAATATGCACACATTTGGGATTTTTTACATCTATGAAGTTTACAATCCTGATCCCTATTGTCAACATGTGCTATCTGCCATCAGGGGTGATCAATGGACGTGTTTTGGGGGTGCAACCCCTTCCTCAGTTCAACGACTTTAGATACGAGGAAGGGGTTGCACCCACAAAAGACGTACATGGATATCCCCTGATGGCAGATAGCACATGTTGACACACTGTGTGCAGATTCAATTTTTGGCTGGTTTGATTGTCAAAAAAAATTGAAAAGTTGCAAAAACAAACATGTAAAAACAAATGTGTTTGGATGGCTTATTGAATTCTCCCCAAAACATCGAGAATGTCTTTAAATGTTTGTTCCATCACATGGATTCTTTGTTTAATAAGGTCCAGTTCCGTGCTACATTCCATCACTTGCTGGATGAGGCGGAGGGCACTGTCAGCAGAGAACCGTGTACTATCCTTCACAACATTTATATCCCCTAAAAACAAAAAACAAAAGGTATTATAACTCTGCAGGCCTACATCTCTTACCTGAAGCTGTGGTGACAGATACTGACCTGTTGTGGTGACCAGATCCACAACGTCATCCACCTCTCCTTCCTGCACTTCTCCTTCCTCCACCTCAACTTCCTGCACATCTTTCGGTTGTGGGTCTTTGGGAGTTTGGGGTTGCTTGGAAGTTGTGGGGTGCATGTGCTCCCTGGAGTGTCCTCCTCCCAGTCTTCTCTCCCCTATGAGAAGCAAACAAAAGGTCAATTTATCACACTGTAAATCTCAATGTTAAAATAAAAACAGGCTAAATTGATTGGAAGTGTGGTACAAGTGTGTGTTTGGGCGGAATTTAAAGAAGAATGCATTATTTATGACCAAGAATATGCTTAGTATTCACCTTTGGATGTAATTTATTTGACATGGAGGCACCACAAAAATTCTCGTATGCACCTGTGTGGGACACCCAAAAAAGGCGGGTCTGGTGGCCCACACTATAGTGCTCCAAAGTACAGATGTGGAAGCAGCTGCTGAGTGTCCTCTCCTTTACACTGATAAAAGTTTGCATTTCATTCTCTTTACAAACACATCATCTAGACGAAAAAATACGCCACAATTTTGGAGCAAAAATGGCAGATGTATAATTACTTTTGTGGCTCTAAAATAAGCCAAAACCGCGGATAGTGGCCGAACGAAGTGTCGGTAACGTAACGAACGATTACTGTGCCCAACCAAGTTCAAAATATTACATTTTGGAAGCGAGTCCAATATGAGAAACCAAAATAAAGAGCAACATGTCAGTTTAGAAAAAGATTAATATCAGAAAAGTCTACATTTTACTTACTTTTAGCGAGCATTCTCTTTATGCTCCTCAACTGCTCTGGCTCCCTCAGTTTGAGGTCTGACCACCTCTTTCTGAGCTGCTCATTTGAGCGTTTCACCCCGAAATTCGCCTTCAGACTCTTCACGACTTTAGTGAGGATTTTGGCCTTCCTTCTATTTGGTTTGCTATACGGCCCATGCTTGGCATCATAATCAGCCTTGAGCAAGATGTCCACCATCTCCGCCATCTCCGCCAAAGACATATTCGATGCCTTGAATCTCCTCCTTGATCGTGACGTTTCCTCGGTCTCCGGGCTTGTCTCCTCCTCGTTAGTTGCGGAATTATCAGACACCTGCTGTAACTCCGCCATATCTGTCTGCGCGCCGAAAGAGAAGGGGCGGGGAAAAGATGTTAGTTAGAACGTCATGGGCGGGCGACGTGTGCGGAGCGACGTGTTCGTATTTTGACGCATGCGTGGTGTGTATATAGCAAACACACATGTGACTATAGTACGTTCGGTGTGCGGAGAGAGGAGTTCAAGTGACGGACGTGTGAACGAAGGTATGTGATTTTGTGACTTGCACAAATTGTTGGCCTATACTGTCTTGAGAATGTTGAAGGATATATATGGTGACTAGCATGTTAAGGAGGTTAGACTGTTTGCCTCACATTAGTTATATATAATTTATTTAACTTACAGATACAATATGAATGTCTTTATAAGCGACAAGGATTTCCTGGCGGAATTTATTGACCGGGTAAGGGAGCTGCCCGCTCTGTGGGAGACGAAAAACCCCATCCACAAAAAAAGAGGGGTGAGAAAAGCAGCGCTGGAGAAGCTGCTCCCATTTGTGCATACCAAGGTGCCCACAGCCACAGCAAAACAAGTGGACACTAAAATTGGGAGCTTGAGAGGCACCTACAGGACTGAACGCTCTAAGGTGCTGGCTTCTCAGAGGTCAGGAGCAGCAGCAGATGATGTGTATGTCCCGATTTTGTGGTACTACAACAGGATGTCCTTCCTGGATGACCACATTGACACAAGGCCATCACTCTCCACTCTTCCCCCCAGACTTCCCTGCAGCCAACCTGAGCCTTCTCTGGAGCAAGAGGAGGCAGCCATCCTGGATGATCCTGATTTGGCCATCTGGAGCCAGGTATAGTATTTTTCGAAAATGTATTGGGATAAACTTAATGTTTGACAAATATGTCAAGATGACAAACATAAACTATTTTGGATTGCACAAGTGAAATCAAGATCTGTAGACATTATTCTGCACTTAATTGGGTGCTAAATAGTCAATCTGATGTAGTGGTAAATTTAAAGCAAGGATTTATGGATTTACATTCTAATTGCTTCAATCCAGATTACAAAGTTTGATGCAAAGATTAAACGAACATATTAAACTATGTCCCTTTTTCATACACAGGATGAAACCAGCCAGGAGGAGGGTCTGGAAACTGTCAGGCAGGAGGAGGAAGGGCCCAGTGGCAGCCAGGAGGTGGCAGGGCCCAGTGGCAGACAGGAGGTGGCAGGGCAAAGGAGAAGCACCAGATCCCAGGTGCCTCCCATCCGGCTTCACAAAAGAGGCAGGAGGGACAGGAGCACGAGTGGGGCAGCAATGGCCCTTATTCGTGAGGCCCATGCCACCCTCCAGGAGCCCACATCCCCTGAAGAGGCCATTGCCGGCCAAGTGGAGGCTAAGTTCAAGGTGATGAGCATGGAGCAACGCCTCCTATGCGAGCCCCTGCTCATCACCTTGCTCAACAAGGGGGTGATGGAGAAAATTACCCCCAATACCGCCATATGTGAGGTGGCACAACTGACCCAACCTCAACCTCCACCTCCCCCTTCTTCTTCTGCCCCACCCCCTTCTGCTACACCTCCCCCTTCTTCTTCTGCCCCACCCCTTCTGCTACACCTCCCCCTTCTTCTTCTGCCCCACCCCTTCTGCTACACCTCCCCCTTCTTCTTCTGCCCCACCCCCTTCTGCTACACTTCCACCTTCTTCTTCTGCCCCACCCCCTTCTGCTACACCTCCCCCTTCTTCTTCTGCCCCACCCCCTTCTGCTACACCTCCACCTTCTTCTTCTGCCCCACCCCCTTATGCTACACCTCCACCTTCTTCTTCTGCCCCACCCCCTTCTGCTACACCTCCACCTTCTTCTTCTGCCCCACCCCCTTCTGCTACATCTCCTCCTCCTCCTCCTGACAGGAGTACCCCTCCAGTGGGCCAGCCTCCAGCCAAACAAAGAAGGAAGGCTGCAGGGAAGGCTTCAGGGAAGATTGCAGGGAAGGTTGCCAGGAAGAAGAGGAAGTGATGGCCTTGCTTCATTGTGGTCGGACAGAAGGCAGCCTGTTGTAGTACCACAGACTTGGGACATATATCTCACCTGCTGCTGTTCCTGACCTCTGGGAGGCCAGCATCAGATTGTGTTCAGAAATGTTGGCCTTCTCAAGCTCCCAATTTTAGTGTCCACACAGGGTTGCTGTGTGCTCTGGGGTCCCTGGGATGCACAAATGGCAGCAGGTTCTCCAGCGCTGCCTTCTCTTTATTTTATTTTTAAACATGAATAAATGTGATTTTTGTTTACGTTCATACTTGACTATGTGTATTTGTAAAAATTTAAAATCTAGCTTTGGAGTAAGCAGATACATTTGACTGACAAAAAAAGGGACAGATAACAACCCCCCAAAAGAATAACTAAATCTGATTATCAAAAAAACATGGTGGGAAATTTAACTAATATAGAGTCCAAAATTAAATGGGAGATCACTACCAAAACATTGCGAAATTATAATTAACATCATTTTTAAAAATATTACCATTTAAATTATTCCTAAAAACTTGCACGATATAATACACATAAATCTTCTTAAGAGCAGCATGAAAAAGGTTAAAAAATAAGTCATAACTCTGTGTGAATATCAGCAGCAAAAGAAGATCACTCGTTTTGATTAATGTAACATTCTAACGAAGATTTCAAGGCAGAACATTTAAACGATGCAATATTTTTGAGCGTGACGAATGTGCTCTCTCCATTACGAAGGCTTGTTTTACCAGAAGATGCGCTCCCGTCTCATAGTTGCTTGTGAGCATGCGCGCTTTTGGAAGAGTCATAAAAGCATACACACGAACCATTTTCTCGTCACAAAACAGCCCGACGAGAAACACGACAAGGAAATCTGGAATCCTGACGAGAAAATAGAGAGCAGGTTCTCTATTTTCTCGTCGAGATTCTCGGCAAATTTCTCGTCGTAAAACCATACACACGAACGTTTTTCTCGATAAAAAAGCTCTCGCGGCACATTTCTTGCCGGTTTTGGACGAGAAACTCGGTCGTGTGTACGAGGCTTAAGAGTGATGGGATCCACTTCCAGGTTCTTGTCTAATGTAAGCCGTGAGCTTCAACCCATGATTAAAGAGAAGCCTAGCTACTGACAATAAAGTGATGCAATGGGATTGATTTACTAAATACAAACAGGCCTGCTCACATTGCAAGGGAATTTGCCCCAGAGCTTAGTGAATGTGGTGAAGTTTTGGTTGCACATGATTGGATGATGGAAGTCAGCAGAGCTTCACTCCATTCACTAAGTTCTAGGGCAAATAACTTTGCAAAATAGAACTTCCATTTCAGTGGGAAATGTAATGCCCTGTACACACGATCGGATTTCCAATGGAATTAAATCCGATGGATTTTTCCATCGGAAATCCGATGAAGCTGACTTCCATCAGTCTTGCCTACACACCATCAGTCAAAAATCCGACCGTCCCAAACGCTGTGACGTAAAACACTCAGAAGAGCCGAGAAAAATTAAGTTCAATGCTTCTGAGCATGCGTTGACTTGATTCTGAGCATGCGTGGGTTTTTTCTCTGATGGAGTTCCCCACAGACGATCGGAAATTGCTATTGTTTTTTTTTTCATCTGTATAATTTAAAACATGTTCTATTTTTTTATACCGATGGAAAAAAGACCGATGGGGCCCACACACGATCGGTTTGTCCGATGAAACAAGTCCATCAGTCTTTTTTCATCAGAAAAACCGATCATGGGTACGCGGCATTACGGAACTCGGACAACTTGACTTGGTATCTCCGCTGAGAAGCTGCTTCCCAAAGCTCTGGAACACAAGACCAGCGAAGCTGGCTATAGTCATCCCAAGAACTAGACAACACCAGTTTTGCAGTAAACCAGAATAAGAGCTGTTTATTTGAACAAGAATACAGGCTTTTTATACACTTGAGAAGGAGGTCACTCTCCACATTAGCAATGACCCAAATACCTGTATTTACCCAAAACATCACACAATGGTTTAGCTAATGAGGTACAGATGACTCATAGCAGAGGATCCTTAATTAACCACCTGGTTGACTCAGATGTCACATTGCAGGCCAGACTTGCCAACTCCAAGCTCACACAGCACAATACACATTATCATAAGTATAAACACAGAACTCCTTCAGACAATAGCAGACCTACTTACAATAAACACATTATGGCAGGGGGCCCTAGACAGGTGGCTTGCTGAGGACATCAGCATCTGCTCTGAGTCCCACACTGGCAGAGACCATCATGTCCTTTTTAATAATGTCCTTTTGCGTTACATAACAGAACATCTT
This sequence comes from Rana muscosa, assembly GCA_029206835.1. Classification (NCBI taxonomy): domain Eukaryota; kingdom Metazoa; phylum Chordata; class Amphibia; order Anura; family Ranidae; genus Rana; species Rana muscosa. The sequence goes on from JARGYO010005626.1 coordinate 90,646,507, forward strand.
CCTAAATGCTTGTAGCTCCCTCAAATGCCAGGGCCCATAGTCGGTAGGCAAGAGGCTAGCATTCAGTCTCCTCCAAAAGCCTCTGTCCCGGGTGAGTCTATCACATTTCTCCCCCATCATTAGTCGACTAACAAGTTTCCAGACCTCCACCTGGTCTGGACATGCGTTTGTCGGGCAGAGTGAACTCACATAGTCAGTCCTCATGATCTCAATTCTTGGCTGCAAGGAATAGTGCAAGGAAAAGTTGTCATCAGTAAGTGTGGGGCAGAGGCCATTAACTCTCTGTCTGGCTGCCAGCACTTCAGCTGGGTGGTTTGTAACATTTCGGGGCTCGGTCTGCTGGTGGGGAGCAGGGGCTGATCGCCCAAGCTTCCTGAAGCTGTGGAGACACTGTAGGTGCTAGGCAGAGGCCAGCGGCACTCTGCCCTGTTGCCAGCGATTCAGCTGGGAGTAGAAGCTTCACTACATCAGCTTGTCGCTGGAGAGCGGGGCCGACTGCCCCGGCTCCCTGGAACTCCACAATTGTTGCTGGTGCTGGGGAGATGGTTGGTAGCACTCTGCCCTGTTGCCAGCACTTCTGCTCGGGACTCCACATAATCCACTCCGGCTAACAGTTGGGGCGAGAGGACGGCTTAATCCACTCCCAGTCTGTGGATCTGCTGCTGGGTAGGAAGGATGACCTCCGTCTCTGCCAAACTGTGTAGCTGCCATTGGGGAGGTGAGCCGGCTGCTTCCTCATCCATTCCCTCATCTGGCTGCTGCAATGGCATTTCTCTATCACTGTCTCCCAGGTGCATGGATCCTGGATAGGGAGTGAAGACAATTTCCTCCACTCTGACTGTTGGGAAGGGAGGATGACAACCTCCTCTCCCTTCTCCCCCTGGATCCTGATCTGCTGCTGGGAAGTGATTATCTCCTTATCACCCTTGGCCTCTGGAACTGCCACAAGTGTGGGGCACAAGTGTGGGGCAGAGGCCTTGGACCCTCAGTCCGGTTGCCAGTGCTTCAGCTGGAGAAGTTTTTTGCAACTCCACAGATGCTGCTGGCAGGAAAACCCATGTCCCTGTCACTGTTGTGGGAGAAAGGTCAGCTGCCTCTTCTCTCGAGAAGCCTGAAGCTGCTGCTGGTGCTGGGAAGAGCTCAGTGATGTTCTCCCCTGATGCCAGATCTTCTGCTGGAGGCTCACTCTGTTGTTCTTCCTCAGCAGAAATGTCGATGAAATCACTAGTCTCTGGAACTGCTGAAAATCCAGCTCCCTCAAATGACAATGCCCATAGTCGGTAGGCAAGAGGCTATCACATGAGCAACCTATATGCCTTTAGTAAATAAACCCCAATAAAGGGAAGTCTTTCTTTCTCAAGTTACATTAATGATGCAGCAGCAGTTGCACATAGACTTGGCAGGGTCAGGGGAAAAATGTCTGCCCGGTGCAGGATGTGCAGTTGCTCAGCTGCTAACAAAGTAAATGAGTATAAGACAATCCGCAACTCCATACATGCTCTTCAATAAGTCCAAATTTATTGTAATATATACAGCAGATATTAACACATTTCAGCCATAATGGCCTTGTTCACAACAGTTCTGTACAAAAACAGCACAACATATATTGTATAAAAACACCCCCCTCCTCCTTCATTGGTCACAGAGATTTTCAATTAACCTAATGATTGTCAAATTGAAACAATGAAACCAGAGAGGGGGGTTAAAATTGTTCTGAAAAAGCAGACCACAAAACAGAATTAAAAATAAAAATAATAATGAATTATATATATATATATATATATATATATATATATATATATATATATATATATATACACTGTATAATCCAAAATAATAATATTTAAGCAGTATAACAAATAGAAAAAAAGTAAATGACCATGTGGGAAAGGGGAAATCAAAAAAAGAGAGACAACAGAATATGAGAATTGGTGGAAAAGGGAAAAAAATTATTATATAATTAACGTAAATGTAGATCCAGGTCCCATCCGAGGTCTAACCCCTGAGGGAATCCACCAAGCTTCCCTATTCAAAAGTTGCTTACCTTTGTCCCCAACCCTAGGCATTGGAGTCAATCTTTTGATGTTAGTGAACTTAAATGGGGATAAATCCCCAGCATGACATTCTCTAAAATGTCAACATTAGAAATGTGTTTTGCATTGGGATTAACAGTGTCAAAATAATGGTCACCTATTCTAGTGCGTAGGGCCCGTGTAGTGCATGCCATGTATTGCAGATTACAAGAAACACATTATATCAGGTACACTACGTACCGAGTCCCGCAATTTATATATTGTTAAATTTTAAAATTTTCACCTGAATTAGATGAACTAAATTACTTAGTAGGAGCATTCAAATGACAGTATCTACATGTTTTAAAGTTACATGGGAAATTCCAGGGTAGGACAGCCAGGTAGGTTGGCATTTATGTGATGTAAACAGACTGGGGAAGGGAACCCAAAGTGGGGGCCCTCTGACTGGATAAATGACAACCTGCCCCCAATACCTTATGTAGACCTTTATCTGAATAAAGGATGGGCAATTTTTTTTAACCACTTCCCGCCCGCCATATAGCAGAATGACAGCCGGAAAGTGGTTGTATTATCCTGACTAGCACGTGCCCGCGGTGGCATGCAGCGTGGCGATCGGTGGTGGCCATTAGCGATGGCAATCTGTGCTCATCAGTGATGCCTGCCAGTGCCTCCTGATCAGTGCTGCCTATCAGTGCCCATTAGTGCTGCTTATAAGTGCCACCTCATCTGTGCCAATCAGTACTGCCTCATCAGATCCTGTCAGTAGAGCCTCATCAGAGCTCATCAGTAAAGGAGAAAATGCACTTATTTACAAAGTTTGTAACAGAAACAAAGAAAATCTTTATTTTTTTCAATTTTTTTTTATTAGTAGCGCAAAAAAAAAAAAAAACCCCAGTGGGGATCAAATACCACCAAAAGGAAGCTCTATTTGTGGTAAAAAATTATTACAATTTTGTTTGGGTACAGTGTTGCATGATCGCGTAATTGTCATTCAAAATGCCACAGCGCTGAAAGCTGAAAATTGGATTGGGCAGGAAGGGGGTGAAAGTGCCCTGTACTGAAGTGGTTAATTATTCCAACCACCTCCCAAGAAGTGTTACCTGAAGATGCCTCCTTCTGCTTCTCTTTTACATGATCCAGTCCCTTCTTAATCCCCGAGTCTGAATAGCCCCTCTTGGCCAGCCTTGCAGTGATAATATCACATTCTTTTAAGAAGGCTTTTTCCTGAAGAGCAGTTTCTCCGGGCTCAAGAGAATTCCCCCATAGGTTTAGCTCTGATGGTGTGGGATGGGGAAAGCAGTACCAGTGAGTACCCAACATGCCCACTGCCACCAATGACAGCACACCCTATAGATTTTGAACACATTTATTTTGATGCCCCTGATATGTATTTCATTAATTTAAACTGGAAGTTCGATTGGGCTTTAAACTGCTGCAAGATTGTCTAATACTCACTGAAGTTTTTTTTTTTTTCCAATTTAATCCAGCCGTGGTCTGCAAACATTATTATGATAGTTCAATCGACCACAGAACAATCCTACAGACATTTATGTATAATTTTAACTAACAATTATTTCCCGAGAACTTTTAGCCTCCTTTTAATGCAGTGCTTACTTGAAGGATGCTCTTGCTGTTTCAATGTACACCGTTTTATAGAATCACTCTTGCTCTTTTGACGTACACTGTTTTATACAAAGAAAGTTATTTCTGAAAAAAAAAATTGAATGAGCAATTACGTTTGAAAATTGGATCTGCGGAAACTTAAATATATTCTTCTCATGAATCCAATTTACCACTAAATGGAATCCTGGGGTAAAATTCTGTCTTAGTTTACACACAGATTAAAACAGTAAAAGTTTCATATTTATCTGAACTGTTAGGAGCCTTTAGTAGCTTTACTAAAGCTATTATGTTCTCAGGGCTTTATTCAATCATTTTTCCAAAGAGTTCATTTTTGTGTTGGCAAAGATGAATAAAACTCATCGATGTATGTTACTTTCATAATGACTTTCATTATAGCTACAGACTTGTGTCCTACAGAAAAAGAGTGGGTGGATGCCATGTGTTATAAATTCGTAACTCTTACCACCTCGAACGTATAGTGAATACATACAATTTACAAGAGATGTAACGTGTTTAATCCATTTCTCATATATTAAAGGTGACCTCTAATAAGAAATAAGAGCACCAGCCAGGGGAGGACAGGAAACCTTTAGCCGGATGGGAAATACAGCCAACTGGCCTTTCTCAGAAAGCTCAGCCTATATGCGGACCTTTCCATTGTGTACAGATTGCAATGGGGTGGGATAAAGAATATATAACACAGTTTATGGATGCTGAGAAATAGGGAATGTACATTACAGCATACAGAATAGGACGGTGTTGAAGATGGAAGGTACAACACAGCATACAGAATAAGACAGTGTCAAAGGTTGAATGTACAGCATAGCAAGCCATAGAGAATGGGAGGGTGTCGAAGAGGGAATGTACAAAATAGCATACAGAATGGAACAGTGTCAAAGTGGGAATGTACAGCACAGCATACAGAATGGGACAGTGTTGAAGAGGGGAAGTACAATACAGCATACAGAATGGGACAGTGTTGAAGAGGGAAGATACAGCATACAGAATGGGACAGTGTTGAAGAGGGAAGATACAGCACAGCATACAGAATGGGACAGTGTTGAAGAGGAAAGATACAGCATACAGAATGGGACAGTGTTGAAGAGGGAAGGTACAGCACAGCATACAGAATGGGACAGTGTTGAAGAGAGAAGATACAGCACAGCATACAGAATGGGACAGTGTTGAAGAGGGAAGGTACAGCACAGCATACAGAATGGGACAGCGTTGAAGAGGGAAGGTACAGCACAGCATACAGAATGGGACAGCGTTGAAGAGGGAAGATACAGCACAGCATACAGAATGGGACAGTGTTGAAGATGGAAGGTACAGCACAGCATACAGAATGGGACAGTGTTGAAGAGGGAAGGTACAGCACAGCATACAGAATGGCACAGTGTTGAAGAGGCAATGTACAGCACAGAATACAGAATGGGTTGGTGTCGAAGAGGGGATGTACACCACAGCATACAGAATGGGATGGTGTGGGAGAGGGAATATACAGCACAGCATACAGAATAAGGTGGTGTTAAATAGGGAATGTACTGTACAGCACACAGTATAGGATGGTGTTGAAGAGGGAATGTACAGCACAATTTATGGAATGGGATGTTGTAAAATAGGAATTGCACAGTACATCATACAGAATGGGACGGTGTGGAAGAGGGAATGTACAGTGCAGTGTACAGAACAGGATGGTGGTAAATAGTCAATGTACCACACAGAGTATAGTATGCGACAGTGTGGAAGATGGAATGCATAGCACAGTATAAAGGATGGGACAATGTGAAAAAGGAAATATACGGCGCAGTGCAAATACTGTGTGTGACTCTGGTTGTGGTTGCCACCATCCTTATTAACTATATCTAGAAACCACAATTACTCTTGTTAGGAATTTGAAGGCAGCTTCTAATCAAACAATAGATTCAAATATCAAAATGTATTTATTTTGGTTTAAAAAAAATTAACCACATATATAAACATCACGTTACATGATGTAAAAGGATTTGTACAAAATTGGATTACAAAATCAAAGAATGCAGGCCAAATTGTATTTACTGGTTAGCCCACTCAGCTTAGAGACTCACAAACTTTTTAAACCAAAATAAATTAATGTTCATATTTTTATCTATTGTTTGATTAGAAGTTGCCATCAAAATATACGTGACAGTATACAGATCGGGTTGGTGTCATCAGGGCCAGGACAAGGGGTGGGCAAGAGGGACTGGGCTGCCCTAGGCGCTGTGGTATCTTGTGAGATGGGGGTGCTCAATTTTTTTTTTTGGAAGGGAGGGAGGGAATTTGTGCTGAATTGTATGGCACAGTACACAGAATGGGTCAGTGTGTAATGCTTCAGGCAGTGTAACTATAATGGTTGGCGTGTATCACAGCTTCGGAAGTCTATGAATATGATATACTAAACAGTTAACTTCAATTTGACAGACATCAGGAAGGAAGAATCAGATAAATTGGAAAATCAAGTGTTTTTTTTTAGTGTCGTAATACACAGCCATAAGGGGGCGCACCAGAGGTAACTTGAGTGTAGTAGCAGTACACAGGAATATAGTTTATAGTAAATGAAAGGATACTTGCTGTGAGTGGACTTCTGGTTTTGGTGTCACCCAGTGGCTTCTGGAGAGATATACTGGTCTCCTATTGTAGAGGTATAGGTAGGGAGTTCTGCCAGCAGAGAAGGCTGACTGAGGGTAGGCCAGTGGAGAGCCTCTGACTACCAGGGAGGAAGGGGCTCTGACCGGCCCAAAAGCTGGAAGTTGGAGGGGCTCTGTCTGGCCCAAAAGCGAGGAGGCAGATGGGGCTCTGTCCAGCCCAAAAAGAGAGATGGCAGTCAGGGCTCTGTCTGGTCCAATAAAGGGATGGAAGTCGGGGCTCTGACCGGTCCAATAGTGAGTGAAGACGGTAGTCTTCTGATGGAGGTATTTGCCTGGCGTCAGGTTCCTAGCACGAACGTCAAGCAAATGGCGGCGGCTGTTTAAGTAGGGATAAGAGGAGGAGCCAGGTGATGTCAATGTGACGTCATCTATCTGCGACGGAGTTAGTGGAGATGTCGGAGCCCCCAGTGGAGAGATAAGAACATTACAGAATAAGAACATTACACAGAGTTGGTGAAGATGTCGGAGCCCCAGCGAAGAGATAAGAACATTACAGGATAAGAACATTACACGGAGTTGGTGGAGATTTCGGAACCCCAGTGGAGAGATAAGAACATTACAGGCTAAGAACATTACAGGACCCCCCCTGAGGGACCCCTTCTGGGGGCCATGGGAGCAGGCCTGTCAGGATTGTGAGAATGGAAGAGGCGGACAAGCCGTGGGGCATGAACCTCGGAGGTGGGTTCCCAGGAGTCATCCTGTGAACCGTAGTTCTTCCAATGGATCAAATACTGTAAGCGGTTTCTATGTAGATGGGAGTCCAGGATCTGTGTGACTTCGTATTCCTCCTGACCGTTAACCTCAACTGGCGGTAGGGGGATTGGAACGCGACTGGGGAAGGTGTTGGGATGGTAGGGTTTTATCAGGGAGACGTGGAAAGTCGGATGAATACGTAGGGTCGACGGCAGGTTCAGCCTCACTGCTGCTGGGTTGATAACTGAGTGGATGGGAAAAGGTCCAATGAATAACCCACAAAATTTGCGTGATGGTGTTTGCAGGTTAAGGTGTTTGGTGGATAGCCATACTAAATCTCCGGTCTTGTATATGGGCGGAGTTCTCCTGTGAAGATCATAGTAGGCCTTCTGTCTGTTCTGGGCTCTAGTGATGTTGTCACGTAGGTGAGGAATGAGGTTCTTTAAGGTGTTGACAAAACCTTCAGCCGCAGGGTTGTTGGTAGGTATCTGCTGGGGGATGAAGGAGGGATGGAACCCGTAGTTAGCATAAAAAGGTGAACAACCTGTAGTAGTACTGGTATTGTTGTTGTATGCAAACTCCGCTAGGGGGAGTAACTCATGCCAATTGTTTTGTATATGAGTGCAGTAACAACGGATATATTGTTCTAGACAGCGGTTTACGCGTTCGGTTTGCCCATTTGTTTGAGGATGGTAGGCAGTTGATAATCGATGGTCAATCTGCAGTTTTAGACAAAGAGCTTTCCAGAATCTGGAGATGAACTGTGAACCTCGATCCGACACAATTCTGGAAGGGAGTTTGAAAACCTGCTGTGTCAAGATCTCGGCTGTCTCTTTGGAGTTTGGTAGTTTCGTGAGGGGCATGAAGTGAGCCATTTTGGGAAGGTAGTCGACTGCGACTAGGATCGTGTTGTAACCCCCTGAGCGGGGTAACTCAACGATAAAGTCAAGTGAAATGGCCTGCCATGGTTTTTCGGGTATAGTGAGACTTGTGAGGAGACCGAAAGGGGGTTGGGATTCATATTTAGAGCGGGCACAAGTCTCGCAGGAGGACACGTACTCTCTTATTGACTCCTCCATCTTCGGCCACCAGAAGTGGCGGCGAAGGAGATCCAGGGTGCTGGTGATGCCGGGATGCCCAGCTACGGGAACTTCATGAGTCAGTCAAAGAAATCGATGGTGTAGAGGAGTCGGGATGTACAGCCGGTTATTTTTGTAGAGGAACCCTTCTTCATCTGCCTCTAACTGCCGTGGGTGTTTTTCTGAGGTTAGGGCCTGCTGCAATTCCTCTTTGAGGGTCAAAATGGTGCATAAGATTTTCTGCTGTGGGATGAATTGGGAATTTCTGCCAGGTGTACATTGGTGTTCTTCCAGACGAGATAGTGAATCAGCCTTTCCATTCTTGGAGCCAGGTCGGTAGGTGATGACGAAGTGGAACCTATCGAAGAAGAGAGCTCAGCGCATCTGTCTGGAGGAGAGTGTTTTGTTACGCTGAATGTATTGAAGGTTTTGATGGTCAGAGTACACTATAAAGGGTAGTGAGGTACCCTCGAGTAGGTGTCTCCAAGTCTCCAGGGTGGATTTCACTGCTAGTAACTCCTTTTCTCCTACTGGGTAATTGATCTCTACCAGGTGTACATTGGTGTTCTTCCAGACGAGATAGTGAATCAGCCTTTCCATTCTTGGAGCCAGGTCGGTAGGTGATGACGAAGTGGAACCTATCGAAGAAGAGAGCTCAGCGCATCTGTCTGGAGGAGAGTGTTTTGTTACGCTGAATGTATTGAAGGTTTTGATGGTCAGAGTACACTATAAAGGGTAGTGAGGTACCCTCGAGTAGGTGTCTCCAAGTCTCCAGGGTGGATTTCACTGCTAGTAACTCCTTTTCTCCTACTGAGTAATTGATCTCCGCGGGAGTAAGTGATCAGGAATGGTAGGCCACAGGGTGAAGCGGTCCATCAATGGACGATTTTTGGGATAGGATAGCCCCTAGAGCCAGATGGGAGGCATCGACCTCCAAGATGTATTGTAGGTTAGGGTCTGGTAAGCGTAGTATGGGTGCAGTAGTGAACCAACATTTCAGGGTATCGAAGGCCTCCTGGGTTTGTGCTTTCCATGCATAGTTGGTGTGGATACTGGTTAGTTGGGTTGATGGTTTTACAACTAAGGAATTTTTTTTATGAATTTGCGCTAAAAATTTGCGAATCCTAGGAATCTTTGAAGTGCCTTTCTATTCAGGGGTCTGGGCCATTTTTGGATACAATCGATCTTACCAAGTTCCATCTTATGCCTTTCTCCGAAATAATGTAGCCCAAGAATGTGACGGTGTTGGATTTGAAAATGCACTTCTCTAATTTGACGTATAAGTTATGTGTGCGTAGTCTAGAGAGAATCCATCTGACATGCTTGCGATGGTCTGTGATGTTGTCAGAGTATATAAGGATGTCATCTAGATATACTACAAAATAAACAAACATCAAGGAGATCCCTGAAAATGTCGTTCACGAGGAACTGGAAAGTGGCAGGTGCGTTGTACAGGCCAAAGGGCATGACCAGGTACTCATAAAGGCCGTAACGGGTGCGGAAAACGGTCTTCCATTCATCCCCCTGCCGAATTCTGACCAGATTATACTCGCCCTTTAAATCAAGTTTGGTGAACAACTTTGCTGTTTGCAAACGTTCCAATAATTCTGGGATGAGAGAAAGGGGGTATCTGTTTTTCACAGTGATCTTGTTCAATCCTCTATAATCAATGATGGGACGTAGGCTTTGATCCTTGTTCCGGATGAAAAACATACCAGCTGCTGCGGGTGAGGTGGACGGTCTTATGAACCCTTTCTTTAAATTCTCTTCTAGATATTCCTTTAGATGGGCCAATTCAGGCTGTGATAATGCATATATATGTCCAAAAGGAATTTTGCTGCCTGGGAGTAACTCAATTAGACAATCGTATGGTCTATGTGGAGGTAATAGCTCTGCATTCTTTTTGCTGAAGACATCAGCGAAATCTTGGTATGCCCTAGGTACCTGGTTGACATCCCCTGGGGACGGTGACTCCACCTGCGATAAAGAAGTCTCTTTGTAATATGTCTCCTGGCAGTATTGAGAGGTGAGGAGCACACTGCTGTCTTCCCAACGTAGAGTGGGTTTGTGTGTATGCAGCCAGGGAAGCCCTAGGATGAGGGGAAAATGGGGAGACGGTATCACATCTAAGCAGATGTATTCTATATGTGTAGATTCTGTCACCATAAGCAGAGGTTGTGATTGTGTAGTGATGGGACCTGAGGTTAAGGTAGTTCCGTCAATAAGTCTAAGAGAGACAGGTTTGCATTTAGTGAATACAGGAATTTTATTGGTTTTAACAATATGCAAGTCTATGAAGTTCCCACACGCTCCTGTGTCAATCATAGCCTCGAGAGTAATTCGGGTTTGGTACCACTGCAGAGAGACAAGAATTTTTAAATAGTTAGAGTCTGGTAAGTGGGGGTTTACTAGCTTGCAGAGGTAAGTTGACTTACCCGGCTTTTTCTTTCTGAGCATGGGGCAGTCTTCGGCGATGTGGTGTGGCGCGCCACAATACATACAGAGCTGAAGGGACCTTCGCCTAGACCTCTCTGCTGGGGTAAGCGGTCCCCTAATTGCACCAATTTCTATGGGTACCACGGACTCCGCAGTATGGCCGGAGGGAACCGAATAGAAGACTCCTGAGAGTCTCTCAGCTCTCCGTTCTCGCATTCTTCTATCAATCATCCTTCAGGGTTTCTGATAAGCCTAGCCGGAACTGATTTTTTAGGGTGACCTGGTTTCACTCGGACTGAGTGGCCCACCGTTTAAATTGGGTGATGTAATCTTCGACAGGGTGTTTACCCTGTCTCAGAGCACGTAAGGCAGACTCCGTAGAGATCTGCTTGCTGGGGTCATCGTATAGTAGATCCATGGCGGCACTGAAATCGCTGAATGAGTTTAGGATTGGATCTTCTTTCTCTATGAAAGTGTTAGCTCAGGCTCGGGGTTCCCCTCTAAGGTAGGAGATGGCGGTGAAAACTTTAGTTCTGTTGGTGGCATAAGTTCTTGGTTTCATGTCAAACAACAGTTTACAAGCGTTAATGTATTCCCTGTAGTTTCTCCTATCCCCCGAGAAGATGTCTGGTGGGCTTATTTTCGGTTCTAGGGTGTCGGGTTGTGTAACCCGAATAGGGAAGTTATCAGTGACATATGATTTGAAATTCTGGTTCTCCGTTGAAAGGCCTGAGACCATCTGTGAAAGAGCGTCAAGTCTCTGATTGAGCGCCGCCATGTGGTTAACTACCTCCAATGAATACATTTTACTCCTATTGGTAGGAGGGGTTTGTGCTATCTGTAATGTTTCAGGCAGTGTAACTATAATGGTTGGCGTGGATCACAGCTTCAGAAGTCTATGAATATGATATACTAACAGTTAACTTTAATTTGACAGACATCAGGAAGGAAGACTCAGATAAATTGGAAAATCAAGTGGTTTTATTTAGTGTGGTAATACACAGCCATAAGGGGGAGCACCAGAGGTAACTTGAGTGTAGTAGCAGTACACAGGAATACAGTTTATAGTAAACGAAAGGATACTTGCTGTGAGTGGACTTCTGGTGTTGGTGTCACCCAGTGGCTTCTGGAGAGATATACTAGTCTCCTATTGTAGAGGTATAGGTAGGGAGTTCTGCCAGCAGAGTAAGCTGACTGAGGGTAGGTCAGTGGAGAGCCTCTGACTACCAGGGAGAAAGGGGCTCTGACCAGCCCAAAAGCTGAAAGTTGGAGGGGCTCTGTCCGGCCCAAAAGCGAGGAGGCAGACGGGGCTCTGTCCAGCCCAAAATCAGAGATGGCAGACGGGGCTCTGTCCAGCCCAATAGAGAGATGGAAATTGGGGCTCTGACCGGCCCAATAGTGAGTGAAGACGATAGTCTTCTAATGGAGGTATTTTCCTGGCGTCAGGTTCCTAGCACGAACGTCAAGCAAATGGTGGCGACTGTTTAAGTAGGGATAAGAGGAGGAGCCGGGTGATGTCGCTGTGACGTCATCTATCTGCGACGGAGTTGGTGGACATGTCGGAGCCCCCAGTGGAGAGATAAGAACATTACAGGATAAGAACATTACACAGAGTTGGTAGAGATGTCGGAGCCCCAGTGGTGAGATAAGAACATTACAGGCTAAGAACATTACACAGTGTGAGATAGGAAATGTATAGCACAGTGGACAGAATAAGAGGACACTTATCTGTTTCCACTCCTTGCTGCCTCCCTGGCCAGATGAGCAGGCCGTCTCTGGTGAGGGACATCCTGCAGTGTTTCTTTCAGCAAAGAAGTGACAGCTTGTTCATCCACACAGTGACAAAGCAATAACACAGGTACAGTATTTACTCTGTTCTGCATGGAGATCCTGTTGCTGGTGAGAACTATTTTTATTAAGTTCTACTCTCAGGTATGTCATGTCTGGCCACACATTGGCTCCTGGGATATGCTGTGTCATCAATCCCAGGAGTCAAGACCCTTCCACTGCTGCCACCGCTTGTAGCATCGTGCCATGCTTTGTTGTTTATGTAAGATCGGGGGGTGCATGCTGGGTAGCCCGGAACCCCCGTATCCCGATACTAGATAGCAGTGGGCTTCAGCTGCCCACATTGAAGATTGGAGCACACTGGAGGGGGACTGCAAAGTAAGTTTTTTAAACTAAACTACATTTGCAAAACCAAAATTTTATAGTAATGCCGATTGATTATCTAAAGCACTACCTACGTGGAGTTTGCATGTTCTCCCTGTGCTTGCTTGGGTTTCCATCCACATTCCAAAGACATGCTGGTAGGCTTATTGGCTCCTGTCTAAATTGGCCCTAGTATGTATATGTATGAATGTGAGTTAGGGAACTTAGATTGTAAGCTCCTTGAGGGCAGGGGCTGATGTGAATGTACTGTATATATGTAAAGTGCTGCGTAAATTCACTGCACTAGATAAGTATCTTAATAAATAAAATTAAATAAAAAAATGAAGAATTTTCGAGGTGTCACTATGTTGTAAAATCTCAAAAATCCTTCATACAATTTATCTTTTTAATTTTAGTATTTTAAAATTCTGTGTCAAGACTTTACAGATACTTTAAAGGGACACTAAAGGTTCCCGTTTAAAAAAACAAAAACAAAAAAACATGTAACACATTTTAAAAATGTTGACAGGAAAAGCTATCTCCCTCTAGAAAGCTGCCATCATAGGAATTGGCTATGCAATATCCCAAAGGGACAATTAATGCGTTTAAGACGGAACTGCACCCACATAGACACTTTCATAGCCCAAGCAAACCATATGGGGCGGAGATTTACCAAAAACGGCTATAGCGTAAGAGACATTGAAGAAAATATTGAGAAAGTAACAGCAATGAATCGGAGTGATCTAATTAAAGACAAGAAAAATCAAGAACCAACCAGTGACAGAGTTCTGATTATTCTAGACTATAACAGACTATAACATACAACACAAGAAAATAGAGCAAATCATCAGGCGACATTGGAGTATTTTTCTATCTGACACACAACTACAAAGAGTGCTTCCTAAACATCTGAATTTCACATATAGAAGAGATCCCACACTCCGAGACAAAATAGTGAAGAACATCCCTGATCCACCCACCCAGGGCTTCACATTTTTCACTGGCAAAGGTTTCTTTCCTTGCAAAAGTTGCTTTGCATGTACCAAAACAAAACGCCTGAATGAGAAGAAACTGAACTTTACCTCAACCAGTACAGGGAATACATACAACATCAAAGAGTTCATTTGCTGCAACACAGAGGGAGCAGTATACATGTTAGCGTGCAGCTGTGGATTACAGTATGTAGGGAGCACCAAGAGATCTTTGAAGTTCCGTATAAAAGAACATGTGCAAAACATCATAAAAGGTTTAGAAAAACATAATGTCTCCAAGCATTTGTTATTACATCATAACAAAGATCCCACCCACCTGAAATTCTGGGGAATAGAACCCTATACCAGACATTGGAGGGGTGGACATGAAGTGAGGACATTGAGCCAACTTGAATCCAAATGGATTTTTACATTGGATACTTTTGTACCCCAGGGCCTTAACGTAGAATTTGATCTCAATTGTTTCCTTAGTGATTTTTAGGTTTACACCACTATTAGCTATCTGCCCTCCCTTCTCTTATCCTCCACGCTTATTTTTAGACCCTAGGTCTTCTTACATCTCTTTTAATATGTCATTTGTTGTTATTAGTGCCTTTGTCATTTCCGGTAGCACATTTTAACATCTTAACTTATTTTATATCTTTTAACCCCCCCCCCTTATGGTACCCCATTTTAGCATCTTTTCTCTGTGCATATTTATTATCATTGACCCGGACAGTCAACGTCATTTCATGATACACATGATATTTCTGGCGATTGTAATATTACATAGATTACCTAATTTTCTACCTACTTCCTTCACCTTGTGTTGCAGAAGATTAATAGGTTAATTTCCCCCTCGTTTTGGTTTTTAACTTTGTTTATATCCACCACATAGTCGTTCATTGTGGACATTCACACTATACTACCAACAAAATGGCCGCGCCTAGCGCCACAGACACATCCATGGAAAAATGGCCGCCATTCACTTCCTGTTATCGGGCTACAGGAAAATGGCCGCCGCAATTAAGTTTACTATTCACCAATATAAGGACACTTCCCAGGCCTATTATTCATCCCCTGATGAAGTCACGTGATCGCTGACGATACGCGTAGGAACATTCTAGGCACCGGAAGTGACGCAGGTGAGCTCGGCGCTCGTGGATTGACATACGTTGTTTTTATCTGTAATGTTAGTACCCTAATGATGTTTTTTAAGCAATAAACGTTACTTGACTTAAAACATACTACACTATTTTGGGATTCCTTCTACCTTCCCCTCCTGCTATTTCATATGTACGGTATCTGGAGACCCACTATACCACGGACGCGATAGATGTTCTTCATACCCAGGGACCATACCCACACTCCCCAAGGGACCATCCAGCCAGGCAGGACCATGCTTGATTCCTTCAGGCTATACTTACATGCTGTAACCTCACAGCAGTGAGGTAAGGGGCCATCTATTCACTATAGTGGAAGGCACTGAAGAGCCATCACCCTGCATCTTGCACCTATCACTTTATGTGCGATTGCACACCTTGGACTTATTGATACCATATCATCACATCTTGTGATTTACCACGCTTACCCATGCACTTTTGCATCACACCTTGATCTATGACATATGTTTTCATCTGTATTAACATGTATGATTTGCATTTTTGATACTAGGATTTTCTGATACTGTGCAATAGTTCTCATAAGTGCACTTAGGCACTGTATTGATTTGCACTTTCTTATTGCCACTTGCACAATATTTCACACATTGCACTTTATCATTGTTTTTACCATTTATTTATGTATACATTTTTTGTAGCACTTTAGGATTATTTAATATCAACAGCTCAGCACTATCTTTTACATACTCATTTCAATCAGGTTGTGGTTTTACCTTTCAGTGTTTTGTAACAGTTGATTCTCACATTTTCAGCTATTATCCAGCAGTTCCACAGTAGTGCGGGAATATCTTTATACACAAACATGTTATACTTATCTCCACTGTGCATCTCGTTTTGTACACAGTGGCCCTGATCCTGGTTGTAACGGCACCCCAAATACGAAAGGGGGTAACGCCGTTTAAATATTCCCTCTCCTGGACACAAATTCCCTGTCGATCCTCCACAGCCAGACGACCTCTTCCCATAGGAATTAATCCTTCTGGAAGAACGAGACGCACTCTGTATCTTCCTAGGATCGAATGACTTTATTGAGAAAAACATTGTAACTTTTATACCCATCCAATACTGCATTAACCTAAAATGAACAATGGTCCAGCTCCACCCACAACATAACAAGAGCCAATACACATTATTTTGACGTCTGCTAGGAGACAACAGGTTCTAATCCCCTTTATATTTAAATAACTATGCATGACCTTTATATTCACCAGACTGTCTGGTACTTTACAATACACACAAGGACAGACTTAATTTCCCCAATCCATATCACCACAAACAATGAACAGGTCTTCTAGAAGCTGGAATTCATTAGCATTACACTAGGCAAACAGGTGATTGAGGCTGAACACCTCAGTATCTCTCAATTAACCTGTTAAGTTCAGAAGAAAACAATATTGTGGACTAATATTACAATTTCAATTTCAAGCAATCCAAGCCATATTCTTAATGTCCATGGTTTCCTGGCTCACCCTGTGTCCAACGTGACCCTCCTGTCACACTGGTCTTCTGGGGTCCCTCGGCGGCTGTCTCGGCTCCTCCCCGCATCAGCTAACCCCCTTCATGGAAAGCACTCTCCCAAGGGGGTTAGCTTGCAGGCGCGCTCCCATGATACAGCCGGCGGCCATAGCCGCCGACTGTATCACATGGCCCCGCCCCCCCGGCATGCCGCACCATTGCATGTGATTGACAGCAGCGCGAGCCAATGGCTGCGCTGCTATTAATCTAGCAACTCTAGCCAATCGACGGCCAGACTCCAAAGAGAAGAGGACGCCAGGTGACTCGCACAGCAGATTCGGGGCTCAGGTAATTAAAACGGGGTGGCTGGGGGTGCTGTCATTACCAGGTTTTTTTTCACCTTAATGCATAGGATGCAAAAAAACGAACCTTTACAACCCCGTTAAGCCTGTTCTATTGTTGTTTGCTGTCAGACTGGACTGGCCAGCTCCTATGTTACAAATGAATAACCTATATTTATTCATTATTAAATTCTATACTATATTGTGAAAGAAAAATAATAAAATTATTGACACCTTTATCATATTTAATAATTGATTTAATACATATAGGAAACATGTAAATATTTTATGAAAGCGTGATAAGGATTATATATTTTTTCCGGAAACAAGAAAACTTCTGTATGGAATGTATTTCCCACTCTCCCTACGTAATACAACAGCATATGTTTTTAGCAAAAGAGACGTGTTCAGTCAGTCAGGCATGCTATGTGAGAACACTCACCAAGTAGTATTAACAGCATTTAGGGATTGGTAACATAACACCCTATTTGAAAAGTTCACTAATCATTAACTTCTTGCTACTTCAACTGCTGGTCCCTGAAGTCTTTATTCAGGAACCTGACAGACTGCAATTGTTTGCTGCCTTGTAGCAAATAGAATAAAATGTCAATATGAACCCCATTAAGATCATTATACAGCAAAAATGAATGGTGCGTGAAAGATGCCTTTCTCACTTCGGACCACCAGGATAATGAATAGAAGTGCCCTTGGATGAACCACATCCCCTGAGGATCCTGGGTACAAGGGGATTATTATATGTGGCTTCTACATATAATTACATCCAGATTGTGCACTGGAAATGTAAAGAGCTATATTCCCACAGTATAAGTTCTTTATCCACATGCCTGACACACTGGTGACTGTATACAGTTAGAATACAAAGGTCTATGGGACGCTGTCCTCAGTTTGTCCTTTCTTTAATGTATACAGTACATGTGTTCAAAGAATGTATTGCTTAAGGCAAAGACACTGTTATTTCAGTGTTTCATAATTCCAACCTATTGAAACTTTATGTTGTATAATTGCTGTGTACTGTCTTGTAAACCTCAGGTTTCATTGTTGCCTCTTGGGGCACTAAATATCAGCACCTACAGGTTATAGAAAGCTACTACACTAATCACTTAGAGGAAAATGAATACAATTTGCAGCCAATTCGCTTAAATAAATATCCTATTCTAATATTTGTTTCTATGCACCGTAAGCATAAAACATATTCTAAGAAAGTGCTGTGAAAATATTTTATGTTTAAAACAACGGCACATAGGCAGTTCACCTGCTATTCTTGAAAACCTAAAGGTAATAACGTTTTGTTTTTTTTTTCAAACGTTACATATTTTGAGTATGGCCTCTTTGATTGGCCTTTCCTAATGTGAGGAGTTTCATACCTAGTAGTCTCTAATGTGGGACAAAACACAGTCTAATGCCCCATACACACGATCGTTTTTCATGCCGTTAAAAATGCCATTTTTAAAAATGGCCATTAAAAATGATCGTGTGTATGCTCCAGAGCATTTTTAACGACGTGAAAAACGGCCATTAAAAATTTCGAACATGCTCTCTTTTTTCACGTCGTTTTTCATGTAGTTTTTTTTAACGACGTGAAAAACGATAGTGTGTATGCTTTAACGACGTGAAAAAAAACGCGCATGCTCAGAATCAAGTATTAGACGGGAGCGCTCGTTCTGGTAAAACTAGCGTTCGTAATGGAGATAGCACATTCGTCACGCAGTAACGGACTGAAAAGCACGAGGCTGAAAAGCCCGAATCGTTGCTCAACAAACTTTACTAACATGAAGGGTGGCGCCATTCGAGCGGAACTTCCCCTTTATAGTGCCGTTGTATGTGGTATACGTCACTGCGCTTTGCTTGATCGTTTTTTAAAATGATCGTGTGTATGCAAGACAGGCTTGAGAGGAAACATGAAAAAAACGACGTGAAAAACGGCAAGAAAAAAAATGACAAGAAAAACGATTGTGTGTATGGGGCATTACTCATGCTTACTTGGAAGGAAAAAACAAGGAAGGAGAATAGTGGACAATAAGAAGGGAGTTTTCAATAAACAAGGAAAGAATGTTCTAAGATATGCAGTTCACCTTAAAGCTAAGGGTTCCTTCCAATCTGATACTATGGGGTTGATTTACTAAAACGGGAGAGTGAAAAATCTGATGCAGCTCTACATAGAAACCAATCGGCTTCCATTTTTTTTTTCAAAGCTTAATTGAACAAGTTGAAATTAGAAGATGATTGGCTACCATTTACAGCCTCACCAGATTTTGCATTCTCCAGTTTTAGTAAATCAACCCCTATGTTCAATTAAGGCATCAGAAAATCCATGATTTTCAATAGAATCAGTTGACTGATGTATTGCAAAGTCTGTTCCCACAAATGTGCTGCAGAGCTTGTTCCCACCTATGGGTTGCAAAGTCTATTCTCACCTATGAGTTGCAGAGTCTATTCCCACCTATGGGTTGCAGAGTCTACTCCCACCTATGAGTTGCAGAGTCTATTCCCACCTATGGGTTACAGAGCCTGTTACCACCTATGGGTTGCAGTGTCCATTCCTACCTAAGGCTGCAGAGCCTCTATGGGTTGCTGAGTCTATTCTCACCTATGGGTTACAGAGCCTATTAACACCTATGGGTTGCAGTGTCCATTCCTACCTATGGCTGCAGAGCCTCTATGGGTTGCTGAGTCTATTCCCACCTATGGGTTACAGAGCCTATTAACACCTATGGGTTGCAGTGTCCATTCCTACCTATGGCTGCAGAGCCTCTATGGGTTGCTGAGTCTATTCCCACCTATGGGTTACAGAGCCTATTAACACCTATGGGTTGCAGTGTCCATTCCTACCTATGGCTGCAGAGCCTCTATGGGTTGCAGAGTCTATTCCCACCTATGGGTTACAGAGCCTATTAACACCTATGGGTTGCAGTGTCCATTCCTACCTATGGCTGCAGAGCCTCTATGGGTTGCTGAGTCTATTCCCACCTATGGGTTGCAGAGTCTATTCCCACCTACGGGTTACAGATCCTATTAACACCTATGGGTTGCAGTGTCCATTCCTACCTATGGCTGCAGAGCCTCTATGGGTTGCTGAGTCTATTCCCACCTATGGGTTGCAGAGTCTATTCCCACCTATGGGTTACAGAGCCTGTTACCACCTATGGGTTGCAGTGTCCATTCCTACCTATGGCTGCAGAGCCTCTATGGGTTGCAGAGTAGGGATGAGCTTCGTGTTCGAGTCGAACATACGTTCGACTCGAACATCGGCTGTTCGATCGTTCAACGAAGATCGAACGATTTGGGCCGTTCGCACCAAATTCGAGTGACGCGAACGGCCCACAATGCACTACGCCATCGCAGTGTCATCCAGGCGCTGTGATTGGCCAAGCATGCACTGTGACCCCGCATGCTTGGCCAATCACAGCGCGGCAGCGAGGAGAGCAATGATTGGCCACAGGCAGAATGCCTGTGGCCAATTATTGCTGATGGGGTTTAGTACACGCCCCACACTATAAAAGGCCGCCAGCGCGGCGGCCTTGTGTAGTGTGTTCCGGAGCAGGGAAAGAGAAGCATAGGCAGGGACAGTGTCATTATTTTTCCTTTACTATTCCTGGATTCCTTGTGTTTAGGGACAAATAAGGATAGGTAGGGAGAGTGTCAGTGACAGTGTGCTATTCTGTGCTAATCCTTGTTTGTAGGGACAGAGAGGTACAGTGAGGGAAAGTGTCAGTGTGCTATTCTGTTCTAAAACTATTTTGCTGAACCATATTTTCAATCCTTGAGTTGAGGGACAGAGAGGTACAGTGAGTGAAACTGACAGTTTGCTATTCTGTTCTAAACCAATTTTGCTGTTCCATATTTTCAATCCTTGAGTTGAGGGGCAGAGAGGTACAGTGAGTGAAACTGACAGTGTGCTGTTCTGTTCTAAACCAATTTTGCTGTTCCATATTTTCAATCCTTGAGTTGAGGGACAGAGAGGGACAGTGAGTGAAACTGACAGTGTGCTATTCTGTTCTAAACCAATTTTGCTGTTCCATATTTTCAATCCTTGAGTTGAGGGACAGAGAGGTACAGTGAGTGAAACTGACAGTGTGCTATTCTGTTCTAAACCAATTTTGCTGTTCCATATTTTCAATCCTTGAGTTGAGGGACAGAGAGGTACAGTGAGTGAAACTGACAGTGTGCTATTCTGTTCTAAACCAATTTTGCTGTTCCATATTTTCAATCCTTGAGTTGAGGGACAGAGAGGTACAGTGAGTGAAACTGACAGTGTGCTATTCTGTTCTAAACCAATTTTGCTGTTCCATATTTTCAATCCTTGAGTTGAGGGACAGAGAGGTACAGTGAGTGAAACTGACAGTGTGCTATTCTGTTCTAAACCAAATTTGCTGTTCCATATTTTCAATCCTTGAGTTGAGGGACAGAGAGGTACAGTGAGGGAAAGTGTCAGTGTGCTATTCTGTTCTAAAACTATTTTGCTGAACCATATTTTCAATCCTTGAGTTGAGGGACAGAGAGGTACAGTGAGTGAAACTGACAGTGTGCTATTCTGTTCTAAACCAATTTTGCTGTTCCATATTTTCAATCCTTGAGTTGAGGGACAGAGAGGTACAGTGAGTGAAACTGACAGTGTGCTATTCTGTTCTAAACCAATTTTGCTGTTCCATATTTTCAATCCTTGAGTTGAGGGACAGAGAGGTACAGTGAGTGAAACTGACAGTGTGCTATTCTGTTCTAAACCAAATTTGCTGTTCCATATTTTCAATCCTTGAGTTGAGGGACAGAGAGGTACAGTGAGGGAAAGTGTCAGTGTGCTATTCTGTTCTAAAACTATTTTGCTGAACCATATTTTCAATCCTTGAGTTGAGGGACAGAGAGGTACAGTGAGTGAAACTGACAGTGTGCTATTCTGTTCTAAACCAATTTTGCTGTTCCATATTTTCAATCCTTGAGTTGAGGGACAGAGAGGTACAGTGAGTGAAACTGACAGTGTGCTATTCTGTTCTAAACCAATTTTGCTGTTCCATATTTTCAATCCTTGAGTTGAGGGACAGAGAGGTACAGTGAGTGAAACTGACAGTGTGCTATTCTGTTCTAAACCAATTTTGCTGTTCCATATTTTCAATCCTTGAGTTGAGGGACAGAGAGGTACAGTGAGTGAAACTGACAGTGTGCTATTCTGTTCTAAACCAATTTTGCTGTTCCATATTTTCAATCCTTGAGTTGAGGGACAGAGAGGTACAGTGAGTGAAACTGACAGTGTGCTATTCTGTTCTAAACCAATTTTGCTGTTCCATATTTTCAATCCTTGAGTTGAGGGACAGAGAGGTACAGTGAGTGAAACTGACAGTGTGCTATTCTGTTCTAAACCAATTTTGCTGTTCCATATTTTCAATCCTTGAGTTGAGGGACAGAGAGGTACAGTGAGTGAAACTGACAGTGTGCTATTCTATTCTAAACCAAATTTGCTGTTCCATATTTTCAATCCTTGAGTTGAGGGACAGAGAGGTACAGTGAGGGAAAGTGTCAGTGTGCTATTCTGTTCTAAACCAATTTTGCTGTTCCATATTTTCAATCCTTGAGTTGAGGGACAGAGAGGTACAGTGAGTGAAACTGACAGTGTGCTATTCTGTTCTAAACCAAATTTGCTGTTCCATATTTTCAATCCTTGATTTGAGGGACAGAGAGGTACAGTGAGGGAAAGTGTCAGTGTGCTATTCTGTTCTAAAACTATTTTGCTGAACCATATTTTCAATCCTTGAGTTGAGGGACAGAGAGGTACAGTGAGTGAAACTGACAGTGTGCTATTCTGTTCTAAACCAATTTTGCTGTTCCATATTTTCAATCCTTGAGTTGAGGGACAGAGAGGTACAGTGAGTGAAACTGACAGTGTGCTATTCTGTTCTAAACCAATTTTTCTGTTCCATATTTTCAATCCTTGAGTTGAGGGACAGAGAGGTACAGTGAGTGAAACTGACAGTGTGCTATTCTGTTCTAAACCAATTTTGCTGTTCCATATTTTCAATCCTTGAGTTGAGGGACAGAGAAGGACACTCGTAGAAATTATCAGTGTGCTATTCTGTGCTAAATCTTGTTTGTAGGGAGGGACAGAGTAGGACAGTGAGGGAAAGTGTCA
Source organism: Rana muscosa (assembly GCA_029206835.1). Lineage (NCBI taxonomy): Eukaryota > Metazoa > Chordata > Amphibia > Anura > Ranidae > Rana > Rana muscosa. The sequence goes on from JARGYO010005626.1 coordinate 90,669,278, forward strand.
GTGTGCTATTCTGTTCTAAAACTATTTTGCTGAACCATATTTTCAATCCTTGAGTTGAGGGACAGAGAGGTACAGTGAGTGAAACTGACAGTGTGCTATTCTGTTCTAAACCAATTTTGCTGTTCCATATTTTCAATCCTTGAGTTGAGGGACAGAGAGGTACAGTGAGTGAAACTGACAGTGTGCTATTCTGTTCTAAACCAATTTTGCTGTTCCATATTTTCAATCCTTGAGTTGAGGGACAGAGAGGTACAGTGAGTGAAACTGACAGTGTGCTATTCTGTTCTAAACCAATTTTGCTGTTCCATATTTTCAATCCTTGAGTTGAGGGACAGAGAGGTACAGTGAGTGAAACTGACAGTGTGCTATTCTGTTCTAAACCAATTTTGCTGTTCCATATTTTCAATCCTTGAGTTGAGGGACAGAGAGGTACAGTGAGTGAAACTGACAGTGTGCTATTCTGTTCTAAACCAATTTTGCTGTTCCATATTTTCAGTCCTTGAGTTGAGGGACAGAGAGGTACAGTGAGTGAAACTGACAGTGTGCTATTCTGTTCTAAACCAATTTTGCTGTTCCATATTTTCAATTCTTGAGTTGAGGGACAGAGAAGGACACTCGTAGAAATTATCAGTGTGCTATTCTGTGCTAAATCTTGTTTGTAGGGAGGGACAGAGTAGGACAGTGAGGGAAAGTGTCAGTGTGCTATTCTGTTCTAAAACTATTTTGCTGAACCATATTTTCAATCCTTGAGTTGAGGGACAGAGAGGTACAGTGAGTGAAACTGACAGTGTGCTATTCTGTTCTAAACCAATTTTGCTGTTCCATATTTTCAATCCTTGAGTTTAGGGACAGAGAAGGACACTCGTAGAAATTATCAGTGTGCTATTCTGTGCTAAATCTTGTTTGTAGGGAGGGACAGAGTAGGACAGTGAGGGAAAGTGTCAGTGTGCTATTCTGTTCTAAAACTTTTTTGCTGAACCATATTTTCAATCCTTGTGTTTAGGGACAGAGAAGGATAGGCAGGGGACAGTGTCAGTGTCATTGTTGCTAAGCCTCCTGCACAATATACACCTGAAGGTAGCCCTTATTGCTGTTTTTCCCATCTCCCTGCAGGCCATCCATTAAAATGTCTGGAAGGCAACCAAGGAGAGGCAGACAGTCAGGAGGCAAAAAAAGAGGGCAAGCAGGCTCTGTGTCTGGGGGCAACAGTGCTGGTCGTGTACGCGGTGCATTGTCATCAGCACATGGCCATGGGACACGCTTGTCCTTGTTTTCGGCAGCTGGACATGTTGAGCCACATCATGCCGAAGACTTGGTAGAGTGGATGACCAAGCCCACCTCATCCTCCTCATTCTCTCTCACCCAGGCTCAGGGTACTGGCAAAGCAGCTGCCAAAGCGTCCTCTTCTCTGGTATCATTATCTTCATTAGTCAATCCTTCCCTAGACCCACCATGCCCTCCTCCTGAGGAGTGCCCCGAACTGTTTGAGCACAGTGTTGGGTACATGCTCCAGGAGGATGCCCAGCGTTTTGAAGGATCTGATGATGATACCCAGCTAGAGGAAGGCAGCAGCGTGAGAGCAGAGAGAGGGGATGCTCAAGAAGGACACCAATCTGGCAGTCATGCTCCAGCAGCTGCAGCATACTGCCAGATTGGCTCCAGTGATGAAGAGGGAGGGGATGATGAGGTCACTGACTCCACGTGGGTGCCTAATAGGAGAGAGGAGGAGGAGGAGGAGGATGAGGAGGAGGCACATCTCCAACGAGGCAGGATGCCCTTGAGTGGCCAGCGTATGGGCAGCACACCGACGGAATCACACCGCAGAGCTCCGCCTGTGCAGGGCGCTGCCTCTGCCCGTCATTCAAAAAGTTCTTTGGTGTGGGCCTTTTTTGAGGCGAGTGCATCAGATCGCACAGCTGCAGTTTGCAACATATGTCTCAAGCGTATATCGCGTGGCCAAAACATCAGCCGCTTGGGCACCACATGCTTGATCAGACATATGTTGACCTGCCATGCAGCTCGTTGGCAAGCCTACCTTAAAGACCCACACCAAAGAACAAAGCTGACCTCTTCTTGCACCGCATCAGCTGGGATCTCCAACCCCAGTATACCTTCAGTCCTCTCTGAAACCTGCTCTGAGAGGAATGAAGGTGTAGAATTAGGTGTGTCACAGCCAAGTACTTGCGGGCACTCTGCTAGCAGTACACCGACGTCCGATTCTAGCAGGCAAATTTCCCTGCCCCAGCTGCTGGACCGTCGAAAGAAGTTCACTCCCAGCCATCCACATGCCCAGCGGTTGAATGCTAGCTTGGCTAAATTGCTAGCGCTTCAACTGCTGCCTTTTCAGTTGGTAGACTCGGCCCCCTTCCGTGAGTTTGTGCAATGTGCGGTTCCTCAGTGGCAGGTTCCCAAACGCCACTTTTTCGCACGGAAGGCTATTCCGGCTCTCTACAGGCATGTGGAAGGCAATGTCTTGGCCTCGCTGGACAGGGCGGTCAGCGGTAAGGTGCATATTACCGCTGACTCATGGTCCAGCAGGCATGGACAGGGACGTTACCTTTCTTTCACGGCCCATTGGGTCACTCTTTTGGCAGCTGGGAAGGATGCAGGACAAGGTGCAGTAGTGTTGGAGGTTGTTCCACCGCCACGCCTCCAAAATGCTACTACTGGTTGTGACACACCTCTCTCCTCCACCCCCTCCTCTTCTTCTTCCTCCATGGCCTCTTCCTGTGGTTTGTCCTCGGAACCAGCGGTGCTCCGTAGGCGTTCAAGGGGCTACGCAAGTACGCAGGCAAAAAGATGCCATGCCGTGCTTGTGCTGGTGTGTTTGGGGGACAGGAGCCACACTGGGGCAGAGGTCCTGTCTGCTCTGCAGGGGCAGGCCGAGAGGTGGTTGACGCCACGCCAGCTTAAGCCAGGAATGGTGGTTTGCGACAATGGCACCAACCTCCTCTCCGCCCTCCGACAGGGACAACTGACCCATGTGCCCTGTATGGCTCACGTCCTTAACCTGGTGGTGCAGCGGTTCTTGGGCAGGTACCCGGGCTTACAGGATGTCCTGAGGCAGGCCAGGAAAGTCTGTGTGCATTTCCGCAGATCTTATAATGCCAGTGCTCGCCTGGCTGAGCTTCAAAAGGAGTTGAACCTGCCCAAGAACCGCCTTATATGTGACATGCCCACCAGGTGGAACTCAACGTTGGCCATGCTGCAGCGGCTGCACACGCAGCAGAGGGCCATCAATGAGTACCTGTGCGACTACGGCACCAGGACAGGGTCAGGGGAGCTCGGGTTTTTTCACCACGCCAGTGGGGCATGATCAGGGATGCATGCACTGTCCTGGCACCATTTGAGGAGGCCACGAGGATGGTGAGCAGTGACAGTGCATGCATCAGTGACACTGTACCTCTTGTCCACCTGTTGGAGCACACGCTGCGTGGAATAATGGACAGGGCACTTGAGGCAGAACAGAGGCAGGAAGAGGAGGACTTCCTTGCCTCTCAAGGCCCCCTTTACCCAGACAGTGTTCCTTCTGTCCCACCCATCGCACAGGAAGAGGAGGAGGAGGAGGAGGAGGAGGAGGATTGTGTCAGCATGGAGGTGGAGGCTGGCACTCAGCATCATCAGCAGCAGTCTTTTAGGGATGAGTTACAGTCCCAAGAAACCAGTGGACTTGTACGTGGCTGGGAGGAGGTGGCTGCGGATCATGTCGTCCTTAGTGACCCAGAGGACTCCGGACTGAATGCCTCAGCTAACCTACGCTGCATGGCCTCCCTGATCCTGCAAAGTCTGCGGAAGGATCCTCGTATTCTTCGGATCAAGGAGAGGGACCATTACTGGCTGGCCACTCTCCTTGATCCACGGTACAAGGGTAAGGTTGCGGACCTTATCGTACCGTCGCAGAGGGAGCAGAGGATGAGACAACTCCGGGAGGCCTTGCAGAAAGGTCTGTGCAACGCGTTCCCAGAGACTGGGAGGTTACAAACTCCTGGTCCTGGACAACGAGTTGCTGAGGCTTCGGGCAGTCAAAGAAGGAGCGGTGGGGAAGGTGGCCGTCTGACCGATGCGTTCAGACAATTCTTTAGTCCGCAGCCCCAAAGTATGATCGGTTCCAGCAACCATCGCCAGCGTCTGATATACATGGTCCAGGAATACCTAGGGGCAAGGTCAGACTTGGACACCTTCCCCACCGAAAATCCTCTGGCTTACTGGGTCTTGACTATGGATCACTGGCCAGAGCTTGCACAGTATGCAATTGAGCTACTGGCCTGTCCTGCATCCAGCGTTCTTTCAGAACGCACATTCAGTGCTGCTGGAGGATTTGTCACGGATCACAGGGTGCGCCTGTCCACCGACTCGGTTGATCGACTGACTTTCATCAAGATGAACCAGTCTTGGATCACCACCAGCTACCACACACCAGATGCTGATATAACAGACTAATTGATTTTAAAATGCCACATCCCTTCAAGACTGATGCTGATGCTGAGTGCCTGTGCTGTTATGTTGACTGGCTATCCTCCTCCTCCTCCTCAATGATACGATTAACGATGATAGCTTGGAAGATCATTTTGGTTTATGGGTGACGCCACCAGTGGCTAAGGCCCAATTTTCCAGCCCCTGTTTAACAGGGGCGTGTAATTAAAATTATTGATCTAATAATTCACAGCAGGGCCCATTGCTGCGCCCACCAAGAGTAACTGTCAGGCCTTACAGTGTTGTGGCACCAGCACCACCATCACCACCACCACCAAAGGCCCAATTTTTCAGCCCCTGTTCAACAGGGGCATGCAATTATAATTATTGATCTAATAATTCACAGCAGGGACCATTGCTGCGCCCACCAAGAGTAACTGTCAGGCCTTACAGTGTTGTGGCACCAGCACCACCATCACCACCACCACCACCACCAAAGGCCCAATTTTTCAGCCCCTGTTCAACAGGGGCATGCAATTATAATTATTGATCTAATAATTCACAGCAGGGACCATTGCTGCGCCCACCAAGAGTAACTGTCAGGCCTTACAGTGTTGTGGCACCAGCACCACCATCACCACCACCACCACCACCAAAGGCCCAATTTTTCAGCCCCTGTTCAACAGGGGCATGCAATTATAATTATTGATCTAATAATTCACAGCAGGGACCATTGCTGCGCCCACCAAGAGTAACTGTCAGGCCTTACAGTGTTGTGGCACCAGCACCACCATCACCACCACCACCACCACCACCAAAGGCCCAATTTTTCAGCCCCTGTTCAACAGGGGCATGCAATTATAATTATTGATCTAATAATTCACAGCAGGGACCATTGCTGCGCCCACCAAGAGTAACTGTCAGGCCTTACAGTGTTGTGGCACCAGCACCACCATCAAAGGCCCAATTTTTACTACCACTGATCAACAATTATATGTTATTACAATTCCTGATATTATACTTGACAGCAGGGCGTTCCAGCACCCACCAAGAATAACTGTGAGTGCTTTCAGTGTTGTGCCAACACCAACACCTAAGGGGCCAATTTCTGCAGAGTATATACGGAAGGTCCCTACTTTCAAACATCCAACTTACAAACTACTACTACTTGCAAACGGAAGAAGACAACAGGAAGTGAGAGGAAATCTACCCATTGGAAGGAAAATTCTCTCCTTTAAGAATTAATATGGGAGAAAGGTGTCTCCTCTCTACTGATGCTTTATCACCAATCCTTGTTTCAATAAAAACACCACATTTCAAAAACAGTTGTCATTGGGACGCAAAGTGAGGTGAAATGTTCTGAACAGGGGCACAGACAGCAAAAAAATGTGACAGGGGTGATAACCATTCCCTATGTTTTACAAAAAACAAAAAAAAAGGAATTTGCCATGGAGCTCCACTTAAACAATGCAGCTGTTCAAAATTATAAACAGATTCTACATAAGAACAAACCTACAGTCCCTGTCTTGTATGCACCGCCTGTATACGGCTGTTCAGAGTATATAGGTCCTTTTTTATTTTGTGTGCGGGGTTCCCCTTAATATCCATACAAGACCCAAAGGGGCTGGTAATGGGCTGGGGTAGGGGGGGGTTGATGGGGTAGCTATGCCATTTTTCCTAAAGATTTTCATCCATATTACCGGGACCAGACATTGCATTAAAGCCGCAAGCAATTTTAAATGACTTTTTTCCCTTTACAAATGTTATTTTGTGCAGGGACAGTTCTAAACACGGGAAACACGTGGCACTTCACAGGCATACTTTAGACACCCCCAGGTACAATATTTTAAGGAATATTTGACTTTTTTTTTTTTACTTTATGCATCATTAAAATGACTGCTCCCGGAAAACGTCAGTTTTTAAAACTTCTTTTTGCATTGATACATGTCCCCTGGTGCAGAAGCCGGGTTCCCAAACTCTGTTTCGGACAATAACATGGATAATAGTCGTTATAATTAGCACTTTAGAATCCGAACGTTCGCATCCATTGTATTTAATAGGGTTCTAATGTTCGTGCGAACTTTGGGTCCGTTCGCGGGTTCTGGTGCGAACCGAACCCGGGGGTGTTCGGCTCATCACTATTGCAGAGTCTATTCCCACCTATGGGTTGCAGAGTCTATTCTCACCTTTTGGTTACAGAGCCTGTTACCACCTAGGGGTTGCAGTGTCCACTCCTACCTATGGCTGCAGAGCCTCTATGAGTTTGCTGAGTCTAATCCCACCTATGGGTTGCAAAATATTTTACCATCTATGGGTTGCAGAGCCTGTTAGCACCTATGGGTTGCAGTGTCCATTCCTACCTATTGCTTCAGAGCCTCTATGGGTTGCAGAGTTGATTCCCACCTATGGGTTACAGAGCCTATTAACACCTATGGGTTGCAGTGTCCACTCCTACCTATGGCTGCAGAGACTCTATGGGTTGTAGAGTATATTCCCACCTATGGGTTACAGAGCCTGTTACCACCTATGGGGTGCAGTGTCGATTCCTACCTATGGCTGCAGAGCCTCTATGGGTTGCTGAGTCTATTCCCACCTATGGTTTGCAGAGCCTATTCCCATCTATGGGTTGCATAGTTTAGTCCTACCTATGGGTTACAGAGCCTGTTACCACCTATGGGTTGCAGTGTCCATTCCTACATATGGCTGCATAGCCTCTGTGGGTTTGCTGAGTCTGATCCCACCTATGGGTTGCAAAGTATTTTCCCATCTATGGGTTGCAGAGCCTGTTACCACCTATGGGTTACAGAGCCTTTTAACACCTATGGGTTGCGGTGTCCATTCCTACATATGGCTGCATAGCCTCTGTGGGTTTGCTGAGTCTGATCCCACCTATGGTTTGCAAAGTATTTTCCCATCTATGGGTTGCAGAGCCTGTTACCACCTATGGGTTACAGAGCCTTTTAACACCTATGGGTTGTGGTGTCCATTCCTACCTATGGCTGCAGAGCCTCTATGGGTTGCAGAGTCTATTCCCACCTATGGGTTGCAGAGTCTATTCTCACCTATGGGTTACAGAGCCTGTTACCACCTATGGATTGCAGTGTCCATTCCTACCTATGGCTGCAGAGCCTCTATGGGTTGCTGAGTCTATTACCACCTATGGGTTGCAGAGTCTATTCCTATCTATGGGTTGCATAGTTTATTCCTACCTATGGGTTACAGAGCCTGTTACCACCTATGGGTTGCAGTGTCTATTCCTACCTATGACTGCAGAGCCTCTATGGTTTGCCGAGTCTATTCCCACCTATGGTTTGCCGAGTCTTTTCCCATATAATAACAAATACACACCGGCACATAACAATAGGATGATCTGCAACGCAGTGGCAGGAAATGTCCTTGGTATAGGTGTAAAGTATATGTTGTCCAGGAGAACAGAGAATAAAAATAATAATGATTCAGGTAGCAGCCATCCCCAGAGTGTGTCCCAGAACTCTGTAAGAAACAACAGAAAGGAAGAGGGGAGGGAGGCGCACCTAAGTGTAGTATTAAAACCACAATTTAATTGCTAAAATGGATTGCACTTACAGAATTGAAGAAATCCCATGCATTAAAAACATTATCCTCAAGGGCTGCCTGCTGTCCAGTATTCCATTCAGGGTCTGGGTAGCTGTGCAAGGCTGAGCTGGGACGCTGGCAGCATCCAGGAAGTCCAAGCTGCCTGGCATGGACCACACAGGAGGAAATGACATGACCGGATGGGCGGGCCCAGATTGTGGAGAGGATGGGGCAAGTCTCCGACTATGTGCTCGGAGCACACTACTGGCCTGCTGCACCAAGGAGGTTGCAGCTTAAGTACATACTGTGTGGCTGCCCATGGCCATGGGACTACAACAGCCAACTTACCCTAAACATGGGCATTTTTGTAAAATACAATGAAATACAACAAGCAGTTTAAAAACATTACCTAAAATATTATGTAAATTGTAAACCATAATAAAAATCTCAAACATTTGAACAAAAGCCAAAACATTACCAGAAAGGGGAAAAGAAGGGGGGGGGACAAAATTAACAAATGTGCAATATGTATTAAAAACAGATTGGGTATATCACAAAATTAACATAAAGTAGACCTTACATAGATACACCATATATATACTGAGGTGCGGTGATTGTAATTACTTACTTACTATCTGTAAACCACCACCCCCAAGAAAAGGAACTGAACCCTGCGTTATCCAGTATGTGTGGGACCACAAGGGTCCGCTGTAAAAAATGAGGGATAATGAAAAATACTTTTTGGATTAAAATTACTGCATATAGTTAAGTGTAATTTTGGGCAGTAAGTATGGAAAAAGGAGTTGCCAGCATTTGGTTTTACAAAGTTTTTAGCATATATGGTTGGGCCATCGTGACAGAGCTCTAGATCCAGAAAAGCTAATCAATCCAGATCAGTGACATAGAATACTGGACAGCAGGCAGCCCTTGAGGATGATGTTTTTAAAGAACATGCGTGTGATTTCTTTAATTCTGTAAATGCAATCCATTTGAGCAATCAAATTGTGGTTTTAATACTACACTTAGGTGCGCATCCCCCCTTCCTTTCTGTCAAGTCTATTCCCACCTGTGGGTTGCAAATTCTGTTCAAATGTTTGAGATTTTTATTATGGTTTACAATTTACATGATATTTTAGGTAATGTTTTTAAACCACTTGTTGTATTTCATTGTAATTTACAAAAATGCCCATGTTTACGGTCCATTGGCCGTTGTAGTCCCATGGCCATGGGCAGCCACACAGAATGTACTTAAGCTGCAACCTCCTTGGTGCAGCAGGCCAGTAATGTGCTCCGAGCACATAGTCGGAGACTTGCCCCATCCTCTCCACGATCTGGGCCCGCCCATCCGGTCATGTCACTTCCTCCTGTGCGGTTCATGCCAGGCAGCTTGGACTTCCTGGATGCTTCCAGCGTCCCAGCTCAGCCTTCCATAGCTACCGAGACCCTGGATGGAATACTGGACAGCAGGCAGCCGGCATAGAAATACTTTCTGCCCAAAATTACACTTAACTATATGCGGTAATTTTAATCCATAAAATATTTTTCATTATGTTAAATTGCTGTCCAGCCAACTTCATTGGGTCTTCTGGCAAATACTCACTTCTTAGTAGGGCTATATATTCATTTTATTTTCCTTTTTAAAAATTATTAAATATAGATCTAAAGTCTATCATTATACTGATTTCCTATACACCCAAAATTTGGCCACGATTAAAAGAATTTACGATTTGTGTTAATTTGGTTTTACTGGATTGTAGAGTTCTGTCATAATTAAATTTTTCATTCACTGGGGGCTAGAGTGGGAGATGTTTTGGCATTCCTTCAGGAGGGAAGGATCAGAATGATCAGAATAAAGTATTTTTCATTATGTCAAATTGCTGTCCAGCCAACTTCATTGGGTCTTCTGGCAAATACTCACCTCTTAGTAGGGCTATATATACATTTTACTTTCCTTTTGAAAAATCATTAAATATAGATCTAAAGTCTATCATTATACTGATTTCCTATACACCAAATATTTGGCCACGATTAAAAGAACTTACAATTTGTGTTAATTTGGTTTTACTGGATTGTAGAGTTCTGTCTTAATGACATTTTTCATTCACTGGGGGCTAGAGTGGGAGATGTTTTGGCATTCCTTCAGGAGGGAAGGATCAGAATGAGTGCCTCTTCCAAAATCGGCATCACTCTTGGCTGTGCAGTGATGCATGTCTGTTAATATGTTAAAAACAGCATGACTAATGTTATAGGTTAATGTAAAAGAGTTGACATAGACAGTGCATTTCAAGTGTGTACTTATTAGCAGTAGGCGGATATGACTTTTAAACAGTTCATATGGCTAGGAGTCAGGCCAGTTGTTGGAGGTTAGGCAATAGTCCCTGTGGTGAAAGATACTTTTTTTCTAATTTATATGTGTAGAGTGTTCTAATAACTTTATCACTGTTTCAGGATCTTCAGTTTGGCTTACATGTTCTCAGAGGTTCCTGGACCACCCCACCAAAATACTAGTTTAATTAAAGTAATGAGCAAAAAAATTATGCGCATATTACTTATGCTCTCCCCCCCCCCCCCCCCCACTTGGCTGAAAGACTAACACACTTCTGCTTGACACTTAAGTATGACCTGAATTGTAGCAGCCCTGGTGTTCAAAAGCAAGGACTATTCATGCGTATGTATTTGTATTTTTCGGGAGCTACGCATTAGATAAGGAGCGCAGTGACATAGGGATCCTATCCCTAGAATTGGGAAAAATGGGACCATATAATATAAATGTAATTTAACCACTTAAGCCCCGGACCATTTGGTAGCTAAAGGACCAGAGGTGAATTCAGAATTTTGCACTGCGCTGCTTTAACTGTAAATTGTGCGGACATGCAATGTTGTACCCAAACGAAATTTGCGTCCTTTTCTTCCCACAAATAGAGCTTTCTTTTAATGGTATTTGATTGCCTCTGCGATTTTTATTTTTTGCGATATAAACGGAAAAAGACCGAAAATTTTGAAAAAAAATGATATTTTCTACTTTTTGTTATAGGAAAAATCGAATAAACTCAATTTTAGTCATACATTTAGGCCAAAATGTATTCAGCCACATGTCTTTAGTAAAATAAATGTCAATAAGTGTATATTTATTGGTTTGCGCAAAAGTTATAGCGTTTACAAACTAGGGTACATTTTCTGGAATTTACACAGCTTTAAATTTATGACTGCCTATCTCATTTCTTGAGGTGCTAAAATGGCAGGGCAGTACAAAACCCCCCCAAATGACCCCATTTTGGAAAGTAGACACCCCAAGGAAATTGCTGAGAGGCATGTTGAGCCCATTGAATATTTTTTTTTTTTGTCCCAAGTGATTGAATAATGACAAAAAATAAATAAAAAAATTACAAAAAGTTGTCACTAAATTATATATTGCTCACACATGCCATGGTTATATGTGGAATTGCACCCCAAAATACATTCTGCTGCTTCTCCTGAGTACAGGGATACCACATGTGTGGGACTTTTTAGGAGCCTAGCCACGTACGGGACCTCGGAAACCAAGCACCGCCTTCAGGATTTCTAAGGGCGCAAATTTTTGATTTCACTCCTCACTACCTATCACAGTTTTGAAGGCCATAAAATGCCAAGATAGCACAAAACCCCCCAAATGACCCCATTTTAGAAAGTAGACACCCCAAGGAAATTGCTGAGAGGCCTGTTGAGCCCATTGAATATTTTTTTTTTTGTCCCAAGTGATTGAATAATGACAAAAAAAAAAATTACAAAAAGTTGTCACTAAATGATATATTGCTCACACATGCCATGGTTATATGTGGAATTGCACCCCAAAATACATTTTGCTGCTTCTCCTGAGTACGGGGATACCACATGTGTGGGACTTTTTAGGAGCCTAGCCGCGCACGGGACCCTGAAAACCAATCACCGCCTTCAGGATTTCTAGGCACAAATTTTTGATTTGACTCCTCACTACCTATCACAGTTTCGAAGGCCATAAAATGCCAAAATAGCACAAAACCCCCCCAAATGACCCCATTTTGGAAAGTAGACACCCCAAGCTGTTTGCTGAGAGGCATGGTGAGTATTTTACAGCTCTCATTTGTTTTTGAAAATGAAGAAAGAAATTTTTTATTTTTTTTTAATTTTCAAAACTTTGTGACAAAAAGCGAGATCTGCAAAATACTCAAAATACCTCTCAGCAAATAGCTTGGGGTATCTACTTTCCAAAATGGGGTCATTTGGGGGGGTTTGTGCCATCTGGGCATTCCATGGCCTCCGAAACTGTGATAGGCAGTGAGAAGTGAAATCAAAAATTTACACCCTTAGAAAGCCTGAAGGCGGTGATGGGTTTTTGGGGTCCCGTACGAGACTAGGCTCCCAAAAAGTCTCACACATGTGGTATCCCCGTACTCAGGAGAAGCAACAGAATGTATTTTGGGGTGTAATTCCACATATGCCCATGGCATGTTTGAGCAATATATCATTTAGTGACAACTTTGTGCAAAATAAAATAAAATTTTTTATTTTTTCCGCAACTTGTGTCAACATATAAAATATTCCATGGACTCGACATGCCTCTCAGTATATAGCTTGGGGTGTCTACTTTCCAAAATGGGGTCATTTGGGGGGGGTTTTGAACTGTTCTGGCATTTTATACACAACATTAGGAAGCTTACATCCACTCTTCTAACCACTTGAAGACAAAGCCCTTTTTGACACTTTTTGTTTACATGAAAACATATTTTTTTTTGCAAGAAAATTATGTTGAACCCCCAAACATTATATATATATTTTTAAAGCAAAGGCCCTACAGAATAAAATGGTGGGTGTTGCATTTTTTTTTTCTACACAGTATTTGCGCAGCGATTTTTGAAACGCATTTTTTGGGGAAAAAATACACTTTTTTAATTTTAATGCACTAAAACACACTATATTGCCCAAATGTTTGATGAAATAAAAAAGATGATCTTAGGCCGAGTACATAGATACCAAACACGACATGCTTTAAAATTTCGCACAAACGTGCATTGGCGACAAACTACATACATTTTTAAAAGCCTTTAAAAGCCTTTACAGGTTAACCTAGTAGATTTACAGAGGAGGTCTACTGCTAAAATGATTGCCCTCGATCTGACCTTCGCGGTGATACCTCACATGCATGGTGCAATTGCTGTTTACATATGACGCCAGACCGACGCTTGCGTTCGCCATTGGGCAAGAGCAGGGCAGGACAGGGGTGCTTTTTTTTTTTTTATTATTAATTTTGCTTTTTTCTTTTATTTTTAAATTGTTCCTTCCATATTTTTATTTTTTTATCATTTTTATTGTTATCTCAGGGAATGTAAATATCCCCTATGATAGCAATAGGTAGTGACAGGTACTCTTTTTTTGAAAAAACTGGGGTCTAGACCCTAGATCTTTCCTCTGCCCTCAAAGCATCTGACCACACCAAGATCGGTGTGATAAAATGCTTTCCCAATGACGCTTTTTATATCCGGGGGGGGACATTCCCTCCCACTGCTTGTAAAAGCAGTCCAGAGGCTAATTAGCCACTAGGATTGCTTTTACATGAAAGCCGGCCGCTGGCTGAAAAGAATGATACCAAGATGATACCTAAACCCGCAGGCATCAATCTGGTATAACCATTCAAAGTCCAGCAACATACCAGTACGTTGCTGGTCCTTGTTGGACATGTATTGTAATCTTTTTTTTTCATGCAGCCAGGTGGCTGAACGAAAAAAGAGATTGATCGGTGGGTATGCCCACCATTAGAATACCGCCCTTCATCCACCCACTTTTAATGATGGGCATACATGCACCATTTATATATGCCGAAGCATGGGGGCATCCTCCCGCAAAAAAGTTATGCCGCACACACATGGTCGGACTTTTCCACGGGCAAGCCTCCGTCGGAATTTTGACCGTATGTACGCGGCATTAGGAGCAAAATCACTCCTCCGCCCCTGCTGCCCCAATGCTTCGGCATATTTGCTTTTTTTTTTAACTGTGGTGGTGAAATCACCTCCTACAGCACTGGAGTCGCAGGGATCAGGTCTGTCTCTGCGAACGCTGCAGTTATGTGTGTTGTGTTTTGTAAGTGACAGTGATCGATCGATACTGCACTTGGGTGGCCTGGGCTGGACGGAGGGGCAAAACGCAGGTGCTAGCAGGTATCTGGGCTGATCCCGCTAACACTGCGTTTTTGGGAACCCTAAACTGCTGGGGACGCTAGTATAGATCTGATCAGATCAGATATTGATCTGTTCAGATACTATACCACTAAGGGAGGTGTATGCTTCACGCGTGGGTGTTAGCGTTACTGGCACTAACCTGACGCTGCCTGGGGTGTGAAGCAGATCCTCTCTGACGCTAAAACCTAATTGATATCACCCGCCGGGCGATCAGGGGGTTAAACCTTTATTGGGTTATATACGGCGGGTGCCCTGACACTATAAAAAGCAAACTAACTAACCAGCGTCACCCGTTACACTTATATGATGATCACTGGTGAAAGGGTTAACTAGGGGCAATTAGGGGGTTAAAACCTTTATTAGATAATATATGGGGGTACCTGACGCTATAAAAACCTGCGGCGAACCTAAAAAAAAAATACTGGCTACCGATCTGCATCACCGACGCTAAGACATCGATCAGAAAAATGATCGCTTAGCGACGGCGGTGATAGGGGGTGAAAGGGTTATCTGGGGGGTGATCAAGGGGTTAAACCTTTATTAGGGGGGGTTAGGGGGCTACACTGGACATAAAACTAAATGTAGTGACACTTTTACAGTCACAAATGTCACTGATTGCAGTGATCAGTAAATAAATGGTCACTGCAATCAGTGACACTGTGACTGGGGGCTGGGGGGTGATCTGGGGGGGCCTGGGGGGGGGCGATTTATGTGCCTATGTGTGCTGGTGTTAGTGTAGTGTTTGTGCACTAACCTTGATGTCTTCTCTTGTACGGCGCTCGGTATATGTGAGCGCCGCACAAGAGATGACATCACTTCCTCCTGCTTCCTCTGCCTGTGTGTACATTCGACAGACAGAGGGGGCATTTCCATTCGCGGGAGCGATCGCGGGGGGGTGGCCAGAATCGAACGGCCGTCCCCTCATGTTGGATCGCTCCCCAACGAATTCCGACCGCTCACTGTACAGAAGGGGGGTCCGATTGGACCCCCCAACTGTACAAAGGCAATCACGTACACTCTACGTGATTGTGCCTGTCGGTGCCATTGTGCCGACGTATATATACAGTGAGCGGTCGTTAAGTGGTTAAATTAAATTAACATTATATACATCCCATCGCTCAGGCATCTGTGGGTAGTTTAACTAGAATGCACATGTGCGGACGCCTTTCTTGCATTTACACATATGGTGATGTGGCGTTAAGAAGAGGGAGATGATTTAGAGGTTAGGATATAAATAAAGATAACCAGTGGGAGGGGCCAAACATGTAGGCAGTTGCAGGCATCTTTCCTCTTCTCCACGTCTTTCACCACGGCATGTACAGTACCTCCACCCCCCTGCCGGTGGCATCTGCTGGCACATGGACAGTATGGGACAGTGGCAGTGCATAATTTCCAACCACAGTTCACTTCAGCTGAAGGGCTGCTGACAGCCTTGGCTGCACTGTGCAGAGCAGAGCCGAAGCCCACAGCTTGGAGCAACAGGGTCGCAGCGCGTGCAGTAACAGCATTCAGCCTGCACGCTGATAGTGTGGCCCACAGAGAGAAGAGCCTTCTTGGTTAGACTGGAAGTGGTGAGATCCGATGCACACATTTGACCTACACAGAGCGCGTCACAGGAACCACTCCATAGTATACACAGTCCCTCACAGGAGATCCATCCACCTGTGGTCAAAAAGAGAGATACCCTCCCTAGGTTTGGATGATACTGTACACAATTGTCACGGTATATTCATGACACCAACAGTTTGTGTAGAACATTGTGCACTCTGGTTTAGGGTGATCGAACTATTACACCAGCCAATAATTTGTTGCTTTTAACCACTTCCCGCCCAGTCAATAGCAAATTGACGTCCGAGAAGTGGTTCTGTTATCCACACTGGACGTCATATGACGTCCTGCAGGATAAAAGCCGCCGCGCGCCCGGGGGGGCGCGCCTCGCGGCGATCGGTGGAGCGGTGTGTCAGTCTGACACACCGCTACACTGATCTCGGTAAAAAGCCTCCGGCGGAGGCTTTTTACCACGTGATCAGCCGTGTAGAATCACGGCTGATCAGGATGTAAACAGGAAGAGCCGTTGATCGGCTCTTCCTCACTCGCGTCTGACAGACGCGAGTAGAGGAGAGCCGATCGGCAGCTCTCCTGACACGGGGGGTTCGCGCTGATTGTTTATCAGCGCAGCCCCCCCTCGGATACCCACACTGGACCACCAGGGAAGCCCCCCAGGATGCCCCAGGAAGCCCCAAGCATGTGGATGGCCCCCATGGCCATCCACATGTAGTAAACAATAAAAAATATAAAAAAAAACATAAAAAAATATGCCAATCAGTGCCCACAAATGGGCACTGGCTGGCACTATCATGGCACAACCACAATGTGTGGTGGCTGGCATTGCTGGGCATCAGTGTCACCAGTGCCACCTACTAGTGTCCATCAGTGCCACCTATCAGTGCCCATCCGTGCCCATCTGTGCCCATAAGTGCCCACCTATCAGTGCCCGTCTGTGCCACCTATCAGTGCCACCCATAAGTGCCCATCAGTGCCGCCTATAAGTGCCCATCAGTGTCGCCTATGAGTGCCAATCAGTGCCGCCTATGAGTGCCAATCAGTGCCACCTATGAGTGCCAATCAGTGCCACTTACGAGTGCCCATCAGTGCCGCATACCAGTGCCACATATCAGTGCCCATCAGTGCCGCCTATCAGTGCCCATCAGTGCCACCTCATCAGTGCCACCTCATTGGTGCCACCTCATCGGTGCCCATCAGTGTCGCCTTATCAGTGCCCTTCAGTGCCGCCTTATCAGTGCCCGTCATTGAAGTAGAAAAGGTACTTATTTACAAAAACAATTTAACGGAAACAAAGAAAAACGTAGTTTTTTTCAAAATTTTCCCTCTTTTTTTATTTGTTGTGCAAAAAATAAAAATCGCAGAGGCGATCAAATACCACCGAAAGAGAGCTCTATTTGTGGGAACAAAATGATAAAAAATTTGTTTGGGTACAGTGTTGTATGACCGCACAATTGTCATTCAAATTGCGACAGCGCTGAAAGCTCAAAATTGGCTTGGGCAGGAAGCTGTATAAGTGCATGGTATTGAAGTGGTTTTTAATGAAATTGTAAAAAAAAATGTTGATTGTGCCTTTACTTTTCAGTACTTTTTGTTCACAACTACAGTGCATCCGGAAAGTATTCACAACACTTCACGTTTTCCTCATTTTGTTATGTTACAGCGTTATTCCAAAATGGTTTAAATTCATTATTTTCCTCAAAATTCTACAAACAACACCACATAATGACAACGTGAAAGAAGTTTGTTTAAAATCCCATGTACAGTACATAAGTATTCACAGCCTTTGTTCAATACTTTGTTGAAGGACCTTTGGCACCAGTTACAGCCTCAAGCCTTTATGAGTATGATGCTACAAGCTTGGCACACCTATGTTTGGGCAGTTTCTCCCATTCTTCTTTGCAGGACCTCTCAGGCTCCATCATGTTGGATGGGGAGTGTTGGTGCACAGCCATTTTCAGATCTCTCCAGAGATGTTCAATCGGGTTCAAGTCTGGGCTCTGGCTGGGCCACTCAAGGACATTCACAGAGTTGTCCCGTAGAGCGACTCCTTTGTTATCTTAGCTGTGTGCTTTGGGTCATTGTCCTGGTAGAAGATGAATCTTCACCTCAATCTGAGGTCCAGAGCACTCTGGAGCAGGTTTTTATCAAGGATGTCTCTGTACATTGCTACATTTATTATTCTCCCCGATCCTGACTAATCTCCCAGTTCTTGCCACTGAAAAACATCCCCACAGTAGTGAAGCGCCGTGGATACTTTCTAGATGCACTGTACTAACTGGGCCTCAAAAATTCCATAGGGGGGGTTTCTTTTGTGGTTTATTCCATTTCCATAGACTGCCCATTACCCCTTTTCCATTGTGGCCAGGGTTCATATAGGATTCATAGCGCCCTCACATAGTGGGCATTGGGGGTTCCATCTGCTTGTGGAGGAGGATTGAGGGGGTTTAGGTGACATGGTATACTCCGGGACGCTGGAGAGGGGGGGTGGGCTCTTCTTTGGTGGGTGCGCAGTTGAGGGGGCAGTGCACAGGTGTGGTAATAGCGGTGGGAGGGTGGACGGGATTGGAGTCGCCCCAGACTGGGGTAGCCGACACTCATGTTATATAATCTTTGTAGAGATTTTTGATGTCCAATAAATTTATACCGCTCATAGTAGCCTCAGAGGTGCTTCATCCTTGTGGGGTCCTTTTTCTTGTCCTGTATCATTTTTGGATGCACTTACCCCCAATTGGGTTTGGCATTAAGCAGGCTTTCCACTTCCAGGACTCTCTTCTAGTTGTTTTTTTTCCTATTCACCAGTATTGTCTGTCTCCCTGTAGTTGATCTTTTTGCCAATACTTACTTACCATGCCTTGTTCTGCACTGTGTCTCTGTATGGATGTAGCAATCTTGGTAGAGGCAGAGGTTGGCTTTATCATGTCAGAGCTGTCTCCTGAAGGTTGATGATTGCAGAAATCGTGGGGATGATGGGGACATTTTAAAGGTGCATTATTCTCAGATTGACGAAATGAATGAAGCAGAAGAAGGGAGATCTTTGCATTTGATTTCCTCAGATACAACTTTCTCTCCAGCAAGAACAGTGTGCAGTACAGTAGTAACAACACCACATTTCATGGGAATAGACATTATAAGCAAAGTGTCCTTGATGATTTCACAGTTATGCACTGCTAATTTTCAGGAGAAATTCAAGACAAAGGATCAATTTTTTAGGGTTCTGCTTAGGTAAAATTAAGATTTGTAGATGTTCCCTATAAGAGAGCAAATCTTTAGTTTTTAATTTTTTTATTCTTTTTATTGTAGTTTTAATTGTAGATTACAAAACAGAGCCTCGTGGGCATACCCGGGCTCGGAGACACAAAAGAAACAAAACGAAAACAATAAAAACAAGACTAAAACCTCCTAAAACAACTAAGAGTTGTACACTCAATTCATCTATACAAATTGGGGTACAGGAGTTTTTCCTGGCAATCTTCAGTGGAAAACACAGTAACAAGATGCCCTCTCTTCCAGAACCCAATCACCCAGGAGATCATCCACCCTGTGTGGCAGAAACACAAAGTTCTGCCACATAAGGAGGAACAAATCATATATCCTGAAACTCATTAGTCATCCAGAGATTCGGCATTTGTATCTGAAGACTCCATCCAGATATTCCACCTTTTATGGAACCTCTTAGCACACCCCCTAGACAAATCTTCAGTTTTTAATTTCATGTACAGTTTAAACCATAATTTCTAGGCCTTTCTCTAGCTATGTATTTATCTGAAAGGTGGCTAGGGGTGTCACACCTAAAATATAACTTATAGATATTCTTACTCTGCTTTTTGGCACCACTACTATGGAGACTTGCCCTATAAACCTCCTAAAATAGCTTTTCTCCAATTGACCCATAAGCACACGTGTACATATCAAATGAGCATGCTTGTTTTTTGTAACTGCTGTAAGCTCTTGTGCTACCATTTAGCTTTGGGAAGAATGGGGCCGTTAGCTGAAACCTAAGGTTGGTTCACGCGGGCTGAATCAGCCATTGTCATGCAGTTCAACAGAAACTGGCCAATATTCATCCCGTGTGTACAGCAGCTTGCATTCAGGGAATACTAACGACTGGCTTTAATTTAATGGGCGTGCTGGAAAACCAGCATCCATTTACCGCTTGGGACGCTGATTAGTGTGTTCTGGCGTAAAAGTGCTGGTAGGAGGTCTGGGGCAGCAGTCTCCCTGTCAGAAAGTGGGGGGGACAGCAGTTTCCCTGTCAGAACACAATAGCTCAGCGGAGGATTGCATCGCTAGTACGGCAACCTCTCGGATTTTTTTTTAGTTCAGCCCCATGTGTACTCAGCATTAAGATGCTAATGGACATGAGATGACAGGTACCTATCTTGGCTGTTTAAGGTCATATTGTCAACATGTAAAATGAAAGTTCAGACAGGTTAAACAAACTGCTCCTATTGTTATTACTGGCCTTTGTGATAAGCTGTATCACCCCCAGCTACCTTTCTCTACCCTCCTTACTTCTCCACTGACATAAATGTCTCAGCACTCTTCAGAGGTTTTGGCCTGATATTGCTTTATTCATGTCTGCGTGTCTGGCTTTCCTATGGGCACCCTATAATAAACCATTGTCCAATCCTGCCAAATGTTAGTCTCATTTCTATAAGTATCTTGGATTCCATAAAAAACTGTACATTTCGTTTGCCAAGGGATGGCACGTTTGCAGATGGGGTTCTTTCTCAAAGTGGGGTTTTTTCTATAAGTGGGAGCACTTCTGACTCTCTGCACTCATCATCTGTATATCTCATCTGAAAATGTCTTCTCTGTCCTTCCACAGGTATGTGCTTACACTGATGCAACTCCAGCTTTAATCGCAATACTGAAAAGTGTTTTCCCTATGCCTTTTTAACTCTGGTATGCTTTTTTGTTTTACAATCTGTAGACTGTCCACCTGCCTTGCTTTTGTTTTCGATTCCTCCCTATGCCTACCTAAATTATGGCCTTTTCCTATCTCTATTAGCTGTCCACTTGTAAGTCTGTTTCTTAAGTGAGAATTTTGCCCTGCATAGCCAGCCATTTTTTATTACCTCCCTAATTAGTAATTAGAAGAACACACCCCCCATTCCTAGCAGTATATAACTAAGCATCTCTTGGGAAAGGCACGTTTGCCAAGGGGTGGCACGTTTGCAGATGGGGTTCTTTCTCAAAGTCTGGGTTTTTCTATAAGTGGGAGCACTTCTGACTCTGCACTTCAGCAAATGCACAAGGCAAAGGAACACATGAAAACGCCTTAAACTTCCAAACAGGTGACCTTGTTTACATTTTCAGCTCTTCTTCCCCCTTCTAAAATGCACTGTCTACCACTCCTTCTGGCAGCTATGTCTTGTATCCTTAAAATAACTCTCCTGCACACCTCTCCTCCACCCCACACCTTATATATATCACCATCACTTCTGTCCTCTCCCTATTACTGCACCCACCAACTCCTGCTAATTTTAAATCCACACACCCAATACTCCAGACTAGTGATGAGCCGAACACCCCCGGGTTCGGTTCGCACCAGAACCCGCGAACGGACCGAAAGTTCGAACGAACATTAGAACCCTATTAAATACAATGGATGCGAACGTTCGAATTCTAAAGTGCTAATTATAACAACTATTATGCATGTTATTGTCATAAATAGGGTTTGGGAACCCGGGTTGTGCACCAGGGGACATGTATCAATGCAAAAAGAAGTTTTAAAAACGGTCGTTTTTCGGGAGCAGTCATTTTAATGATGCATAAAGTGAAAAAAAAAAAGTCAAATATTCCTTTAAATATCGTACCTGGGGGGTGTCTAAAGTATGCCTGTGAAGTGCCACGTGTTTCCCGTGTTTAGAACTGTCCCTGCACAAAATGACACTTCTAAAGGAAAAAAAAGCCATTTAAAACTGCTTGCGGCTTTAATGTAATGTCTGGTCCCGGTAATATGGATGAAATTCTTTAAGAAAAATGGCATAGCTACCCCATGACCCCCCCCTACCCCAGCCCATTACCAGCCCCTTTGGGTCTTGTATGGATATTAAGGGGAACCCCGCACATAAAATAAAAAAGGCCCTATATACTCTGAACAGCCGTATACAGGCGGTGCATACAAGACAGGGACTGTAGGTTTGTTCTTATGTAGAATCTGTTTGTAATTTTGAACAGGTACATTGTTGAAGTGTAGCTCCAGCCCAAAAATCTATTTTTAAACTTTTTGGGAAACATAGGTAAGGGTTATCACCCCTGTAACATTTGTTTTGCTGTCTGTGCCCCTGTTCAGAACATTTCACCTCACTTTCCGTCCCAATGACAACTGTTTTTGAAATGTGGTGTTTTTCTTGAAACAAGGATTGCTGATAAAGCATCAGTACAGATGAGACCCCTTTCTCCCATATTTATTCTTACAGGAGAGAATTTTCCTTTCTAGGGGTAGATTTCCTCTCACTTCCTGTTGTCTTCTTTCGTTTGCAAGTAGGAGTCGTTTGTAAGTTGGATGTTTGAAAGTAGGGACCTGCCGTATATACTCTGCAGAAATAGGCCCCTTAGTTGTTGGTGTTGGCACAACACTGTAAGCACTCAGTTACTCTTGGTTGGTGCTGGAACGCCCTGCTGTCAACTATTATATCAGGAATTTTAATTACATATAATTGTTGAACAGTGGTAGTAAAAATTGGGGCTTTGATGGTGGTGCTGGTGCCACAACACTGTAAGCCCTGACAGTTACTCTTGGTGGGTGCAGCAATGGGCCCTGCTGTGAATTATTAGATCAAGAATTGTAATTACATGCCCCTTTTGAACAGGGGCTGAAAAATTGGGCCTTTCGTGGTGGTGGTGGTGGTGGCGTTGCCACAAGACTGTAAGCCCTCAGAGTTACTCTTGGTGGGTGCAGCAATGGACCCTGCTGTGAATTATTAGATCAAGAATTGTAATTGCATGCCCCTGTTGAACAGGGGCTGAAAAATTGGGCCTTAGGCACTGGTGCCACAACACTCCAACCCCTCACAGATACTGTACTTGGAGCACAGCAATGAGCCCTATGGCAAATTATTGCTAAAAAAATTGTAATTACACGCCCCTGTAAAACAGGGGCTGAAAAATTGGGCCTTAGCCACTGGTGGCGGCACCCATAAACAAAAATGATCTTCCAAGCTATCATCATCAATCGTATCATTGAGGACTCGGAGGAGGAGGATAGCCAGTCAACATAACAGCACAGGCACTCAGCATCAGCATCAGTCTTGAAGGGATGTGACATGTTAAAATCAATTAGTCTGTTATATCAGCATCAGGTGTGTGGTAGCTGGTGGTGATCCAAGACTGGTTCATCTTGATGAAAGTCAGTCGATCAACCGAGTCGGTGGACAGGCGCACCCTGTGATCCGTGACAAATCCTCCAGCAGCACTGAATGTGCGTTCCGAAAGAACGCTGGATGCAGGACAGGCCAGTAGCTCAATTGCATACTGTGCAAGCTCTGGCCAGTGATCCATCCTCAAGACCCAGTAAGCCAGAGGATTTTCGGTGGGGAAGGTGTCCAAGTCTGACCTTGCCCCTAGATATTCCTGCACCATGTTTATCAGACGCTGGCGATGGTTGCTGGAACCGATCATACTTTGGGGCTGCGGACTAAAGAATTGTCTGAACGCATCGGTCAGACGGCCACCTTCCCCACCGCTCCTTCTTTGACTGGCCGAAGCCTCAGCAACTCGTTGTCCAGGACCAGGAGTTTGTAACCTCCCAGTCTCTGGGAACGCGTTGCACAGACCTTTCTGCAAGGCCTCCCGGAGTTGTCTCATCCTCTGCTCCCTCTGCGACGGTAACATAAGGTCCGCAACCTTACCCTTGTACCGTGGATCAAGGAGAGTGGCCAGCCAGTAATGGTCCCTCTCCTTGATCCGAAGAATACGAGGATCCTTCCGCAGACTTTGCAGGATCAGGGAGGCCATGCAGCGTAGGTTTGCTGAGGCATTCGCTCCGGAGTCCTCTGGGTCACTAAGGACGACATGATCCGCAGCCACCTCCTCCCAGCCACGTACAAGTCCACTGGTTTCTTGGGACTGTAAATCATCCCTAAAAGACTGCTGCTGATGATGCTGAGTGCCAGCCTCCACCTCCATGCTGACACAATCCTCCTCCTCCTCCTCCTCCTCCTCCTCCTCCTCCTCCTCCTCCTGTGCGATGGGTGGGACAGAAGGAACACTGTCTGGGTAAAGGGGGCCTTGAGAGGCAAGGAAGTCCTCCTCTTCCTGCCTCTGTTCTGCCTCAAGTGCCCTGTCCATTATTCCACGCAGCGTGTGCTCCAACAGGTGGACAAGAGGTACAGTGTCACTGATGCATGCACTGTCACTGCTCACCATCCTCGTGGCCTCCTCAAATGGTGCCAGGACAGTGCATGCATCCCTGATCATGCCCCACTGGCGTGGAGAAAAAAAACCAAGCTCCCCTGACCCTGTCCTGGTGCCGTAGTCGCACAGGTACTCATTGATGGCCCTCTGCTGCGTGTGCAGCCGCTGCAGCATGGCCAACGTTGAGTTCCACCTGGTGGGCATGTCACATATAAGGCGGTTCTTGGGCAGGTTCAACTCCTTTTGCAGCTCAGCCAGGCGAGCACTGGCATTATAAGATCTGCGGAAATGCACACAGACTTTCCTGGCCTGCCTCAGGACATCCTGTAAGCCCGGGTACCTGCCCAAGAACCGCTGCACCACCAGGTTAAGGACGTGAGCCACACAGGGCACATGGGTCAGTTGTCCCTGTCGGAGGGCGGAGAGGAGGTTGGTGCCATTGTCGCAAACCACCATTCCTGGCTTAAGCTGGCGTGGCGTCAACCACCTCTCGGCCTGGCCCTGCAGAGCAGACAGGACCTCTGCCCCAGTGTGGCTTCTGTCCCCCAAACACACCAGCGCAAGCACGGCATGGCATCTTTTTGCCTGCGTACTTGCGTAGCCCCGTGAACGGCTACGGAGCACCGCTGGTTCATAGGACAAACCACAGGAAGAGGCCATGGAGGAAGAAGAAGAGGAGGGGGTGGAGGAGAGAGGTGTGTCACAACCAGTAGTAGCATTTTGGAGGCGTGGCGGTGGGACAACCTCCAACACTACTGCACCTTGTCCTGCATCCTTCCCAGCTGCCAAAAGAGTGACCCAATGGGCCGTGAAAGAAAGGTAACGTCCCTGTCCATGCCTGCTGGACCATGAGTCAGCGGTAATATGCACCTTACCGCTGACCGCCCTGTCCAGCGAGGCCAAGACATTGCCTTCCACATGCCGGTAGAGAGCCGGAATAGCCTTCCGTGAGAAAAAGTGGCGTTTGGGAACCTGCCACTGAGGAACCGCACATTGCACAAACTCACGGAAGGGGGCCGAGTCTACCAACTGAAAAGGCAGCAGTTGAAGCGCTAGCAATTTAGCCAAGCTAGCATTCAACCGCTGGGCATGTGGATGGCTGGGAGTGAACTTCTTTCGACGGTCCAGCAGCTGGGGCAGGGAAATTTGCCTGCTAGAATCGGACGTCGGTGTACTGCTAGCAGAGTGGCCGCAAGTACTTGGCTGTGACACACCTAATTCTACACCTTCATTCCTCTCAGTGCATGTTTCAGAGAGGACTGAAGTTATAGTGGGGTTGGAGATCCCAGCTGATGCGGTGCAAGGAGAGGTCCGCTTTGTTCTTTGGTGTGGGTCTTTGAGGTAGGCTTGCCAACGAGCTGCATGGCAGGTCAACATATGTCTGGTCAGGCATGTGGTACCCAAGCGGCTGATGTTTTGGCCACGCGATATACGCTTGAGACATATGTTGCAAACAGCAGCTGTGCGATCTGATGCACTAGCCTCAAAAAAGGCCCACACCAAAGAACTTTTTGAATGACGGGCAGAGGCAGCGCCCTGCACAGGCGGAGCTCTGCGGTGTGATTCCGTCGGTGTACTGCCCTTACGCTGGCCACCAAAGGGCATCCTGCCTCGTTGGAGATGTGCCTCCTCCTCATCCTCCTCCTCCTCCTCTCTCCTATTAGGCACCCACGTGGAGTCAGTGACCTCATCATCACCTCCCTCCTCATCACTGGAGGCAATCTGGCAGTATGCTGCAGCTGCTGGAACATGACTGCCAGATTGGTGTCCTTCTTGAGCATCCCCTCTGTCTGCTCTCACGCTACTGCCTTCCTCTAGCTGGGTTTCATCATCAGACCCTTCGAAACGCTGGGCATCCTCCTGGAGCATGTACCCAACACTGTGCTGAAACAGTTCGGGGGACTCCTCAGGAGGAGGACATGGTGGGTCTAGGGAAGGAGTGACTGATGATGAGTCTGACATTGATACCAGGGAAGAGGACGCTTTGGCAGCTGCTTTTCCAGTACCCTGAGCCTGGGTGAGAGAGGATGAGGAGGAGGAGGAGGGCTTGGTCATCCACTCTACCAAGTCTTCGGCATGATGTGGCTCTACATGTCCAGCTGCCGAAAAGAAGGACAAGCGTGTCCCATGGCCATGTGCTGATGACAATGCACCGCGTCCACGACCAGCACTGTTGCCCCCAGACACAGAGCCTGCTTGCCCTCTTTTATTGCCTCCTGACTGTCTGCCTCTCCTTGTTTGCCTTCCAGACATTCTAATAGATGGCCTGCAGGGAGATGGGAAAAAAGCAATAAGGGCTACCTTCAGGTGTCCTTCTCTGTCCCTTGAAACAAGGACTTTGACAGTGAAAGAAACTGACACACTCTCCCTACCTACAGTTTTCTGTCCCTAGAAAAAAAATTTTTTTAAAGCACAATTTAGCACAAGGAGAATTCACTCACTGTCCTTCCAGGTCCCTGGAAACAAGGACTTTGACAGTGAAAGAAACTGACACACTCTCCCTACCTACAGTTTTCTGTCCCTAGAAAAAATGTTTTTTTTAAGCACAATTTAGCACAAGGAGAATTACCTCACTGTCCTTCCAGGTCCCTGGAAACAAGGACTTTGACAGTGAAAGAAACTGACACACTCTCCCTACCTACAGTTTTCTGTCCCTAGAAAAAATGTTTTTTTTAAGCACAATTTAGCACAAGGAGAATTACCTCACTGTCCTTCCAGGTCCCTGGAAACAAGGACTTTGACAGTGAAAGAAACTGACACACTCTCCCTACCTACAGTTTTCTGTCCCTAGAAAAAATGTTTTTTTTAAGCACAATTTAGCACAAGGAGAATTACCTCACTGTCCTTCCAGGTCCCTGGAAACAAGGACTTTGACAGTGAAAGAAACTGACACACTCTCCCTACCTACAGTTTTCTGTCCCTAGAAAAAATGTTTTTTTTAAGCACAATTTAGCACAAGGAGAATTACCTCACTGTCCTTCCAGGTCCCTGGAAACAAGGACTTTGACAGTGAAAGAAACTGACACACTCTCCCTACCTACAGTTTTCTGTCCCTAGAAAAAATGTTTTTTTTAAGCACAATTTAGCACAAGGAGAATTACCTCACTGTCCTTCCAGGTCCCTGGAAACAAGGACTTTGACAGTGAAAGAAACTGACACACTCTCCCTACCTACAGTTTTCTGTCCCTAGAAAAAATGTTTTTTTTAAGCACAATTTAGCACAAGGAGAATTACCTCACTGTCCTTCCAGGTCCCTGGAAACAAGGACTTTGACAGTGAAAGAAACTGACACACTCTCCCTACCTACAGTTTTCTGTCCCTAGAAAAAATGTTTTTTTTAAGCACAATTTAGCACAAGGAGAATTACCTCACTGTCCTTCCAGGTCCCTGGAAACAAGGACTTTGACAGTGAAAGAAACTGACACACTCTCCCTACCTACAGTTTTCTGTCCCTAGAAAAAATGTTTTTTTTAAGCACAATTTAGCACAAGGAGAATTACCTCACTGTCCTTCCAGGTCCCTGGAAACAAGGACTTTGACAGTGAAAGAAACTGACACACTCTCCCTACCTACAGTTTTCTGTCCCTAGAAAAAATGTTTTTTTTAAGCACAATTTAGCACAAGGAGAATTACCTCACTGTCCTTCCAGGTCCCTGGAAACAAGGACTTTGACAGTGAAAGAAACTGACACACTCTCCCTACCTACAGTTTTCTGTCCCTAGAAAAAATGTTTTTTTTAAGCACAATATAGCACAAGGAGAATTCACTCACTGTCCTTCCAGGTCCCTGGAAACAAGGACTTTGACAGTGAAAGAAACTGACACACTCTCCCTACCTACAGTTTTCTGTCCCTAGAAAAAATGTTTTTTTAAGCACAATTTAGCACAAGGAGAATTACCTCACTGTCCTTCCAGGTCCCTGGAAACAAGGACTTTGACAGTGAAAGAAACTGACACACTCTCCCTACCTACAGTTTTCTGTCCCTAGAAAAAATGTTTTTTTTAAGCACAATTTAGCACAAGGAGAATTACCTCACTGTCCTTCCAGGTCCCTGGAAACAAGGACTTTGACAGTGAAAGAAACTGACACACTCTCCCTACCTACAGTTTTCTGTCCCTAGAAAAAATGTTTTTTTTAAGCACAATTTAGCACAAGGAGAATTACCTCACTGTCCTTCCAGGTCCCTGGAAACAAGGACTTTGACAGTGAAAGAAACTGACACACTCTCCCTACCTACAGTTTTCTGTCCCTAGAAAAAATGTTTTTTTTAAGCACAATATAGCACAAGCACAAAACACACTGACACTCTCCCTACCTATCCTTCTCTTTCCCTAAACTAAAGGAATCCAGGTTAAGCAAGAAAGAAATAAAAGTCACTGTCCCTGCCTATGCTGCTCTATCCCTGCTCCGGAACACACTACACTAGGCCGCCGTGCTGGCGGCCTTTTATAGTGTGGGGCGTGTACTAAACCCCCTCAGCAATAATTGGCCACAGGCATCCTGCCTGTGGCCAATCATTGCTCTCCTCGCTGCCGGCGCTGTGATTGGCCAAGCATGCGGGGTCACAGTGCATGCTTGGCCAATCACAGCGCCTGGATGACACTGCGATGGCGTAGTGCATTGTGGGCCGTTCGCGTCACTCGAATTTGGCGCGAACGGCCCAAATCGTTCGATCTTCGTCGAACGATCGAACAGCCGATGTTCGAGTCGAACGTATGTTCGACTCGAACACGAAGCTCATCCCTACTCCAGACCACTGGGGCATGTCCCTTCATATAAATCACACTCCCACATTACCTCCCTCACCCTTCTGCTTCTCCTATCCTCTGGTGATGTATCCCCAAACCCTGGGCCTCCTTCATTTAACTGTATTCAACGCACCCATTACCCTACACCCTCTGGCTGCAGTCACAATGCACACAATCTAGTTCCCATTTCCCCTCTTCCCAAGACCAGACTATCTTTCTCTTGCGCCCTTTGGAATGCCCGCTCTGTCTGTAACAAACTCACCTCCCTCCATGATCTCTTTATCGCTAACTCATTTAATCTACTCGCCATTACCGAAACCTGGCTTCAGGAATCTGACACTGCGTCTTCTGCTGCTCTTTCCCACGGTGGTCTTCTGTGGACTCACTCCCCCAGACCCAGTGGACGCAAAGGAGGGGGGTGTTGGAATCCTTTTAGCCCCACATAGCACCTTTCAAGTACTCCACCCACCTCCCTCTCTGTCACTCTCCTCATTTGAGGCGCACTATATTCGTCTCTTCTCCCCAGTTTCTCTTAGGATAGCTGTGATCTACCAGCCCCCTGGTCCAGTATCATCCTTTCTTGATGACTTCTCTGCCTGCCTACCCTATTTTCTCTCTTCTGAAATACCCACAATCATTCTTGGGGACTTCAACATCCCTACTAATGTTAACACTCCTGCAACTTCCAAACTTCTCAGTCTAACCTCCTCCTTTGACCTGAAACAATGGATACATGCTCCTACTCACGCTGAAGGCAATACCCTTGACCTCGTCTTTTCCCACCTATGCACTCCATGCAACCTCTCCAACTATCCTTTACCCTCTCTCTGATAACTACCTTATTAATTTCACTCTCTCCCTCTCCTCCGCCTCCTCTCCCTCCAAACGCCTAACGGTTACCCGTAGAAACCTTTGCCATCTCAACCCTTCTCTTCTCTACTCTGCGACTGACCACCTCCATGAAAAAATTGCACCACTGTCCTGCACCGACCTAGCAACTTCTGTCTACAACACTTCACTTCTAGCCTCACTGGACACACTGGCCCCCTCACTACACACAGAATCAGGCCCCGTCCCCTTCAGCCCTGGCAAACTGATGATACTAGAATTCTGAAAAAACACAGCCGTGCTCTCGAGCACCTGTGGGGCAAGACGAAGTCCCAGACAGATTTCAGCCAGTGTAAATCTGCCCTCCAAAAATACAATTCCAGCCTCCTCACTGCCAAGCAGACCTATTTCATCACTCTCATTAAAAACTTATCATCCCATCCCCATCAACTCTTCTCTACCTTCAACTCTCTACTTCGTCCTCCACCGCCTCCACCCACTAACTCACTCACCGCCCAGGAGATCGCCAATCACTTCAAACAGAAGATTGATACAATTTGCGAGGAGATCTCTACAGTTCAGATACCCTCCACACCTTACACCTCATGTTCACAGGTACAATCATTGCTCCCCTCTTTCAACCCCACCACTATTGATGAGGTTGCTAAATTACTAGCCAATGTCCATCTTACCACCTGCCCTCTGGATCCTGTTCCCTCGCAAATGCTACGTTCACCCTCTGGCTCTATTCTACACTCTCTAACCCACATCTTTAATCTTTCCCTCTCTTCTGGCATCTTCCCTAACTCTCTAAAACATGCACTTGTCAGCCCCATACTTAAAAAGCCCTCTCTGGACCCATCCAATCTTAACAACCTATGCCCCATCTCCTTGCTCCCCTTTTTATCCAAACTCCTTGAATGTCTAGTATACAACCGATTGAGCGTCCACCTTGCCGATAATGGCCTTCTTGATCCCCTTCAGTCTGGATTTCGCCCTCAACACTCCACAGAAACTGCTCTCCTAAAACTAACAAACGATATACTAAAGGCCAAAACTAAGGGACACTATTCTGTACTCCTACTCCTGGACCCCTCTGCTGCCTTTGATGCAGTTGACCACCCCCTCCTCCTCAAAAAATTCCATGCCTTTGGTCTCCGTGACTGTACTCTTCGCTGGTTCTCTACCTACTTATCCAACCGCACTTTTAGCATTACTTACAATTCTACTTCCTCCTCTCCTCTTCCTTTCTCTGTTGGAGTCCCCCAAGGTTCTGTTCTTGGACCCCTCCTTTTTTCAATCTACACTTCCACCCTGGGTCAGCTGATAGCCTCCCACGGCTTCCAATACCATCTCTACCCTGACGACACTCAAATCTACTTCTCTACCCCTCAACTCACTACATTATTCTCCTCACGTATCACTAATTTACTATCAGATATATCATTCTGGATGTCACACCACTTCCTCAGACTTAATTTACCCAAAACCGAACTTATAATTTTTCCTCCCCCACGTGCCCCCTCCCCCGATCTCTCTGTCAAAATCGATGGCACAACTATCAGCCCATCCCCGCATGCCAAGGTTCTAGGTGTAGTTCTGGACTCTGAACTCTCCTTTAAGCCCCACATCCAATCACTGTCCAAACCTTGCCGCCTCAACCTCCGCAACATCTCCAAAATACGCCCCTTTCTAACCAATGACACCACAAAGCTCTTAATTCACTCCCTCGTCATCTCTCGCCTTGATTACTGCAACTCCCTCCTCATTGGCTTACCTCTGCATACTCTGTCCCCCCTTCAATCCATCATTAATGCTACTGCCAGACTCATCCACCTTACTAATCACTCTGTGTCTGCTACTTCTCTCTGTCAATCCCTCCACTGGCTTTCGCTCACCCAACAAATTAAATTCAAAATACTAACGACTACCTACAAAGCCATCCACAACTCTGCCCCTAGCTACATTACTGACCTAGTCTCAAAATACCAACCTAATCGTTCTCTTCGTTCTTCGCAAGACCTCCTGCTCTCTAGCTCTCTCATCACCTCCTCCCACGCTCGCCTCCAGAACTTTTCCAGAGCCTCTCCAAGCCTATGAAATGCCTTACCCCAATCTGTCCGCTTATCTCCTACTCTAATAGCTTTTAGACAATCCCTGAAAACCCTTCTCTTCAGAGAAGCCTATCCCACCCACACCTAACAACTGTTTTTTTTTTCATCTTGTCCATCTGATCATCCCCCACAGCTACTACCCTTTGTTCCACTTGACCCTCCCGTCTAGATTGTAAGCTCTAATGAGCAGGGCCCTCTGATTCCTCCTGTATTGTATCGTAATTGTACTGTCTTCTTCGATGTTGTAAAGCGCTGCGCAAACTGTTGGCGCTATATAAACCCTGTATAATAATAATAAACATACATTGAAAATTAACCACTATGGTAAAACATAGTCATGATATCCAAAAAAAAAAAAAACAATGACATACATCATTACACTTCTATTATGTCATTTCATAGGTATGGCACTATAGAAATGTAGTTTTTATGGAATAGGAGGACTGGGTATTTCCTTAGGGGTTCATTTTTAAAGTATTATGTATAGAGAAGTTAGTAGCCCTTTCAATGATCACATATGGTGTTTGGTGTTTATATTCTGCTTTTTTATGGTTTAGCAAAACGTGGCCAAAACCAAAGATGCCTTATTAATAACATAGGACAAGTCGCAGAATGGCACTGTAAATGTAGAATATATTTTTTCATTTAATAAGGTCACAGATGATGTGATTTTTCCCTACCTTAGACATTCACGCTACATCTGGCATGCCCATCACCGATCAATGTCCAGTGCCGAATGCCACGGTTGTCTGATCTGCCAGTTCCCAGCAGACCATTGTGTCCACAGCATATTTCTTCATGCTTGAGAGGCTTATGTGTGAGGAGATTAATCTCTTTGGAGAAGACATCTGGTTCTCTCCTGAGGGTGTAGGTTGCTATGCATATATCAGCAGCAGTGAATCTTGCCTTTACCACCATGAGTAATCTGAGAACACCTTTCATTTCAATCATAATGTTATCATAGCACTACAGCTGACCTTGCTCTTATTTGCCTTATATTAAATTTAAATGCTGTCTGTCTACTTTGTATTTTGCTTATTGGTTTGGATTTGATTTACTATATACATGCGGAGAAGGATACAACAACCTGATTTGTTTTTGTTTGTTTTTCCTCCAAAGAATCTAAATTTTAATTTCATGTAGGAAAAGTGTTATTTATAAAACTGCGTGGGATAACAGGTGAGATTCTTAGATAGAGGCATAGTAGTAAAAACCATGTCTACTAGTTTTTTATCAGTTGTATGTAAAGCCAAAACTTTCTTACAATTGTCTTACAAAACGTGTTAGAAACTCCTGTATAGTTATTTTTTTTTTGCTGTCTTTGTCCCCCTTTCTATAGTCCTAGTGACCTGGTATAGAAAATGATGGAAAAATCCAACATTTTTGTGTTTTCAAATTTTCAAAGAAAAAGAAGTGAGGAAAACACTTCGGCCTCGTGCACACGACCGGTTTTCTCGGCAAGAAACGACAAGAAAACTGTTGGGAGAGCTTTCTTGCCGAGAAAACCGTTCGTGTGTATGGTTTCTCGTCGAGAAAACTGCCAGGAATCTCGACGAGAAAAATAGAGAACCTGCTCTCTATTTTCTCGTCAGGATTCTCGTCGGCCTGTTTCCCGACGAGAAAACCCGTCGTGCGTATGCTTTTCCGAGTCTTCAAAAATCGCGCATGCTCAGAATCAAGTATAAGACGGGAGCGCTCCTTCTGGTAAAACTAGCGTTCGTAATGGAGATAGCACATTCGTCACGCTAAAACGAACTTAAAGCACGAAGACTGAAAAGCGCAAATCGTCTCTCTCCAAACTTTTACTAACACGCGGTAATACGAGATCAGCAAAAGCAGCCCAAGGGGTGGCGCCATTAGAATCGAACTTCACCTTTATACTGCCGTCGTACGTGACCGCGCTTTACAATGACGAGATTTGGAATTGACAGTGTGTATCCAAGGAAAGCTTGACAAGAAGCTCGTCAAGCTTGACAAGAATCTCGTCGAGAAAAACAATGTGTTTTTTAACTAAGAGATTCTCGGCCGTGTGTACGAGACTTTCCAATGGGGAAATGGTCTGATGACATCTGTCAAATAGGGGACATCCCCCTGCTTTGGGAAAAAGAAGAAATGGCTGCACATCCAAAGTTTCCAAAAGTGCCTTTTATTGCAGACGGTCAAAATACACCAGGGACACCAGGTGTTGGTCACGTAGACGCGTTTCACACATCTGATCTGTGCTTAATTATTAGCTCTACTTTGTAGGGATCTCCTCTTATTTTCTGCTGTGCATCTGGTATAGGAAACAAAGGGAAATCTTTCAGATGTAACAAAAAAAGAAAAAAAATATTCCTAAAAAGTCATACTGATATCAGCAAATGTATTATGTCAAAACACCTTTCCTTTAATATGTGTGTGTCTGTGCAGTATCTGAATGCTATTATTCAAAATGTTTACATTATAGTTCAAGTAAATACAACATTTGTGGAATTCCCTTGAAGAAGGATAACTATTCACCTTCTATATGTAATATAGCCA
The DNA here is from genome assembly GCA_029206835.1 of Rana muscosa. Lineage (NCBI taxonomy): Eukaryota > Metazoa > Chordata > Amphibia > Anura > Ranidae > Rana > Rana muscosa. The sequence continues at coordinate 90,703,574 of JARGYO010005626.1, forward strand.
GCATTTTTTTTAAAGGTCCCCCTGCATGTTATGTTATAATGTCCTAGGACTATGCACCATATACTAGCACATTGTAGTAGGCTTACCAGTCCAATGCAGACTTCCAGCTCTGTGATGTCAGTTAGAGATGCGCATGACAATAAAAAAAAAAAGTTTAATTTTGGATTTATTCGCTAAGTTAATCATTTTGCTTTGTTAATCATTTTGCGATCTATTTCATATGTTCGGATTTGTTTCATATATACGTTGTTCCGAATCGATCGTATTTTCAGAAGTTATTACGGAAGATTCAGATTCATTTGTTCTGTCGTTATGTTATTTTGGATGCTTCAAACATTAAAGTCTTACTAAACCCAGGACCCTGCACTCACTATATCTGGTCTCCCACAGTACACAGAACACGGAAATGCAATTATTTTAGTAAAAATAAACTGCTAAATACCTTTTCTCATTAGCAGTATTTAGCAGACTTGCGACTTCTATCAGTGTCTGGTTAAAGCTTATAAGAGGAGTTTTCAGTGCACCTGTCCTATGAGGCTGCATGACTCCTGACCCTCTGTCTGGAAAATGCCGATTGGCCCTGTGCTGATCACATGCACCCTACCAAGCAAAAAAAAAAAAATCTCTCTAGCAATACATACCAAACTGAGCATGTGCAGATTGCCCCCAAGGCTCCACTGTCAGGAGACGGATTGGGGACAGTGGAAGAAGGGGAGGATCAGAGAAGACAGGATCAAACAGCCTTTTTGCACAATGTGCAGGATTAACCCCTTAGTTTCCACAGTGAATATAACAAGCATGCTTTACTTCATATACAGACTGATTTTCTGTTGTGAGTTTAGTAACACTTTAAGGCTCAGTTCACACTGCAATGACCCCAAAGTTGTGCGAATTTCAGTGCGTGTTTGCATTGCAACTTGCTTGCGACTTGATGCACCTTTAATGCAATTTTAGGGATTTGAGACTTTGGCTTTGGCCAATCATAACTATACAGAGTGTGACACATATTACTGAATTTACAAAACCCTCAGAATTTACAGACAAATTAAACATTTATTTCGGATTCGTTGAAATGTATTACTATTGTGTATAACAAAAATGTTGTCCGAATTTCGATCAGTGATCAAATGAACCGCACATGTCTACTGTCCGCACTCCCATTGGTCATGAGTGCTTCCATCTTCACCCAGTCTTACTACCAGGTTCGTGATCTCTAGCAGCTGGGCAATGATGACATCACTCCAGTGTATGTACACAGGAGTCCCCCTCATGGCATGGCGGTCTATGCATTCATGGCACACTCATTGTTCCCTGAATGCAGAGCATACTGCGCATGCACGGTGACCTCATCAGTTAGAGTTTATGTGAAGGAGGAAGAAGCCACACCAGGAGCCAAAAAGTGCATGATCTGACAAGCAGCATACTGAGGAACAGGGGCGGCCCATGCATTAAGGGCGCAGGGGTGCTGCCCCCTCTATCCTTGCCACCCCCTATATGGTTAATAAGTAGATTTATGCATTGCATGAATCTATCCATGGCCGCCGCTGCCATCCCCTATTTAGGCACCCAGCCCCTTTTTCGGACACCGGGCGCCTGAATTACAGCAGCGGGGGTGTTTTTTTGAAACACCTGATTAGAGCGATAGATGTGTTAGAAAAGCAAATTAATATTTGCTTTTTTAACACTAAAATCGCCTCTCTGCCAATCAGGAAGTGCGGGTCTGTTACCCGTTTCCCGATTAGCTGAAAGGTTAGGCGATCCTCTTGGACACTTAGGAGGAGGGGAGGAGACGCACAGCGGAAGCCGTCATGATTTAGGTAGGGAAAAGGACATGGAAGTTGCTGCAAGATGCCTACCGCAGCCTGTCCCCCTGCCTGAAGATCCCCGATGTGCCCGCCGATCCGGTAAGTGCCCATGGACCGGCAAACAGTGTGGGGGGGGGGTGTGTGATTGTTTGCCCCCCAAAACAAAAAACCACCAGTCGCCACTGCTGAGGAAGAAGCAGCACAAGGAGCCAAAAAGTTCATGATCTGACAAGCAGCATACTGATAGGAGGAAAAGTCAGAGAGATGAACTCATCACTGTGCCGCTTATCCTTCATTGGCCAGTCACAGGACAGGGGTGGACTCATTGTAGCCTGCGCTTAGACAAGTGATTTTAATGATGTAATACTAAATCATTCAGCTGAAAGATAGAGGACATCTTTTGACAAAAAAGACGTTTTGCAGAAGACAGTTTCAGTTAAAGAGGAAGTAAAGCCAATTTTTTTTTTTTTTTTTAAAACAGAAAAAGAAAGGCATAATGAGCTAGTATGCATAGCATTCTAGCCCATTATGAATGACTTACCTGAGATCGAAGCCCCCGCAGCGGTCCTCGGTCACCTCCGCCGCCATCTTGCCTCGATGTCCCGTCACTGCCGTCAGTGCATCGCCGCTCCGGCGCTGTGATTGGCCGGAGCGGCGTAACGTCACACGCATGCCGTCACTCCGGCGCTGTGATTGGCCGGCAAGAACCCATTCAGAAAACCGGCAATGAAACCGGCCCGCTAGTGCGCATGCGCGTGACGTCATCGGCGCATTGGTTTATAGTAAATATCTCCTTAACCATGTAGGTTAAGGAGATATTTCTTGCACCTACAGGTAAGCCTTAATTTAGGCTTACCTGTAGGTGCATGTTGTCTAAGTGGGTTTACAACCACTTTAAGGTGAGCATCGCCGCTAAAACTGCTCCTTTATTTTTGAATGGGCTACTCAATTTTTGTTTATTTTTTGGCCAGAGTTCTGCTTGAATATAAATAGATAAGCTTATCAGTTTGTACTGAGATTTTTTTGTATATTTACTAAATAAATGTGCATGAGACCCCATTCACACAGGGGCGACTCGTCAGGTGACTCAGCTGCCTGACAAGTCGCGTCCCGTTCTGTACAATGGAACCGTTCTAATAGGAGCGACTCAAGTCGCTCCGACTTAGAAAAAGGTTCCTGTACTACTTCAAGACGACTTCAGGGCGACTTCCATTGACTTCAATACAGAAGTAATTTTGCAAGTCACCTTTGAATTCGTGTGAAGATCGCCCGGCAGAGTCGCGGGACAAGACGTGCCGCCCCTGTGTGAATGTGCATGAGAGTACATATGCTTGCTTATTATTACACACACAGACTTCGTATTTCTAGCTGTGTCTTGCTGATCCTCATACATCACTGCGAATATACCAGACAGGGTTTGCTGGATTGAACAAAAAAATAACTCCCTGCCGTGTTTAATCTGATAGAACTACAGTGGGGGGAATTTATCAAAATTGGATCAGACAGAATATGCAGCAGCTGGGAATGGCAATCAGCTTCTATCTTTCATTTTTAAAGTTTACCTGAACGAGTTGAAAACAGAAGCTGATTGGTTGCCATGCACAGTTGCTTCATATTCTTTCTGCTTCGGTTTTAGTAAAATCCCCCCCAATGTGTTTTTACCATGACAAGAAAGAGGTACGTCTCTATTCAAAATAATAGTGTGACACGTGTCTGATTAATTGATGTGAAGATTCATTTCTAATGATAGGTCCACTTCAGGAAATGCGTATGAGCTTTTTTTTTTTTTTTCACCAATTCAAAACATATGCTATTAAACAATCAGCTGTATTATTTCATAACTTCTGCTCCCATATCAGTATGAGACAATATTACACACACACTGCTGCATTTTCTTTACTCCATACGCTAAGCTCCGCATATAAAATCCCTCTTTGGAGCAGTGTGCATGAATTCATTGTCCCAGTTCAGTGTTTCCCCTGGACATAGAGTATTGTCTGCTCTCCATATGTCCACAGTCTGCAGATGCCATATGGTATAAAAAGTAAAAAAAAAAAATATATATATATATATATATATATATATATATATATCCTTTTACAACTGTATTCTGAGTACTGGAAGCGCAATACACATGCCAAAATGCCTTTTAGTTATATATTTTTAAACATATTTTACAATATTTTTGTTTAGAAAAAAAAGTTGCCTATTCATTGAAAACACCTGTCCTTTTGTCTTGTTTTGTAGTGAGCATATGTAACCAGAGTAGGTCCTCACAGCACTGGACTTTCTAAAAACATCAGTAGCTTTAGCTATAAATTGACGCGTTAAAGACGCAAGGTTTGCCATGGTTTGCAGCATGGCAAAACATGGCAAACCTTGGCTCAAAAACACTCATAAACGCAGAATAAACACTAATAAAACGCATAATAAACACTAATAAATGCAGAATAGCCACGTTTTTCCTGAAGCTAAGCTGCCCTTTTCTCTAAAGCCCTGTACACACGATCGGATTTCCTATGGATTCTAATCCGATGGGTTTTTCCATCGGAAATCCGATGAAGCTGACTTCCATCAGTTCTGCCTACACACCATCAGTCAAAAATCTGACTGTCCCAAACGCCGTGACATAAAACATTCCGACAAGCCGAGAAAAATTAAGTTCAATGCTTCTGAGCATGCGTCGACTTGATTCTGAGCATGCGTGGGTTTTTTGTCCGATGGAGTTCCACACAGACGATCGGAATTTGCTATCGGTTTTTTTCCCCATCGGATAAATTTAAAACATGTTCTATTTTTTCTCACCGATGGAAAAAAGACAGATGGGGCCCATACACGATCGTTTTGTCCGATGAGAAAAGTCCATCGGACTGTTTTCATCGGTAAAACCGATCGTGTGTACACGGCATTAGGGTGAATTTCCCTGTTACAAGTTATGCTTGGGAGAACAGTGAGGCGATATAACCTCTAGTTCTGCCCTCCCTGATCGGGATTTGTCCTCTGGGTTGTAAATGGGATTTCTCAGAAACCAGGTGCAAATGAAAGATGGAAACTTTGTGTAGCCAACAATGACCTATTCTATCAGGTCCCCATGGTTCAGGAAGAAATTGGTGAGCCACAGTTGGTACCCCAGACATACAGGGGGTCCCCGGGTTACAAACAAGATAGGGTCTGTAGGTTTGTTCTTAAGTTGAATTTGTTTGTAAGTCGTAACAGGTAAATTTTTTAGGGGTAGCTCCAGCCAAAAAAATAATTTTTATAATTTTTGGATAGCATAGGGAAGGGTTATCACCCCTGTAACATTTGTTTTTATGTCTGTGCCCCTGTTCAGAAGATTTCACCTCACTTTCCATCCCAATGAAAAATGGATTTTGAAAATTTTTGGTTGTTAGGGAAACATGGACTGGTGATAAAGCTCCAGTGGAGACACCCTTTTCCCATAAAAATGCTTACAGAAGTGAATTTCCCTTCCTAGGGGTAGATTTGTTGTCTCCCTCCGTTTGTAAGTAGGAGTCGTTTGTAAGTCGGATGTTTGTAAGTAGGGGACCGCCTGTAAACAGAAGGTCCTCAATCTGTCCCATAATGATGTTTTGAGAGGACACTTGAGAACTGAAAATACTGGAGGCACGTATAACTGACCAGTTCTACTAGTCCAAGGTTGAAATCTGCCAGTTAACTACTATGGTGTTGTACTTCCAGGGGACCTTGGTGCTCCTACCAATTCTGTTTAAGTAGATAGCAATTACTTGTGTAGCGGGGTATTGCCCTTTAATCCCCCAGAGACTACAGTACCCAGTGAGCAACGGGACACCCAGGGTGCATTGCCCCGCGCAAGGACTGCTGGGGTGGGTTATTTAACTGAAGGGCGGGGCTGAATTCGGTCTCTTTGGACACCGCCCGCCCAGCAAGTGGAACTCTCGTTCGAGCCTGCTGAAATACAAGGCCTCGCCAGGAGGACTGAAGACCCGGAGGTAGTGAGATTTGTGTACCAAGGCCCAGCGGCGGAGGATGCAGACATGGACTGGTTCGGTTGGGTGAGAGAGCACCTGCTCAGAGAATTATATAGGATCTCTAGGCCCAATAACTGTTATCCGGAGTTATCACCAGTTGTTTGCCGCTGCGCGCTGGAGAGACAGTGCATCTGAGTAACTTTAGAAATTTGTTCTTAATTCACCAAGTTATCCAAACTCCTCTTACCCTGTGGATTACAGTTTATTTCTTCAAAAGTGCACCACCGTTTGCTAGCGAAGATTTTCCCCTGCAGAACCTCTACACATTACAGTCAGGCTTGACTTAGCGTAGACATATCTGGGCGCCATTTTGTCCACGAGGGAGGATAGCTGCAGCGGGGACCGTTAGTGTTATGCATAGTACTGTATATCTATCTGTTTGTTGAGATACTCTTTTATTGCAGGGCTCTGCACATGATATGTACACTGTTGATTATATGCTTACCCAACAATCTGAGTAAAAGTGCAAGGGTTAAGTATACTGGTGTTTGTGTCATTTACTTTGCAGAAGAGACGGTTAAGGATAGCTATACTCTATCGCTGTGTGTTTTATTATAGGATTGTGTCTCCGTGAGTTGCAGGCCACACAGTCCTATCATCCCCTACTAACTGTGCCAAGGGAGGTTAGGGCTAATTACCTGGGGTTGACAGCGGTGCACTACAGGGCCCAAAAATTATACCAGCAGCCCTCTTAGCTGGGGGTATTGCTACACTTGGGTAGACCAAAGCTGTATCCTGGCCTAGGCCGACAATGCCCAGGCCTAGGGCAGCACTTTGCAGGGGGGCAGCATGGAAAGGGTCCCCACCAACTTGCGCTACACTGTTAGGGGCGGACTGGGCTGAGAGGCAAATTAGCCTAGTGTCCCCATAAAGTGGTCTCTCTGCTTCCGGTATGCAGGCGGGCGGCATTCCGCAACTGTTTGGGGGGGCGCTGCTTCTAATTTTGACTGTCCTATCATCCTGGACCACAAACCTTCCTAACAGTGCAATATGTTTTCTGCTGCACCATTGGCATGGTTAGATCTTCTAAGTCCTCTCCATAAAATGATTAGAAATTTGTGCTTAAAGTAGAACTATAGGCAACACTTTTTTTTTCATTTTGGATAGAGTAAGGGAGGGTTATAGCCCCTGTCAGTTTATTTTTTACCATCCCTGTCCCATTGCAGAGATTTCCCTTCACTTTCTGCCCCATAGCAAAACAGGAAGTGAGAGGAAATCTATGCAAATTAAGGGAATCCATTGCAGCCACCCCCGAGCCCTCAGAACCCCACTCAAAATTTCAGGGTGGGTCTTAAACAGTAAGAGGTGTGGCTTTGACAGGAAGGGTGGGTCATATTTAAAGTAGGGGGTGCATGAGTTTAGTCAGGCCAAGGGCAGCACAAAACCCAAATACACTACTGGGGTAGACTCCTGGTGAAATTTGCCCGAGGTCACCAATATATACCAGCAAACCTCAACCATGCCATGCTATGCAATACCATAAAGCTGTTTCTCTGTGAAATATTAAGCCCAAAACAATTGCCAAAGAACTGTTCCAAATCTTTACTAGAATGGATTTTCCTGAAGAAAGTTTTACTGACCAGGGCACGCCCTTAATTTCAAGGGTTGTGGTAGATGTGTGCAAGCTGTTTTAGCTGCACAAATTTGTCTACCATCCACAGACGAATGGCCTAGTTAAATGCTTCAACAAGACACTTAGGCTCGATTCACACCTTTGCATTTTTTGTGCTTTTTGCATTTTGCAGATTTGCACTACAGAACGTGTACCATAGGAAACCTTGTTAAATGGACTGTAGTGCAAATCTGCAAAATGCAAATAGCACAAAAAATGCATAGGTGTGAATCCAGCCTTAAAGTGGTTGTAAACCCTCAGGGACAACTTTCACCTACAGGTAAGCCTAGATTAAGGCTTACCTGTAGGTGCTTGAAATATCTCCTAAACCTCCACGGTTTAGGAGATATTTGCAATGTACCCGAACTAATGGCTCTTCTGCGCATGCGCCGACTTGAAAGGGCACGCTGTGCCTTTTCAAGCTGGGGTCATGCCATGACAGGCGGCTCCCATACGCATGCGTGGGAGTGACGTCACGCGACTCCAGCCAGTCACAGAGACGGAGTTCGCGGCCCCGGAAGGAAGAGGGGTGAAGAATGGATGCTCGCTGCCAGCGAGGAAGATGGGGACATCACGGTCTTCTCCTGCAGGTAGGTGTCACATAATGGGCTACTATGTGATGCATAGTAGCCCATTATGCTTTACCTTTGCAGGGAAACAAAGAGGGAGTAAAACCCATCAGGGTTTACTTCTTATTTAAAACTATTCTTAAGCAGGTGGTGTATATTAATGGAAAAGATTGCCTTTTGCCAGCACACTTATTTGTCAAGCTTGAGGTGCTCTAGGCCTTCAGGGGTTGTTGCCCTTCCCCCTCATCAAAAGCAGGTGCATGTATTTCTAGGCATATTGGGGTGCTACAGAAGATTTTTGTCTAACTTTGCCACCCTGGTAGCACCACTGACTGGCCAATGGTGAAAAATCGGTCATAGTTGAGTGAAGCATATATGCAGAAAATGCATGTAGGATGTGGGCACTGTCTGACTTCTCAAAATAATTAATTATCCAGACAGATGCTGCTGATGTAGGACTAGGAGACTATGGCCTTTTTGTTGTTGCAGGTCTGCGATGGAGAGGGGCATCTTTGTTGTAGATCTTCGATAGAGAGTGGCATCTTTGTTTCAGGTCTTCGATGGAGAGGGGCATCTTTGTTTCAGGTCTTCGATGGAGAGGGGCATCTTCGTTTCATGTCTTCGATGGAGAGGGGCATCTTTGTTTCAGGTCTTCGATGGAGAGGGGCATCTTTGTTTCAGGTTTTCGATGGAGAGGGACATCTTGTGGTCTTTTTGCAGTCTATAAAAAGTATGCTATAGTAGAATGGGAATATTGGGTTATTAAATGGGCCTTAGAATCTTTACTTTGGTATTAGGTACCTCTTAGAAAATAATTACAGGCCTATCTCTAACCATGCTCTTCTGAGGTGGCTGTTACAGAAAAAAGAGATGAGCAAAGGGCTGATAAGAAAGTAGCAGAGAGCGTTCCGGGGAGGACTGCTGATGTTTACACCTATGAGAGTTTTGTAGACAAGCACACAACCTCAACTGCTAGCTAGGCTCTGTGGTGTTACTGTACGGTAGATTTACTAAAACTGGAGAGTGCAAAATCTGGTGCAGCTCTGCAGCGAAAATAAATCAGCTTCCAGTTTTTTTTTTTTTTTGTTAAAGCTTAATTGAACAATCTGAAGTTAGAAGCTGATTGGCTACCATGCACAGCTGCACCAAATTTCGCACTTCTCATGGAGAAGAATAGAGAGTCCAATCGGGTCTGGCTGAAAAACATACAGCCAGACCCGCTCGGACCTCGCATGAAAGGGGCCTAAGAGGTGTGAATGGGGACTAAGAATATGAACTGTTAATATCTAAATAGCCTGGACACAGTTCTACTTTAAATTGTTACTAAGCCTTCAATGTGAACAGCGCTTAAATTGTGTGTTCCATGCGTTCTGCAGGCTGCCATTTCTTTGCATTGTGCCTTGGAAGTCTCCCTCTTCTCCATTCTTTAGTTATGCTGCCTTGCTTAGTCTGTTTGAACCCTACTATAACCACCCTGACATGTGCGCTTCACTTTGGGACGAGGCGCACATGAACTTTATCATGGTGCTAAGAATAAATATAAAAGAAATGTTTCCGCGCTGCTTGCTAACACACCAAATAGTGAAAACGAAATACACATAAAATGATCATAAAGTATCACTAATATCTATAAAAAGTGCATATGAACATATAAAAAAGATAATAAAGTGCCTGTGCAATATACAACACGTGCACGTGCACATGAATCAATCAAATAATTCAAAATAAGATCAATAATCCAGTGAAAAAATATTTAGTGGATGAACAATATTGTTTGGTGAAAATATAGTCTCTCAACCAGATATCCTTGCTGGAATGCAATAAATGGATATGTAAATGTCCTAGTATATAGAAGAAAATTCCATGTCTCCAAACTGAAGTCTCACAGGACTGCTTAGTAGACATGTGCACACTGAAATATTTCGTTTCGGAATTTCGTTTTCGTCCAAAAAATAAATTTATTTAGTTACTCCCGAAATTAGTTTTTATTTATTTCGTTTTTCGTTAGAAATTGCATTCGTCCGAAAATCTGAATTAATTAAGGTCGAATCTGTCATTGAAGGCTTATGGTGTCTGTCGAATGTTCAAAGAAGATTCGACGGAGCAGCGAAACTGTACGACTCTGCAATCATACATTTCCGGTCAAATGTTCCGCCCACAAGCAGTGATCTTTTCTCTCTATGTCGAATCTTTTCTCTCTATAATGTCGAATCTTTTCTCTCTATAATGTCGAATCTTTTCTCTCCTATGTCGAATCTTTTCTCTCTATAATGTCAAATCTTTTCTCTCCTATGTCGAATCTTTCCTCTCCTATGTCGAATCTTTCCTCTCCTATGTCGAATCTTTCCTCTCCTATGTCGAATCTTTCCTCTCTATAATGTCAAATCTTTTCTCTCCTATGTCGAATCTTTTCTCTCCTATGTCGAATCTTTCCTCTCCTATGTCGAATCTTTCCTCTCCTATGTCGAATCTTTCCTCTCCTATGTCGAATCTTTTCTCTCCTATGTCGAATCTTTTCTCTCTATAATGTCAAATCTTTTCTCTCTTATGTCGAATCTTTTCTCTCCTATGTCGAATCTTTCCTCTCCTATGTCGAATCTTTCCTCTCCTATGTCGAATCTTTCCTCTCCTATGTCGAATCTTTCCTCTCCTATGTCGAATCTTTCCTCTCCTATGTCGAATCTTTCCTCTCCTATGTCGAATCTTTCCTCTCCTATGTCGAATCTTTCCTCTCTATAATGTCAAATCTTTTCTCTCCTATGTCGAATCTTTTCTCTCCTATGTCGAATCTTTCCTCTCCTATGTCGAATCTTTCCTCTCCTATGTCGAATCTTTCCTCTCCTATGTCGAATCTTTCCTCTCCTATGTCGAATCTTTTCTCTCTATGATGTCGAATCTTTTCTCTCCTATGTAAAATAATCTTGGACTAATAGAGTTAAGGTTAGGCACATTCGACCACAGGTTCGATAGACACAGATTGTTATTGTCAGCGTCACGTCGAATCTCCTATCTATATCGAACTGTTGTAGCAACGAAAACGAAAATAAAGCATTTGTTTATGTCGGATCTTTCGGTTTTCGGATTCTGTGCTTTCGTTTTCGTTTGTTAAAACGATAACGAAAATAGCTGAAATTCGGACGAAAATGCATTCGGACGAAAACGAATGCACATGTCTACTGCTTAGTCTGCTTGCCTTCAGATATACAAGTGTAGGCAAAATCTGTATACTCTCTCTCCTCTGCATTGATCCCTCCAACGTTTCTGTATGTTTCTTTCTCCTTCTCACCTCCACCGATACTATCCCTGTAGTGATCCTAAAGGGGAGGGGGGGGAAGCGGGGGATCGGTTCCAATGGGGTATTGGCTCCGGATTAGGGACAGAGAGAGAGTCTCCAATAGTGTAGTAATGTTAAAAGTAAGGGAATTTATTTAAAATAAGTAGTGCTCGTACATGTTAAAAGAACAAATCCAGCATAGATCGCTTAAGCGGCGCAATCGCCGTCTTACTATTCGTCCGGGTACTTCCGGTCTGCGGTACCTCTCAATCTCCCTACGGCGTTACGTCACGTACCTCATGACTTCTTCATAAATAAATAAATACTTGCTATGGTGTAGGTTTTCTTGGTGGAAGGGAATACATAAAAAAAAAGGATACTGTATATACTCGAGTATAAGTCGACCCGAATATAAGCCGAGGCACCTAATTTTACCATAAAAAACTGGGAAAATGTATTGACTCGAGTATAAGCCTATGGTGTCCATCTGCATGCCTCACTGTGTCCATGCCTCACTGTGCCCATGCCTCACTGTTATGTACAGAACGTACCTGATCGTAGAGCCTGACTTTGTAGGAGGAGACCTCTCTTACAGCCCTGGCTCATGAGTCACTGGAGTGAGGACAGTGAACTCGAGAGCGCAGTGAGGTAGGAGTGCCTGAGGTAGCTGTAGTGGTTGGCACCGTGGCAAGGTGGTGATCCTCCAGGGATGGCTGGAGCTGTAGGCATCAGAGCGGGTGGTTGCAGATCAGCGACCCGGGAGCTGGTGGATACCGGAACAGCGGAAGCTGGAGCAGGGTGAGACAAGCCTGGTTAGGTGCACACGAACAGCAGACAGCAGGATGGTCAGACAAGCCGGGTCAGAGCAGGTAGTCAGATGTATGGTTCAGCAGGCTTAGACGTAGTCCGGAATACAGGCAAGGTCTGGCAGCGGGTAGGCAGGTAGGAGACAGAGCAGGGTCAAGGCGAGCCAAGGTCAGGGTTGGAGATATATCGGGTGGTCGAGCAAGCCGGGTCAGTACAGGTAACTGGTAAGCAGGTGTGCAGGTATTCAGGTTGCAAAGCTGTAGATCAGACAGCAATGCACTACTGCAACTGCTGGCTTCTTAAAGGCATAATGGCGCCATATCGTTTAGCGCGCACACACGCCGCACGCAATTGGCGCGCGCCGATGCACAGGTACAGAGGGAAGTAGGAATTGTCTTCTATTTCTGGCAGGTCCCTGACAGTCACTGTGTCCATGACTAGACTGACATTTAATATGGGAGTCTATGGAAGGGGTGCCAGGCTTCGAAAAATTGGTGCTCCCCGGCTGTAGGTCTCCCAGACAAAAAACTTTGCACACTTATAGAGGAGAAATGGGGCTACATGTGTGCCAAGTTTCGGGTCCAGGGGACCTACGACTGGCCGGTACCGGGTCACCGGAGAAATTACAGTTTAACATGGGAGTCTATCGAAGGGGTGCCCGGATTTGAAAAATCGGTGCTCCCCGGCTGTAGAGGAAGAGCTAGGCTACATGTGTGTCAAGTTTACCAGGTCCCCAAAGTGCGGGAGATCAGGCGCAAAAAGGTGACTCGAGTATAAGCCGAGGGGGACATTTTCAGCACAAAAAAATGTGCTGAAAAACTCGGCTTATACTCGATTCTATACGGTAGTTTAATGCTACTGTAAAGTATAACTAAAGGCAAAACTTTTTTATGGTTTTAGATAGAGTAGAGAAGGGTTTAGAACACCTGTCACATTTTTATCTCCACTTATGCACCCGCTAGGGAGATTTACCCTCTTAATTTGTCCTGCTGACCATTATCACCGAAAGTAAAAGTTGAAGAAAATCCCTAATTTAGAACTGTCATCAAAACAGGAATAAAGGGAGAATCTTGCAACAATAGTTCTGGTGACAACCACTTTGAAGATATTTTCTCTCACTTCCTGTTTTGGCTATGATAGAGGAAGTAAAGTGAAAAGTCCCCAATGGGACAGATGGCAAAAACGACAATGGTTATAACCCTCCCCTTAGTCTATCCAAAAAAAAACGGAAAAAAACCCGACAATGGTTATACCCCTCCCCTTACTCAACCCCCCCCCCCCCAAAAAAATGACAATGGTTATAACCCTCCCCTTAGTCTATCCCAAAAAAAGAAAGAAAAAAAAAACAACAATGGTTATAACTAGGGATGAGCTCCGGCGTGTTCGCATTGAACACGTGCAGAGCCCGCCAGGATGTCGGCACCGCGCTGCGCTAATGACAGGCAGGGAGACATTTCCCGATGCTCGGCTGCAGAGATCCGGAAATGTCTCCCTGGCTGTGATTAGCGCAGCGCGGTGCCGACATCCTGGCGGGCTCTGCACGTGTTCAATGCGAACACCTTGGAGCTTATCCCTAGTTATAACTCTCCCCTTAATCTCAAAAAAATGGCAAATGGTTATAACCTTTCCCTTAGTCTATCCAAAAAAAAGAAAGAAAAAAACGACAATGGTTATAACCCTCCCCTAATGCCGCGTACACACGATCATTTTTCCCGTCGGGAAAAATTAAATTTTTTCCTTTGGACGAGAAAAACGATCGTCTGTGGGCTTTTTAATCACAACGAAAAAAATTAGAACATGCTCTAATTTTTCTCGTCGTGATTCCTGTCATTTTTTTCCGCTGCAGTTTTCCCATAGGGAAACACTGCCGCGGAGCCTACACATGGTCGTTTTTCTCGTCAAGAGAAAAAATGACGGGAAAAACGGCCGTGTGTGGGGGAACAAGCCGTTCCCTCGTTTTTCCTGTCGTGATTCACGGCGGTGTTTTCACCGCCATGAATCACGATCGTGTGTACGCGGCATTACTCTATCCACAAAAAACAAACAAAAAAAAAAAAAGCACAATGGTTATAACCCTCCCCAAAAAAAGAAAAAAAACTTTGTACCTTTAGTTCTACTTTAAGGCAGATACAAAGTATGAAAAAGAGAATATCTATTTAAAGTGGAGTTCCACCCTGATTTTTTTTTTCTTCACAAAAATCAAAAAAAAAATTGAAAAAAAAACATTTTTTTACTCACCAGAAAGGGCGGTTGCTATGCGGAACTAGCTCTTCTGCCTCTTCCTCCACCGCGGTGGTCTTCTTCCTTGTCCTCTGTCGCGGTGTCTTCTAGTGAATGGGGCGCGCTGCCTTCTGGGAACTGTGTGTATCCCAGGAGGTAGCCGCCCATTCACAAAGCGCCGTGTGAGTCGCGCATGCGCAGTAGGAAACAGGCAGTGAAACCGTAAGGCATCACTGCCTGTTTCTCTTAGTCAGGATGGAGGCGCCGGGACCTGCCAGGACCGAGTGATCGCCGTCGGGGGCCCAACATCGCGGGCGAGTAGGACAGGTAAGTGTCCTTAGTAGCTGCTGACTTTAAAAAAATAAATAAAAAAATCGCAGGTGGAATCTCGCTTTAATTCTTTGTCTTTCTACTCAAATACTTATCTATTAATTTGCTTGAAAAGATCTACATATAATAACCAATGCTTACAGCATGTAATGGCACGCAACTACCTGAGCGCAGAATATTCTACTAAATATTCTGGATATATAATATTTACGTACATGTGTAAGGAGTATCTAGCAGACTTTATTTTTCTTTCATTCTGTAACCCAAGCAGCCTGGTAGCTAGAACATATAAATTCATTATGTTTACATATTGATCACATTCTTTTAGGACAGCTTAATTTACAATCATGGGAAAGCCAGTACAATTGCTTTGCATCTGTCAGGGTAAATGAACAATGTGAGGAATAAAACCAGACAAGTACAACTATCAGACACTTTAACTGTTGACCGAAACTGTCATTCAAGCCTCAGTATATTTTATAACAAGAGCACACTTCCCACTATAGGCGATGACCTTGCAGGATTTTAGTGTCTACTTTACAGCCCCCCCCAGATCAAAGCATTTTGCTCATACCAAACAGACTGAATAGGCCACAAGACAGTTCCGAGTTGAAGGTCAGCAGTCTCTTATCCTTCAGCACCTTGTCCACTTCCATAGCCAAGAGCTGAAAGGCTTCCAGCTGCCATGGGGGAGGCGCATAGTATACTGTGTGAGTGTCAGGGAGATAGATAAAGTCTGGTCCACAGATCCTGCTGCACCTGTTGGTCTGCCACCATCTGCTAGCTAAATGTTCGAAAAGCCACACCCTAGGACAACCAGCTAAAGAGAATTTAATCTGTTCCCTGCAGGTGTCACAACAAAAGCTACTGATCACATTTTACACAAATGGAAAGCACAGCGTAAAAAATCAAACTAGGCCCTGGGGGGGAACTAATCTCTCTGCATTCTGCATTTTGTTTTTTTCTTTGGAAATGAGACAATTAAATACAAACAGATAGCTAATAACTGATGCACAAACTTGCGCTTGCAGTTAGAGGGGAGAAAAAGCTTAAGTGTGATTTTTTAACGTAAGAGCAAGGGGGCCAAAAAAACTCCAGGAAAAAAAATGCAAATTTTTAGGAAGTGCTGTATAAACTACAATATCATGATTTAACTGATTAAGCCCCGGAAAATTTGGCCCCTTAATGACCAGCCCATTTTTTGCGATACGGTACTGCTTCGCTTTAACTGACGTACAAAAACAAAATTGACGTCCTTTTTTCCCCACAAATAGAGCTTTCTTTTGGTGGTATTTGATCACCTCTGCAATTTTTATTTTTTTGCTCTATAAACAAAAAAAGAGTGACAATTTTGAAAAAAAAAAACACAAATACATTCCTTCCTCAGTTTAGGCCTATATGTATTCTTCTACATAGGTACAAAAAACAATAAACATATACTGATTGGTTTGTGCAAAAAAGTTATAGCATCTACAAAATAGAGAATAGTATAATTTTTTTTTACTAGTAATGGCGGTGATCTGCGATTTTTGTGGCGGACAGATGGGACACTTTTGACACTTTTTGGGACCATTAACATTTATACAGTGATCAGAGCTAAAAATATCCACTGATTACTGTATAAATGTAATTGGCAGGGAAGGGGTTAACACTAGGGGGTGATCAAGGGTTTAAATGTGTGTCCTAGGGAGTGTTTTCTAACTATGGGAGGATGGGACTGCCTAGGGTAGGAGACCGATTGTTGTTTCTAAGCATTAGGAACAACTGATCAGTCTCCTCACCCCTGACATAACGGAGATCTGTCTATTTACATTGACACACCTCCCTTCTGTCTCAGTGTGGAGCCATCGCGGGAGCCCGGCGGACATCGAGACTGCTGGGCTCGCGCATCAGCTCAGTCGTCGTGCCCCCCTATGGTCTTAAAGTGGCCCGACGTACAGTGGCCCAGGGGAGCCAACCTGCCGCAGTATAACTGTGGCGGGTGGTCGGGAAGCAGTTAATCACATTTGCATTTCTGTCCAAATTTTGAGTCAAGACAAGGAGTTGATTTACTAAAGGCAAATAGTCTTTGAACTTCAAGTGTACTGCAAGTGCAGTTGCTCTAGATCTGAGAGGGACATGCAAGGAAAATAAAAAAACTGTATTTTTGCTTGCACATGATTGGATGATAGAAATCAGCAGAGCTTCCCCCACTTGCAGTGCACGGTATATTTGTCTTTAGTAAATCAACCTCAGTAAAGGAAAATATGGTCAAAGCATACATTTTCATTTAATAACATCAGCCTTATAATAGAAATGCAAACACTAGGTATATTTGACAATCCAATATATAAGATTACTTGAAAAATCTCCTTTCTTGAGTGCTGCCTGTCTGCTGGTCATCTCTTTCCATAACGTCCTGGATTCCCTGCATGCTTTGCAGCTATTCCTTTGCTGTTTACTTCCTATTTCTAAGGACTACATATCCCATGGTACCTTGCTGCCTGCAAGTAGTGATTCATATACTGACTTCACGGCCTGGAACCCATCCTGTCAGCTCCTCTCTAGTTCAGAAGGCAGGCTCTGTGAAATTTGTGGCACAGCGGTGCCTACTGAAAGGACATAGTGAACACGTGTCCACAGAATTCAAGGTAGTAAAGAGTTGGGATCTTCACAAACTTCAAGATCATTCAGATAACAGGAGTAGGCTACAAATAATTGACATAAAATGGAGAAATAAATATATGATTTTACATTTAACCATAGATAAATTTAAACTAAACTTCTTTAGGGGCTGCTATTAACTATCCTTTGACAATGTTATACCTCTGGCTTTACTATTCTGAGTCAATAACTCAGAATAATTGGCAATGGGTAGATAAGGACTTCTGTCTTTCTCTTAACCACTTAACGACCGCTCACTGTATATATACGTCGGCACAATGGCACCGACAGGCACAATCACGTAGAGCATACGTGATTGCCTTTGTACAGTTGGGGGGTCCGATCGGACCCCCCTTCTGTACAGTGAGCGGTCGGAATTCGCCTGGGAGCGTTCCGAGATGGGGGGGCGGCCGTTCGATTCCGACCACCCCCCCCCCGCGATCGCTCCCGGCGAATAGAAATGCCCCCTCTGTCTGTGTAATGTTTACACAGACAGAGAAAGCAGGAGGAAGTGATGTCATCTCCTGTGCGGCGCTCACATATACCGAGCGTCGTACAAGAGAAGACACACAGGTCAGTGCACTAACACTACACTAACACCATCACACATAGGCACATAAATCACCCCCCCCAGGCCCCCCCAGATCACCCCCCAGCCCCCCCAGATCACCCCCCAGCCCCCAGTCACAGTGTCACTGATTGCAGTGACCATTTATTTACTGATCACTGCAATCAGTGACATTTGTGACTGTAAAAGTGTCACTACATTTAGTTTTAGGTCCAGTGTAGCCCCCTAACCCCCCCTAATAAAGGTTTAACCCCTTGATCACCCCCCAGATAACCCTTTCACCCCCTAGCACCGCCGTCACTTGGCGATCATTTTTCTGATCGCTGTCTTGGCGTCGGTGATGCAGATCGGTACCCAGTAATTTTTTTTAGGTTCGCCGCAGGTTTTTATAGCGTCGGGTACCCCCATAAATTATCTAATAAAGGTTTAACCCCCTTGATCGCCCCCCAGGTAACCCTTTCACCCCCTATCACCACTGTCACTAAGCGATCGTTTTTCTGATCGATGTCTTAGCGTCGGTGATGCTGATCGGTAGCCAGTATTTTTTTTTTAGGTTCGCCGCAGGTTTTTATAGCGTCGGGTACCCCCATAAATTATCTAATAAAGGCTTAACCCCCTTGATCGCCCCCCAGGTAACCCTTTCACCCCCTATCACCACTGTCACTAAGCGATCATTTTTCTGATCGCTGTCTTGGCGTCGGTGATGCAGATCGGTACCCAGTAATTTTTTTAGGTTCGCCGCAGGTTTTTATAGCGTCGGGTACCCCCATAAATTATCTAATAAAGGTTTAACCCCCTTGATCGCCCCCCAGGTAACCCTTTCACCCCCTATCACCACTGTCACTAAGCGATCGTTTTTCTGATCGATGTCTTAGCGTCGGTGATGCTGATCGGTAGCCAGTATTTTTTTTTTTAGGTTCGCCGCAGGTTTTTATAGCGTCGGGTACCCCCATAAATTATCTAATAAAGGTTTAACCCCCTTGATCGCCCCCCAGGTAACCCTTTCACCCCCTATGACCACTGTCACTAAGCGATCATTTTTCTGATCGCTGTCTTGGCGTCGGTGATGCAGATCGGTACCCAGTAATTTTTTTAGGTTCGCCGCAGGTTTTTATAGCTTCAGGTACCCCCATATATTATCTAATAAAGGTTTAACCCCCTTGATCGCCCCCCAGGTAACCCTTTCACCCCCTATCACCACTGTCGCTAAGCGATCATTTTCTGATCGATGTCTTAGCGTCGGTGATGCAGATCGGTAGCCAGTAATTTTTTTTAGGTTCGCTGCAGGTTTTTATAGCGTCAGGTACCCCCATATATTATCTAATAAAGGTTTTAACCCCCTAATTGCCCCTAGTTAACCCTTTCACCAGTAATCATCATATAAGTGTTACGGGTGACGCTGGTTAGTTAGTTTGCTTTTTATAGTGTCAGGGCACCCGCCGTATATAACCCAATAAAGGTTTAACCCCCTGATCGCCCGGCGGGTGATATCAATTAGGTTTTAGCGTCAGAGAGGGTCTGCGTCACACCCCAGGCAGCGTCAGGTTAGTGCCAGTAACGCTAACACCCACGCATGAAGCATACACCTCCCTTAGTGGCATAGTATCTGAACAGATCAATATCTGATCTGATCAGATCTATACTAGCGTCCCCAGCAGTTTAGGGTTCCCAAAAACGCAGTGTTAGCGGGATCAGCCCAGATATGCCGAAGCATTGGGGCAGCAGGGGCGGAGGAGCGATTTTGCTCCTAATGCCGCGTACATACGGTCGAAATTCCGACGGAGGCTTGCCCGTGGAAAAGTCCGACCATGTGTGTGCGGCATAACTTTTTTGCGGGAGGATGCCCCCATGCTTCGGCATATATAAATGGTGCATGTATGCCCATCATTAGAAGTGGGTGGATGAATGGCGGTATTCTAATGGTGGGCATACCCACCGATCAATCTCTTTTTTCGTTCAGCCAACAGGCTGCATGAAAAAAAAAGATTACAATACATGTCCAACAGGGACCAGCAATGTACTGGTATGTTGCTGGACTTTGAATGGTTATACCAGATTGATGCCTGCGGGTTTAGGTATCATCTTGGTATCATTCCTTTCAGCCAGCGGCCGGCTTTAATGTAAAAGCAACCCTAGTGGCTAATTAGCCTCTGGACTGCTTTTACAAGCAGTGGGAGGGAATGTCCCCCCCCCGGATATAAAAAGCGCCATTGGGAAATTGGGAAAGCATTTTATCACACCGATCTTGGTGTGGTCAGATGCTTTGAGGGCAGAGGAAAGATCTAGGGTCTAGACCCCAGTTTTTTCAAAAAAAGAGTACCTGTCACTACCTATTACTATCATAGGGGATATTTACATTCCCTGAGATAACAATAAAAATGATAAAAAAAAAAAATATGGAAGGAACAATTTAAAAATAAAATAAAAAAGCAAAATTAATAATAAAAAAAAAAAAAAAGCACCCCTGTCCTGCCCTGCTCTTGCCCAATGGCGAACGCAAGCGTCGGTCTGGCGTCATATGTAAACAGCAATTGCACCATGCATGTGAGGTATCACCGCGAAGGTCAGATCGAGGGCAGTAATTTTAGCAGTAGACCTCCTCTTTAAATCTAACGGGGTAACCTGTAAAGGCTTTTAAAGGCTTTTAAAAATGTATGTAGTTTGTCGCCAATGCGCGCTTGTGCGAAATTTTAAAGCATGTCGTGTTTGGTATCTATGTACTCGGCCTAAGATCATCTTTTTTATTTCATCAAACATTTGGGCAATATAGTGTGTTTTAGTGCATTAAAAAAAAAAAAGTGTATTTTTTCCCCAAAAAATGCGTTTGAAAAATCGCTGCGCAAATACTGTGTAGAAAAAAAAATGCAACACCCACCATTTTATTCTGTAGGGCCTTTGCTTTAAAAATATATATAATGTTTGGGGGTTCAACATAATTTTCCTGCAAAAAAAAATATGTTTTCATGTAAACAAAAAGTGTCAGAAAGGGCTTTGACTTCAAGTGGTTAGAAGAGTGGATGTAAGCTTCCTAATGTTGTGTATAAAATGCCAGAGCAGTTCAAAACCCCCCCAAATGACCCCATTTTGGAAAGTAGACACCCCAAGCTATATACTGAGAGGCATGTCGAGTCCATGGAATATTTTATATGTTGACACAAGTTGCGGAAAAAAGACAATTTTTTTTTTTTTTTTTTGCACAAAGTTGTCACTAAATGATATATTGCTCAAACATGCCATGGGCATATGTGGAATTACACCCCAAAATACATTCTGTTGCTTCTCCTGAGTACGGGGATACCACATGTGTGAGACTTTTTGGGAGCCTAGCCGCGTACGGGACCCCAAAAATCAATCACCGCCTTCAGGCTTTCTAAGGGTGTAAATTTTTGATTTCACTTCTCACTGCCTATCACAGTTTCGGAGGCCATGGAATGCCCAGATGGCACAAAACCCCCCCAAATGACCCCATTTTGGAAAGTAGACACCCCAAGCTATTTGCTGAGAGGTATTGTGAGTATTTTGCAGATCTCGCTTTTTGTCACAAAGTTTTGAAAATTGAAAAAAAAAAAAAGAAAAAAAAAATTCTTTCTTCATTTTCAAAAACAAATGAGAGCTGTAAAATACTCACCATGCCTCTCAGCAAACAGCTTGGGGTGTCTACTTTCCAAAATGGGGTCATTTGGGGGGGTTTTGTGCTATTTTGGCATTTTATGGCCTTCGAAACTGTGATAGGTAGTGAGGAGTGAAATCAAAAATTTGTGCCTAGAAATCCTGAAGGCGGTGATTGGTTTTCGGGGTCCCGTACGCGGCTAGGCTCCTAAAAAGTCCCACACATGTGGTATCCCCGTACTCAGGAGAAGCAGCAAAATGTATTTTGGGGTGCAATTCCACATATAACCATGGCATGTGTGAGCAATATATCATTTAGTGACAACTTTTTGTAATTTTTTTTTGTCATTATTCAATCACTTGGGACAAAAAAAAAATATTCAATGGGCTCAACAGGCATCTCAGCAATTTCCTTGGGGTGTCTACTTTCTAAAATGGGGTCATTTGGGGGGGTTTTGTGCTATTTTGGCATTTTATGGTCTTCAAAACTGTGATAGGTAGTGAGGAGTGAAATCAAAAATTTGCGCCCTTAGAAATCCTGAAGGCGGTGCTTGGTTTCCGGGGTCCCGTACGTGGCTAGGCTCCTAAAAAGTCCCACAGATGTGGTATCCCCGTACTCAGGAGAAGCAGAAGAATGTATTCTGGGGTGCAATTCCACAAATAACCATGGCATATGTGAGCAATATATCATTTAGTGACAACTTTTTGTAATTTTTTTTATTTATTTTTTGTCATTATTCAATCACTTGGGACAAAAAAAAAAAAAATATTCAATGGGCTCAACATGCCTCTCAGCAATTTCCTTGGGGTGTCTACTTTCCAAAATGGGGTCATTTGGGGGGGTTTTGTACTGCCCTGCCATTTTAGCACCTCAAGAAATGAGATAGGCAGTCATAAATTTAAAGCTGTGTAAATTCCAGAAAATGTACCCTAGTTTGTAAACGCTATAACTTTTGCGCAAACCGATAAATATACACTTATTGACATTTTTTTTTACTAAAGACATGTGGCTGAATACATTTTGGCCTAAATGTATGACTAAAATTGAGTTTATTCGATTTTTCTTATAACAAAAAGTAGAAAATATCATTTTTTTTCAAAATTTTCGGTCTTTTTCCGTTTATATCGCAAAAAATAAAAATCGTAGAGGCAATCAAATACCATTAAAAGAAAGCTCTATTTGTGGGAAGAAAAGGACGCAAATTTGGTTTGGGTACAACATTGCATGTCCGCACAATTTACAGTTAAAGCAGCGCAGTGCAAAATTCTGAATTCACCTCTGGTCCTTTAGCTACCAAATGGTCCGGGGCTTAAGTGGTTAAAAGATAGTTCCACTTTCGTGGGGGGGGGGGGGGGAATAGCAAATAAAGAAAAAATAATATAGCGTATATACAATTACAACACAAATCATTTTGTAATTGAATGTTATTAAAAATTACCTTTTCTTTTCATTCTGCAGCCGCTCTAATTTTCTAAAAATGCAATGCAATATGGCTACATGGAGGTGTTCTGTACACAGAATGTGTTCTGACCACTCCCCAGAAACATAATTTCCTGCTTGTGTGAATGGCTCATCAATTTTCCCAGAAGTCTGTCTAAAGATACAAGTCAGATTTCAGGCATCCCCTGCAACAAAAATTTCATTTTTGGTGAGATACTCCCAGTAGAAACACATCTAAAGGGATGCAGGCCCAGCAGCTTCCCTCATTAGAGCTCTGCAGCTGCACAGCTGACAGGTAATTATAAAAACCACTCCCATTTGACCCACTTAGCACAGAGGCACAAACAGTGATTTCTTCAGAATAACAAAAGATAGGAATCTGCAATGTACATAGATCACCCAGAGGGGAATGTTTTTTTTTCTCAACAAAAGTGGAGTTACGCTTTAAGCCTGGTACACACAGGCCAAAAGTCGGTGTTTGGCGGAGAGGGGTAGCAGACACTGAGCGGTTGGTAAGGTAGATGAGTCTGGGAGCAGCATTCATGATAAACTGAAAAGGGGATAGCCTATGGAGAAGTAGGCCTATGAGAAGGCAATAGTCAAGGCGGGAGATAACAAGTATTGAAGCTATTTAATCTGCATGACAACCAGGCAATTAGCATTTTTAGAAAGTAGCCAGCAATGGCAGGCAGTCTCTGTATTTCCTTTGGTACAAGTCTCCTTTAAGGCTGGCTACACGTCCTCTGCTTCAAAGATTTTCACTTATATCTTGTAGAGAATTGGAGAACAGATAAGTAATACCAAGTGTTTAGAAGTGTCAGAACTCTGCAGCCACACTGACAAAAATATCTTCAGGCATTCCTGAAATTCTCTGCAGCTACCTAAGGAATGGTCCTTTCAGTGCACATGTGATGTAACCAGACATCCCCTCAGTCATCCCCTCAGTCATCCCCTCAGACATCCCCTCAGACATCCCCTCAGTCATCCCCTCAGACATCCCCTCAGACATCCCCTCAGGCATCCCCTCAGGCATCCCCTCAGTCATCCCCTCAGACATCCCCTCAGTCATCCCCTCAGTCATCCCCTCAGACATCCCCTCAGACATCCCCTCAGGCATCCCCTCAGGCATCCCCTCAGACATCCCCTCAGACATCCCCTCAGGCATCCCCCTCAGTCATCCCCTCAGACATCCCCTCAGTCATCCCCTCAGTCATCCCCTCAGACATCCCCTCAGACATCCCCTCAGACATCCCCTCAGGCATCCCCTCAGTCATCCCCTCAGACATCCCCTCAGACATCCCCTCAGTCATCCCCTCAGACATCCCCTCAGACATCCCCTCAGTCATCCCCTCAGACATCCCCTCAGACATCCCCTCAGGCATCCCCTCAGTCATCCCCTCAGACATCCCCTCAGACATCCCCTCAGTCATCCCCTCAGACATCCCCTCAGACATCCCCTCAGTCATCCCCTCAGACATCCCCTCAGTCATCCCCTCAGTCATCCCCTCAGACATCCCCTCAGTCATCCCCTCAGACATCCCCTCAGACATCCCCTCAGTCAGATAAAACATATTGCTATGGTAAGATAGAGACTGCAACAAAGATGGACAAACTTCACTCCTCTACGTCTCTCTTCTGATGATGAAATCAGAGATTTGTACATACAGTAAATGGTGAGTTTTATGTTTAGCTTACTGAGCAAAATAATTTGCTGATAAAACTTCTAGCCAGTATGCAGCCCTCACCTCAAGGACTGAAGTTGGACAGCCTTGTCCTGGTGTGCAGAAACCCATAGAAACCTATATAAACTCAACTTTAAGCAGATCAGAATGGTCTGACCGAGGGCCTGTTCACACGGGTAGGTCACTGGTGTGTATTGTGTAGCAGAGGTGCAATGCATTGTTACAATAAATCACACAGATTACTTTTAATTAACTTTATTGAAATGTCACAAAATGCACATTGTGCTGCAGTACATTGTAACATATTATAATTTGTTGCGTAAAACTGCAGACATGCTGCATTTTTATGCAATGTACATCAACACTAGTGATGAGCCGAACACCCCCGGGTTCGGTTCGCACCAGAACCCGCGAACGGACCGAAAGTTCGTACGAACATTAGAACCCTATTAAATACAATGGATGCGAACGTTCGAATTCTAAAGTGCTAATTATAACAACTATTATGCATGTTATTGTCCTAAAAAGGGTTTGGGAACCCGGGTTGTGCACCAGGGGACATGTATCAATGCAAAAAGAAGTTTTAAAAACGGTCGTTTTTCGGGAGCAGTCATTTTAATGATGCATAAAGTGAAAAAAAAAAGTCAAATATTCCTTTAAATATCGTACCTGGGGGGTGTCTAAAGTATGCCTGTGAAGTGCCACGTGTTTCCCGTGTTTAGAACTGTCCCTGCACAAAATGACACTTCTAAAGGAAAAAAAAGCCATTTAAAACTGCTTGCAGCTTTAATGTAATGTCTGGTCCCGGTAATATGGATGAAAATCTTTAAGAAAAATGGCATAGCTACCCCATGACCCCCCCCCTACCCCAGCCCATTACCAGCCCCTTTGGGTCTTGTATGGATATTAAGGGGAACCCCGCACATAAAATAAAAAAGGCCCTATATACTCTGAACAGCCGTATACAGGCGGTGCATACAAGACAGGGACTGTAGGTTTGTTCTTATGTAGAATCTGTTTGTAATTTTGAACAGGTACATTGTTTAAGTGTAGCTCCAGCCCAAAAATCTATTTTTAAACTTTTTGGAAAACATAGGTAAGGGTTATCACCCCTGTAACCTTTGTTTTGCTGTCTGTGCCCCTGTTCAGAACATTTCACCTCACTTTCCGTCCCAATGACAACTGTTTTTGAAATGTGGTGTTTTTCTTGAAACAAGGATTGCTGATAAAGCATCAGTACAGAGGAGACACCTTTCTCCCATATTAATTCTTACAGGAGAGAATTTTCCTTCCAAGGGGTAGATTTCCTCTCACTTCCTGTTGTCTTCTTGCGTTTGCAAGTAGGAGTCGTTTGTAAGTTGGATGTTTGAAAGTAGGGACCTGCCGTATATACTCTGCAGAAATAGGCCCCTTAGTTGTTGGTGTTGGCACAACACTGTAAGCACTCACAGTTACTCTTGGTTGGTGCTGGAACGCCCTGCTGTCAACTATTATATCAGGAATTGTAATTACATATAATTGTTGAACAGTGGTAGTAAAAATTGGGCCTTTGATGGTGGTGCTGGTGCCACAACACTGTAAGCCCTGACAGTTACTCTTGGGCCCTGCTGTGAATTATTAGATCAAGAATTGTAATTGCATGCCCCTGTTGAACAGGGGCTGAAAAATTGGGCCTTTCGTGGTGGTGGTGGTGGTGGCGTTGCCACAACACTGTAAGCCCTCAGAGTTACTCTTGGTGGGTGCAGGAATAGGCCCTGCTGTGAATTATTAGATCAAGAATTGTAATTACATGCCCCTTTTGAACAGGGGCTGAAAAATTGGGCCTTTCGTGGTGGTGGTGGTGGTGGCGTTGCCACAACACTGTAAGCCCTCAGAGTTACTCTTGGTGGGTGCAGGAATGGGCCCTGCTGTGAATTATTAGATCAAGAATTGTAATTACATGCCCCTTTTGAACAGGGGCTGAAAAATTGGGCCTTTCGTGGTGGTGGTGGTGGTGGCGTTGCCACAACACTGTAAGCCCTCAGAGTTACTCTTGGTGGGTGCAGCAATGGGCCCTGCTGTGAATTATTAGATCAAGAATTGTAATTACATGCCCCTGTTGAACAGGGGCTGAAAAATTGGGCCTTAGGCACTGGTGGCACAACACTACAACCCCTCACAGATACTGTACTTGGAGCACAGCAATGAGCCCTGTTGCAAAGTATTGCTTCAAAAATTGTAATGACACGCCCCTGTTAAACAGGGGCTGAAAAATTGGGCCTTAGGCACTGGTGCCACAACACTCCAACCCCTCACAGATACTGTACTTGGAGCACAGCAATGAGCCCTATGGCAAATTATTGCTAAAAAAATTGTAATTACACGCCCCTGTAAAACAGGGGCTGAAAAATTGGGCCTTAGCCACTGGTGGCGGCACCCATAAACAAAAATGATCTTCCAAGCTATCATCATCAATCGTATCATTGAGGACTCGGAGGAGGAGGATAGCCAGTCAACATAACAGCACAGGCACTCAGCATTAGCATCAGTCTTGAAGGGATGTGACATGTTAAAATCAATTAGTCTGTTATATCAGCATCAGGTGTGTGGTAGCTGGTGGTGATCCAAGACTGGTTCATCTTGATGAAAGTCAGTCGATCAACCGAGTCGGTGGACAGGCGCACCCTGTGATCCGTGACAAATCCTCCAGCAGCACTGAATGTGCGTTCCGAAAGAACGCTGGATGCAGGACAGGCCAGTAGCTCAATTGCATACTGTGCAAGCTCTGGCCAGTGATCCATCCTCAAGACCCAGTAAGCCAGAGGATTTTCGGTGGGGAAGGTGTCCAAGTCTGACCTTGCCCCTAGATATTCCTGCACCATGTTTATCAGACGCTGGCGATGGTTGCTGGAACCGATCATACTTTGGGGCTGCGGACTAAAGAATTGTCTGAACGCATCGGTCAGACGGCCACCTTCCCCACCGCTCCTTCTTTGACTGGCCGAAGCCTCAGCAACTCGTTGTCCAGGACCAGGAGTTTGTAACCTCCCAGTCTCTGGGAACGCGTTGCACAGACCTTTCTGCAAGGCCTCCCGGAGTTGTCTCATCCTCTGCTCCCTCTGCGACGGTAACATAAGGTCCGCAACCTTACCCTTGTACCGTGGATCAAGGAGAGTGGCCAGCCAGTAATGGTCCCTCTCCTTGATCCGAAGAATACGAGGATCCTTCCGCAGACTTTGCAGGATCAGGGAGGCCATGCAGCGTAGGTTTGCTGAGGCATTCGCTCCGGAGTCCTCTGGGTCACTAAGGACGACATGATCCGCAGCCACCTCCTCCCAGCCACGTACAAGTCCACTGGTTTCTTGGGACTGTAAATCATCCCTAAAAGACTGCTGCTGATGATGCTGAGTGCCAGCCTCCACCTCCATGCTGACACAATCCTCCTCCTCCTCCTCCTCCTCCTCTTCCTGTGCGATGGGTGGGACAGAAGGAACACTGTCTGGGTAAAGGGGGCCTTGAGAGGCAAGGAAGTCCTCCTCTTCCTGCCTCTGTTCTGCCTCAAGTGCCCTGTCCATTATTCCACGCAGCGTGTGCTCCAACAGGTGGACAAGAGGTACAGTGTCACTGATGCATGCACTGTCACTGCTCACCATCCTCGTGGCCTCCTCAAATGGTGCCAGGACAGTGCATGCATCCCTGATCATGCCCCACTGGCGTGGAGAAAAAAAACCAAGCTCCCCTGACCCTGTCCTGGTGCCGTAGTCGCACAGGTACTCATTGATGGCCCTCTGCTGCGTGTGCAGCCGCTGCAGCATGGCCAACGTTGAGTTCCACCTGGTGGGCATGTCACATATAAGGCGGTTCTTGGGCAGGTTCAACTCCTTTTGCAGCTCAGCCAGGCGAGCACTGGCATTATAAGATCTGCGGAAATGCACACAGACTTTCCTGGCCTGCCTCAGGACATCCTGTAAGCCCGGGTACCTGCCCAAGAACCGCTGCACCACCAGGTTAAGGACGTGAGCCACACAGGGCACATGGGTCAGTTGTCCCTGTCGGAGGGCGGAGAGGAGGTTGGTGCCATTGTCGCAAACCACCATTCCTGGCTTAAGCTGGCGTGGCGTCAACCACCTCTCGGCCTGGCCCTGCAGAGCAGACAGGACCTCTGCCCCAGTGTGGCTTCTGTCCCCCAAACACACCAGCGCAAGCACGGCATGGCATCTTTTTGCCTGCGTACTTGCGTAGCCCCTTGAACGCCTACGGAGTACCGCTGGTTCCGAGGACAAACCACAGGAAGAGGCCATGGAGGAAGAAGAAGAGGAGGGGGTGGAGGAGAGGGGTGTGTCACAACCAGTAGTAGCATTTTGGAGGCGTGGCGGTGGAACAACCTCCAACACTACTGCACCTTGTCCTGCATCCTTCCCAGCTGCCAAAAGAGTGACCCAATGGGCCGTGAAAGAAAGGTAACGTCCCTGTCCATGCCTGCTGGACCATGAGTCAGCGGTAATATGCACCTTACCGCTGACCGCCCTGTCCAGCGAGGCCAAGACATTGCCTTCCACATGCCGGTAGAGAGCCGGAATAGCCTTCCGTGAGAAAAAGTGGCGTTTGGGAACCTGCCACTGAGGAACCGCACATTGCACAAACTCACGGAAGGGGGCCGAGTCTACCAACTGAAAAGGCAGCAGTTGAAGCGCTAGCAATTTAGCCAAGCTAGCATTCAACCGCTGGGCATGTGGATGGCTGGGAGTGAACTTCTTTCGACGGTCCAGCAGCTGGGGCAGGGAAATTTGCCTGCTAGAATCGGACGTCGGTGTACTGCTAGCAGAGTGGCCGCAACTACTTGGCTGTGACACACCTAATTCTACACCTTCATTCCTCTCAGTGCATGTTTCAGAGAGGACTGAAGTTATAGTGGGGTTGGAGATCCCAGCTGATGCAGTGCAAGGAGAGGTCCGCTTTGTTCTTTGGTGTGGGTCTTTGAGGTAGGCTTGCCAACGAGCTGCATGGCAGGTCAACATATGTCTGGTCAGGCATGTGGTACCCAAGCGGCTGATGTTTTGGCCACGCGATATACGCTTGAGACATATGTTGCAAACAGCAGCTGTGCGATCTGATGCACTAGCCTCAAAAAAGGCCCACACCAAAGAACTTTTTGAATGACGGGCAGAGGCAGCGCCCTGCACAGGCGGAGCTCTGCGGTGTGATTCCGTCGGTGTACTGCCCTTACGCTGGCCACCAAAGGGCATCCTGCCTCGTTGGAGATGTGCCTCCTCCTCATCCTCCTCCTCCTCCTCTCTCCTATTAGGCACCCACGTGGAGTCAGTGACCTCATCATCCCCTCCCTCCTCATCACTGGAGCCAATCTGGCAGTATGCTGCAGCTGCTGGAACATGACTGCCAGATTGGTGTCCTTCTTGAGCATCCCCTCTGTCTGCTCTCACGCTACTGCCTTCCTGTAGCTGGGTTTCATCATCAGACCCTTCGAAACGCTGGGCATCCTCCTGGAGCATGTACCCAACACTGTGCTCAAACAGTTCGGGGGACTCCTCAGGAGGAGGACATGGTGGGTCTAGGGAAGGAGTGACTGATGATGAGTCTGACATTGATACCAGGGAAGAGGACGCTTTGGCAGCTGCTTTGCCAGTACCCTGAGCCTGGGTGAGAGAGGATGAGGAGGAGGAGGAGGGCTTGGTCATCCACTCTACCAAGTCTTCGGCATGATGTGGCTCAACATGTCCAGCTGCCGAAAAGAAGGACAAGCGTGTCCCATGGCCATGTGCTGATGACAATGCACCGCGTCCACGACCAGCACTGTTGCCCCCAGACACAGAGCCTGCTTGCCCTCTTTTATTGCCTCCTGACTGTCTGCCTCTCCTTGTTTGCCTTCCAGACATTCTAATAGATGGCCTGCAGGGAGATGGGAAAAAAGCAATAAGGGCTACCTTCAGGTGTCCTTCTCTGTCCCTTTACTTAAGGATTTCTAAATATGGTTGGGGATGATTGCTTTTGCACAGAATAGCACAACGACAATTTCCCTGACTGTCCAAAAAACAAGGATTTCAAAGATGGTTGATGAGGAATGCTTTAGCACACTATAGCACAAGGAGAATTTCCCTCACTGTCCTTCCCTGTCCCTAGAAACAAGGATTATCACAGTGAAAGAAACTGACACTCTTCCTACCTATAGTTTTCTGTCCCTAGAAAAAATGTTTTTTTTAAGCACACTATAGCACAAGGAGAATTTCCCTCACTGTCCTTCCCTGTCCCTAGAAACAAGGATTATCACAGTGAAAGAAACTGACACTCTTCCTACCTATAGTTTTCTGTCCCTAGAAAAAATGTTTTTTTAAAGCACACTATAGCACAAGGAGAATTTCCCTCACTGTCCTTCCCTGTCCCTAGAAACAAGGATTATCACAGTGAAAGAAACTGACACTCTTCCTACCTATAGTTTTCTGTCCCTAGAAAAAATGTTTTTTTAAAGCACACTATAGCACAAGGAGAATTTCCCTCACTGTCCTTCCCTGTCCCTAGAAACAAGGATTATCACAGTGAAAGAAACTGACACTCTTCCTACCTATAGTTTTCTGTCCCTAGAAAAAATGTTTTTTTAAAGCACACTATAGCACAAGGAGAATTTCCCTCACTGTCCTTCCCTGTCCCTAGAAACAAGGATTATCACAGTGAAAGAAACTGACACTCTTCCTACCTATAGTTTTCTGTCCCTAGAAAAAATGTTTTTTTAAAGCACACTATAGCACAAGGAGAATTTCCCTCACTGTCCTTCCCTGTCCCTAGAAACAAGGATTATCACAGTGAAAGAAACTGACACTCTTCCTACCTATAGTTTTCTGTCCCTAGAAAAAATGTTTTTTTAAAGCACACTATAGCACAAGGAGAATTTCCCTCACTGTCCTTCCCTGTCCCTAGAAACAAGGATTATCACAGTGAAAGAAACTGACACTCTTCCTACCTATAGTTTTCTGTCCCTAGAAAAAATGTTTTTTTAAAGCACACTATAGCACAAGGAGAATTTCCCTCACTGTCCTTCCCTGTCCCTATAAACAAGGATTATCACAGTGAAAGAAACTGACACTCTTCCTACCTATAGTTTTCTGTCCCTAGAAAAAATGTTTTTTTAAAGCACACTATAGCACAAGGAGAATTTCCCTCACTGTCCTTCCCTGTCCCTAGAAACAAGGATTATCACAGTGAAAGAAACTGACACTCTTCCTACCTATAGTTTTCTGTCCCTAGAAAAAATGTTTTTTTAAAGCACACTATAGCACAAGGAGAATTTCCCTCACTGTCCTTCCCTGTCCCTAGAAACAAGGATTCGCACAGTAAAACACACTGACACTCTCCCTACCTATCCTTCTCTTTCCCTAAACTAAAGGAATCCAGGTTAAGCAAGAAAAAATAAATGTCACTGTCCCTGCCTATGCTTCTCTTTCCCTGCTCCGGAACACACTACACTAGGCCGCCGTGCTGGCAGCCTTTTATAGTGTGGGGCGTGTACTAAACACCCTCAGCAATAATTGGCCACAGGCATCCTGCCTGTGGCCAATCATTGCTCTCCTCGCTGCCGGCGCTGTGATTGGCCAAGCATGCGGGGTCACAGTGCATGCTTGGCCAATCACAGCGCCTGGATGACACTGCGATGGCGTAGTGCATTGTGGGCTGTTCGCGTCACTCGAATTAGGCGCGAACGGCCCAAATCGTTCGATCTTCGTCGAACGATCGAACAGCCGATATACGAGTCGAACGTATGTTCGACTCGAACACCGAGCTCATCCCTAATCAACACCCCTGTATTGTGTTAACAGGGCACATAGAAAACAAGTGTTTTTTCCAGTGTCCTTGTCTTGAGCATACGTTGATCAATGCATATAGTGTGAATGAGCCCCAAGGCTGCTCACAGAGCTCAGGCTACCTAACATTGCTTAACTTCAGCCTGACCCACTACAAATGACCCACTACAAATGTAATCACCAATTTTTCTCGGCTCGTCGTAGTGTTGTATGTCACCGCGTTCTTTACGGTCGGAATTTGGTGTGACAGTGTGTATGCAAGACAGCTTGAATGGAAATCCGTCAGAGTTTATCCCGACAGAAAATCCAACCGTGTGTACAAGGCATAAGGCCCCTTTCACACAGGCGCTTCCGTTCTGTGGGATCCGCTTGCTCAGCGGGGATTGCTCAGCAGGCAGATGACAGCTCCTTGTCCACTTACTGAGCAGAGCGGAGATGGACAGAGTCCAACTCTCCTCTATGGGGAGATCAGGTGAAAATGGCCCGCTTGTCCATTTTCATCTGATCCCATCCGATCCACCAGATGGATGGAGAATAGGACCACCATTCGTCTGGATTTGGCAGAGAGGATCGGATCAGATAGCAGTGGGTGTCAGCGAACATGTCAACCCTGACATCCGCCACTCCATAGAGGTGAATGGAGTGTCCGATCCATTCCGCCTGAAAACTGACAGGTGGACAGCCCGTGTGAAAGGGGCCTAAAGTAGACTTGCAGTGGATGACTTGAAGTTAGATAAATAGATCAGCAGGCCAAAAACATTTTGTAATACTACAAAGAAAGAGTAGGTCCTGCTGCACGTGTGAATGAGCCCTTTATACTCACAAGTACTTGCTGATAGAGTAAAGACTGACCAGATGGGAATTTCTTACATGCAGTTAGCCAACTTCAACACACCGTGAACTACCGGTATATACAAACCAAATTTATTTCAATTCAAAGTTTTCTAAAAGTGAATAACCACATGCAGAGTAACATCTTTATTATTTATATATAATAAATAAATGAATAAACACTTTATCTCTCTTAAAAAAAAAAGCAAAAATGGTTAATGCTCAGCTAATCTCCAACCAATTAGGCTATACAGACTACAACTGCGGCAGCTGGTTGGCAAGTAGTTAAAGTCTTGTTTTTTTTTTTTTTTGAATAACAAAGATGTCATACTTACCTGCTCTGTGCAGTGGTTTTGCAGAGAGCAGCCCAGATCCTCCTCTTCTCGGGTACCTCAGCGGCGCTCCTGGCACCTCCCTCCTGCCCCCAGAGCAAGCAGCTTGCTATGGGAGCAACTGAGCCGAGCCTCTAACCTGTGTATCCATTCAGACACAATGCTGTGCCCCTCCTCACTCTCCTCATTGGCTCACTGACTTTGATTAACAGCAGCGGGAGCCAATGCTGAATCAGGATGGAGAGCCTTGGAAGGCCAAGGCTCTCGTGCAACATTGCTGGATCGAGATGAGGCTCAGGTAAATATTAGGGGGGCTGAGGGGGGCGGCTGCACACAGAAGGTGTGCATTAGGATAAAAAAACCTTCTGCCTTTAGAACCATTCTAAGTTGACATAACCCTGGCAGAATTTGTAAAATGTGACACATTTTTCTGCGCCTACACATAAAACAGCCTGCTTGAAATATTCCAAAGAGCATTAAAGCTGCCCATAGTTGATTCATTTTTTACGAAAAAAACAAGTTTCCTCCAACTATATGTAATTTCTGGCTCCTCGCAGGGAGGGAGAGGCACACCGCACCACAAGCCCATACCCTCCTGTGTGAGGAGGTTGAGCGGTGTTAGTTTTCGGGCCTGCCTGCGGCTGGCGTTATGATCCTCCCGAGGATGATTCTCACCTCTACCTTGAATAGATGCAAGTCTTTATTTTTCCCCAGTAATGTAACTGTCCACACCAACTGAAAGTCCAACTTCTATGTTTATTTCACACTGGAGAATAAATAGTCTCTTTAACAGCAGACAGGTTGGAACAAGACACAGGACAGCTTAGGTGGGAGGAGGCCCAGGCACAAACTCAATTGATTTCTTCAGACTGTTTAGGTTTCACAAACAGTTTTGGCGCACAATCTCTGCCACAGACCGTGAGGTTGGTCTCTGCCACACACCTGGTGAATAGGGCCTTGCCCTATGAAGTCACTTCCACTGACTTGAAGCGAGTAGGGTCACTGCCACTGACCTGAAGAACTACTTTCTTAAAGTATTTGGCCCATGTCAAGGAGAAAGCCATCCCTCCGGAGAGTTACCAGAGGCCCTCACTGTCACCACGACTCTGCGCTGGGTCTTCGAAAAGGGTTACCTGCCTGGCCTCCTCATCTCAGATACGGGTCCCCTCGCAAGGCAGCACTCTGGGAGCTCTCGATCCCTAGCGGACCCCAGCCGAAGGTTGCTGGGCCCCGGGCCTTCAAAATAGTACCTCACCCCAAACTGAAGGTGCCTGGGATGGAACAGGAACTCCACCTCTGGGCCTAAGGCACCCAGAGACAACCCTCCTCACGCCCAGGCCGAAGGTGCCCAGGCGCGGACGAACCACACACACCCAGGCTGAAGGTGCCTGGGCGTGGACCTCGAACGGAAGATGTCCGCCCCTTTTATACCCTCTCCCGACAGGCACATCAGGTTCTCCGCCCGGCCGTACTACTGCCGAGAGGGGACAAAAAAGGCACAGCCTTGTATTGGTGGTTCAAACCTGGCCCATGGCGACAGCGCCACCTGTAGGCCACAGGGAACTGTACACCAACACTATCTCCCATGAACAGAAATGGCCCATTAACCCTAACAATCAGTGTGTCTGGGCCTAATTACCACTCAGACACTCCCCTTAAATGGAACACCCCGCTACACATACAAACAAGGCGGCCTCCCTCCGGACATTGTATTTGAACAGCGGAACTTGGCGCTGTCAGAATACACTGATCAGCCAATAAGCTGCTGATCAGCAAGTATTTTCAAACATGTTCCTTTGATAAAAGTCAATCTAACAATCAACTTCTGTTGAATATGGACAGCCACAAACTGATCCCAGTTCGGCCAGTGCCTGCTGAACTGACCAAATTTTGATCCACCTATCAAGAAGCCTCAATATTTCAGCAAAATCTTTTAGGCTCCATGTACACAGAAGCTCAAAAACGGCCGTTTTTAAAGCAGCAGAAAAAGCTAGCTTTTATCAGCGTTTTTTTACTAGCTTTTATTAGCGTTTTTCAGTGTAGCTTTTTGTAGCTTTTTAAAAAGAAAAAAAAAAAAAAAAATTTTTTTTTTCAATGGACTAAAAAACGCTCGCGGCCAGCGTTTTTGAGCGTTTATGAGCGTTTATGAGCGTTTTTTCGGCGTTTTGCGTTTTTTTGCGTTTTTTTCTGCCGAAAAACGGCACTTTGAACGCAAATTTCCTGCGTTCAGAAAAAAGCCCATTAACTCCACTGCTCATTAAAGCTAAAAAACGTTATGTGTACATGAACACATAGGCTAACATAGAGTGCAGTTAATGGGCTTTTTAAAAAAACGCCAAAACGCCCATTAACTGCAGTTTATCAGCTTCTGTGTACATGGAGCCTTACTCCGTAATTTCTATGGTTTGTTTAATGATTGTGCTTTTTATGATGCTTAATCATTTATTTTCACATTAAAAAATAAATGGGTCTAATCTCACCACAAATGTTCTCCTAAATAGTTATTCACATAACAACTGTACAATTTTTCTCAGCCACTCAAACCTGTTAGCTAGAAAAAGAATTGCAATTAAAAACTTTTTTTGTATTCCCATAATAACTGGGGTCTTGGTTTGCATATGCTTGAAAATATACTGCAGGCTAAAGGCACATGTCAGTGTCAAGTCACTGTATAAGAAGCTCCTCATCTGTGGCGGCCGCTCATATGGGATGCAGGGGCACCGCCCCCCTAATCCATGTGTCCGGACCCTAACCTACATGCAGGGTGCCAGACGCATGGATTTCAATGTTTGCTTGTTTTTTTTTAAGCCTGAAGCTCTAAATGGCTTCAAAAAGGGTGGGCTTGGGGTGCACCCCGAGCCCACCAAGTTGTTTGACATTAGCAAATTAATATTCGCTAATGTCTTCCTGTTTCTCCTCCCGGGCCAATCAGGAAGTCCTAAGACCCGATCGGCCGTGAGTCCTAAGTCCTGATTGGCCAGGAGGAGAAGCGACCACCGGAATTTGGGAGGAGACGCTGGGGGGGGGGGAAGCTGCCAAAGCAACGACCTGGATAGGGTAAGCACAGGGCTGGTGAGAGGCCTGGCTAGCGAAGCGGCGATCGAGCGATGGGGGGGTGAGGGGTAAGCGGCGATCGATCAATCGAACGCTGGGGATGAGGGGTGGTTGGCTGGCTGGGGGGGTGGCTAGCTGGCCATGCCCCCCCCCCCAAGAAAATTGACCAATACTCCTCATTCTAACCTGCAGGGGAACGTAGAAAAAATGGGTCTATTTTTAGCTTTGTGTGAACGTTGTCACTCTCAACAGGTTAGTCTACACACCTGTAAATGTGCCATTTTGAAAAAAGATTACCTGTTTATATGTATTACTATAGCACACTTGTTATTCAGTATCACACATACATACATGGCTAATGCAGGTGGCCATTCCTTTACTATTTAATGTACTAACAGAAGGATATAAACTTAGATGCAGGGCTATTTTAAGATATAGACACCGAGGGACATAAAGACCCAACATGAAACTGAAGTCAAATAGACAGCAGTAGGGAGTGGAAAATAGCAGGTGCTCCGTGCTTCTGTACAGGCCAACAAACCAGCTGGTGGTAACTCTAAAGGCAGCGTCACACAGAAGAAGCAGCTGCACATGGCGGGAATGTGAGAAGACTATCCTCTCTGGAGGTTCATTTGGATACGTACCACAATATCGCCAAGAATGAAGTGAAGTTTACATTTATGTGACAGAAGTTGCTTTGTTAATAGAGAGTTTAAATGAGAATTCACTCATTAAAATATAATTTTTTTATTAAATGCTTATTTTTCATTTTAATTGGTAGTTTTATCCAAAAATGTCACTTCTAAGAAAATGAAGCACGTTATAGTTTAACTAGAGTGCTATATTTATGTTATGGTATGTTCTTGAGTAGAAAAAGTAAGACCTCATGCACATTGGCACTTATATGTGTTATAGGACATTTCTCGATGCATAAAATGGTTTAAAATGATACATTTACATCTAAACACAGGTAAACATGAATAAACTCAGCTAAACATGTAGCAGACCACCCAATAATTGGGGGTCGCTATGCTTAAATTTAGGGGGTAGCCTGAGCCCATAGTTGGACTCAGGCTGTTGAATTCTTCAAAAACTGGCTTCTGCTCTGAGGTAATGTTGCCTGGCAGTACAGTTCCCTGTGGCCGGTGGGTGGCACTTTTGCCCTGGGCTAGGGTCAAACCACAGGTAGCGTTGCAGCGTTATTAGGTGTCATCTCTCGGCAGCCGTACAGTGGGCGTGGTCTACCCGCTGTGCATGCTGGGAGAGAATACATAAGGGGCAGACGCCATTATTCGGGGCAGTTCGCAGTTCGCGCCTTCCGGCCCTCCAGGCCAGGGGTGCGTGTGTGTACCAGCCCCAGGCACCTTTAGCCTGAAAAATAAATAAATGTGGGCGCTAATAAAGAAAGGTAGGTGTGCAAGAAATCCTACACATAAACATTACGTGGAAAACGTTTACACAATGAAGTGAGCCAATAACGGCTGGTGTATAAACATATCTGTACATAAATCAAGTGTTAGGTGATCAAACACAGATATGAGACATGTGTGTGATTCACCTAAGTGAAATCAATATAACAGTGTCAATGACAAAAAATTCTGTGCAATCTCAAAGAAAAAAACTGATGTATAAATGAATCTTAATAAAAGGTAATACGTGTTTGTCTTCACTGGAGGTTATACAATGGTCATTTTTAAGAAAAATAGTCTATGCATATGGGCAGAGAGCGACCATGTATCTTGTATTACATCTGTACAGAAATATAATCGGTCCAAAGGGAACTATGTAACACAATCTCTTAAAAATGTCCACATATATTCTACAAAAATGGAGTGATTATGTTAAATAGTATGGAGCACTTCACAAATGTATCTAGGGGTATGAAACCACCATAAATACAAAGTTCCCAGGATACAGTACTGACTGATTTGACAATGTCCATCCAAGAGCAACCAATGATGGAAAAGGAAGGTGCCTCAAAGTATTCCCTGATGAGTAAAAGGTTTTACAAATTCTAGGGCGTCTTCACTCTAAGATAATAAAGAGAATTTAATACTCTTACCGCAATATCTGGACCCAAGTCACCATACGGTGGTGGGTCAACCAAGCTTATGTCCACTGCAGGGACTCAGACCGTGGCAATCTGCGGGCGTCCTACTTCCTCCTCTGTCAGGGGTTCCAACCGAACCAGGATATCCAAATGGTTAGCAAAGCTCAAGCGGGAAAAAGTCAGGTTTCCAGGGAAAAAAGTAGCTCCAAACATAAATGAAAAAAGAAGACAAAAGAGATCCTCCGCATAGTGTGAAATCCAAATGACTGGAATGTATTTTTAAAAAAGCTTAAAAAGGTTCAAACACCAGAACCCAATATAAATCCAAATAAAATAGCAGCAAGTCAAAAAAGCGTGGACTGGGTAGCTGTAGCTACCGTGTAAACCCAAAGCCTGAGGCTGCACCGCTGTAAGTAGGCCCAGCACCTTTGGCTGGGGTCTGCACCCGAAGAGGAATCCCAGGGTACCCAAGTGAGGGGTGACCCGCTCTGAAGGAGAGGCAACCAGGGAAGGATCTACCCAAGGGGATCAGTGAGAGAAGTCACTGTCTCGGGAGAGGCCTGGTTACCTATCCGAGGGAAGGATTCCATAATCCGCCACAAGCCTTGTAATGTGCCCCATTGGCACCTAAGGACTTAGATATTACAAGTGCTAGGAAGTTCAAAATTTGGAAGCTGTCTCTTGATCGTATTCCTAGGAAATTACAAGTGAATGTTCCGTGCTCCACACCGGCTGCTAGAACCGTGAGAGGGGACTATCCGGGTGAGCAAATCCCACTCAGGCCTGAGTGGCGACGTTTGTTAGTTAAGTGCCGCGTGCCTGAACCTACCTCCCTGTTCATTTTTTCTCTATCTCCAACTTTCCTGTCAAGTTATCAAGCAAGCAAAATAAACCTTTCTTTATGGGGTTAAATACTGTCTGGACATTGGCCTTCCTTAAGAGAGAGAATAGACTTCTTCCTACACTCTAGGGAAGAGAACCAACGGAAAGAGGTAACTCGCTGCAAGACCCAAAAATAGATAACACCGCTCACCCTCTTCAACAAGGAGGATACTGGGCATGTGGCATGGTGTGTCCCACCTGCTAGCGGAGGTAAGCAGGAAAGGGATCTGTGTGCTACAAACATAAAATGACAAAAATTGGAAAACTTAAAGGGGTTGTAAACCCTTGTGTTTTTTTACCTTAATGCATCCTATGCATTAAGGTGAAAAAACTTCTGACAGTGACCAGCCCCCCCCCCCCCCCCCCCCGTTTTACTTACCTGAGCCCCTTCATTCTTTCGGCGGCGACACACTCTCTCTCTCAGCACGGGGTCCTGACTCTTGATTGGATAGATTGATAGCAGCGCATGCCATTGGCTCCCGGGGGGCGGGGCCGAGTCCAGCATTTGTGTCTATGGATGCAAATGCTGTAACCCCCTGGGAGAGCGCTTCTCCTTGGTGGGTTATCTGATGCGAGGTGGAGCCACGATCGCTGCCGGGGGACCCCAGAAGAGGAGGATCAGGGCCACTCTGTGCAAAACGAGCTGCACAGTGGAGGTAAGTATGACATGATTGTTATTTAAAGAAAATAAAACATGAGGCCTTACAATCACTTTGTAATTGTATGACCACAATAAAGAAAAACAAAAAAGTCAAAAATATGCATCAATTTGTTGCAAAAAAGGCACAAAATATCAAATCTTTATATCACTGTTTCAGCTTATTAAAATAAGCCTAAGTGCCAGTTTACAGGTGCAGAAAATGACCGGAAACTGACGGCATGGTGTGAACTAGAGCCAACAAGAGCCATTGGAATACGTGGAAAACACTGTGCATGCATTTTTTGCAGAAAAAAGCACACAGAACTGAACGGAACTGCGTCTGGTGTGAACTGGCCCTTAGAATGTGCCAGGCCACATGCGGAAAAAAACACAATCCATACGTGAGTGATGTGTTGTATAAATTTACGCTCACAACCAGTTGTGACAGAGTACTGGGAAAATAAAACCTATAACTAAAGGCAAAACTTTTTGTTTAGTTTTGGATAGAGTGAAGATGGATTAGAACACCTGTCAGGTGTTTATTGCTGTCTGTACCCCCTGTAGGGAGATTCACCCTCTCTAGTTGTCCAGTTTACCCACTTCAGCTCTGGAAGATTTACTGACCAGGCCATTTTTTTGCGATACGTCACTGTTATTTTAACTGGCAATTGAGCGGTCGTTGCGACACTGTACCCAAATAAAATTGATGTCCTTTTTTTTCCACAAATAGAGCTTTCTTTTGGTGGTATTTGATCAGCTCTTCATTTATTTATTTTTTTGCGTTATGAACAATAAAAGACCGACAATTTGGGGAAAAAAAAGTACTTTCTGCTATAAAACATATCGAATAAAAATCGAATTTCTTTATAGATTTAGGTCAATATGTATTCAGCTAAATTATTTTGGTAAAGAAAATCCCAATAAGCGTATATTAATTGGTTTGCGCAAAAGTCTACAGCGACTGCACTTGGAAGTGAAGTCGCTGTAGATCTGAGGGGGACATGCAAGGAAAATAAAAACAGCATTTTTGCTTGCACATGATTGGATGATAGAAATCAGCAGAGCTTCCCCTAATTTCAGATCTTCTCAGATTTACTGCGACTGCACTTCCAAGTACACTTCCAAGTAGTAGTGCACAGGGGATTTTCCTTTAGTAAATCAACCCCATAGCGTCTACAAACTATATGATACATTTATGAAATTATTATAATTTTTTTAAATTAGTAATGGCGGCGATCAGCGACTTATA
Organism: Rana muscosa; assembly: GCA_029206835.1. NCBI lineage: Eukaryota > Metazoa > Chordata > Amphibia > Anura > Ranidae > Rana > Rana muscosa. The sequence goes on from JARGYO010005626.1 coordinate 90,744,972, forward strand.
GTGGCACTGTGATATTACGGTGGACAAATCGGACACTTTTGTCACTTTTTTGGGAACCAGTGACACTAATACAGTGATCAGTAAAATAAAAATATGCACTGTCACTGTACTAATGACACTTGCAGGGAAGGGGTTAACATCAAGGGCAATCAAGGGGTTAACTGTGTGCCTAGCCAATGTTTTTGTACTGTGTGGGAGGTGTTTTTACTAAGGGAAGACATAGATCCTTGTCCCTGCTTTACAGGAACACAAGATCCATGCCTTCGCTACTGAAATAAACTTCAATCTACCTTGTTTACATAGGCTGACTGCCGCTCTGCCTCTGTACCAAATGATCGGTGGGCATGTGACTATACACAGCAGGAGCGAGCCGACGGCGGCACGCATTCGTGCCCGCTACCCAGAAGTGCAGGATCATGTATATATATGTTTATGAGAATATTATATAATTTACAGTGGGTCACTTAGAACACTTGTATTAGGCAAGTAATTGATCACCAAAGACTCAACTAACCATGATTTATTATTACTAAAACAAAAGATGATTTTACAATTGCCCAATAATCTATTACAGTGTTCCTTGTAAGAAGCATTTTAAGACATACAATTCTCACATTTGTTTCAAATTATAAAGCAATACAGATACAATTGTAATGTAAATGTTCTATTATATGCTTTCTTAAATTATACAGTCTTAGAGCAGACCTATCAATGTAGATATATGGAGAGAGGAACATTTATAAATGGGTATCAAAAAAAATAATTAAACTATGCAACATGCATAAGACAGATGATGTATCCAAACAAGATCCAAATAAAGAGCCTGTTAAGTAATAATATGGATCCAAAATCAAATGGGATTTTGCCCAATTGTTGAATAAATCTTTAGTTGGCATGAGCCTTGTGGCTTTTAGATATATCCAGTCTGGCAAATCATATTATAAAGTATGGCAACATTGGTAAATCCACAACTTTGTGTCACTAGGAAAAATCATTGCTGTCTCCCAGCTTGGACACAGACCAGACTCTTTCAAATGAGAAGAAAATTTTGAAAAAGGAGGGAATAAAAGAAAGAACAACATGCTTTACTTGAGCAAAGGCAAGTACATGTAAACATAGAAGAACAGAGTCCTGACCTCAACCTGATGACCCCTTCCAGTTCCAACATGACTGTGCCCCAGTGCACAAAGCAAGGTCCATAAAAACATGAATGAGCAAGCTTGGGGTGGAGGGACTTGACTGGCCTGCACAGAGTTCTGACCTCAACCCTATAGAACACCTTTGGGATGAGTTAGAGCGGCGACTGTGAGCCAGGCCTTCTCATCCAACATCAGTGCCTGACCTCACAAATGCGCTTCTGGAAGAATGGTCAAACACTCCCATAGACACACTCCTAAACCTTGTGGACAGCCTTCCCAGAAAAAAATGAAGCTGTTATAGCTGCAAAGGGTGGGCCAATGCAATATTGAACCCTACAGGCTAAGACATGTGTGTAAAGGCAGGCGTTCCAATACTTTTGACAATTTAGTGTATATCCCATAGTTTAATGGGAAATCCATTACCATGTATTAAATATTTATTATTATATATTTTATAACAATAAAAACTTTAAAAAAGGAAACATAAAGTGACATTGTACAAAAACTATGCAGCACAAGGGCTTGTTTAAATTGGATACAATTTGATTGGTTAGAAAAAGTCCATGCTCATATTACATCGTTTTGGTAAATCCAAAACTGAATGCACAAAAATTGTACTGCAGATTGTAACATGCAATGTGACCATTACATGGTTCTTTCCCCATGTGTCATGACAGTTAAACCATATGTAAACCCAAGAACAATTGTTTAATATATTGCAGATTACCAAACCTTTGATGTGGTGGATATATTTGTTTCCTGTTCACTGACTCACTCACTTTACCTATGAAGGAGCAGGGTCGCTACCCTAAGAAAGAACTGGCTCCCTCTGCTGTCTCAGCCAATGAGGAGGAAGAGACCCAGGAGAGCCGCTGCTATTGTGCACATTTCTGGATCGAGATGGGGCTCGGGTAAGTATTAGGGGGTCACTCACCAGCAACAACAACATTAGTCTCCTGCCCATGAGTGAGATAGTTTAGTTGGGAATATTATTCTGTTGCACGTATAGATAATCTCTTGAAGCCTTGCTGCCCTCTAGGACTGAGGATGTCCTGAAGCCACTGGAAAAACAAACCAAAGAGGGTGCATGGGCCTAATGCATTATGCCACACATTGTATTAAAAATACAGTTTGTCAGAAACCATGAATCAGACTGAGACAGAAGTACAGTTAAATCACACTTGTTTAATAATAAAAGTAAATAGAACAAAAGTAGTCAAAACATAGCCAAAGTTTGGTAACCAGAACAGATAGTGAGACAAGCCAGAAATTCAGGAAGCCAGGGATCAGCGTAGTGGAACAGCAAACAGGATCTGGAGCCAGAAGGAATGTCAGCCAAGCAAGTCTTTAACAGAAACGTAGGAGATAGTCTCTGTGATGTTGACCAAGGTGAAGGCAGAGATCATCTGGGCTGGACGGCTTAAGTAGGCAGAACTGACGAGCAGGAAATCATCAACAGGTGAGTCACTCTGGAGAGATAGGAGCTGGCAATTAGCCGACAGCTGAGCTGCCAGCTCAGAGAAGGAAGGGCCTGATCCCAGCCCTGCCACAGACTGGCCGATGACCCAAGCTCTGATGAAGAAGGAAATCACTACAAAACAAATCAGCCTGCGGGGACACTGGTGCAGTCCCTCCTATGCTTGGATCATCGGTCAGTCTGGAAGTGTAAAGCTACAGAGAGTGGCCTGATAAGTGCTATTACTGCCTATGCTTGTGAGTAGTTCTTTTTATTGCATTTTTAATTCAATTTGTGGAGAGGGCTGCTGAACACAGAAGGTTTTTTTTTTCTTCATGAATAGAATGCATGAAGGTAAAAAACCTTGAACCTTTAACCACTTTAAAGTCACCTTAAAAATGAATAGGAGAAAAGCAAGGTGCACCAAAAACTAAGTGCAGCAGAAGATTCAACAAATGGTGTATTTAATTAATATCAGCCAAATGGCTACTCACACTTTTATAAACATTAATAGGCATATAACAATATAATACTGTGGTCACTCAGTGGGTCCCCGGTGGATGGTGGTGTGTAGATGTTGACACGAGAGGAGAGGAACAACAGACTGGACATCCGTCTCGGAAACTAGCTTGGAACACACTCGGAGTCGCATCGGACGTGACATCAGAGCATGGAGATAACGTTTTAAAGCATCTGCTTCTTCGTCAGATCTAAATGTAACTTCCGAGTGCGTTCCTCCCCTCTCCTCATGTGTCAATATCCACCGAGGACCCGCTGAGTGACCACAGTGTTAAACTATTATATACCTATTGATCTTTATAAAAGAGTGAGTAGCCATTTGGCTGATTATATTTAAATATACAATTCGTTGCATCTTCTGCTGCACTTTTTGGCGCACCTTGCAGTTTTTGGCGCACCTTGCTTTTCTCCTATTTGTTCTTCCAGAGACTGCTTCACTCTCAAGGGAGCTGCCACTAAGGCTGCATACACACACTTCTTGTACTTTATAGAATTTTTGTTGTTTTAAGTTTGTTTCTGTACCCTCTTGTGCGCCATTCTGTTTTGTCTTGTTGTTTACCTTAAAAATTAAACTTGAAATACATACGGAGAGCACAGCCTATCTGCTCATGTCTCCAGTTTTTCTTCATTTATAGCTGTGGAGCATTTCTCCTGACTACACCTCTTTTGCAGAAAATGTGGAGATCTGGGATCTCCTTTTTCTTACCTATTTGTAATGCCGAAGACTCATCACCAAACACACCCACAAGTAAACCATGTCACATGTTGTGGTTTAAACATTTATCATGGAGAAAAGGGGAGCTGTGGGACTTTGAGTGAGGCAACCGCCATGTCAGATATAGCAATCCTTTTTTGGTATGTTTTTTTTTCCCCCCTTAATTGGTTTTATTTCACATACACCCCCTCATGTAGTCCCCTTGTGGGAACACATAGATATTTTGCCATGATTTCACACACCTTACACTTTTACACATTTAATTAATCTTCCCCTTTTTGATACACATTTTTTCCAGGAACACTATGCACTTTTTGTGCACACATAGTCCATTGGATCAGGCTGTGACCACCGTGTTATGCTCTGGGCGCTGTTCTTCGTCCTTGGAGGGTTCCCCTGTCTCAACCCCGGGGGAGACATCATGCCTGTCACCCTCATCTTCCCTGGCGGACACCGGGCCTGGCCTTGGGGCTGTGCAGTGAGTATCCCAGATTGTCCCCACCTTGTTGGAACACAGTCTCTCTGTCCTCCCTTATTCTAAGGGCATCATCATTAATCCTTGTCCCTTTCCTTTCCAGTATATTACGTTACAACACTCCTGATGAATGGCTGTAATGCCAGGAAACGCATTGAGTGCCACTAGATGCCCTAAGTTACCTGTCCCTACAATGTTTTTTAACCCATTTATCTTATTATGTACAGTTATTATGTTGAATTCCCATTCGTATTGCATGCTATGTAGCAGCATATTTAGTGTAAGTCATGTGACTACCTATTTATTTGATACAATATTTTTCGACAATGTAACAATAAATCATGTACTGTAAATTTTATGTTTCTGTCTATATCTGACATTGTGGTTGCCTCACTCAAAGTCCCACAGCTCTCCTTTTCTACAAATTAATTTAGGGATGGAGGTCGCCATGTGTGCCATAGTGTGTGTGCCAGGTCACATCCAATTCACTGTTTTGATTTATCATGGAGAGTCTTGTGTTTTACTAGATATAACTTGATCAAAAAATGTATTTGACAGGATCACACCTTTCAACTATATCTGATTTGTCACTGATTATTTCTTTTCAAAAAAAGGTGGAATTAATAAAAAAAAACTAAAAAATATATATTTTATTTTAAAGTTTAATTATTTTAGTAAATATGGATGTGGTTTGGTGCGTTTGGAGAGGAGGGTGTTAGTATTTGAAAAATGACACATAAAAATTGCTTCAGTATCAAATCTGATCATTTTAGGAGGTATGGATAAGATAAGGCCTTCACACTATCATAGTCAATTATTCCACTATGTGTGTATGTACAGTATATATATATATATATATATATATATATATATATATATATATACACATACAGTATATATATATTTAATAGAACAGTGCACTGATGATGTGCAAAATACAGAAATCCATATACACATGCAATCACTTCAGCCCACTGGCTGAGTCCCAAGAAAAACAGCAGTGGGTTCCAGCACTACAGAGGATAGGCAGATGTCTCCCCACCTGTTGCTCTCATAGAGGCATCTGCACCTCTATGACTAGCCATATTGGTTACCATGGAATAGTGCACTTTGCTTTTTCTTTTACTGAATGCAACCATAAGAGTGTATACAGCAAATATTGTCCAGCTGTGGCCACCCAGTTACTGGGTACTACAAACCCCAGCATGTCCTATGTCCAGCAACTGCACATAAAGTCTGTGTTATGCAAAGCAGCTGAAAACGAATGTCTTTATTTGATTCATTGTGAGCTTACATCAAGTCGTGTCTGTCTACGGCGGGTATTTGTGACAGTTCTAACCTCAGCTGATGACTTTTCTGGCAATGGATTCCGCTATCTGCAGGTGTTGTAACAGCTGTAGACTCAGTGAAATGGAGCTCAATTTTCATGCTGTAATCAGCTTTGGCTCTACCTATGCGGCTGGGTAATAGAGATGACAACTTCTTCCTTGGCCACATAGCGTCTTTGTGTTGTATTGCTTAAACATAGCATTTTATTACAAACCATCATAAAATAAATATTTTATATACCCTGTATGGTGTCGTAAATAGAGATGAGCGAACAGGAACCATTCAGACTGAAATGTTGCCAGTTTTTCTAAAACATAAAGCCACTAATTGGAACAAGATCTCTTTATTATCATGACAAATAGAAATGGATACAGTATATGTATAGTGAAGCTGCATTTTGTAATCCTTCTGATCCAGCCCTCCCTCTCTATTGTTTACTCACCTGTCCCTGATCTCGGTTTGCCCGAGTCTGGAGTACGCATGCTCCAAAAGAATGAAAGGAAATTGCATAGTGCATGCAGGGAGCTTGCTGAGATGACTTTTGACAAATGGCTGTATGGTACCAAGGGGGCCATAAAGCCTAAATCTGAACAGGTGAGTAAAATACTGGAAGGGGAGGCTGGGGTGGGAGGTTTTAAAAAAAAAAGTCTAATTACACTAAAAGTACAGTTTTACCTAAATAGCAAATTGGAAAAGCAAAATGAACTATTCACAAGGTAAGAGTACCACAGTGTATATAGACATCGAGTGTATTGAAGAAAATAATAAAAAAGGAAAATAGGACAGTTTAGAGCAAAAAAGACTATAAAGACTCATTCGTACTTACAGCTATAGGAGCTAAACTCCACATCTGGATGCAACGCACCTTTGGCTATTGCCACATACAAGATTGGTTTTGTCTAGTTCAGGGGTAGGCAACCTGGGGCCCTCCAGCTGTTGCAGAACTACAAGTCCCACCATGCCTCTGGGAGAAATTGTAACTGCCAGCCTTGCAATGCCTCATGGGAAATGTAGTTCCACAACAGCTGGAGGGCCCCAGGTTGCCTACCCCTGGTCTAGTTTGTATGAGGCCAGAACGGTCAGCCCTGGGTGCAAACTGCGTGGGTCCAGGGCCGGTCAGAGGCCTTAATCATAGTGCAACTTCTTGTATTAGCAGTTACATGTGTAGCGGGGTGTCACTTTATGGTGTTCATAGAGACTATGTTTCATCAAGTGAATCCGGATCTCCCCTGGTTTCCTGCTTGACTATGAGTAGGGAAGTGCATGGTGGGATTTGTGGTACCGGGAGAGTCGGACTCCAATGGCAAGGATACTACACAAACTACTGTACCCACAGTGCAACTGAACATCCATCATGCATTGCCCGGCGCAAGGTCTGCTGGGGGATGGGTTATTTAAGGGAAGGAGGAGCAACGCGTGGTCTCTTTGGACAGCGCCCGCCCAGCAACTTGGAACCTGTGTTGGGGCCTATCGTACTCGTCTAGGCTGGAGAGTCTGGGCCTACCGAGCCTGGAAAAAGCCTGCTGCCAGAGAAGGAGAGAGCTTTTATCCAAAGAGCCTGCTGACATCTCGGAGCATCCAAGAGTCGATTCACCTTCACCTTCCCTATCGGTTGTCTGGAAGATTGGAGACTACGGGTGACCGGGAGATCATGTGCTGGAGCCTAGCAGCGGGTTCGGTCAAACGGATTGGTCCGGTCGGGTGAGAGAGCACTTGCTCAGGATTCTTAACTGTTTGCTAGGCCTGAGACCCCTTGCATAGGGCCCACCGCCATTTCAGCAGTGTGTTGCGCAGTTAGAGTTTTTGCATCTTATTGCCTGTGACTTTAGGCCCTAAACTATAACAGGATCACAGCTAACGGTGGATACCCCTTGGATTACAAATATAAAATTGCACCAACGTTGCTAGTGAAGACCCTTTCTATCGGAGTGTGTGTGAGGTAGTCAGGCCTGGCTGTAACTCACGGAGACATTGTTTGGGCGCCATACTGCCCACGAGGGGGAAGCTCGCGAGCGTAGTTCTTTTAAAGACATTTTAGAGTGTATAAGATTTGTATGCCTCAATATTGGTTACCTTGTGCATAACTTTGACTTTGCAGGGCCCTGCATATGTAAATGCCTATCTGTTAACCTAACCTTTTCCTACCTAGTAAAGATATTTTATGGTTAAGCAAACACGTTGTGTGGAGTATTAACTGTTCCAGAGAGAGGCTGTCAACACAGTTACTTTAGTTCTGAACGGTGACTGTATGTTTTATTGTGGTATTCATTGTTAGTAGGTTCCACAATCTCATTTGCTTAACCGCTGTGCCAGCGGAGGGTCAGAGACAGTTTCTTTGGGGGTTGACAGCAGTAAGGTACAGGCCCAAAATAATACCAGCAGCTCTCTTAACTGGGGGTAGTGCTACACATGCAAGCTATTCATTTATTCAGGGTACACGTCTGGCCATACGGCTGCTGACCATGGCTGCTCTCACATAACGTATGCATAGGGTTGCTTTTTTCTGCCAGCAAGATTCACAGATTATTTCAAGATTAATTCCGGAACAGCAGCACCTCTCCTTGGCATCCAATCGTGGGACTATAATGTAAGGCATTATATATAAGACTGGACATATCATTTGGAGTTAGTATCAATATGTACTTGGAGATTATAATCACCATGTATGGGCCCATACATGCAAAGTTCTGCCTTAAGTTGCTTTATTGAATGCTGTAACTAAAAAGACAAAAGAAAACAAGATCTGTCTCCAATTTTTGTGTGATGAATAAAGTAGCATGTATAGTGGGTGTAGTTGCTGCATGGGTGCATGGATGATTAGAACATGTAGGAACTGGGCCAGGGATCAGAAGAGTAGCTGAGGCCTGTAGACTGCCTAAATGTCATCCAATGAATTCTAAAACATGCACATGCAATGTAGATATCTAATGTCTTCAATGTTTTTCTTTCATTTCACAATAAAATATGGTAGGGGCTTGAATTTTTTTTTTTAGTAGGTTAATCAAGTTATCAGCGAGCACATTGGTTCCTGTTCAGCAGCACTCCACAAAATGTGGTTACCACCTTACGAAAGGGAAACAACCCAGAGTTTAGAATCTGTGTATAAAGTCTAATGTGGGAGCCATACAACATCTAGGAGTCCACCACTTTTGATGATTAAAATTAGTTCAAGGTAGAAGAACACAGAACAGCCAATGCAAACAAACTTCCCTTTCATCAGGGCTTAGGTACTCAAAGTGGTGGAACTCCAAGCACAGTGGGATTCTTAGCATGGCATAATCACCAGGGGTTTGTTCAAAACAGTTAGCAAATTACCTTAAATTTGTGCATCGATGTACAGCCTTGCTTCTAAAAACATCTTTTTCATCTTGGCCTTATTCATTCCAATGGGAGCCATACGCTGTAAGATTGCTATTGATCACCATGAGTATAGCTCCCCATAGCAATGAATAGGGCTGTGTCATGCATGTGCAGACCAAAGAGGACTCAGTGGGGAATATTTTCAGAAGCAAAGTTGTGCAGCGTCCAGCAAGACCACACAGTGAAGATCACTGGATTGAGGACGAAGGTGAGTGTCAGATCAGGTGGGCTATGCTCAGTGGGGAGGCCACATTCATTAAAAGACAACTTGTTCCAAAATTACAGTTGTCCTTTAAAATTTTATATAAGAAGCATAGAAAAGTGCAGATGCACAAATCCATTAAATTTAAACCTTGACTGTGCAAAGAAAATGAGAATTGCAGTAACACTTTTTCTAAGTCCATCTGCTGCAGATCTTCCTAATATGCAACTGTATTCAAAACAACCAATGCCTTATACCCTTTTGCTACTTTAGTTGTATAACATGATCGTATTAGGAACCACCTGTTTTCTGAGGCTTTATCAGGGTTGGGTTGATCCTGAAATGTTGAACACACCATATGCTGAGAACACGACCTCCACAATCCTATATACTGTATATTGCCATCTTCATGGTGTGATGAGTACAAGCAGTATGCCTTTGTGCTACTCACTGTCATTAGCATGCACACACAAACCAGGAATCACACTTCATGGGCCAGAAAATCAAAGACAAAACTACACAGCAGGTGATGAAAGGGTTTTCATATCTTAGCCTTGCATTTTGATTTAAAGTAATCACCCATGTACACACAGCAGTAAACAATGGTAATTTGGGATCAGATGAGAATAAATTAGCATCTGACTTTTCAGAATCAAATATTAACACTTAGGGAGCTGGAGAATATTGCTCTAAAATGCTAAAATTAAGCTTTTTGTGCACTTGCAGTAGGTGTATGTTTTGATTTACCTAAGGGTCAATTCTGATTCAGCTTTCACATTTTTACTTGCTTATATTTGCCTATTTGGGTATTTTAATTGATATTATTTAAATTAATTCTACTAGTAATAAATATATATTTCTATATATATATATATATATATATATATATATATATATATATGTATATATATATATAGAAATATATATATACTTATATATATGTATATATATATATATATATATATATATATATACACACACAGTATCACACAAAAGAGAGTACACCCCTCACATTTTTTTCTTATATCTTTTTATATTGACAACACTGAAGAAATGACACTTTGCCACAATGTAAAGTAGTGAGTGTACAGCTTGTATAACAGTGTGAATTTGATGTCCCCTCAAAATAACTCAACACACAGCCATTAATTTCTAAACCGCTGTCAACAAAAGTGATTACACAACTAAGTGTTCAAAATCGGTCCAATTAGGCATTTTCCCTCCTCATTGTCATGTGACTCGTTAGTGTTTTACAAGTTCTCAGGTGTGAATTGGGAGCAGGTGTGTTAAATTTGGTGTTATCGCTCTCACTCTCTCATACTGGTCACTGGAAGTTCAACATGGCACCTCATGGCAAAGAACTTTCTGAGTATCTGAAAAAAAGAATTGTTGCTCTACATAAAGATGGCCTAGGCTGTAAGAAGATTGCCAAGACCCTGAAACTGAGATGCAGCACGGTGGCCAAGGCCATACAGTGTTTTAACAAGACAGCTTCCACTCAGAACAAGCCACGCCATGGTTGACCAAAGAAGTTGAGTGCATGTGCTCAGCATCATATCCAGAGGTTGTCTTCGGGAAATAGATGTATGAGTGATGCCAGCATCGCTGCAGAAGTTGAAGGGGGGGGGGGGGGGTCAGCCTGTCAGTGCTCAGACCATACGCCGCACACTGCATCAAATTGGTCTGCATGGCTGTCGTCCCAGAAGAAATCCTCTTCTAAAGATGATGCACAAGAAAGCCCGCAAACAGTTTGCTGAAGACCAGCAGACTAAGGACATGGATTACTGGAACCATGTCCTGTGGTCTGATAAGACCAAGATAAACGTATTTGGTTCAGATGGCGTGAAGCGTGTGTTGCGGCAGCCAGGTGAGGAGTACAAAGACAAGTGTGTCTTGCCTACAGTCAAGCATGGTGGTGGGAGTGTCATGGTCTGGGGCTGCATGAGTGCTGCCTGCACTGGGGAGCTACAGTTCATTGGGGGGACCATGAATACCAACATGTACTGTGACATACTGAAGCAGAGCATAATCCTCTCCCTTCGGAGACTGGGCCACAGAGCAGTATTCCAACATGATAATCCCAAACACGCCTCCGAAATGACCACTGCCTTGCTAAAGAAGCTGAGGGTAAAGGTGATGGATTGGCCAAGCATGTCTCCAGACCTAAACCCTATTGAGCATCTGTGGGGCATCCTCAAATGGAAGGTGGAGGAGCACAAGGTCTCTAACATCCACCAGCTCCGTGATGTCATCATGTAGGAGTGGAAGAGGACTCCAGTGGCAACCTGTGAAGCTCTGGTGAACTCCATGCCCAAGAGGGTTAAGGCAGTGCTAGAAAATAATGATGGCCACACAATATATTGACACTTTGAGCCCAATTTGGAAATTTTTACTTAGGGGTGTAATCACATTTGTTGCCAGCGGTTTAGACATTAATGGCTGTGTGTTGAGTTATTTTGAGGGGACATCACATTTACACTGTTATACAAGCTGTACACTCACTACTTTACAGTGTAGCAAAGTGTGTTATCTAATTTATTTATTTAAAATAGATATAACTATATATAAAAAATTTATAGTAAGGAATATAATTAACATTCCTGACTTAAAGCAGAACTAAACTCTCTTAATCAGTGTTAACCACCTCAATACAGGGCATTTAAACCCCCTGCCTTCCCAGGCCATTTTTCAGCTTTCAGCGCTGCCACACTTTGAATGACAATTGCGCAGTCATGCAACACTTTAGCCAAATGAAATATTTTCCCCACAAATAGAGCTTTCTTTTGGTGGTATTTGATCACCTCTGCGGTTTTTATTTATTGCGCTATAAACAAAAGAAGAGTGACAAGTTTGAAAAAAACACAATATTTTTTACTTTTTGCTATAATAAATATCCAATTTCTTTTTTTTTAACTAATTTTTTCCTCAAAAAAATCTTAATAAGCATATATTGATTGGTTTGCGCAAAAGTTATAGCGTCTACAAAATAGGGGAGAGATTTATGTCATTTTTTTTTTTTTTAAACTGCAATTTTGTCAATTTATAAAAATAATGAACATGTTATACTCACCAGCTCTGTGTAATGGTATTGCATGGAGCATCCCTGGAGGGGCTGGAGCTCCTCTGGGGTCCCCCATCAGCACTATTGACCTCTTTTCTTCGTTGTTTGCCCGCTTTGACGTCTATGGACACAGTTCTTCTCTCCGTCTTTCTCTTCGCAGCAGGAGCCTGTAAGCAGAGAGCTGGGGGTGGCAGTCTGCCCCCCCAGCTCTCTGCTCACAGGCTCCTGCTGCAAAGAGAAAGACAGAGAGAAGAACTGCATCTGGGAACAGTGCTGGATTGACATAGCTCCCAACTGTCCCTGCTTTCGAGGGACTGTCCCTGATTTGAAACAAAGTCCCTCAGTCTATCTTCTATCCCCATTTGTCCCTCATTTTGGTCTGCTCTATATAGTTGTATATAAAATGCACTGTTTATCTTTCAAAAAGTGTTTCCCAGTGCTAAACCTTTCATCCATGTTCTAAATTGCTGCCTTTGTAAATTTCAAAAGCTAACATAAAGCGGATAGTAGTGGTAAAAAGAAAAAAAAGCACATTTTGCATAAATCTCCTTTAAGGGGGTGTAGAAGGGGGTGTGTCCCATGCCTACATATATTTTCTAATAGGTGTCCCTCGTTCCCATCTCAAAAAGCTGGGAGGTATGAATTGATACAGGACTCAGGTAAGTGTGTAGGGGAGGTGATTTTTAAAAAAAATTAAAGCACGGAAACATGTATAGAGTTTGGGTATAACATGCCAGGTTGCATTAAGTGATTGTGCTAAGGGGCTGTGGCATCAGGAGGTAAAGAGGGAGTGGTCTGACTCCAAAATTGGTCATTCTCCTACCCTTTTCTGACCTGCAACCATAGACCCTAATTGGTCAAAATTCTTGATTAATTCTTTCCCAGGGAACTACAGTTGATCATTCACTTGCTTGTTTATTTAAAGGGTATAATACTACTAACCACGTTTTTTTTTTTTTATCTGATCTATTTACTGCATAATTCTAAGTAAAACGTATCTGGTTTACTTTGAACTATTCTATGTCTGCATCCATATTTCTTGACTGAAATGTCTAAACCCAGGGCGTCAGAGGTGTCGGGAGACTTGCAAGGTCAGGGCAACCATGTGTGTGTATATATATATATATATATATATATATATATATATATATATATATATATATAAAGCTCCATAATTTCTTAACTGCATTGGTTTGAAGAGCAGGGTTGATGATCTGTGGCAAGGGTATCTGGACCTATAGCAATAACGGCCCATCTGTGACTGTAAGGCATAGCTAGCCAAATCAGTATAGACATAATAAGCCTGCCCACATTCTTACATTCTACTGACTGCAAATGTTTATACACCTGCTAGGAACTTATTTTAGCCTTTAGTACATTCACTTCTGCAAAGCGAAATGAAAAATAACATTCACTTAACCTGATAACATATACGCTTATTTGAAAGGTTTTGCCTGTCTAAAGTTTATCTTTAAAGTGGAACTCTGGACATAAATAAAATACTCTCCCCAGCTGATGCAGAATATAAGGTTTGCTTTAATAAGGGGTGATCTAATAAGGAGGAGAACTTGCCTTCTCTACTTTTCCATAGCAGATGGAAAACTGTTAATCCACTAGCCATTGCCAAAGCATTGGTGGGCACTCCTATGTCATCACATTAAAGGGAAGTTAAGAGCAGGACAGTGACAAGAATGGATCAACCTTAAGTAGTTTCAGGAGATCTATCATCACAACCAAAATTGGTGGAGAGATGAAGGGGAAAATTATTTGATCCCCCTGCTGATTTTGTACGTTTGCCCACTGAAAAAGAAATGGTCATTCTATAATTCTAATGGTAGGTTAATTTTAACAGTGAGAGACAGAATAACAACAAAAATATCCAGAAAAAACGCATTTCAAAAAAATTATAAATTGATTTGCATTTTAATGAGTGAAATAAATATTTGATCCCTATCAATCAGCAAGATTTCTGGCTCTCAGGTGCACTCTCCTAAAGGCTGAATCTTAGCTTGTTACCTGTATAAAAGACACCTGTCCCCGACGCAATCAATCAATCAGATTCCCTTTTCTTCATCATGGCCAAGACCAAAGAGCTGTCCAAGGATGTCAGGGACAAGATTGTAGACCTACACAAGACTGGAATGGGCTACAAGACCATCGCCAAGCAGCTCGGTGAGAGGGTGACAACAGTTGGTGCGATTATTCGCAAATTAAAGAAACACAAAATAACTGTTAATCTCTCTCGGTATGGGGCATCATGCAAGATCTCCCCTCTTGGAATGTTTCTGAGACCAGTGAGGAGCCCAGAACTACACAAGAGAATCTTGTCAATGATCTCAAGGCAGCTGAGACCATAGTCACTAAGAAAACAATTGGTAACTGCGCCGTGAAGGACTGAAATCCTGCAGTGCCTGCAAGGTCCCCCTGCTCAAGAAAGCACATGTACAGGCCCGTCTGAAGTTTGCTAATGAACATCTGAATGATTCAGAACAGAACTGGGTAAAAGTGTTGTAGTCAGATGAGACCAAAATCAGGCTCTTTGGCATCAACTCAACTTGCCGTGTTTGGATCAGTAGGAATACTGCCTATGACCCTAAGAACACCATCCCCACTGTCAAACATGGAGGTGGGAACATCATGCTTTGGAGTAGTTTTTCTGCTAAGGGGACAGGACAACTTCACTGCATCAAAGGGACGATGAATGGGGCCATGTAGCATCAAATCTTGGGCAAGAATCTTCAGCCAGGGCATTGAAAATGGGTCATGGATAGGCATTCCAGCATGACAATGACCCAAAACACACGGAGAAGGCAACAAAGGTGTGGCTCAACAAGAAGCACATTAAGGTCCTCGAGTGGCCTGGCCAGTCTACAGACATTAACCCCATATAAAATATGTGGAGGGAGCTGAAGGCTCAAGTTACCAAACGTCAGCCTTAAAACCTTAATAAAACCTTAATGACTTGGAGAGGATCTGCAAAGAGGAGTGGGACAAAATCCCTCCTTAGAAACCTGGTGGCCAACTACAAGACATGTCTGACCAAGTACTAAATCAAGTTTTGCAAAGGGGTTAAATACTTATTTCACTCATTGAAATGCAAATCAATTTATAACTTTTTTGAAATGCGTTTTTGTCAATTTTTATTTGTGGTTATTCTGTCTCTCACTGTTAAAATAAACTTACCATTAAAACTAAAGACTGATCATTTGTCAGTGGGCAAATATACAAAATCAGCAGGGGATTAAATACATTTTTCCCTCACTGTCTTTTAAAGCATCCCCTAGAAAACATAGAGCACTAAAACATTATATTCTAGGAATGGGGTGGGGGGCAATGTGAAGCTTTATTTTAAGCTTTGAGTTTCTTTTTTTCTTTTGCGCCTAATAAGCAAAACATTTGTATCAAGGTAAAATATTTTCCCAACAGTTAAGCCGTGTACACACGATCGGTTTTACAGATGAAAACAGTCCGATGGACTGTTTTCATCGGACGAACCGATCGTGTATGGGCCCCATCGGTCTTTTTTCCATCGGTATGAAAAAATAGAACATGTTTTAAATTTATCCGATGGGAAAAAAACGATAGCAAAATCCGATCGTCTGTGTGGAAATCCATCGGATAAAAAACCCACGCATGCTCAGAATCAAGTCGACGCATGCTCAGAAGCATTGAACTTAATTTTTCTCGGCTCATCAGAGTGTTTTACGTCACCGCGTTTGAAACGGTCGGTTTTTTGACTGATGGTGTGTGGGCAAGACTGATGGAAGACAGTTTCATCGGATTTCCGATGGAAAAAACCATCGGATTAGAATCCATAGGATATCCGATCGTGTGTACAGGGCTTTAACTTACCTGGAGGATTTTCAGTGACTGCTCACAGTATTGGTAATGTAGGCCACCATTCTATTTTTGCTGGTCCTGATTAGCGTTGAGCGGACACCTGGAAGTTCGGGTTCGACGGGTTCGGCCGAACTTCGGAAAAAAGTTTGAGTTCGGGACTCGAACTTGACCCAAACTTGACCCAGAACCCGAACCCCATTGAAGTCAAAGGGGACCCGGACTTTTGAGGACTAAAATGGCTCTAAAAAAGTAATGGAAAGGGCTAGAGGGCTGCAAATTGCAGCAAAATGTTGTTAAGAGCATGGCAAGTGCTCTGCAAACAAATGTGGATAGGGAAATAATAACTTAAAATAACATAAAATACATAAAAATTAAAAATAATAATCTTGACCTAGGAGGACGAGGTCCATATGGAGTAGGAGGTTGAGGTGGCGGTGGATGTGGCGGTGGAGGAGGACGAGGTAGCCAACACTGGTTTTTGTTTTTAATTTAATGTAATTTTTTAAATTGGGGTACACCCCAAAAAAAGTGAGAGAGGTCAAAAATACAACAATGGCTGGGTAAGGCCGGTATACATGTCTATTCTGCACAAGGTACGGACAAGTCCTGTGGGATGCCTGGTTCATTTTAATGAACGTGAGCTTGTCCACATTGGCTCTGGACAGGCGGCTGCGCTTGTCTGTGATAACGCCCCCTGCCGTGCTAAATACACGTTCAGATAATACACTGGCTGCAGGGCAGGCCAGCACCTCCAAGGCGTAAAGGGCAAGCTCAGGCCATGTGCCCAATTTGGAGACCCAGAAGTTGAAGGGGGCAGACCCGTCATTCAGTACGTGTAGGCGTGGGCACACATACTGCTCCACCATGTTGGTGAAATGCTGCCTCCTGCTAAGACGTTCCATATCAGCTGGTGGTGCTGGTTGTTGTGACGTGCTGACAAAGCTTTTCCACATTTCGGCCATGCTAACCCTGCCTTCTGAGGTGCTGGCAGTGCCCCGGCTGCGTTGGCGACTTCTTCCTCTTCCTCTGCCTTTGCCTTGTGCTTCCACTGTGCCCCCGCTGTCAGGTGGGAATGCCACCAGCAGCGTGTCTACCAGCGTGCGCTTGTACTTGAGCATCTTACAATCACACTACAGTGAGGGAATTAAGGACGGTATGTTGTCCTTGTAACGGGGATCCAGCAGCGTGGCCACCCAGTAATCAGAACCTGTTAGAATTTGGGCAACTCGGCGGTCGTTGCGGAGACACTGCAGCATGTAATCGCTCATGTGTGCCAGGCTGCCCAGAGGCAACGAAAAGCTGTCCTCTGTGGGAGGTGTATCGTCTGTGTCCTCTGTATCCCCCCAGCTATGCACCAGTGATGGCCATGAGCTGGTCTGGGTGCCACCCTGCTGTGAACATGGTTCCTCCTCCTACATCTCCTCCTCCTCCAGAACTGTGCCCTTGCTGGACAATTGTGTACCTGGCGTTTGTTGGTGCAGGAACCCACCCTCGGAGCCACTTGTGACTGACTGCCCTGAAAGCCTTGGAAATGATCCCTCTTCCTCCTCCTCCTCCTCCTGTGCCACATCCTCTTCCATCATCGCCCGAAGCATTTTTTCAAGGAGGCATAGAACTGGGATAGTAACGCTGAGAATGGCGTCATCGCACTGGCCATGTTGGTGGAGTACTCGAAACAGTGCAACAGGGCACGCAGAGCGACTCACGCATGCGTGCTGCAGCTGAAACTCCACTATCGTCTGCTGCTGCTGCTCGCACAGTCTGGTGGAGTTCCACCTTGTGGGGACGTCACATATGAGGCGGTGAGCGGGAAGGCCGAAGTTACGCTGCAGCGCTGATAGGCGAGCAGCAGCAGGGTGAGAACGCCAAAAGTGCGCACAGACGGCCCGCACTTTCTGCAGCAGCTCTGGCATATCGGGGTAATTTTTAAGGAACCCCTACACCACCAAATTCAGCACATGCACCAGGCAAGGGATGTGCGTCAAACTGGCTAGGCCCAGAGCTGCTACGAGATTTCACCCATTATCGCACACCACCAGGCCGGGCTTGAGGCTCACTGCCACTAACCACTCATCGGTCTGTTGTTCCATGTCCCTCCACAACTCCTGCGACCTGTGGCGTTTTTCCCCCAAACAGGAAAGTTTTAAAACTGCCTGCTGTCGTTTACCCCTGGCTGTGCTGAAGTTGGTGGTGAAGGTGTTATGCTGACCGGATGAGGAGGCGGTAGAGGATGAGGAAGCGGAGTAGGAGGAGTTAGCAACAGGAGGCAAACTGAAGCGCCCTGCAATCCTTGGTGGTGGAAGTACATGCGCCAAACTGCTATCCGCCTCAGGCCCAGCACACTGCATTTACCCAGTGTGCTGTTAGAGAGATATAACGTCCCTGACCGTGCTTACTGGTCCATGTATCCGTAGTCAGGTGGACCTTGCCACAGATGGCGTTGCGCAGTGCACACCTGATTTTGTCCCCCACTTGGTTGTGCAGGGAAGGGATGGCTCGCCTGGAAAAGTAGTGGCGGCTGGGCATGACGTACTGTGGGACAGCCAATGCCATCAGGCTTTTAAAACTCTGCGTCTCCACCAGACGGAATGACACCATTTCAAAGGCCAGGAATTTTGCAATGCTCGCATTCAGGGTAAGGGGGTACTTCCTCTTCCGCTCCAGTGTTTGGGAGATAGAGAGCTGAACGCTTCCATGGGACATTGTGGAGATGGTTGGTGACCCAGGTGGTAGTGTTGCTGGCAGATCCTCTGTTTGCGGGGTGGCAGGTGCCACTGTCACTACAGAGGTGGATGAAGAGGCCGAGACTGCAGCAGAAGAGGAAGCAGGAGGAGCCAGAGACCTTTCTTGGTTTTTGAGGTGTCTACTCCACTGCAGCTCATGCTTTGCACTTAGATGCCTGGTCATGCAGGTTGTGCTCAGGTTGAGAATGTTTATGCCTCGCTTCAGGCTCTGATTGCACAGCGTGCAAACCACTCGTGTCTTGTCATCAGCACATTGTCTGACGAACTGCCACGCTAGGGAACTCCTTGGACCTGACTTTGGTGTGCTCGGCCCCTTGCTGCGTTGGGCAGTAGCAGGCGTACTGTCTAGGGGACCGACGCTCCGCTTTTGCACCCTGCTCCCTCTTCTGCTGTGCTGGTGGCTCTGTGCGACCACCGCCTCTTCCTCCGAACTACACAGGTCACCTGCATGACGTTGATTCCATGTGGGGTCAAGGACCTCATCTTCCTCCACATCATCTTTCACCCAGTCTTCACCCCTGCCCTCCTTGTCGGTCTGCACAATTGTGAAAGCAGTAGCAGTTGGCACCTGTGTTTCTTCATCATCCGAGACGTGCTGCGATGGTCCTCCCATGTACTCATCTTGAAACATAAGTGGTTGGGCATCGGTGCACTCCATCTCTTCCACTTCTGGGGCAGGCCTAGGTGGATGGCCCTGGGAAACGCTGCTAACAGAGTCATCAAAAAGCAGAAGACTTGGGGCTCAGACTGCTTGGCTGATTTGCAAGACTGATGGACATCGGCTGCAGGTGCCAACTCTGATCTTTCAGCAGTAGACTGGGTGGGAGACAATGTGAAGGAACTGGAGGCACTGTCAGCAACCCAATCTGCTATCGCCTGTACTTGTCCTGGGCCTGGCCTCAACATTCGTAGAGCCGCATTAGGCTCGACCAAATACCCCTGCAGGCTCTGTCACCTACTCGCACCTGAGGAAGGTGTTTCACTTGTGCGTGTAGCTGGCACAGATCAACCACGTCCTCTCCCTGCAACAGGAGCTCCACCAGCAGCACCACGACCGGGGCCACGTCCCTTATTTGACGGTCTCCTCATATTTCTCAAATGTAGGATCTTGCCCTAAATGGGTGTTTTTTGAATAGCAGAATAGAGCAACAGCATCTAAAGGGTGTATCTCACAGGTACAGATATGCAGAAAACGCACCAAAAAACATTTTTTTGCCCTAAATTATTATTTTTTTGAAGAGCAGAATAGGAGAACAGTATCTAAAGTGTGTAGCTCACATGTACAGATATGCAGAAAATGCACCAAAATACATTTTTATGGCAGAAAACGCACCAAATTTTTTTTTATTTTTTTTGCCCTAAATTATTCTTTTTTTGAAGAGCAGAATAGGAGAACAGTATCTAAAGTGTCTATCTCACACAAACAGATATGCAGAAAATGCACCCAAAAATATTTTTTTGCCCTAATTTTTTTATTTTTTTTGAATAGCAGAATAGGAGAACAGTATCTAAAGTGTGTATCTCACAGTAACATATGCAGTGCTGGTGCACTGAGCTTACATAAAATGCCCCCTGAAGCCAACCTAACTAACAGACGGATAAAAGTTATCTTTTCTCTGGCACTGGGCTCAGGGCAGGATAAAAAGATTGTGCACTGCACCCACACAACAAAATCAAGGTAGATCGCTGAGTAATTTGATTTCTGAATCAGGACTCCTATCTAATTCTCTCCCTCAAAGCAGCAGCAGCAGCAGCAACCTTTCCCTACACTAACTGAAGCAGAGTGACGTGCTGTGCTATGTGCCTCTAGCTTATATAGAGGCTGGGTCACATGCTGCACTGGCCAATCACAGCCATGCCATTAGTAGGCATGGCTGTGATGGCTTCTAAGGGCACACAAGTTAAACGAATGTTGATTGGCTGCCCTGCAGCTTTTTAAAATGCGCCATTACATTGCCGAACATCGAACCCGAACATACAGTACATTGTTCGGGTTCGGGTCCGGGTACCAAAAACCCAAAAGTCCGGTACGAACCCGAACTTTACAGTTCGGGTTCGCTCAACCCTAGTCCTGACATGTCTCTGTTGTACATCACCCCTAGGCCACTGGTAACTCCAGATATTCATGATCTGCAAATACTCCCCAGGCTGTACCTAAAGCTGGGAGAACCAGCAAAATAAGCTGTTGATCACCATAGCTGAAATAAGTATGGAGGAATGTTGCCACCAATGTGAGTTAAAGCCAGCTCTCGGGTGAAGGTTAAGATTTCTGCATAGGTGGCATTATAACATGGAAGATAGTCTTGCAGGACTAAATAATTTGGACTGTTTAAAGAAGACCTGTCAGGACTAATATGTTAAAGTATACAGATTAGGCCAAAACGATATACTGTAAAGGAGTGGAAAGTCTACCTTTTTTCTAATAAGGTTTTAGTGTTTTTTACTAGGATGGTATTAAAATCCATCCCTTGTACCAATCAAGATCTTTCCCTGCATCAACAAAATCCTGTCTACAATGTTATTAACCACTTCAGCCCCGGACCATTTGGCTGCCCAAAGACCAGAGCACTTTTTGCGATTCGGCACTGCGTCGCTTTAACTGACAATTGCGCGGTCGTGCGACGTGGCTCCCAAACAAAATTTACGTCCTTTTTTTCCCACAAATATAGATTTCTTTTGGTGGTATTTGATCACCTCTGCATTTTTTTTGTTTTTTTTTGCGCTATAAACCAAAAAAGAGCGACAATTTTGAAAAAAAGCAATATTTTTTACTTTTTGCTATAATAAATATCCCCCAAAAATATATAAAACAAATATTTTTTTCCTCAGTTTAGGCCGATACGTTTTCTTCAACATATTTTTGGTAAAAAAAATCGCAATAAGTGTTTATTGTTTGGTTTGCGCAAAAGTTATAGCATCTATAAAATAGGGGATAGTTTTATGGCATTTTTATTAATATTTTTTTTTCTACTAGTAATAGCGTCGATCAGCGATTTTTCTCATGACTGCGACATTATGGCGGACACATCGGACACTTTTGATGCCATTTTGGGACCATTGTCATTTATACAGCGATCAGTGCTATAAAAATGCATTGATTACTGTGTAAATGACACTGGCAGTGAAGGGGTTAACCAGCAGGGGGCATTGAAAAGGTTAAGTGTGTCCTAGGGTTTAACAACAGCTAAAACATTTTTTTTTTAGTTTGGATAGACATAAAGCCTTGTTGGGTTAATTTCTACTGTCTGCCGTGCTGGGGAGATTTCCTTTTACTACTCTACCTGTCCTGATAACCCAACATCTTTAAGACCCCTTTCACACTGGGGTGGGCAGGTGCGGTGGCGGTATAGCGGCGCGATTTTTAGCACCGCTATACCGTCGTATTTACCGCGATATTCGGCCGCTAGCGGTGCGGTTTTAACCCCCTCTAGCGGCCGGAAAAGGGTTAATACCGCCCGCAAACTGCGGCTACAGCCGCGGTTTGCGGGCAGTATTACCGCGGTGTCCTATTGATTTCAATGGGAAGGAGCGGTAAAGGAGCTTCACCACTCTAAAGATGCGGCTTGCAGGAGATTTTTTCTCCTCCTGCCAGCGTATCGCCTCAGTGTGAAAGCCCTCAAGCTTTCACATTGAGCATACTGGGGCAGGATTTTTTCAGGCGTTATTTATGCGCTATTTTTAGCGCAAAACGGCTGAAAAACTCCTCAGTGTGAAAGGGGCCTTAATGTTGTTTTTTAGTCCTGACTATAATAAAAAAAAGGAAAAACGATATACCGTATGCAAAACCAATATGCATTCCCTTTAAAATAGAAGCATGCATCAAAGATATTTATTGGCCCTAATGTATCAACATATTTCAGTCTATTTTCCTCAAAAACTTCTCTTCTATGTGCAATAAGATTTGAGTACTCCATGACTGCCAGGACCTTATGGACGATGAAGTGACGCAAATTGTTCGTACTTTATACCTCCCAACATTTTGAGATGGAAATGAGGGACACCTACTAACAAACGTATGTAGGCATAGGACACGCCCCCTGCCGCACCCCCCCTAGAGGAGAATATAACCCCAAAAAAAGGTTAATTAAATCCACAAGGACTTTTTTTTACCACTACTATTCCTTTATATTGTCTTTTAAAATGTACAAATGCAGCAATTTAGAAATTGAATATAAGGTTTAGCACTGGGAAACACTTTTTGAAAGATAAAAAGTGCATTTTATATACAACTATATAGATCAGACCAAAATGAGGGACAAATGAAGAGGAAAGAGGGACAGAGGGACATTGATCCAAATCAGGAACAGTCCCTCGAAATCAGGGACAATTGGGAGCTATGGTACATCCAAAGTTAATTTTTCTTTGTCTAGCTAATATAGGAGACCCAACCACTATTCAGTGCGATAGGAATCCTATATAAGGACTAGGGATGGGCTCGGTGTTCGAGTCGAACATAAGTTCGACTCGAACATCGGCTGTTCGACCGTTCGGCGAACATCGAACGATTTGGACCGTTCGCGCCAAATTCGAGTGACGCGAACGGCCCACAATACACTGCGCCATCGCAGTGCAATCCCGGCGCTGTGATTGGCCAAGCATGCACTGTGACCCCGCATGCTTGGCCAATCACAGCGCCGGCAGCTAGGAGAGCCATAATTGGCCACAGGCAGGTTGCCTGTGGCCAATTATAGCTCAGGGGGTTTAGCACACGCCCCACACTATAAAAGGCCGCCAGCGCGGCGGCCTTGTGTAGTGTGTTCCGGCGCAGGGAAAGAGTTACATAGGCAGGGACAGTGTCAGTGCTATTTGTACCTCAAACTTGTGTGTAGGGAGAGAAAAGGATAGGCAGGGAGAGTGTCAGTGTCACATTCTTTGCTAAACCTTGTGTGCAGGGAGACAGAAGGATAGGCAGGGAGAGTGTCAGTGTCCTATTCTTTGATAAACCTTGTGTGCAGGGAGAGAGAAGGATAGGCAGGGAACAGTGTCAGTGTCATATTCTTTGCTAAACCTTGTGTGCAGGGAGAGAGAAGGATAAGCAGGGAGAGTGTCAGTGTCATATACTTTGATGAACCTTGTGTGCAAGGAGAGAGAAGGATAGGCAGGGGACAGTGTCAGTGTCATATTCTTTGCTAAACCTTGTGTGCAGGGAGAGAGAAGGATAGACAGGGAGAGTGTCAGTGTCATATACTTTGATAAACCTTGTGTGCAGGGAGAGAGAAGGATAGGCAGCGTCATTGTTGCTAAGCCTCCTGCACATTATACACCTGAAGTTAGCCCGTATTGCTGCTTTTTCCTGGTGTGTTACACCAACAGGCATTTGCAGCACTTACAGCGGGCGGAGTGTGCCTCCTGATCATATTACACCTGAAGTTAGCCTGTATTACTGCTTTTTCCTGGTGTGTTACACCAACAGGCATTTGCAGCACTTACAGCGGGTGGAGTGTGCCTCCTGATCATATTACACCTAAAGTTAGCCTGTATTGCTGATTTTTCCTGGTGTGTTACACCAACAGGCATTTGCAGCACTTACAGCGGGCGGAGTGTGCCTCCTGATCATATTACACCTGAAGTTAGCCTGTATTGCTGCTTTTTCCTGGTGTGTTACACCAACAGGCATTTGCAGCACTTACAGCGGGCGGAGTGTGCCTCCTGATCATATTACACCTGAAGTTAGCCTGTATTGCTGCTTTTTCCTGGTGTGTTACACCAACAGGCATTTGCAGCACTTACAGCGGGCAGAGTGTGCCTCCTGATCATATTACACCTGAAGTTAGCCTGTATTGCTGCTTTTTCCTGGTGTGTTACACCAACAGGCATTTGCAGCACTTACAGCGGGCGGAGTGATTCAGTTGCTGCAGGAGTTTGGACTGTGAGGACGTGCCTGTAGGGAGCTCCTGGAGCTCCAGGAGGAGGGGGTGTGATGGCCTCCTCCAGCCCAGGACCGGGGCAGCTTTCCCGGCCTGATGTTGCTGCCTCCTCCCTGGGGATTAAAGACCTGTCCAGGGAGGAGACATTGTTTTTGAAGACCCAGCACGAGTTGCTTGATTGGACTCTGGCCCAGCCTGGGGAAGGTCCGGCTAAGGTGCAGCGAAGGATCGCAAGAATCAAGGATTTAATCCAGAAGGCCAGCCGGGCCTTCTGTGGGAAGTCTGCAGTGCTGACCGACCTCCGGAATTGCAGGGACCGGACCAGCAGCTTCAGGAGGGGGGAGTTCAGTGTGGCCATTAACTCCCTGAAAGGCCAGTGTGGGGAACTCTGGGGCCTGCTGGGTGGCCTCTGTGAGAGGGGACGAGGTGAGACTGACTTCCTTTTGGAAATAAGTGATGAGCTGAAAAGGGCCAGCAGAGAAGGATCCCAGGCTGTCAGGCGCAGCAAACAGCGGAGCCAGCAAGTGCAGCAGCCGGAGGAAAGACCTATGAATACATCATGCCCAGGAGGATCGGCCGGTGGAGCTGGAAACAGAGCTGGTGAGGAACCTTCCCCCCTCCCCCCCCCACCCCCTTCCCCCGGGAAGCGTAGTCCCTGGTAACCTGGCTGTGGAGGGTCCCCGGGACCTTGCGGTGCTCGGGTCAGAAAAAGCTACCAGCACTCAGGCAGGCTCGGGTAGGGTACCTGAGGATACAGCTAGGGGAAATCAGGAGGGGAACACCGGGGGGAATGCTGAGGGAGATTCAGTGGGGATGGGAAAGCTGGGGTGCACCCCAGTGGTGGTTCTCACACCGCTCCCACGGATCAGGCCTGAGACTGTTGCTGGAAAGACTCTTGAGCATGCTGCTGTTGTTAAGACCCTAATGACCCCTGTGATTCCCGCATGCAGCCAGGTACAAGGCAGACCACTGCTAATGATGGATCCTGCCTGTGCCGCTCATGCTGTGGAGGAGGGAGAGGGGTCTGGCAATCATGGATATGGACAAACCCAAGCAGGAAGTGTTGAAAGACTATGTATTGATGATGGGAATGTGAAGGCTGCAAGGTGCGGTGGGGAGGAGGGGGGAAGCCATTACCAAAGTGCAGTGAGCAACAACAAACTGCTGCACAACCAGGGGATGGTTTGGCGCCAGTAAAAATAACCACCTTTGCTGACAGTAGGGGCGGGGCCTTGGGGCATGGCTCTGGTGGGCTGGATGGTCGGGGGGAGGAGTTTGGGCGGGAGTCCGGGCGGGAGGTGGAGCCGGGAAGGTCGGGAAGTGCTTCTATGACCACTTCCGGTTTCCCTGGCCAGCGTGAACCGGAAGTGGGCGGGCGGGCTGACCCGGAAGTAGGGTCTATACCGGAAGTGGTTGGGGGCAGCCAGAAGCACTTCCGGGTGGCGGCCTCTGATGGCCTGAATGATCAGGAGATGGCCGAGGTATGTGGAGGATTGGCAGGAGGGGATTTGATAGACCTCATGGATTCGTCTGGGGACCTGAGTGCTGCTCAAAGAGTGGGCAGGTGGAGTGAGGCCGAGGCTGGGGAACTTTTTGGGGATCACCCAGCCTTGGCCTTCATTAAGGGTATGGAGTCCCAGGAGGGACAATTAGAAAAGGGGAAGGAGCGGCCACAGCTGCAGGAGCAGGGGGAGGAGCCATCTGGGGCTCATGCCCGCTGCTCCAGTGGGGCCCCAGTAGTAGACCCTCCTCCCAGTGTTAGGAGGAGGGTTGTTGTGGGTGTGGCTTGCTCCGGGTGGGAGGGACCTGGACAGTGCCCCAGCAGGGGGCAGGTGGTAGATCTTCTGCTGAAGGGGGCCAACTTTAAGGTAGCCGACCTCTTCGCAGTGATCCATCCCACAGGCACCAAGGAGTTTGATGTGAGTTTTTCCTCCTTGGTGCTAATGGAGCTCTTCCTTACTGTGTATGAGCTCCTGAAGAGGTCGGAGCCTTGGAGGTCTTTTAAGGTGGTCCCCCTGTCCAGGCAGGAGGACATCAAGTCCCTGACCATTCTGGTCAGGAATAAATCCCTCCCACCTGAGGACATTGCCACCTGGTTGGGGAGGTATGGGCAGCTGCAGTCTCCCCTGCGCAAAAACCTGGATGAGCGCGGGGTCTGGACCGGGACGTGGGCGGCCTGGATCCGTCTCAAGCGCCAGGGAACTGGTGTGACCCATGTCCCTGGCAGCGCTTTCATTGGGAGAGA
The DNA here is from genome assembly GCA_029206835.1 of Rana muscosa. NCBI lineage: Eukaryota > Metazoa > Chordata > Amphibia > Anura > Ranidae > Rana > Rana muscosa. The sequence continues at coordinate 90,771,924 of JARGYO010005626.1, forward strand.
TAGGATCCTGGTCTTTTACCCCGGTCAGCCCCGTCGCTGTTTTAAGTGTGGGAGTCCCACCCATTTAAGTGCAGACTGTACAACACCCCGGTGCGTCAGGTGCAACAGGCCTGGGCACTCCTCGGAGACTTGTAGACTTATTGTCTGCAACCTCTGTGGGGTGTCCGGCCACCCATTCAGCCGCTGCCCCAAGGCTTTTAGGGGGCGTGCGGCTGATGGGGATGGGCCAGGCCCAGATGACGCACCGGAGGGGGTGGGTCTCCCACCTCAGGCGCCCCAGGCGCCCCAGGCAGGCCCAGGTGAAGGGCCTGGGGCTGATGGCCCAGAGGGGCCTTTGCCGCAGCGGCAGAGGCGCAGGCGTGGTGGAGTGGGGGCCCCTGCTGGGAATGTTCCGGGTCCCCCGGGACTTGTTTCTGGGGGGCCGGGTGCACCGGCACCGGGCCCAGTGGGGGTGGGGGGTCGGGGGGGTGGGGGGCCCTCTGCGGGGGGCCGTACCCCTCCCCCTCTTTCCTCTGTGCCCCCTCCTCTCTCTACCCCCCTCTTTCCCCCTCCTCTTCTCCTTCTGTTCCCCCCTCCTCCTTTCCCCCCTCCCCTTCCCCCCTTTCCCCATCCCTCCCCTTCTTCCTCCCTTCCTCCTCCCCCTTCCCCTCGTTCCCCTCGTTCCTCTTCTCCTCTTCCCCCTTCCTCTCCACCTCCTTCCTCCCTCCGTCCCATCCTGGATCCTCTTTTGTATCCCCAGGATTCGGGGGAGGAGATGGAGGTGGCCGAGTCGTCGAGGGGCCTGCACAAGAGGCCCATGGGGGCCTCTAGCGGGCACTCCGTCGACGAGGTGGGCGGCCAGATCCAGGCGGGCTGGCTGCAGAGGAAGGTGAGGAAGAGGCCGAGGAGGAAGGATCCTGGGGGGGGGGGTTAGGGGACCCCGGGTTGTCCCTGATAGGGACCCTGGGGTGCCCCCCCGGTGATCCTAGGGAATATGTTCGGGGTCTTCACCGATTCGGAGGAGGACTCTGGGGTGTAGGTGAAAGTGCAGAGGAGAATGCAGGCCAAAATCACTAAGGATGGCGGTACCCTCTCCAATACGCGTTGCGACCATTAATGTCGCAAGTGTGCGTTCTGCGGCGGCTCGTTTCATGGCCTTCGATTTTCTCAGCCGAGTTGAAGCTGACATTTTGTTTTTGCAAGAGACCTGGCTGGCATCGGTGGCAGAGATGCATCTAGCAAAGAGGGAGTGGAGATGTGGGCCCTCCCTCTGGTCTCTTGCGGCCGAGCCCTGCAGTGGAGTTGCAGTCCTTTTTAAGACTGGTCCGGTGGCTTGTCGACGAGTGATTGAGGTGGAGGTCGGTAGGTGCCTGGTGGTGGATGCCGTCGTGGGGGGGCAATTCCTTAGGCTCATCAACTTTTATGGCCCTCAGACCAAGAGGGATAGGAAGAGCCTCCTCACGATGGTCAAGCCCTACTTGTTCACGTCCCAGCAGGTGGTCTTTGGTGGTGACTTTAACATGGTCACCAGATGAAAGGATCGGGCAGGCGCCTCAGGCCCCCTGGGATATGATAGTATCTTTCTGAATAGTGTAGTGAGGGAAGCCGGGTTGGTGGATGTGCATGTTCAGTGCCTCCCCAACCACACTGGGTTCACTTATGCCCGAGGTAGCAGTAGGAGTAGGTTAGATAGTTTTTTTTTAAAGGGGGACTTTTCCTTTGCGGCACCTGTGTTGCAGGCGATGGAGTTCTCCGATCACTGTATGGTTTCTGTGACTTTGAATGTGGCCGACACTCCTCAGAAGGGTCGAGGCCTCTGGCGTCTCAATGGATCGCTACTCGAGGACCTCGAGGTTAGGGAGGCCTATGAGATCTTTCTTGCGGATCAGGCCTCGCTCCTTGAGAGCGGCTGCTCCCGCCAGGAGTGGTGGGAAGTGGTGAAGAAGAGGTCGGAGGGCTTTTTCCGCAGGATCTCTAGGTACCGGGCGGCGTCCAAGTACCTGGCCTACCAGAAGTTGCGCAGGCAGTTAGACCGCCTGGTTTCTTCTGGGGGCCCTCAGGAGCAGATATCTGATCTGAAGCTTCAGATGAAGGGGTGTCAGTATGACCGTCTCGCCTCCCTGGTCCTTGAGAGGGATTACGGGAAGTTCTCCTCCCCGGATCCCTACAAGAGCTGTGGTGAGGCGGTGAGTTCGAAGGTCGTACATGGCCTGAGGGACGCTTCGGGATCCCTGGTCCGGTCCAGACCGGGTATCCTGGGTGTCATCGGGGACCATTTTTCAGACCTCCTCCGTAGGAAGCCTTTGGATATGGAGAAAGCCAGGGTGTTTCTTGATGAGACCCCGCTTTGCGCGGGGCCTGGTCTCCCAGACTCTCTGACAGCAGAGATCTCGGTTGAAGAAGTCAAGCAGGCCATCGACTCTTTGTCCCTGAAAAGGTCGCCGGGGCCCGATGGGCTCACGGCTGAATTTTATAAAACCTTCAAGAGCCTGTTGGCTCCTCATTTGGGGGAGGTTTTCAATGAATGTTTGGCTAATGGCCTGCTCCCTCCCTCAATGAAAAGGTCAGCTCTGATCCTGCTGTCAAAGGGTAAAGATCCGACTGTAATTGAGAACTGGCGCCCGATCGCCCTTCTCACTACAGATAGGAAGATATTGGCAAAAATACTCTTTTTACGTATGTCAGCAGTCGTTGACAAGATGCTTTCTGTCTCCCAGCACTGCGCAATTCCTGGTCGGGGCACCTTTAGTGCCATCCTGAACGTCCGGGAGGCCGTGGAAAGGTGCAGGGCAACGAGGGATGGGCGGTATCTACTGGCATTAGACCAGGCCAAGGCTTTTGACCGGGTGAGCCATGAGTACCTCTGGCTTCTTCTGAGAAAGTACGGTTTGCCGGAGCAATTTGTGAATTGGCTGAAAGTATTGTACAGAGGGGCGGTGAGCTTCCCTCTTGTCAACGGTTGGGTGGGTCCTGCCTTTGCTGTGGACTCTGGAGTCAGGCAGGGTTGCCCGTTGAGCCCCCTTCTCTACGTCTTTGCCGTCGATCCCTTCGTGAGAAGGCTCGACTGCGAGCGTTTGGGGGGGTTCCGGTGGAGCCTTGCACTGGTCTGGATCCGGCAGTGAGGGTGGTGGCCTACGCGGACGATGTCTCGGTGGTGGTGTCCAGCCGCGAGGAGGCTCTCTTTGTGGAGATGCAAATTGGGAGCTACTCCGAGGCATCTGGTTCGTTGGTCAATTGGGGCAAGAGCGAAGTTCTCTGGTTGGGGAGGGAAGGCGAGCAGTTCGCTCTTCCGGACGTGTTTCCCCAGCCCCAGCCAGAAGTGAAAATTCTTGGCACCCTATTTGGCCCGGGTGATTACCCCAAGCTAAATTGGGAGTGCAGACTGGTCGGTGCATCTCGGAAAGTGAATGCCTGGAAGGGCTGGAAGCTGTCACTGAGGGAAAGGGTGAGCCTGGTCAAAACGTACTTGCTGCCAGAATTCCTCTATGTCAGCTACGTCTGTATTTTGCCTGCATCTCTCTATGCCCGGATCTCTGGCCTGTTCTTCCTGCTGTTGTGGGGAAATAGGCTAAATCTGATCAAGAGGGAGGTCACGTACCGGCAGAGGAGGCACGGTGGGCTGGATATGATCAATCCGGTGGTGTTTTTCATCACCATTTTTGTGAAATTCAACCTGCAGTCCATCTTTGTGGACCTTCCTACTCTGTGGGAGCGCTCATGCAAGAACTGGCTCTTGCTGTTCCTTAATAGGTGGGAGGATGGGGGACGGCCTGGTGATCTTCGTAGATCGCACGGGTATCTCCCGTCCTATGTCCCTCAAGTGTTGAAGGTACTGAGGCAGTGGCGGATAACTGCTCTCGAGGTGGGCTCTGTGGGTCGACGTGAGCTGTACTCAAGAGTCATGGCCTCGGACATTTTGAGGCCACTGTCTTTAAGGGACTGCCCGGAGAGAGTCCTCGAGAAGGGATTAGCCCTTCTGAATTCCCCAAGAATCCCAAGCAAGTTTTGGGATCTTGCGTGGAGGGCTTTCCACGGACGCCTCTATGTCCGGGGAAACCTAAAATTAAGAACCTAGGGGACAGAGGTTGTCCTCGTGCAGAATGTGGGGGGGCATTGGAGACCATGGACCATTTTTTGGTCGAATGCCCCTTCAACATTGAGGTTCTTGAGGGGGCAGGGGAAGCCATTGGTTATCCCCGACTCTCATCATTGACCTATTCTGAGGTGGTGTACGGCAACTTTAGGGTCCACAGAGGGTTTGAGTTGTCGTCACTTTATTTAGTCAGCTTAGTGGCTCTCTATTACACATGGCACGCTCGGTGTTTGGTGTCCACTAGGGGCAAAGTCCTGTCCACGCATGAGGTGGTGGGTGATATTTTTCGGGAGCTGGTGAAGGTGAGGAGTCTTGAGAGGGGGAGGGTTGGGGCCAGTAGTAGTGCCCGGCTGTGGAGGGGTTTCTCCTTCCGGCCTCCCTGAGGCTCCAATCCTTCTTCCTTTTGGGGTGGTTCTTTCTGTCCTTTTCACCCCCTTTAGGTCTTTTGGTTTCTTTTTTTTCTGAACAGTAGGGCTTTAGGCATTCTAGACCTTGCATTCTCGCCTGTCAGTAGCCGATGGGTGGTTGGTGTTAGGTAGTAGGTTTTGTATATATGTTAGGGTGTGGTGTTAGTGTTGGGTTAATATGTAGTATTAGGGTTTGTGTGGTTTGATTATTTTTTTTTTTTTGGGTGATGTGTTCTTCTTGTTCTTTTCCAGGGTGATGGGAAAAATAAAAATAATGAGACCCACGTGTGGGTTGGTCGGATGAGGATGGGTAAGGGTGGTGGTCAATATGTATTAGTCTTATGTGTCAGGATTTTGTTAATGTATATATTGTTTTTCTACTGTACATATTGTAAATATTGGTAGCAGTTTTTTCAAATATATAAAAATTTACAGCGGGCGGAGTGTGCCTCCTGATCATATTACACCTGAAGTTAGCCTGTATTGCTGCTTTTTCCTGGTGTGTTACACCAACAGGCATTTGCAGCACTTACAGCGGGCGGAGTGTGCCTCCTGATCATATTACACCTGAAGTTAGCCTGTATTGCTGCTTTTTCCTGGTGTGTTACACCAACAGGCATTTGCAGCACTTACAGCGGGCGGAGTGTGCCTCCTGATCATATTACACCTGAAGTTAGCCTGTATTGCTGCTTTTTCCTGGTGTGTTACACCAACAGGCATTTGCAGCACTTACAGCGGGCGGAGTGTGCCTCCTGATCATATTACACCTGAAGTTAGCCTGTATTGCTGCTTTTTCCTGGTGTGTTACACCAACAGGCATTTGCAGCACTTACAGCGGGCGGAGTGTGCCTCCTGATCATATTACACCTGAAGTTAGCCTGTATTGCTGCTTTTTCCTGGTGTGTTACACCAACAGGCATTTGCAGCACTTACAGCGGGCGGAGTGTGCCTCCTGATCATATTACACCTGAAGTTAGCCTGTATTGCTGCTTTTTCCTGGTGTGGTACACCAACAGGCATTTGCAGCACTTACAGCGGACGGAGTGTGCCTCCTGATCATATTACACCTGAAGTTAGCCTGTATTGCTGCTTTTTCCTGGTGTGTTACACCAACAGGCATTTGCAGCACTTACAGCGGGCGGAGTGTGCCTCCTGATCATATTACACCTGAAGTTAGCCTGTATTGCTGCTTTTTCCTGGTGTGTTACACCAACAGGCATTTGGTGCACTTACAGCGGGCAGAGTGTGCCTCCTGATCATATTACACCTGAAGTTAGCCTGTATTGCTGCTTTTTCCTGGTGTGTTACACCAACAGGCATTTGCAGCACTTACAGCGGGCGGAGTGTGCCTCCTGATCATATTACACCTGAAGTTAGCCTGTATTGCTGCTTTTTCCTGGTGTGTTACACCAACAGGCATTTGCAGCACTTACAGCGGGCGGAGTGTGCCTCCTGATCATATTACACCTGAAGTTAGCCTGTATTGCTGCTTTTTCCTGGTGTGTTACACCAACAGGCATTTGCAGCACTTACAGCGGGCGGAGTGTGCCTTCTGATCATATTACACCTGAAGTTAGCCTGTATTGCTGCTTTTTCCTGGTGTGTTACACCAACAGGCATTTGCAGCACTTACAGCGGGCGGAGTGTGCCTCCTGATCATATTACACCTGAAGTTAGCCTGTATTGCTGCTTTTTCCTGGTGTGTTACACCAACAGGCATTTGCAGCACTTACAGTGGGCGGAGTGTGCCTCCTGATCATATTACACCTGAAGTTAGCCTGTATTGCTGCTTTTTCCTGGTGTGTTACACCAACAGGCATTTGCAGCACTTACAGCGGGCGGAGTGTGCCTCCTGATCATATTACACCTGAAGTTAGCCTGTATTGCTGCGTTTTCCTGGTGTGTTACACCAACAGGCATTTGCAGCACCTACAGCAGGCGTAGTGTGATTCCTGCAAAATATACTCCTGAAGCTAGGCCTTATTGCTGGTTTTCCCATTTCCCTGCTGGCCATTAGAATGTCTGGAAGGCAAACAAGGAGAGGCAGACAGTCAGGAGCCAATAAAAGAGGGCAAGCAGGCTCTGTGTCTAGAGACAACAGTGCTGGTCATGGACGCGGTGCATCGCCATCAGCACGTGGCCATGGGACACGCTTGTCCTTCTTTTCGGCAGCTGGACGTGTTGAGCCGCATCATGCCGAAGACTTGGTAGAGTGGATGACCAAGCCCTCCTCATCCTCCTCATCCTCTCTCACCCAGGCTCAGGGTACTGGCAAAGCAGCTGCCAAAGCGTCCTCTTCCCTGGTATCAATGTCATCATCAGTTACTCCTTCCCTAGACCAACCATGTCCTCCTGAGGAGTCCCCCGAACTGTTTGAGCACAGTGTTGGGTACATGCTCCAGGAGGATGCCCAGCGTTTCGAAGGGTCTGATGATGATACCCAGCTAGAGGAAGGCAGTAGCGTGAGAGCAGAGAGAGGGGATGCTCAAGAAGGACACCAATCTGGCAGTCATGTTCCAGCAGCTGCAGCATACTGCCAGATTGGCTCCAGTGATGAGGAGGGAGGGGATGATGAGGTCACTGACTCCACGTGGGTGCCTAATAGGAGAGAGGAGGAGAAGGAGGATGAGGAGGAGGCACATCTCCAACGAGGCAGGATGCCCTCGGGGGGCCAGCGTAAGGGCAGCACACCGACGGAATCACACCGCAGAGCTCCGCCTGTGCAGGGCGCTGCCTCTGCCCGTTATTCAAAAAGTTCTTTGGTGTGGGCCTTTTTTGAGTCGAGTGCATCAGATCGCACAGCTGCTGTTTGCAACATATGTCTCAAGCGTATATCGCGTGGCCAAAACATCACCCGCTTGGGCACCACATGCTTGACCAGACATATGTTGACCTGCCATGCAGCTCGTTGGCAAGCCTACCTTAAAGACCCACACCAAAGAACAAAGCGGACCTCTCCTTGCACCGCATCAGCTGGGATCTCCAACCCCACTATACCTTCAGTCCTCTCTGAAACCTGCACTGAGAGGAATGAAGGTGTAGAATTAGGTGTGTCACAGCCAAGTACTTGCGGGCACTCTGCTAGCAGTACACCGACGGCCGATTCTAGCAGGCAAATTTCCCTGCCCCAGCTGCTGGACCGTCAAAAGAAGTTCACTCCCAGCCATCCACATGCCCAGCGGTTGAATGCTAGCTTGGCTAAATTGCTAGCGCTTCAACTGCTGCCTTTTCAGTTGGTAGACTCGGCCCCCTTCCGTGAGTTTGTGCAATGTGCGGTTCCTCAGTGGCAGGTTCCAAAACGCCACTTTTTCTCACGGAAGGCGTGTCCGGCTCTCTACCGGCATGTGGAAGGCAATGTCTTGGCCTCGCTGGACAGGGCGGTCAGCTGTAAGGTGCATATTACCACTGACTCATGGTCCAGCAGGCATGGACAGGGACGTTACCTTTCTTTCACGGCCCATTGGGTCACTCTTTTGGCAGCTGGGAAGGATGCAGGACAAGGTGCAGTAGTGTTGGAGTTTGTTCCACCGCCACGCCTCCAAAATGCTACTACTGGTTGTGACACACCTCTCTCCTCCACCCCCTCCTCTTCTTCTTCCTCCATGGCCTCTTCCTGTGCTTTGTCCTCGGAACCAGCGGTGCTCCGTAGGCGTTCAAAGGGCTACGCAAGTACGCAGGCAAAAAGATGCCATGCCGTGCTTGCGCTGGTGTGTTTGGGGGACAGGAGCCACACTGGGGCAGAGGTTCTGTCTGCTCTGCAGGGGCAGGCCGAGAGGTGGTTTACGCCACGCCAGCTTAAGCCAGGAATGGTAGTTTGCGACAATGGCACCAACCTTCTCTCCGGTCTCCGACAGGGACAACTGACCCATGTGCCCTGTGTGGCTCACGTCCTTAACCTGGTGGTGCAGCGGTTCTTGGGCAGGTACCCGGGCTTACAGGATGTCCTGAGGCAGGCCAGGAAAGTCTGTGTGCATTTCCGCAGATCTTATAATGCCAGTGCTCGCCTGGCTGAGCTGCAAAAGGAGTTGAACCTGCCCAAGAACCGCCTTATATGTGACATGCCCACCAGGTGGAACTCAACGTTGGCCAAGCTGCACACGCAGCAGAGGGCCATCAATGAGTACCTGTGCGACTACGGCACCAGGACAGGGTCAGGGGAGCTCGGGATTTTTTAACCACGCCAGTGGGGCATGATCAGGGATGCATGCACTGTCCTGGCACCATTTGAGGAGGCCAGGAGGATGGTGAGCAGTGACAGTGCATGCATCAGTGACACTGTACCTCTTGTCCACCTGTTGGAACATACGCTGCGTGGAATAATGGACAGGGCACTTGAGGCAGAACAGAGGCAGGAAGAGGAGGACTTCCTTGCCTCTCAAGGCCCCCTTTACCCAGACAGTGTTCCTTCTGTCCCACCCATCGCACAGGAAGAAGAGGAGGAGGAGGAGGAGGAGGATTGTGTCAGCATGGAGGTGGAGCCTGGCACTCAGCATCATCAGCAGCAGTCTTTTAGGGATGATTTACAGTCCCAAGAAACCAGTGGACTTGTACGTGGCTGGGAGGAGGTGGCTGCGGATCATGTCATCCTTAGTGACCCAGAGGACTCCGGACCGAATGCCTCAGCTAACCTACGCTGCATGGCCTCCCTGATCCTGCAAAGTCTGCGGAAGGATCCTCGTATTCTTCGGATCAAGGAGAGGGACCATTACTGGCTGGCCACTCTCCTTGATTCACGGTACAAGGGTAAGGTTCCGGACCTTATCTTACCGTCGCAGAGGGAGCAGAGGATGAGACAACTCTGGGAGGCCTTGCAGAAAGGTCTGTGCAACGCGTTCCCAGAGACTGGGAGGTTACAAACTCCTGGTCCTGGACAACGAGTTGCTGAGGCTTCGGTCAGTCAAAGAAGGAGCGGTGGGGAAGGTGGCCGTCTGACCGATGCGTTCAGACAATTCTTTAGTCCACAGCCCCAAGGTATGATTGGTTCCAGCAACCATCGCCAGCGTCTGATATACATGGTGCAGGAATACCTAGGGGCAAGGTCAGACTTGGACACCTTCCCCACCGAAAATCCTCTGGCTTACTGGGTCTTGAGGATGGATCACTGGCCAGAGCTTGCACAGTATGCAATTGAGCTACTGGCCTGTCCTGCATCCAGCGTTCTTTCAGAACGCACATTCAGTGCTGCTGGAGGATTGTCACGGATCACAGTGTGCGCCTGTCCACCGACTCTGTTGATCGACTGAGGCTAAGGTCCAATTTTTCAGCCCCTGTTTAACAGGGGCGTGTTATTACAATTTTTTATGCAATGCTTTGCAGCAGGGCTCATTCCTGCACTCCAACTAGAGTATCTGGGAGAGGTTGCAGTGTCGTGGCACCAGCACCAGTGCCTAAGGCCCAATTTTTCAGCCCCTGTTTAACAGGGGCGTGTAATTAAAAATTTTGATGCAATACTTTGCAACAGGGCTCATTGCTGTGCTCCAAGTACAGTATCTGTGAGGGGTTGCAGTGTTGTGGCACCAGTGCCTAAGGCCCAATTTTTCTGCCCCTCTTTAACAGGGGCATGTAATTACAATTCTTGATCTAATAATTCACAGCAGGGCCCATTCATGCGCCCACCAAGAGTAACTGTGAGGGCTCACAGTGTTGTGGCAACACCAACATGTAAGGGGCAAATTTCAGCAGAGTATATACGGCAGGCCCCTACTTTCAAACATCCAACTTACAAACGACTCCTCCTTGCAAACGGAAGGATACAACAGGAAGTGAGAGGAAATCTACCCCTAGGAAGGCAAATTCTCTCCTGTAAGAGTTAATATGGGGAAAAAAGTGTCTCCTCTCCACTGATGCTTTATCATCAATTCTTGTTTCAATAAAAACCCCAAATTTTCAAAAAACATTTGTCATTAGGACGGAAAGTGAGGTGAACTGTTCTGAACAGGTGCACAGACAGAAAAACAAATGTTACAGGGGTGATAACCCTTCCCTATGTTTTCCAAAAAGCTTAAAAATAGATTTTTTGGCTGGAGCTACACTTAAACAATGTACCTGTTCAAAATTACAAACAGATTCTACATAAGAACAAACCTACAGTCCCTGTCTTGTATGCACCGCCTGTATACGGCTGTTCAGAGTATATAGGGCCTTTTTTCTTTTGTGTGCGGGGTTCCCCTTAATATCCAAACAAGACCCAAAGGGGCTGGTAATGGGCTGGGGTAGGGGGGGCTGTGATGGGGTAGCTATGCCATTTTTCCTAACCACTTAAGCCCCGGACCATTTGGTAGCTAAAGGACCAGAGGTGAATTCAGAATTTTGCACTGCGCTGCTTTAACTGTAAATTGTGCGGACATGCTATGTTGTACCCAAACGAAATTTGCGTCCTTTTTTTCCCACAAATAGATCTTTCTTTTAATGGTATTTGATTGCCTCTGCGATTTTTATTTTTTGCGATATAAACAGAAAAAGACCGTTAATTTTGAAAAAAAATGATATTTTCTACTTTTTGTTATAAGAAAAATCGAATAAACTCAATTGTTTTTTTTTTTAATTGGAAACCAACTTTATTGAAAAGTATGCATGGTACATAAATCAACATAAGCCAGTATGGCCAATATAATAGTACATACATGAACACAGTGAAGCATCTGTGTGTCACAAAGATAATAACAGCAGTGAAAGTAGAGCCGGTATACAACAAAAACAAAAAATCAACATGTCAGGTACACGTTTCACCATCCGCCATCCATCTGTCCCAGACCTTCTCATACTTTAGCGGACACCCTCTATGTACATAAATCAGTTTTTTTATATGGGAGAGCATCGTTAACCGCCTTTTTCCAGCACTGAACTGTAGGGGGCAGGGCCTGCATCCAATTACGGGCCACTACTTTTCTTGCCAAGAATAGCGTCTCATGTAAAAAGGTACGGAGGGGTTTGTCGGAATCCAAGTCTGGCAACAGGCCAAGTAGGCACATCTTTGGGTCAAGGGTAGCAGGGGAGCCCATCTGATCGTGTAGGAAGCGTATCACCTGTGTCCAATATGCCTGAATGGTAGGACAGAACCATATGAGGTGGTAAAAGGAGCCCGGGGTATGGTCACAGAGGCGGCATCCTGGATTGTACGTGGGCCTGAAACGTGCCACTCTCTGAGGGGTCAGATATGTTCTATGTATAATGTACAGCTGTGTGAGGCGGTCCGACAGCTTGGGGGAAACCTTTTTCACGTCCTCCAAAATCTCGCCCCAGTCCCCATCCTCTATAAGTCCAACATCCGCCTCCCATCTAGTCTTAGCAGTATAGGCCAATGCTGTGGTGCTAGGGAGACGAATGGCGGAGTACAAAGTGGAGATGAGTTTAGCAGGCACATTACCCGTGACTGTGTCCACTATGGAGGGAACTGCCAGGGACGGGTAAGAGCCAGAAAACTGGGCCTGTATGGCGTGACGGAGTTGCAAATACCTGTAGAAAAGGCAATTGGGGAGGGAAAATTCGTCCTTCAGCATTTGGAATGACTTAAGGCCTGAATCGGTCATGATCTGGTGTATGTATAAGATCCCATGGCGTATCCACGCCGCGGGGTCCGGAATGGACAATAATTCTGGCAAGCATGTATTGTACCAGAGAGGGGTATGAGAGTGTACCCTTGGGGTCCCAGTTCTCTGCAGTGCCGCCCGCCATACCCTCCGGTGGTGAGTCAACATGTCTGCTGTGCGTTGGGGGGGGCGTCTTGTCAATGGGGCTCTTAGGACCGATTGAAGTGGGGTGTGGGCCGAGTCATCTGGGTGCTCACAGAGTAGTGTCTGGTATCTCGTTAGTTCATGTTTATCAAAATAATAGAAGTGGGACAGCTGGGAGGCAAAATAATAATCCTGAAAGTCAGGGAGAGCAGCTCCTCCCAACGTCACAGGGTTCTTCAGGATTCTCCAGGATAATTTGTGTCTGCCATGACCCCAAATAAATGAATTCAGGATGGATTCAATTGTCCTGAAAAATTTTTGTGGTATATAGAGGGGAGCATGCCAGACCAAATAGAGTATCTTGGGAAGGAGTATCATCTTAACTAAGCTGACGCGACCCATAACACCCAGGGGTAGTCTGGCCCAAGTCTGCGTCTTGTTCTTGATCAGAGCAAACAGGGGTTCAATGTTCAGTAGTTTATAATCTGAGAGCGATCTAGTGACCTGTACGCCAAGGTATTTAATCTGGGAGACCCTTGGGAGAGCCAGAGGAGGGGACGCAAACGAGGAGGGGAAATGGTCAATCGGAAGGATCTGGGACTTAGCCCAATTGAATAAACTCAATTGTAGTCATACATTTAGGCCAAAATGTATTTAGCCACATGTCTTTAGTAAAAAAAAAATGTCAATAAGCGTATATTTATTGGTTTGCGCAAAAGTTATAGCGTCTACAAACTAGGGTACATTTTCTGGAATTTACACAGCTTTTAATTTATGACTGCCTATCTCATTTCTTGAGGTGCTAAAATGGCAGGGCAGTACAAAACCCCCCCAAATGACCCCATTTTGGAAAGTAAACACCCCAAGGAAATTGCTGAGAGGCAAGTTGAGCACATTGAATATTTTTTTTTGTCCCAAGTGATTGAATAATGACGAACAAAAAAAAAAAAATTACAAAAAGTTGTCTCTAAATGATATATTGCTCACACATGCCATGGTTATATGTGGAATTGCACCCCAAAATACATTCTGCTGCTTCTCCTGAGTACGGGGATACCACATGTGTGGGACTTTTTAGAAGCCTAGCCACGTACGGGACCCCGGAAACCAAGCACCGCCTTCAGGATTTCTAAGGGCGCAAATTTTTGATTTCACTCCTCACTACCTATCACAGTTTCAAAGGCCATAAAATGCCAAAATAGCACAAAACCCCCCCAAATGACCCCATTTTGGAAAGTAGACACCCCAAGCTATTTACTGAGAGGCATGATTAGTCCATGGAATATTTTATATTTTGCCACAAGTTGCGGGAATATGACAAACTTTATTTTTTTGCACAAAGTTGTCACTAAATGATATATTGCTCACACATGCCATGGGCATATGTGAAATTACACCCCAAAATACATTCTGCTGCTTCTCCTGAGTACGGGGATACCACATGTGTGGGACTTTTTGGGAGCCTAGTCGCATACGGGACCCCAAAAACCAAGCACCGCCTTCAAGGTTTCTAAGGGCATACATTTTTGATTTCACTCCTCACTACCTATCACTACCTATCACAGTTTTGAAGGCCATAAAATGCCAAGATGGCACAAAACCCCCCCAAATGACCCCATTTTGGAAAGTAGACACCCCAAGCTATTTTCTGAGAGGCATGTTGAGCCCATTGAATTTTTTTTTTTTTTTCGTCCCAAATGATTGAATAATGATAAAAAGAAAAAAAAAAGAAAAAATTTACAAAAAGTTGTCACTAAATTATATATTGCTCACACATGCCATGGTTATATGTGGAATTGCACCCCAAAATACATTCTGCTGCTTCTCCTGAGTACGCGGATACCACATGTGTGGGACTTTTTGGGAGCCTAGCCGGGTACGGGGCCCCAAAACCAAGCACCGCCTTCAGGATTTCTAAGGGCGTAAATTTTTGATTTCACTCCTCACTACCTATCACAGTTTCGAAGGCCATAAAATGCCAAAATAGCACAAAACCCCCCCAAATGACCCCATTTTGGAAAGTAGACACCCCAAGCTATTTACTGAGAGGCATGTTCAGTCCATGGAATATTTTATATTTTGCCACAAGTTGCGGGAATATGACAAACTTTGTTTTTTTTTTGCACAAAGTTGTCACTAAATGATATATTGCTCACACATGCCATGGGCATATGTGAAATTACACCCCAAAATACATTCTGCTGCTTCTCCTGAGTACGGGGATACCACATGTGTGGGACTTTTTGGGAGCCTAGCCGCGTACGGGACCCCAAAAATCAAGCACCGCCTTCAAGGTTTCTAAGGGCATAAATTTTTGATTTCACTCCTCACTACCTATCACAGTTTTGAAGGCCATAAAATGCCAAGATAGCACAAAACCCCCCAAAATGACCCCATTTTGGAAAGTAGACACCCCAAGGAAATTGCTGAGAGGCATGTTGAGCCCATTGAATATTTTTTTTTTGTCCCAAGTGATTGAATAATGACAAAAAGAAAAAAAAATGTACAAAAAGTTGTCACTAAATGATATATTGCTCACACATGCCATGGTTATATGTGGAATTGCACCCCAAAATACATTCTGCTGCTTCTCCTGAGTACGCGGATACCACATGTGTGGGACTCTTTGGGAGCCTAGCCGGGTACGGGGCCCCAAAACCAAGCACCGCCTTCAGGATTTCTAAGGGCGTAAATTTTTGATTTCACTCCTCACTACCTATCACAGTTTCGAAGGCCATAAAATGCCAAAATAGCACAAAACCCCCCCAAATGACCCCATTTTGGAAAGTAGACACCCCAAGCTATTTACTGAGAGGCATGTTCAGTCCATGGAATATTTTATATTTTGCCACAAGTTGCGGGAATATGACAAACTTTGTTTTTTTTTTGCACAAAGTTGTCACTAAATGATATATTGCTCACACATGCCATGGGCATATGTGAAATTACACCCCAAAATACATTCTGCTGCTTCTCCTGAGTACGGGGATACCACATTTGTGGGACTTTTTGGGAGCCTAGCCGCGTACGGGACCCCAAAAATCAAGCACCGCCTTCAAGGTTTCTAAGGGCATAAATTTTTGATTTCACTCCTCACTACCTATCACAGTTTTGAAGGCCATAAAATGCCAAGATAGCACAAAACCCCCCAAAATGACCCCATTTTGGAAAGTAGACACCCCAAGGAAATTGCTGAGAGGCATGTTGAGCCCATTGAATATTTTTTTTTTGTCCCAAGTGATTGAATAATGACAAAAAGAAAAAAAAATGTACAAAAAGTTGTCACTAAATGATATATTGCTCAAACATGCCATGGTTATATGCGGAATTGCACCCCAAAATACATTTGGCTGCTTCTCCTGAGTACGGGGATACCACATGTGTGGGACTTTTTGAGAGCCTAGCCGCGTACGGGCCCCCGAAAACCAAGCACCGCCTTCAGGATTTCTAAGGGCACAAATTTTTGATTTCACTCCTCACTACCGATCACAGTTTTGAAGGCCATAAAATGCCAAGATAGCCCAAAACTCCCACAAATGACCCCATTTTGGAAAGTAGACACCCCAAGCTATTTGCCGAGAGGCATGGTGAGTATTTTACAGCTCTCATTTGTTTTTGAAAATGAAGAAAGACATATTTTTTTATTTTTTTTATTTTTTCAATTTTTAAAACTTTGTGACAAAAAGCGAGATCTGCAAAATACTCAACATACCTCTCAGCAAATAGCTTGGGGTGTCTACTTTCCAAAATGGGGTCATTTGGGGGGGTTTTGTGCCATCTGGGCATTCCATGGCCCCCGAAACTGTGATAGGCAGTGAGGAGTCAAATCAAAAATTTACACCCATAGAAATCCTGAAGGGGGTGCTTGGTTTTCGGGGTCCTGTACGCGGCTAGGCTCCCAAAATGTCTCTCCGTACTCAGGAGAAGCAACAGAATGTATTTTGGGGTTCAATTCCACATATAACCATGGCATGTTTGAGCAATATATAATTTAGTGACAACTTTTTGTACATTTTTCTTTTTTTTTCTTTTTGTCATTATTCAATCACTTGGGACAAAAAAAAAAAAATATTCAATGGGCTCAACATGCCTCTCAGCAAATAGCTTGAGGTGTCTACTTTCCAAAATGGGGTCATTTGGGGGGGTTTTGAACTGTTCTGGCATTTTATGCACAACATTAGGAAGCTTATGTCACACATCATCCACTCTTCTAACCACTTAAAGACAAAGCCCTTTCTGACACTTTTTGTTTACATGAAAACATTTTTTTTTTGCAAGAAAATTATGTTGAACCCCCAAACATTATATATATTTTTAAAGCAAAGGCCCTACAGATTAAAATAGTGGGTGTTGCATTTTTTTTTTCCACACAGTATTTGCGCAGCGATTTTTCAAACGCATTTTTTGGGGGAAAAACACACTTTTTTATTTTTAATGCACTAAAAAACACTATATTGCCCAAATGTTTTATGAAATAAAAAATATGATCTTAGGCCGAGTACATGGATTTCAAACACGACATGCTTTAAAATTGCGCACAAAGGCGCAGCGGCGAGAAACTACATTCATTTTTAAAAGCATTTAAAAGCCTTTACAGGTTACCACGTTAGATTTACAGAGGAGGTCTACTGCTAAAATTACTGCCCTCGATCTGACCTTCGTGGTGATACCTCACATGCATGATGCAATTGCTGTTTACATATGACGCTAGACCGACGCTTGCGTTCGCCTTTGCGCAAGAGCAGGGGGGGACAGCGGTGCTTTTTTTTTTTTATTTATTTTGCTTTTTTATTTTATTTTTAAACTGTTCCTTCCATATATTTTTTTTTTTATCATTTTTATTGTTATCTCAGGGAATGTAAATATCCCCTATGATAGCAATAAGTAGTGACAGGTACTCTTTTTTTGAAAAAAAAAATGGGGGGTTAGACCCTAGATCTTTCCTCTGCCCTCAAAGCATCTGACCACACCAAGATCGGTGTGATAAAATGCTTTCCCAATTTCCCAATGGCGCTGTTTATATCCAGGGGGGGCATTTCATCCCACTGCTTGTAAAAGCAGTCTAGAGGCTAATTATCTGCTAGAATTGCTTTTACATGAAAGCCGGCCACTGGCTGAAAAGAATGATACCAAGATGATACCTAAACCTGCAGGCATCATTCTGGTATAAACATTCAAAGTCCAGCAACATACCAGTACGTTGCTGGTCCTTGTTGGACATGTATTGTAATCTTTTTTTTCATGCAGCCTGTTGGCTGAACGAAAAAAAGAGATTGATCGGTGGGTATGCCCACCATTAGAATACCTCCCTTCATCCACCCACTTCTAATGATGGGCATATATGCCGAAGCATGGGGGCATCCTCCCGCAAAAAAGTTATGCCGCGTACACACGGTCGGACTTTTCCACGGGCAAGCCTTCGTCGGAATATCGACCGTATGTACGTGGCATAAAAGGTTATGCCGCGTACACACGGTCAAACTTTTCCACGGGCAAGCCTCCGTCGGAATTTCGACCGTATATACGCGGCATTAGGAGCAAAATCGCTCCTCCGCCCCTGCTGCCCCCATGCTTCGGCATATATGCTCTTTTTTTTTAACTGTGGTGGTGAAATCACCTCCTACAGCACTGGAGTCACGGCTTTATGTATCGTGGGAGCAAACGCTGTTGCTGTCAAGATAAATAATTCCGCGCTGCAGTTGAATGGCGCACCTGAAAACAAAAAATTACATACCTGAAAAGCAAGCATGATAAAACATTGCAGAATGGAATGCAGTAAAAAAGAGCAGAACAATAGAGAGAAAATAGAGAGAGCGAGAGAGAACAATAAAACGACAACTATTTTGGTTTTTTTTATTTTATATTTTTTTGTGTTTTTGTTTTTTACGTTTTTTTTTTTTCTTTTTTACACTTTTTTTTTTAAACTTTAACAACTGTAATGGTTCGGGTCTCTCAAAATGTAATGGCATCTTGGGAGACCCTGTGTAAGTGTGTCCTAGTCTGTGAAATGCTGTACCCTACGCTAAAACTTCACTTTTGAGTGGTAGCGTTCAAAACATTCACCAAGGCAAAGGCCTCGTACACACGACCGAGTTTCTCGTCGTAAAAAACACGTCGTTTTTTTCGCCGAGATTCTTGTTAAGCTTGTCGATTTTCTCGTCAAGCTTTCCATGCGTACACACTGTCATTTCCCAATTTCCTCGTTGTTCTCCGCGCTCACGTCCAGCACGTACGACGGCACTATAAAGGGGAAGATCTTTTTTCTTGGCGCCACCCCTTGGGCTGCTTTTGCTGATCTCGTGTTACCGCGTGTGAAGTAAAAGTTTGGGAAGAGACGATTCGCGCTTTTCAGTCTTCGTACTTTTCCGATCGTTTTCTGCCGTTCAGTTTGTGCTTGTGGGTTCGTGTCTTGACTTTCAGGGCATCTAGGCAGGTCGTATCTGTTTTACAGTGCGTTCTTGCCTGTTCGTTTCTGATTTTCATTTCGTTATTCATAGGCCTTGCTGTTCTAAAGTGCGTTCTGTTCTGTACGTTCTGATTAGATGACCGTTTCCTAGCCATGTCGCCTGGACGTTCTCGTCGTCGAGTTCGTGCTGTGCGTGCGCTTGGTGTTGGTCTGCTTGTTTTGGACCAAGACCAGTCCATGAATGGTGTGAGGAGGAGTTCATGGACCAAGAATTGGTTGCTCCAGCGGGACCAATTCTGCCACATGCCTCTGCTGCGGGAGATCGTCGAGAATAATCCTGAGGACTACAGGAATTTTCTGAGGATGTCTGACCCCGTTTTTCAGGAACTGTTGGCTTTGGTGTCCCCCTATATTACCAGGAAGGACACCGTTATGCGGGAAGCCATCAGTGCTGAGCAGAGGCTCATCGCCACGTTGCGTTACCTGGCGACAGGGAGAAGTCTTCAGGACTTGAAGTTCACCACAGGCATCTCCCCCCAGGCTCTGGGCCTCATAATCCCAGACACCTGTTCTGCTATTATACAAGTCCTGCAGGAGGACTATATTAGGGTAAGTTTTCTCCATTAACATCACATTTTATGTATTACATGTATGCTAATGTATTGTATTTCTTTCATCCTTCCCTAATTACCATGATTGTAATATGCTGAGAATGTCCCCTTTGTCCCCATGCATGTTGGAAGCTTTAGATTGCCCCTTTTTTCTCCTCCCTAAATATTTCCCTTCACTAACTTTTCCAGCAGGGGCGCCTGTTGCTCCAAATGTTGGGGGGTTCAAACCCCAATTTAGGAAATAAACTTCCTCCTTTTTTGCTCTGTTGCCTATTAAACGCCCCCAGTTGTCCCCTCCAATGCAGCCATTTTGTCCCCTCAAATGCAGCCATTTAGTCCCCTCTAATGCAGCCAGTTTCCCCCCAGCCCTGCACTTACCTTCTTGTAGTCAACGCCATCCTTCTTCTGTCCTTGATGTCTTCTCCTTCCCTTCATGTTGCATCAGCCAATCATGTTACCATTAAACAGACTTGGTGAACATGATTGGCAGAGCAGCCTGTCAGTGTTTACCCAAGGAATGCCCCCCCCCCCCCCTGCGTCCCCGATTTTTCTTTTAGGAAGCCAATTACATCCCTCAGGTTGTAATTTGCAAGACTATTTTACTACCTGTTTCTGCTCTGCAATTTTAACCCCCTAAATGCCGCAATGATTCATATGTCGGTCGCTTTACAAGAGGCCATCCACCTGAATAGTGTGCGGCATAGACAATACATAGGTTCATGCAACGCATGAACCTATGTATTGTTCTGAGTGATGGGCACAGGAGAGAGGGGGCAGTGCTCCAGCGCCCACTCTGGACGCACCGCCACTGCAATGCTATCCTGTGGCCAAACACATCTCCCCCCCCCCAAAATAATTTAGTAATGGCCCATCAGAGGGGGTGATGAATATGATAAATGAGCCTTCCATTATCCTTTTTTTACACACCTTAATAAACGTATAATTAGATTGATGTTGGCCTCTAATTTTTAGGGATAGAATTTCCTTGTAATGTATGACTTTGTTTTTCTAATATTATTTCATCTTGTTTCACTCCACAGCTTCCTTCCACGCCACAGGAATGGCAGACTGTGGCATCGGAGTTTGCCACGCGGTGGGACTTCCCCAACTGCGGTGGTGCCATAGACGGGAAGCACGTCCACATCGTGCCGCCACCCCCGTTCTGGGTCCTACTACTACAACTACAAGGGGTTTCATAGCATTGTGCTGATGGCGGTGGTGTCAGCACGGTATGAATTCCTCTATGTTGATGTAGGGAAGAATGGCCGGATGTCCGATGGGGGATCCTTCATCCAGACGGAGTTTGCCCTCCGTCTCCAGAGTGACGACCTTGCATTGCCACCGGATGCAGGGAATATTGAAGGACTCCCCTTTGTTTTCTTGGCTGATGAAGCCTTCGGACTCGGACGGCATCTTATGAGGCCATTTCCACAGAGGACCCTGACCCCAGAGAAGAGTGTGTTCAATTACCGGCTGGCCAGGGGCCGAAGAGTCGTTGAAAATGCCTTCGGCATAATGGCCAGCCGGTTCCGCCTTTTTATGACTTCGATCCACTTGGCGGACTACAAAATAAACTATGTAGTGTTATGCTGCTGTGTGCTACACAATTTTCTTTGCCGCAAATCGAATTCATATATGGCCTCAGTTTTGCCAGAGGCTGGACCTTCCCCTGCAAATCCCCTTCCGGGCCTGGAATCTGCCCGTCTTGGCTTGCCCCCCCAAAATGCCCGTGTGGTTCGGGACAAATACATGGAGTATTTCACGGGTAGGGGGGCAATTCCTATGCCAGCCTATGTCTAAGTATCCCAATAAAAATCTTGTTTAAACCTTTAATTATTTGTTCTTTCCTGTCTCCTAGTTTGTCTTTGTGCATTTGTAGTGGCAAGTGTATTTTACTTTAGTAAATAACAACCATTTCACTATGTAACCTTACAAAAGAACCAAATAAGCTTAGAGGGTATTATAAAAAGAAGCTACACGTTGTTTGTGGTCAAATATTTTACTCTGTGCACATTCTCTTCATTTTATTTTTTATTTTTTTACTTTGGGTTTGGCCTGGCCACAACCCGGCAAATTTTGGCTTATGAAAATACAAAAATAACAGTTGCATTTCAAAAATTACAACATTGGATACCTCTGAGCAATCGGAGACATTCACTTACACAAACTATGTCTCTATGTGCCCGTCCTAATATGGGGTCCTGCCACCCCTTGCCCAGCCAAAAATTGAATATGCACACATTTTTTATTTTTTTCATATAGGAAGTTTACAATCCTGATCCCTATTGTCAACATGTGCTATCTGCCATCAGGGGTGATCAATGGACGTGTTTTGGGGGTGCATCCCCTTCCTCAGTTCACCGACTTTTGATACGAGGAAGGGGTTGCACCCACAAAAGACGTACATGGATATCCCCTGATGGCAGATAGCACATGTTGACACACTGTGTGCATATTCAATTTTTGGCTGGTTTGTTAGTCAAAAAATTAGAAAAAATTATAAAAACAAACATGTAAAAACAAATGTGTTTGGATGGCTTATTGAATTCTCCCCAAAACATCGAGAATGTCTTTAAATGTTTGTTCCATCACATGGATTCTTTGTTTAATAAGGTCCAGTTCCGTGCTACATTCCATCACTTGCTGGATGAGGCAGAGGGCACTGTCAGCAGAGAACCGTGTGCTATCCTTCACAACATTTACATCCCCTAAAAAACAAAAACAAAAATTAATATAACTCTGCAGGCCTACCTCGCTTACCTTAAGCTGTGGTGTCAGATACTGACCTGTTGTGGTGACCAGATCCACAACGTCATCCACCTCTCCTTCCTGCACTTCTCCTTCCTCCACCTCAACTTCCTGCACATCTTTCGGTTGTGGGTCTTTGGGAGTTTGGGGTTGCTTGGAAGTTGTGGGGTGCATGTGCTCC
Organism: Rana muscosa; assembly: GCA_029206835.1. NCBI lineage: Eukaryota > Metazoa > Chordata > Amphibia > Anura > Ranidae > Rana > Rana muscosa. The sequence goes on from JARGYO010005626.1 coordinate 90,794,022, forward strand.
CTGGAGTGTCCTCCTCCCAGTCTTCTCTCCCCTATGAGAATAAAACCAAAGGTCTATTTATCACACTGTAAATCTCATTGTTAAACTAAAAACAGACTAAATTGTTTGGAAGTGGGGTACAAGTGTGTGTTTGTGCGGAATTTAAAGAAGAATGCATTATTTATGACCCCAAATATGTTTAGTATTCACATTTGGATGTAATTTTTTTGACATGGAGGCACCACAAAAATTCTCTGATACACCTGTGTGGGACACCCAAAAAAGGCGGGTCTGTTGGCCCACACTATAGTGCTCCAAAGTACAGATGTGGAAGCAGCTGCTGAGTGTCCTCTCCTTTACACTGATAAAAGTTTGCATTTCATTCTCTTTACAAACACATCATCTAGACTTAAAAATTATCCACAATACTTGATCAAAAATGCCAGATGTCTAATTACTTTTGTGGCTCCTAAATAAGCCAAAACCGCGGATAGTGGCCGAACGAAGTGTCGGTAACGTAACGAACGATTACTGTGCCCAACCTAGTTCAAAATATTACATTTTGGAAGGGAGTCCAATACGATAAAAAAAAAAAAACATGTCAGTTTCTAAAAATATTAATAGCAGAAGCGTCATCATTTTACTTACTTTTAGCCAGCATCCTCTTTATGATCCTCAACTGGTCTGGCTCCCTCAGTTTGAGGTCTGACCACCTCTTTCTGAGCTGCTCATTTGAGCGTTTCACCCCAAACTTCGCCCTCAGACTCTTCACAACTTTAGTGAGGATTTTGGCCTTCCTTCTATTTGGTTTGCTATACGGCCCATGCTTGGCATCATAATCAGCCTTGACCAAGATGTCCACCATCTCCACCATCTCCGCCAAAGACATATTCGATGCCTTGAATCTCCTCCTTGATCGTGACGTGTCCTCGGTCTCCGGGCTTGTCTCCTCACTAGTTGCGGAATTATCAGACACCTGCTGTAACTCCGCCATATCTGTCTGCGCGCCGAAAGAGAAGGGGCGGGGAAAAGATGTAAGTTAGAACGTCATGGGCGGGCGACGTGTGCGAAGCGACGTGTTCGAATTTTGACGCATGCGTGGTGTGTATATAGCAAACACACATGTGACTATAGTACGTTCGGTGTGCGGAGAGAGGAGTTCAAGTGACGGACGTGCGAATGAAGGTATGTGATTTTGTGACTTGTAAAAATTGTTGGCCTATACTGTCTTGAGATTGTTGGAGGATATATATGGTGACTAGGATGTTAAGGAGGTTAGACTGTTTGCCTCACATTATTTAAATATAATTTATTTAACTTGCAGATACAATATGAATGTCTTTATTAGCGACAAAGAGTTCCTGGGGGAATTTATTGACCGGGTAAGGGAGCTGCTGGCTCTGTGGGAGACGAAAAACCCCATCCATAAAAAAAAAAGGGGTGAGAAAAGCAGCGCTGGAGAAGCTGCTCCGATTTGTGCATACCAAGGTGCCCACAGCCACAGCAAAACAAGTGGACACTAAAATTGGGAGCTTGAGAGGTACCTACAGGACTGAACGCTCTAAGGTGCTGGCTTCTCAGAGGTCAGGAGCAGCAGCAGATGATGTTTATGTCCCGATTTTGTGGTACTACAACAGGATGTCCTTCCTGGATGACCACATTGAGACAAGGCCATCACTCTCCACTCTTCCCCCCAGACTTCCCTGCAGCCAACCTGAGCCTTCTCTGGAGCAAGAGGAGGCAGCCATCCTGGATGATCCTGATTTGGCCATCTGGAGCCAGGTATAGTATTAACTGAAAATGTATTGGGATAAAATTAATGTTTGACAAATATGTCAGGATGAGAAACATACATTATTTTGTATTCCACAAATGAAATCAAGATCTGTAGACATTATTCTGCACTTAATTGGGTGGTAAATAGTCAATCTGATGTAGTGGTAAATTTAAAGCAAGGATTTATGCATTTACATTCTAATTGCTTCAATCAGGATTACAAAGTTTGATGCAAAGATTAAACCAACATATTAAACTATGTTCCTTTTTCATACACAGGATGAAATCAGCCAGGAGGAGGGTCTGGAAACTGTCAGGCAGGAGGAGGAAGGGTCCAGTGGCAGCCAGGAGGTGGCAGGGCCCAGTGGCAGCCAGGAGGTGGCAGGGCCCAGTGGCAGCCAGGAGGTGGCAGGGCCCAGTGGCAGACAGGAGGTGGCAGGGCAAAGGAGAAGCACCAGATCCCAGGTGCCTCCCATCCGGCTTCACAAAAGAGGCAGGAGGGACAGGACCACCAGTGAGGCAGCAATGGCCCTTATTAAAGAGGCCCATGCCACCCTCAAGGAGCCCACATCCCCTGAAGAGGCCATTGCCAGCCTAGTGGAGGCTAAGTTCAAGGTGATGAGCATGGAGCAACGCCTCCAATGCGAGCCCCTGCTCATCACCTTGCTCAACAAGGGGGTGATGGAGAAAATTACACCCAATACCGCCATATGTGAGGTGGCCCAACTGACCCAACCTCAACCTCCACCTCCACATTCTTCTTCTGCCCCACCCCCTTCTGCTACACCTCCACCTTCTGCCCCACCCCCTTCTGCTACACCTCCACCTTCTGCCCCACCCCCTTCTGCTACACCTCCACCTTCTGCCCCACCCCCTTCTGCTACACCTCCACCTTCTGCCCCACCCCCTTCTGCTACACCTCCACCTTCTGCCCCACCCCCTTCTGCTACACCTCCACCTTCTTCTTCTGCCCCACCCCCTTCTGCTACACCTCCACCTTCTTCTTCTGCCCCACCCCCTTCTGCTACACCTCCACCTCCTCCTCCTGACAGGAGTACCCCTCCAGTGGGCCAGCCTCCAGCCAAACGAAGAAGGAAGGCTGCAGGGAAGGCTTCAGGAAAGGCTTCAGGAAAGGCTGCATTAAAGGCTTCAGGAAAGGCTGCAGGGAAGGTTGCCAGGAAGAAGAGGAAGTGATGGCCTTGCTTCATTGTGGTCGGACAGAAGGCAGCCTGTTGTAGTACCACACACTTGGGACATATATCTCACCTGCTGCTGTTCCTGACCTCTGGGAGGCCAGCATCAGATTGTGTTCAGAAATGTGGGCCTTCTCAAGCTCCCAATTTTAGTGTCCACACAGGGTTGCTGTGTGCTCTGGGGTCCCTGGGATGCACAAATGGCAGCAGCTTCTCCAGTGCTGCCTTCTCTTTATTTAATTTATAAACATGAATAAATGTGTTTTTTGTTTAAGTTCATACTTGACTATGTGTATTTTTAAATAAACAAAATCAAGCTTTGGAGTAAGCAGATACATTTGACTGACAATAAAAGACACAGATATCACCCCCCCCCCCCAAAAGAATAACTAAATCTGATTAGCACAAAAACATGGTGTGAAATTTAAATAATATAGATTCCAAAATTAAATGGGAGATCGCTATCAAAACATTGAGAAATTATAATTAACATCATTTTGAAAAATCTAAACATTTAAATTATTCCTAAAAACTTGCACGATATAATACACATAAATCTTATAAAGAGCAGCATGAAAAAGGTTAAAAATAAGGCATAACTCTGTGTGAATATCAGCAGCAAAAGAAGGTCACTCGTTTTGATTAATGTAACATTCTAACGAAGATTTCAATGCAGAACATTTAAACGATGAAATATTTTTGAGCGTGACGAATATGCTCTCTCCATTATGAAGGCTTGTTTTACCAGAAGATGCGCTCCCGTCTCATAGTTGCTTGTGAGCATGCACGCTTTTGGAAGAGTCGTAAAAGCATACACACGAACGATTTTCTCGTCACAAAACAGGCCGACGAGAAACACGACGAGGAAATCTGGAATCCTGACGAGAAAATAGAGAGCAGGTTCTCTATTTTCTCGTCGAGATTCTCGGCAATTTTCTCGTCGTAAAACCATACACACGAACGTTTTTCTAGACAAAAAAACTCTCGCGGCACTTTTCTTGACTGTTTTGGACGAGAAAAACGGTCGTGTGTACGAGGCCATAGACCAGGTTTGTCAGGACAGAGTGGACAATAATAACGGGTGTCACGCCTAAATCCGCGCTTGCTACAGACACGACATCTTTTTTGGGGGGCTCGTTGGGTAGGGGTACTCGGGAGGAGATGCGTATAATGCCTCTCATGCAGCCGGCTTACTGCATTTGGTAGGGGATGGTGAGGTGCAGAACCGCCTGGATACAGGAGTTCTGTGACTATCTCATTCTGGAATTTTAGAAGAGATAAAGTCCCGCCTGAAGCTCTGTATAGCACATGAGCGTTCAGCAAAGCCAATTGGAATAAGGATAGAGACACTTTTTTGTACCAGCGTCTTGCCTTACGGTCAATTAGATACGGCGCCATCAACTGGTCGTTGAGGTCAACCCCTCCCATATTTTTGTTATATTCGTGGACACAGAGGGGTTTCTCCACAACACCAGTCGCCGTACGAATTTGGACTGTCGTGTCTGCATGAAGGGAGGTAAGAAGGAAAACATTCTTATTGTCCCTCCACTTCATAGCGAGCAAGTTATTACACTTTACGCAGGCTCTCTCCCCCAGCCTAAGACGGGCATCTACAAGCCGCTGGGGAAAGCCCCGGCGATTAGGTCGCACGGTGCCACATGCTCCAATCTGATGATCAAACAAGTGACTAAACAGTGTCACGCTCGTGTAATAATTGTCCACATACAAGTGGTACCCCTTTCCGAATAAGGGTGACACCAAGTTCCACACTATCTTGCCAGCGCTCCCTATGTAATCCGGGCAGTTGACCGGCTCAACCTGACTATCTTTTCCCTCATAAACCATAAAGCTCCATACATAGCCTGTTGCCCTGTCACAGCACTTATAGAGCTTGACCCCATATCTGGCACGCTTGCTGGGAAGGTACTGCTTGAAAGCCAAGCGGACAGAAAATTTAATCAGTGACTCATCAACGCAGACAGCTTGATCGGGAATAAACAAGGCTGCAAAACGTTTGTTGAAGTGGTTTATGAGGGGCCGAATTTTATAGAGCCGGTCGTATTCAGGGTCCCTACGTGGACGACAAAGTTCATTGTCGTTGAAGTGCATGAACCGCAAAATCTGCTCGTATCGTTTCCTGGGCATGGAGGCAGAGAACATGGGCATGTGGTCAATTGGGTGCGTGGACCAATAAGCACACAATGACGGGAATTTATGTGTGCCCATGTTGAGGGAAAGGCCCAGAAAGGTCTTAAATTCAGAAACCGTAATTGGTTTCCAATCTTTGGCAATGGAAGGCAACTGTGGATTAGCGGCGATGAATTGACCAGCATATAAATTACTCTGGTCCACAATAGATCTATAGAGATCTTCCGTGAAAAACAGCGAATAATAATTGATTGGCATAAAATCAGCTGTTTCCACCTAAATACCAGGTTGGGCAGTGAATGGGGGAAGTACGGGTTCTGCAGAAGTGGTGGGGACCCAATCAGGATAGGCGAATTCTGCAGGAAGAGCACTATGGGTACGACGGGCCTGCCTTTGTCTTCTTGGTGGCAGCGGGACACTACTTGTGCTTGCCACCTCGCCAGCTTGAACTGCACTTATGGGACTCGCCACGTCACCACGTGATACTGCAGTGCTGGATGTACGCCCAGGCTGTACTAGGCCGCTTGTGCTTGCCAATTCACCAGAAGGAATAGCGGCGCTAGTACTCCTCTGCTCCATGATACGAGAGCCCTGCGGTTCTTGCTCCTCAACAACCTCAGAAGATCGGGATCGGGTACGCCTGACCTTAGCAGGAACCTCAACTTCGTCGTCAGAACTATCTGACGTGGGGCCGCTGACGTCACTGTCTTCTACGGGAAGATATTCTGAGCCTGAATCTGACAGATACGTGACCTCCTCTTCACTATCTGTCATGCTCAGAATCTCGTAGGCCTCTTTACTAGTGTACCTTCGACTTGCCATTTTGGGCTCTAAATTTAGGGGTACACTAGAAAGATTCACAGGAAAAAAGCACCCGACTGTCGTCAGCAAATATATCAAACGCTACAAAAAAAACTGTTAGCGGTCGCAGGGATCAGGACTGTCTTTGCGAACGCTGCAGTTATGTGTTTTGTGTTTGGTAAGTGACAGTGATCGATCGATACTGCACTTGGGTGGGCTGGGCTGGGCTGGGCTGGGCGGAGGGGCTAAACGCAGGTGCTAGCAGGTATCTGGGCTGATCACGCTAACACTGCGTTTTTGGGAACCCTAAACCGCTGGGGACGCTAGTATAGATCTGATCAGATACTATACCACTAAGGGAGGTGTATGCTTTGCGCGTGGGTGTTAGCGTTACTGGCACTAACCTAACGCTGCCTGGGGCGATGCAGACCCTCTCTGGCGCTAAAACCTAATTGATCTCACCCGCCGGGCGATCAGGGGGTTAAACCTTTATTGGGTTATATACGGCGGGTGCCCTGATGCTATAAAAAGCAAACTAACCAACCAGTGTCACCCGTAACCTTTATATGGCGATCACTGGTGAAAGGGTTAACTAGGGGCAATCAGGGGGTTAAAACCTTTATTAGGTTAAATATGGGGGTACCCGACGCTATATAAAAACCTGACGGGTTACCTGAATAACTAAATAACTAACTGGGTAACCAGTGTCACCAGTGACGCTTATACGGTGATCACTGGTGAAAGGGTTAACTCTAGGGGCAATCAGGGGGTTAAAATAATATATGGGGGTACCTGACGCTCTAAAAACCTGCGGCGAAACTAAAAATAAATAACTGGCTATCTAGGGCACCACCGGCACTAAATACAGCGATCGAAAATACGATCGCTTAGTGACGCTGGCGTTAGGGGGTGAAAGGGTTACCTGGGGGGCGATCAAGGGGTTAAACCTTTATTAGGGGGGGGTTAGGGGGCTACCCTGGACCTAAAGGGGCCTAAACCTAACTGCCCTGCAACTTTTTACTATCACAGATGACACTAAATGCAGTGATCAGTAAAATAAATGATCACTGCAATCAGTGACACTGTGATTGGGGGCTGGGGGGTGACCTGGGGGGTGATCTGGGGGTGACTGGGGGGTGAAATGTGTGCCTATGTGTACCTATGTGTCAGTGGACTGTTGGTGCACTAACCTGCTTCCTCTCTCCTCGGCGCCGGAATCGAAAAGACCGCCGCGAGGGAGATGACATCACTTCCTCCTGCCTGTGTTTACATCACATGGCGGAAGAAGCATTTTCATTGGCCGGGAGCGATCGCGAGGGGGTGGCCGAAATCGAATGGTCACCCCCTCATCTCTGATCACTCCCCAACGATCGGACCCCCCAACTGTACAAAGGCGATCACGTACACTCTACGTGATTGTGCCTGTCGGTGCCATTCTGCCGACGTATATATACAGTGAGCGGTCGTTAAGTGGTTAAAGATTTCATCCATATTAGCGGGACCAGACATTACATTAAAGCCGCAAGCAGTTTTAAATGGCTTTTTTTCCTTTAGAAATGTAATTTTGTGCAGGGACAGTTCTAAACACGGGAAACACGTGGCACTTCACAGGCATACTTTAGACACCCCCCAGGTACGATATTTAAAGGAATATTTGACTTTTTTTTTTTCACTTTATGCATCATTAAAATGGCCGTTTTTAAAACTTTTTTTGGGATTGATACATGTCCCCTGGTGCAGAACCCGGGTTCCCAAACCCTTTTTAGGACAATAACATGCATAATAGTCGTTATAATTAGCACTTTAGATTTCGAACGTTCGCATCCATTGTATTTAATAGGGTTCTAAAGTTCGTGCGAACTTTCGGTCCGTTCGCGGGTTCTGGTGCGAACCGAACCCGGGGGTGTTCGGCTCATCACTAATAAGGACTAAATCACACTAGAACGGACAGCTGCTGAAATGCTTTACCTCTCCGGCAGGTGTTTGTTTCCCAATACTGAAAGGGGCAGTGTGGGGCGAGATTTAGCCCATCACACATGACTCCCTTTTTTATTTTTGTTTTGTACAAACATTATTTGAAGTGTCCAGAAGTACACTTTATTCATTTCGTTGTACAGTGCACGAAGAAAAAGAGCCCGCAACTCTGTAATCCGTGTTGCAAGCTTAATAGCTTCAAAAGAGTAGCATTAAAAGAAGAAGATAATGCGTTTCGGCGAGAGCCCTAGGTAGCATGTTACAACCTGGAATGGCAAAACATTTATACAGTAGACATGTGCACACTGAAATATTTCGTTTCGGAATTTCGTTTTCGGCCGAAAAATAAATTTATTTAGTTACTCCCGAAATTCGTTTTTATTTATTTCGTTTTTCGTTAGAAATTGCATTCGTTCGAAAATCTGAATTAATTAAGGTCGAATCTGTCATTGAAGGCTTATGGTGTCTGTCGAATGTTCAAAGAAGATTCGACGGAGCAGTGAAACTGTACGACGCTGCAATCATACATTTCCGGTCGAATGTTCCGCCCACAAGCTATAGAAGAATTCTAATGTTGTATGACTAGTAATAATTATATTTATTCATTACTATTACTAGTCAACCAACATTAGAATTCTTCTATAGCCTATGGGCGGATGCATTTGACCGGAAATGTACGATTGCAGCGTCGTACAGTTTTGCTGCACCGTCGAATCTTCTAACTTTCGATGCTTTGTCGAATCTTCGTCATTCTAGCTATTTTATTGCTCCTCCTCTTTGGTTACAATCAGCCAATAACATTCATCATCAACTTTATTTTTATTTTACTTCCCCCACCCAATTCCAGCAGTGATCTTTTCTCTCTATGTCAAATCTTTTCTCTCTATAATAACAAATCTTTTCTCTCCTATGTCGAATCTTTTCTCTCCTATGTCGAATCTTTTCTCTCCTATGTCGAATATTTTCTCTCTATAATGTCGAATCTTTTCTCTCCTATGTCGAATCTTTTCTCTCCTATGTCGAATCTTTCCTCTCCTATGTCGAATCTTTTCTCTCCTATGTTGAATCTTTTCTCTCCTATGTCGAATCTTTCTCTCCTATGTCGAATCTTTTCTCTCTATAATGTCGAATCTTTTCTCTCCTATGTAGAATAATCTTGGACTAATAGAGTTAAGGTTAGGCACATTCGACCACAGTTTCGATAGACACAGATTGTTATTGTCAGCGTCACGTCGAATCTCCTATCTATATCGAACTGTTGTAGCAACGAAAACGAAAATAAAGCATTTGTTTATGTCGGATCTTTCGGTTTTCGGATTCTGTGCTTTCGTTTTCGTTTGTTAAAACGATAACGAAAATAGCTGAAATTCGGACGAAAATGCATTCGGATGAAAACGAATGCACATGTCTATTATACAGTGGAACCTCGGATTGCGAGTGTAGCGTGGTGTTCCCCTTTAAGCACCAGAGACTACATTTCCCAGTACATCCTGCAGCACCCAGGATGCATTGCCACGGAGCAGGGACTGCTGGGGCAGACTTTATAAAGGGGAGGTGGAGTTTACTCTGTCTCTTTGGACACCCCCTCTCCTAGCAAGAGGATCCCTGTGCTGAACTGCTGTTTGCATAAGGCCCGAAGCCTGGGCCTTGTGCATTTCTCCAAAGAGCCCTCCACCAGCCTAGCGGAACCTGAAAGACATCTTCTCATCCTTGTTGTACTACACCAGGAGGACCGAAGACTCGGATGTCGATGGATCCATGTGTCTAGACGAATCGGTGGAGGAAACGGACTTTGACTGGTCCGGGTGGTGAGAGAGCACTTGCTCACAGACATATACTGTATCTTTACTACCCGTTTGGATTACAAAGTTTGTTCATCAAGTGCACCACCGAAAGATTGCTAGCGAAGATTGTTTTACAGAACTTCCATTTAGTTAAGTCAGGCCTGACTGTGTAGGTAGACATTGCTGAGCTTTAGTCTGCCCGCGAGGGGAAGTAGCTGTAAAAAGGCAGCGTTAGATTTGCATAGTAAAATATGTCTATTCTGTTCATTTAAATACTGTTTATTGCAGGGACCTGCAAATTGTTATATACTCTTGTTTATTACTTGCCCTTTAGCCTCAGTAAAATATCTGGGTCAAGTACATTGGTGTCAGTTTCTCTTACTTTAAAAGTGAGTTTAAAAGTATATCACTGTGCGTGTTTGCCATAGGACTGTGTCACCAAGAGTTGCGGTCACACAGTCCTATCTCCTCTTACTAGCTGTGCCACGGGAGGGTGGAGCCGATTGCCAGGGGTTGACAGCGGTGCACTACAGGGCCCAAATCAATACCAGCAGCCCTCTTAACTGAGGGTACCACTATACGAGTAACGTGGTTAACGAGCGTTTCGCAATACGAGCACTGTATTTGAAAAAATCATAACTCCGTTTGCGAGTGTTGTCAAAACGAGCAGGATTCAGGCCAAAGCGGTGTACAGTACCGCGTTTGGCCTGAGGTGGGGGGTGCCGGAGCCGAACAGAGCTGAATGGCGCTGATCGCAGGCGAGCGGCGCCGTTTAGAAATGCTCGGAAAGACACGGAAATACTCAGTTTCTGGGCCTCAGCTGAGGTGTCCTCGGGCCTTTCCAGCTGTTTCCGAGGCTCTCTGGAGCCCCCCCCCACCTCTGGCTGCATGCCATTGAAGTCAATGCGGAACTAATTATTTTAGTTTCCATTGACTTCAATGGGGAAACTCGCTTTGATATGCGAGTACTTTGAATTACGAGCATTCTCCTGGAACGGATTATGCTCGTAATCCGAGGTTCCACTGTACATGTAAAAACGCCACCTAGGAGCAAATTAGCATGTTGTAATAGCCAACATTTTTTGTTTGTGTTGACTAAAATAGGGAACCCTATCAGGAAAGATTTAACCTTTATTTGCTTTTCCAGAAACACGACAGGAAGTAAAAATAAGTATCTCCAAAGAAAAGGAAAAATCCCCTCTTAGGCCCCTTTCACATGGGGTGGATCCATCCAGGCAGATTACAGGTCTATGTCTGTTCCGCTATGCAGAGCAGTCAAGAACAGAGCCCGCTCTCCTCTATGGGGCGGTCGGATGGATGACTGTTTCCATCCGATTGTCATCCGATCCGACCCGCTGGACGGATGGCAAACGTATTGCCATATGTCTGTTTTCAGCAGATTTTGTCAGATTAAATGCCTGGCAGGTGTCAGCTGACATCCGCCGCCCTATAGAGGACAAAGGGTGGCCTGATCGGGTCCGCCTGAAAAACAGACAGGTGGACCCGATCGACCCGCTGGTGTGAAAGGGGCCTTAGGGGCATGTGTACACCCTTGACTACTGCATTTGCAATTTAAGGAGGATCAACCCAACCAAAAGGGTAAACCACAGCCTAAACAGTTGCCACTAGAATAGATGTCCACGTTGAGGGATTTCCCTCTATTCCTATTCTGGTGACAGCTCTAGAATATTCGATTTTCCATTGTTTAAAGGGGTTGTTAAGCCACTGTCACTAGGCAGGCTGAATCTCTCCAGCAGAGACACTGACAGCAGTAAAGTTTTTTTTTACTCCATCCACAACTACATACAGTTTGATGAATTTATAATTTGTAGCAACACATGATTATACTTATATACAGTTATATTCTCTAACCAATCTTTACCTATTGTGGAGAACACTGTGCAGACATTGTGTTTAAATATAGAGGATCTTTTTTCCCCCCTACAGCAATATGTGTTTTATAAAACCTGGGACATGCTACCTTTAGGCGGCAGTAATCCTTTAAAAATATTAAAGTAGCTGGCATATGGCTGCTTTATGCGATGTCACAGCGTCGTGGAGATAAAGGTTCCCAGCCCCAACGAGACATGCCATATTTTTAATTAAATATGATATCAGATGTTTCCTGCTTTCAACAATAAAATAAAGAACTTTTCCAGGCAAAATTTCAGTAGAGTTGTTTCTTCTTTTAAATGACTGATTGCAATTTCATCAAAAAACACCTGCTAATGTATTCTTTACCAAAGCCATAAAGCTGAAAGGAGAGAAAATATGTAATAATAATTTTAATTAAAATTAACCTATTAAGGACAATGTTGTTTTTCTCTTGTTTCAGAAGAATCCATTGATGTCTATTTTCAGGTATGGTTTGTATTGACAGGTTACATTGGTCCAGCTTGGACCAGTATAAGCAGGGCCGCCATCAGGAATTTGGGGCCCCTTACACAGCTTCAGGCATGGGCCCCCTGGGGAAGAGGAAAACCGGGGGTGCTGCCGCCGCAAATTAGGAGCGGGGGGGCTGCCGCGACTTGAGAAGCGGGAGGGGTGCCACGAATTGAGAAGCGGGGGGGGGTGCTGCAGCTGCGAATTGTTGAGGTCAGGGGGGCTTTGGGTGCTGACAAAAAAAAGAACAAAAAAAAAAGGGGGGGTTGCCATTCGGGGCCCTGAGGACCTCCGGGCCTCTGGGGACCTCTGGGCCCCTTACAAAAAAAAAAAAATATATAAAAAAAATATATTTTTTTTTATAAAAAAAAGGGGGGGGGGTTGCCATCCGGGGCCCTGGGGACCTCCGGGCCACTGGGGACCTCTGGGCCCCTTACAAAATAAATAAAATAAATTAAAAATAAATTAAAAACAATTATAAAAAAAAGAGGGGGTTGCCACCCGGGCCCCTGGGGACCTCCGGGCCCCTTACAGGTGTACTGATTGTACCCCCCTGATGGTGGCCCTGAGTATAAGTGTGCTTATTTTTTACCTGCGGGACCACCGTCGAAGTGGAAAATCTCTGTAGTAGTTACCGCTACTATAGTAATCACTGCACTTTGTATTAATTGAGAACCAACTCCTGTGGTTTTCATGCAGTAGGGCAGTCATTAAGAACAGGACCTGGAATACTGTGGCTTTCACTGTACTATGGTGATTCCACAGCGATCTCAGAGATTTGGAACATGTATACTTACATTGGTCCAAGCTGGACCAGTGAAATTATGCAATACAAACCATATCTGGAATTTAGCTTTAAAAAGCATGTCAAAACACACCAACAGACTCACCAGTATGTGTTTTTCATGTGAACATAGGAACATATTACCCTGGGCAATGCATGGGTTAATATTTGGGGTTTAGCTATGTGAAGAGGGAAAAACACACATACAGATTCTGCTTGTAGAAGTTCTTCTTGGTGTAATTTCGAAAAAAACTCAAGCTTCACACCAATTTATTCAGATGTTCATTGTAGTGTAAAACTGCTGCATCTCCCCACACTTGAGATGCATCCCTGCTGCCTATACTCTGCAATGTTAAAGGCCCTTACAGACTCATTTATATTCTAGCTTGCGGATTTAGGTTGAAAAAGTGGATTGTTAGTGTGCGCAAAGTGTAATCTGCCTTAAAGAAATCTGTTTGTGCATTTTTATTTTTTTTTAAAGGCAGAAAAGAAGCGCAAAAATAAATAAATAAAGCTGCATCATACGGTGAGATTTTTTTTATATTCAACTCCGACTGGCATACGAGGATGCTAAAACCGCACAGCTGGCTCCATGATGAGTGACAAATCAAAAGTCAGAGAGAAACTTCCTGATCATCTGAGCTCTTGCCACCCGATTAGCAGAAGAAAAACAGGGCAGATGGAGGGAGACGAAGCAGTGTGGAGGGAACAGATGGCCACTACCAACTTGATATATGAAATTAATAACACTTCCTCAAATACAATTTAGGAGCAGGAATACATTACCTGAATTTTCATAACCGAGAGCCAGCTGAAGTTAAATGAGTTTTGCCTTGTGTGGTAGTTGTGATTGGACTGAATGTAAACGAAATAAGGACGACATTTTATTGACATATCAATGCTGTGGATTAGATATTTCTTGAAGTGGGGAAGGAATAACCATGAACATATTTTAAACAGGCAGGTTTATTCTGTAAGGCAAATAGCAAGGCGCAGTAGCCATAGCAACCAATCAAAATTCATCTTTCTCTGGTCTAGGTAAAGCGTACGTTGACTGGTTGCTAAGGTTACTACACTACTCTTTGCCCACCAGTAATGATTTAAAGGGTTAATTCACCTTTACCATGAAAAATGCCTATGCAAATAAGGGGCATCTGTAGGTAAGAACAAACTGTACAGCTTTGACTAAAGTTTAATAATGCCCTTGCAATAGGTGTAGGCCCCTTACATACCTCCTAAAGCCTGGCCCAAAAAACTCCCAGAGATGGCATCGTCCAATCCTGCATTGCTGCTAAGACATTCTTAGAACACAATGGGGCTGATTTACCAAACGTTTGCGCCATGAGTATTGGCGCATCTGCATGCGCAATGGCTGTTTTGGTATTTACAAAACATTAGCGCCGGTATCGCAGCCCTATTTCCCATTTACTATAGTGTTCTCTGCGCCCGGGAGGAGGTGCTCAGTGCGCTACTATGGACCTGGCGCAGGGCATGTTAAAATCTAAATATAAAGAAGCTGGAAGTGAGAAAATATTGGGGGTGACATGGGGTGATGTGAGGAAGTGTAGGGACACCTGCCCAAATAACTAATATGCCCAAAATAGAGTAGGAAAGTAACTTTTTCAAAACCAGCCCGCTGCGCCGGCAAGTACGATTCGAGCTGCGGGAGGTTTTTTTGAGCTCAGCGCGGGAATTTCAATGGTTTAAATGCGCCAAGACACTGCGCCGGCAAAATCTTAGTAAATGTCAAGTCACGTAAACTAATTTGCATAAGTTGAACAGGCGCAGCCCTGAACTTCACAGTGCACCTGCAAAATGACATTTCTAAAGGAAAAAAAAGCCATTTAAAAGCAGCCGCGGCTGTAATGAATTGTCGGCTCCCGGCAATATAGAGAAAAGTTATAGAAAGTCATTGCTAACCAAAAAAAAAAAAGCGTGGGGGTCCCCCCAAATTCCATAACCAGGCCCTTCAGGTCTGGAATGGATATTAAGGGGAACCCCGCTGCAAATTTTAAAAAAAATGACGTGCGGGTTCCCCCCAAATATCCAAACCAGGCCCTTCAGATCTGGCATGGATTTTAAGGGGAACTCCACCCCAAATTTTCTTTAAAAATGGCGTGGAGTCCCCCCAAAAATCCACACCAGACCCATATCCGAGCACGCAACCTGGCAGGTCGCAGGGGAAGAGGGTGGGACAAGAGAGCGGCCCCCCCTCCCTCCTGAACCGTACCAGACCACATGCCCTCAACATGGGGAGGATGTCCCCATGTTGATGGGGACAAGGGCCTCATCCCCACAACCCTTGCCCGGTGGTTGTGGGGGTCTGCGGGCGGGGGGCTTATCGGAATCTGGAAGACCCCTTTAACAAAGGGGACCCCCAGATCCCGGCCCCCCTATGTGAAATGGTAATGGGGTACAAATGTACCACTACCATTTCACAAGGAAAGTGTCAAAAATGTAAAAAATGACAAGAGCCGGTTTTTGACAATTCCTTTATTAATGTCTTTTCTTTTCTTCCAACTTCTTCCATCTTTCTCTTCCATCTTCTTCCTTCTTCTTCCATCTTCTTCTTCCATCTTCTTCTTTCTCCATTCGGGTTTCTTCCTCCATCTTCCTCTTCATCTTTATCTTCATCTTCCTTCTTCCTTCAGTCTTCTCGTCCGCATCTTGCCCCGGCGTCTTCCCTTCTTCTTTCTTCTCCGGCCGCTCTGTTTGAATTGGAGGTTCCCACTGTGCGACGCTTCAGTTCTCCACTTGGTCCGCTAACCACCCGGTGGCTCCGCCCCCCTCTGTCACCACGGTGAAAGTCCCCGTGAAATCCATGTGCGTCAGAGGGGGGCGGGGTCACCGGGTGTAAGCGGACCCAATGGGGAACTGAAGAACTGAAGCGTCGCACAGCGGGAACCTCCAATTCAAACGGAGCGGCCGGAGAAGAAAGAAGAAGGGAAGACGCCGGGGCAAGATGCGGACGAGAACACCGAAGGAAGAAGGAAGATGAAGATGAAGATAAAGATGAAGAGGAAGATGGAGGAAGAAACCCGAATGGAGAAAAGAAGAAGGTGGAAGAAGAAGATGGAAGAAGAAGGAAGAAGATGGAAGAAGAAGATGGAAGAAGTTGGAAGAAAAGAAAAGACATTAATAAAGGAATTGTCAAAAACCGGCTCTTGTCATTTTTTACATTTTTGACACTTTCTTTGTGAAATGGTAGGGGTACATTTGTACCCCATTACCATATCACATAGGGGGGGCCGGGATCTGGGGGTCCCCTTTGTTAAAGGGGTCTTCCAGATTCCGATAAGCCCCCTGCCCGCAGACCCCCACAACCACCGGGCAAGGGTTGTGGGGATGAGGCCCTTGTCCCCATCAACATGGGGACATCCTCCCCATGTTGAGGGCATGTGGCCTGGTACGGTTCAGGAGGGAGGGGGGGCCGCTCTCTCGTCCCCCCCCTCTTCCCCTGCGGCCTGCCAGGTTATGTGCTCGGATAAGGGTCTGGTGTGGATTTTTAGGGGGACTCCACGCCATTTTTTTTTAAATTTGGGGTGGAGTTCCCCTTAAAATCCATGCCAGATCTGAAGGGCCTGGTATGGATATTTGCGGGAAACCCCACGTCATTTTTTTAAAAATTTTGCAGCGGGGTTCCCCTAATATCCATTCCAGACCTGAAGGGCCTGGTTATGGAATTTGGGGGACCCCCACGCATTTTTTTTTTGGTTAGCAAAGACTTTCAATGACTTTTATCTGTATTGACGGGAACCAGCAATTCATTACAGCCGCAAGGACTTTTAAATTACTATTATTTTACTTTAGAAATGTCATTTTGCTCTCCAACTGTTATAAACATGGAAAACATGTGCTACTTTACAGGCATACTATAGACACCCCCGGGGATGATATTTAGGGCCAGTTCACACCGGATGCAGTGCAGTGCGTTTTTTTTATGCCTGAAAAACGCAAAGAAAGTTGATCACATTAATGCCAATGGCATAGTTCACACCACTGCAGTCCGTTCCAGTGCATTTCAGAAAGCCAAAAAATAATTGGTCATGCTGCATTTTTTAGGTACAAAACTGTACTGGACCCCAGTAAAACACATCAAAAACGCAACGGAACGTACCAAAAATGCACTGGAATGCACCGCAACGCACCTAAATGCACCAAAGACGCACTGCAACACACTTGTCCTAAGTGAAAAGAGGGGGAAAAAAACACTGGACTGCATCAAAAACGCCTCAAAAATGCACTGGAATGTGTCAAAAACGCGCATGCAGAAAAGCACCTGGAACGCACCCAGACTGCGTTTTTATAGTGTGAACTAGGGCCAGTTCACACCATAGAAACACAATCCAGATGCGTTCCAGGTGCTTTTCTGCATGCACGTTTTTCATGCGTTCCAGTGCATTTTTGGTAAGTTTTTGATGCAGTCCAGTGCTTTTTTTTCACCCCTCTTTTTTATTAACCATAGATAAGGACAAGTGTGTTCCAGTGCGTTTTTGGTGCATTTAGGTGTGTTCCTGTGCGTTCCAGTGCGTTTATGATGCGTTTTGATGCGTTCCAGTACAGTCCAGTGCAGGTAAAATGCAGCATGTTCTACTTTTTTGGTGGAACTGGAACGCACTGGAACAAACACTGCCATTTAGAACCATATAACCAACTTTCCATGCATTTTGGATGCATAAAAAACGCAATGCACTGCATGTGGTGTGAAATGGCCCTTAAGCAATTTGGCATATTTAAAGGCACTTCTTCTTGTTTTTGGTGTTTTCCAAATTGGTGACATTGATATATGTCCCTTAGGGTGGGACCTGGGCCCCCATTTTAAGGCCAATAACTAGAAGATAAGCCAGCCAAGTGGGGACTAGCAAAATTAACAAGTCAGTTCCCATAGACTGCAATGGGATTTGTTGGTGGGGGGAGGGGTGATTGTCCCATCTCTAATTTTGTAGCATGCTGGATGATGTGCTTAATTTTGGACGGTCGGAGGGGGGGGGGTTATTTTTTGCTAGCTGCATTGGTGTTGTTCTGCACATGCCCAGCCAGTTAGTTTTTTTTTGGCCTGCTTTTTGTGTGTGAACAGCGCTTGGATATTTCTGGGCATGCTCACTCAGAGTGTTTTTATGGGTTAGAAATTGAAGGACATCCCTAACAGGTGTGCCCACTTTGAATTTCAGTCTCTACATTGGGAGAACTTGCATTTTGGGTGTTTCATGGACTGTGCATGTGTTTTCAATTGCCTCATTAGCACACAAACATATGTTATATAAAGCTCACAGAGCATTCGGTCGCTTGCCTTGAGAAGAGGTAAGTGTGTGTGGGGTAAAAAGTACATTTTGGTGGCCTTATCGAGTTTGTAACACATATATTTTATTTGTTATGTCTTTGCAAAACAGGCGTTTGGTTTATTTTGTGGATTGTATATTTTTGGTGTGGGGGAGATGTTCCCCTGAAATAATTCTGATGTTGTTAATGTGTGTTGTTTGTTCACTTTGATTTAATTGTCTGCTGCATTTTTTTGGCCAAAAATTGCTCAAGGTGTTGAGTCTGTAACTGTTTCAAATTGACCATGTTTTTTATTTTGCCTTCCCTTTTGTTTTGTTGAACAATAAAATTAGATGCAAAATTTTGATGTTTGTTTTGTGTTTTCTTTGCAACAAATGTGACAGCTGATTGGCATGTCAAAACAAAACTGGTGTAATTTGTCTACCCTGGTGCCTTCATGGTAGTATATGCATGGATTGTGTGCTGCCATGGAGCGTCACCAGGAAATGAAAAATACAGAGCGGTAAGTATTAAATTTTCCTTTTTTTTACTGCAGTGGTTCTCAGCCTCAGTCCTCAAGTACCCCCAACAGGACATGTTTTGTGAATTTATCTTATCGAGAATTGCTGTCCAAAAATCAAAACCATTGACTGTGATTTAAAGCACATGTGCAAGATGAAGGAAAACCTGCAAACATGGCCTGTTGGGGGTACTTGAGAAGCACTGATTTAGAGCACTGCACTTAAAAATAGCTCAAGGCCATACAATTCTAATTGTGGGCATTTTGAGGGAAACGAAGTAAGTGTTGGAACCCCTGCGTGTGTGTTTTTTTTTTTTTTTTTTTTTGAGTTTGTCCTTGATCTCCTTTTTCTTAACATTGGCTTCGCTTCCTGTCACACAGCTAAACAGGAAGTGAAGGTAAAACCCTACCAATGGCTTTTCTTGGGGACACACAGATCAATCTAACTAGTGTCCCCATTAAGCAAATTGCACTCTAGCACTTTGTTGTGTACACCCCAAATCATTGGGTAGTTTGGGGTTTAGTAAAGACAAATCCACTCTGCAGTAAAAGTGTAGCTGCTGAAAATCTTAGGGAAAGTACTGGTGATTGGATGTTACAATCATGTAAAAGCAAAGATGTTTTTTTTTGGCTTGCATGTCCCCCTCAGATATACAGCAAGTGCAAAGTAGATTTGCCTTTAGTAAATAAACCCCACAGTCCAAACTACCTAATAAATTGTGGTGTACCCCGCAATATGCTGGAGTGCAATGTGCATAATGGGGAAAGTATTTAGACCAGTGGTTCTCAACTCCTGTCCTCAGGACCCACTAACAGGCCAGATTTTAAGTATTACCTTGGTGAGATGCAGACTAGAATACTGCAATCCCTGAGCAGCAAATTATATCACCTGTGATGCATTTCAGTTATCTTGCAAACCTGGCCTGTTGGTGGGCCCTGAGGACTGGAGTTGAGAACCACTGATTTAGACTGAGCTGTGTGTCCCCAAGGAAAGACATTGTTAGGGATTTTCCCTCACTTCCTGTGTGGCTATGTGACAGGAAGTGAATTATTTGGAAGGATAAAGTGGCCAGATTATTTAGTTTAACTTTTCAAAGACTCATTCCTAAGTTGAATTGTGATGCATGTCAATGGCCCATTTAGACCCTCTTTAATCACTTGAGATCAGCGCTATAACTGATCGACGGCCACAGCATGGTCCTCAATTGCCGGGAGTCCGTCAATAAACGTCCTCCCCTTTGCGCGCGCTGTGGTCACAGAGTCACTGAGACTCAGGTGATGACAGATCCAAGAAAGGGCCCGATCCCTGCCCTTTACCATGTGATCAGCTGTCAGCAAATGACAGCTGATCACGTGATGTAAACAAAATCTGGGTAATGGTTTTTGTTTTCTCCTTGTGCTGACAGCGTGAGCATAAAAAAAAAGGCAATCACCGGCTTATGTGCAAGGGACATGGGGCCCGAAGAGGAAGAGGCAATTCTGCATCATCTGTGACAATTAGTAGCCCCTGCCAGTGCCACCTATCAGTGCCAATCAGTGGCGCCTATCAGTGCCCATCACTGCCAACTATCATTGCCACCTAGCAGTGCCACTTCTCATTGCCCACCAGTGCCAAATAGCAATGCCACCTCTCAGTGCCCACCCTTGCCACCTTATCGGTGCCCATCAGTGCAGTCTCAGTGTACATCAATGAAGAAAAATTACCTTTTTTAAAAATATTAACCAGTTTCCTACCGCCCACCGTCAAATGACATCCTTGGCTTTGTGCGGTGACATCTGAATGTTGGGTGCAGTTTCAGGCATCATTCAGATATCATTCTTTTCAGCCGGCGATTCTGTGCACAATAAAAACGATCATAGTGGCAGTTCCGCCGCTTGTTTGTTCTTATAGGCGGGGGGAGGGGACGTTCCCCCCCCCTCTTGCCGCCATCCGGTGCTTCTCCGGGCTCTCCCGTGCCATCTGGGGCTCGGAGAACGATTTGGAGATGACTGGTGACCAGATGGTCATCAGTCATCTCTATGACCGTCGGAGGCGCGGGCACGATGTTATGACATCACGCCGTGTTCCTGTATGTTAACCAAGCCGTGATCTCGGCTGTCAGCATGAGATTGGTGATTTTTTTGGAACAATATCATGCTTTCCAGCCTGGAGGAGAGATGCGGGGTCTTATTGGAAGCACCAAACCCCCCATGTTGAGGGCATGCGGCCTGTTCCGGTTCAGGAGGGAGGGGGGGCCGCTCTCGTACCCCCCTTTTCCCCTGCGGCCTGCCAGGTTGCGTGCTCGGATAAGGGTCTGGTTTGGATTTTGGGGGGACCCCCATGCCGTTTTTTGGCTTAGGGGGTTCACCTTAAAATCCAGACCAGACCCTAAGGCCTGGTATGCTCCTGGAGGGGAACCCATGCCGGTTTTTTCATTAAAATTTGGCGTGGAGTTCCCCTTCATGATTCATACCAAACATGGGACAGCGAGGCTGCCGAGGACCAGCGCGATGACATTGCGCTGGACACATTCTCGGCCGGCTAGTCTCTAGGACACGACTTGAGCGGCTGCTTCACGCGCTCAGGTCGTGTCCAGGTCGCCTGGTAGAGTCACGCTGTCCCTGTGTCAGCCGGCACACGAGTCGCCCGCAAGTCGGATCCGACTTCCCGGGCGACCTCTATTCAAATCAATGGGCTCCCATAGGGAACCATTCATTTTCAATAGAGCGCCGCTGACATTTCTATTTACTATAACAGTGCGCCGCTGCTTCCTGCGCCCAGTGAAGGAGTTATCAGGCGCACTAATTAAGGTTAGAAGCAGCGCAGCGCACTGTTATTAGTAAATCAGCCCCATTCAGCCATTACTGCTCATCCCAAGGAGAACAGAAGGGCACAATCTGAGTGTAGTATATTACATATTTATTATGGAGAAAGACAACTGACAACTCAGATGTGGCAGATAAAAACACAGCTAATCAACATCATGGGGCCTCCGGTGGGGAAGTCAGCACTGTCTGCAGGGTACCACACTCAGGGAAGGGTCAGTGGAAGAATCTGTGGGACCGAAAGGAAACACCGGGCGGCGTTAGGCTAAGTGCACCAATTGACTATTTGTGGTATTAACTGTGAGCCAAAAGCATATGGATGCCACTCAGGGTCTAAGGGCCCCAATGATTAAGCCAACCCCTGTGACTGCCAGCCAGGACCGGAGCACACCCCAAATCCAACATCAATGTACAGGGAAAAAGGTGTCCTGTAAGCCGCACATCGCTACAGATCCATAATGGGGAAGTTTAACAGCCTCAGTCCGGGCTCCATCCAGGTCACACTCCCGAATGCATTTCGCTCTGCCCCCGGAGCTAAGTCATGGGGGTGACTATGACTAAGCTCCAGGGGATCCCCATAACTAAGCTCCCGGGGTGGAGCGAAGCAAGTTGGCGGCGTGGCCTGGTTGGAGCCCGGCCTGAGGTTGTTATACTTCCCCATGTCGGATATGTAGTGACGTGTGACTTACAGGACACCTTTTTCCCTGTATTTGTGGTATAAACCCATACATGAGCAACTCACAGTAAATAAATGGGAATGGTGCTTACCATGTATGACTAGTATGGCCAGGGTCCATTCAAGTGGGGAGCGGCCTCTCTTCCAGTAATTTGTGGCCGGCAGGAAGCAGGTGTCGGGCCAGGGGCCAGCCTGGATGTAGCTGACAGGAACCAAGAAGATGGCGGAGACCATCCCCCACGTGTGAGTTGTCATTTGTCTTTCTCCACAATAAATATGTAATATAATGCACTCAGAGTGTGCCCTCCTGTTCTCCTTACTTGTTCACGCAGAGATTCTACAGTCTCCTAAAAGGTTCTGTTTTAGGTAAGCAGAGAGTCTTCCCTGATGTTCCAATTGGACTTTACAGACTTTATGCTGATCTCATTGACTCCTTTGTGTGCACTAGCCACTTTTTTCCGCCATATACACCCCATCATTCATTACTGCTTACCCCCACTATCACAGGAGCGATCTCTCCAACTCCCACATATGTGTGGTCCACTATCTCTTCCATCACAGCATCACTATATGCCAGTACACATGCTGAAATATTTTAAGATGAGAGTTAAGTAGGAGACCTGTTGTTACTATAATGACCTGCTCAATCCCAGTGGTGTAACAAGAACCATTATCTGTTTAACACTTCTTCAGAGTTGTAGCATTTTTTGCAGACAACTTACCAAAAGATGAAAATCCAGGTGCACTAAATTTGAAGACATTTCCACTGAGGTCATATTTTATGTAGGCGTTTTGCAGAGGCAGTGAGCCAACGACATGAGCACAGGGATAAGGTATAAGTTCTACACACTAAATATTGTTGTCATGGTGGCAACAAGAAGGAACTTTCATCTTTTTATTTCAATTATTGAAATCATTGCTGGAAATAGTTTAAATTAGAAAACTTCAGCAGATACTGTATATATCTGTATATGTTCACCTATCAGTAATCAATTGCGTATTACAATTTTGTTAATAGAAAGCTTATTTTCCGGTCTTGCTGCTTACATTTTCCAACAAGAGATGAGTGTTGCACTAATTCTAATTCAGCAGCCAACATAACAAATACTGATTTATTTTTTTGATGTTGATTCACATGGACCACAACACATTAATTATGCAGCTTATAGTGTACACTGAAAATGCCCAAATCTACAAACTGAACAGCTTTGTTTTTGACAAAAGATAATTGTTATATACAGTAGTTACAATTGAGCAGCCACCATATACAATGTACTCTTAAAAGAAAAGTGTATTGTAGGGAGCTGTGAGAATGCGATCATCCTAAAACAAATGGAAAAATAAACCCTCCAAAGGTACGGGACTATTATGGGCAATGCAAACAAAGGACCAAAAGGGGCGTGGTTAATATTTTTTTTATTGAGAACATGAGAAAATCTTGCCAAAGAGAAATTGGAGCTAAGATATTATAAACTAGACACAATAAATGATCCAAAAGGACCTAAATATAATACACAAGAGGAGTGAGGCATCCAACGCATTTTGAGAATTCTGAATTTTTCACTCTTCTTCAGGGATGCTCACGAAAGCAGAAGAGTGAAAAATAGTCCCGTGCCTTTGGAGGGTTTCTTTTTCCATGTACCCTTAAAACATCACTTAAAATAAGATAAATTAGTAATAATATAGTATAATATAGAGTAATATATGTAGCACATGGACCCTTTTCCCTACCTTTGGCTCACTTGCAGGAAAAAGGCACACCGTACTATATGCCCGTACCCTCCTGGTTGAGGAGGTTGAGCGGTGTTATGTATTTGGGTCCCACAGCTAGGTTCTTCCATCAGTTGGTTCTCATCTCCTAGGATATAGGGACAAGTCTCTGTTTTCCCCCCAAGTGATTCCAATGTCCACACCACTTTAAACTCCAACGTTGAGTTTATTTTCTCAATGTTCAGCAGATAGGAAAGGGTGGATAAGAGACAGGACAGCAAGGTTTTGGGAGGTTAGTCCAGGCACAAGCAGATATCACAATCGCTACTCTATCCCAGAGTAGGTTTAGCTCACCCGGATAGTCTCCTGCAAAGTGGATCCTAGCAGCCAAAGTGATGCTCGGACATTTAATCAGGTTCTTTTCCTAGATGCGATCGGGAGACTCTCTGCCACAGAATCTATCAGACCCCGAACCTCTTATCTTTTGATATGTAAGAACAAGTGCCAGCAGCAGCACATTACTAGGCCCTTGGTGGATAGAGGAATTCCTCCAGAAAGTCCCGGGCCACTTCCTTCACCGTGAACTCTCACGGTCCGTCAGAAAGATCCTCCCCTGGCCTCCTCTTCTTAGAAGCGGGCTCCCTCGCGAAGGACACCCTGGGATTTCTCTTCCTCGAAGTGGGCTCCAGCTAAAGGTGCTGGGCCCAATGTTGAAGATGCAGCCCCAGGACTAAAGGTGCCTGGGACTGAGGCACACGTGGACCCATGGCCTGGAGGGCCATGAGCCACGCACCTGGACTCCGACTCCTCTCCTCCTCCGAAGACCCCTCCCAGGTGGCGTCTGCCCCTTATGTATTCTCTCCCAGCATGCACAGCAGGCCAAACACGCCCACTGTACCGCTGCCGAGAGAGGACACCCCAAGGCACAGCACTAGGACTGATGGTTCAACCCTGACCCGTTATGGCAGTGCCACCTACAGGCCACAGGGAACTGCACACCAGTATACCACCTGGAAAATATAATATAGCACAACCTATAAATGAGAACGGTCTGAGCCCAACTACTATCTCAGACCAGCCCCTAAATTTAGGTATATAGCCCCCCTAAATGGGGTGGGCGCTACATACACCCCCCTCTAGAAGAGACACTGTCCCCAGTGTCTGGGATAAACCCACGCTCCTCAAGCCTGAGCCAGCGCAGATTTATTTCCAAACTATGTACACATTTTAAATCCTTGTGCCGGAACCAACATAATGGGGAAGGGACAGGAAATAAAGAGATGAAGGAAGGGTTAACAAGAATACAAACAGGACATCCCATACTCAATGTCACATTCACATAGCATTATACTTTTTTTTTTTCAATCCCACCCCTCTAGACTAACTACTCCACCCATTCCGGCAGTTGCTAGTAGTCCACCTGCAGAGGGAGAGAAACACACGGAAACAAACAACATCCTATTAATACCTATATGTACATGAAGTGAACCATCTTTCCAAGGAAAGATGACTCCCTTCAACTAAAGCTGCATACACTAAGCCTAGCATATGTAATAACGCTCCTTGAGGGAGATGCATAATAAGTCCTGCAAATCATCGCCACCTGGTGGTAGTGCGACCGTCATAGCACTGACACTACCTAACATGGTAAGGTACCACTGCTATACATTCCTCATCTTGAGCACGATGATCTCAACTATGAATCTAACTATCTGTACCCCAAAAGTTCAGTTCTCTTGTGGAGCTGTAAGCGGAGAGAACAACAGCAGCTCTCCTTACTCTTGGGAGAGCAGATTACCCCAAGCAGTGAAGGGCAAAGTCCTTGAGTTCCTTACGGAATAAACTCCCAGAAGACAAAGAGGAAAAAAACAAAGTCTTGTCTTTAGAGATAGAAACGAGGATCAGGCAAAACAAGGAGCTTCCACTTTGTATTAAAGGTCTTTACAGAGTACACGGAATCCTCTCGCTCCTTGTTACAAACGACCACCCGATCCGCATGTATGTGTTGGCCATAACTCCACTCCTGTTTGCATCCCTTGAACCGTTCAGTCATATTAGCGGAGCACACAATGTATCTGCAGGCATTAGGCACTTTTAGGTGGTTCCACACAAAGTCTGCATACCACCTCTCTCTATATGCTTCAACCTCAAACAACAAGTCCCTGGGAACATAAGGGAACATAAGGGTACTTCCAGCCGTACTCAACAGCCACTCTCTTGTTAAAGAGCCGTTGCAGTCTCGAAAGGGGAGGAAGGGTTGCACGGTCTCCTGCACCTGGCAAAACAACGGCATCCGGGGACCTGGGCACTTTCACTGCCTCAAGTTTTGGTAAAGGGGCCCGCAGTGGTGCACGTTCAGCCCCAGCAGCAGGCGCTGGCAATACAGGTGCGGACAATACAGGTGCGAGAACATCTCCTTCCTCACATGCAGGGGCCTCCACCCGGGGTGCAGTCTCCCCAGAATCCATGGGCGATCCCTCTTTTATGCTTCAGGGTGCAGACAACAGGGCCCTGTCCCATCCCTTCCTGGCAAACAGTTCATCTACTTCAAAATCGTCTACCACGTCAGAAGATGACTCCAAATCGGAGGTATCATACTCCTCTGCCGGCAGGTAGTTTTTGGTCGACATTGACTCATTGTCTCTCAAAAGTTCCCGCAGGTCAGGCACCCAAGTGTCCCCTATAGTACGGACACTGAGCCTCTTCCCTTTCCCCGGCAAACTCTTCATTGTCATGGCCCCAGCCTCCTTACCGTGGCCTGTCGTGGATCTCCTGGAGGTCCCTCCGGGTTGGAGCTCCGGCTCAGGTAGGCGCTGGGGTGTACCTCGACCGTAGCCTTGGGAGGCCCTCACGCAGCCCACTCTCCGCTTGGGAGGTGGAAGGGAAGTCTCGGTAGCGACAGAGGCAGCATCCGCCGGCTTCTCCATCTCCGGCTCCGCAGCAACCGGAACCTCGAGCTTGACTTCCTTCTCGGTCACAGTAGTGCGCGTGGGGGTGGTTGTGGAAACGCATGTTTCCTCCTCTAGAGTGGTGGCGCCTGTTAAGCAATTCACCCGATAGGCCCGGGGCTTTTCCGTAGGCTGATCCACCTTAAAGGGGAACTCTCCACATCTGGTACATCTCCCGAAAGGTCGAAGGTGCACCACCAGTCCCTAGCACGTGGGACAGACCATCCCCAAGACCTCAGCATCTCGGCACGTACACAGTGCAAAGTGGCCCCGAGGCTTCAACCGAATCCCCGTATCTGTCAAAGGGGCAGCCAGTGAGGCAACGTCCATGGTGGAAGCAGACACCGAACTCCATGGAACAGCAGACACGTTGTTCACTCACTATTCCAGCACGGACTATCCACTTGGTGCCAAGGTCACTACGTGCAACTCACAATATGTTGGGGCTCCTCCCCTTTTCTTCCTGTTGCACGTAACTCGTGGGCTTTTTCTTGTTGCGACACACCCACGAACTACGCAGCCAGAAATACAGTGTAGGCCTGTACCTCCATTACTCACATCAGTGGCGCAGTTCAAAATTCACCAAAATGGCCGACCACCTCAGAACCACGCGGGGAAACAAAGTCCAACTTCTGGGGGGTATAGCTGAAGAATCCCGGACTCGAGCCCCCACGTGTAGCACACGGACCCTTTTCCATACCTTTGGCTCACTTGCAGGAAAAAGGTACACCGTACTATATGCCCGTACCCTCCTAGTTGAGAAGGTTGAGCGGTGTTATGTATTTGGGTCTTATAGCTAGGTTCTTCGATCAGTTGGTTCTCATCTCCTAGGATATAGGGACAAGTCTCTGTTTTCCCCCCAAGTGATTCCAAAGTCCACACCACTTTAAACTCCAACGTTGAGTTTATTTTCTCAATGTTCAGCAGATAGGAAAGGGTGGATAAGAGACAGGACAGCAAGGTTTTGGGAGGTTAGTCCAGGCACAAGCAGATATCACAATCGCTACTCTATCCCAGAGTAGGTTTAGCTCACCCGGAGAGTCTCCTGCAAAGTGGATCCTAGCAGCCAAAGTGATGCTCGGACGTTTAATCAGGCTCTTTTCCTAGATGCGATCGGGAGACTCTCTGCCACAGAATCTATCAGACCCCGAACCTCTTAGCTTTTGGTATGTAAGAACAAGTGCCAGCAGCAGCACATTACTAGGCCCTTAGTGGATAGATGAATCCCTCCAGAAAGTTACCGGGCCCCTTCCTTCACCGTGAACTCTCACGGTCCGTCGGAAAGGTCCTCCCCCGGCCTCCTCTTCTTAGAAGCGGGCTCCCTCGCGAGGGACACTCTGGGATTTCTCTTCCTCGAAGTGGGCTCCAGCTAAAGGTGCTGGGCCCAATGTTGAAGATGCAGCCCCAGGACTAAAGGTGCCTGGGACTGAGGCACACGTGGCCCCATGGTCTGGAGGGCCATGTGCCACGCACTTGGACTCCGACTCTTCTCCTCCTCCAAAGACCCCTCCCAGGCGGCGTCTGCCCCTTATATATCCTCTCCCAGCATGCACAGCAGGCCAAACACGCCCACTGTACTGCTGCCGAGAGAGGACACCCCAAGACACAGCACTAGGACTGATGGTTCAACCCTGACTCATTATGGCAGTGCCACCTACAGGCCACAGGGAACTGCACACCAGTATACCACCTGGAAAATAAAATAGCACAACCTATAAATGAGAACGGTCTGAGCCCAACTACTATCTCAGATCAGCCCCCAAATTTGGGTATATAGCACCCCTAAATGGGGTGGGCGCTACATATAGTAATAACAAACCTAGTTTAGTACAGCACAGTATACTAAAAACAGGCTGAACAAAGTGTGAGTCAAAAAAATATACCTAAGATCAATTAAATGTGTCAGACGGATGCTCCAGTTTGCCTCCAGGTGTCAGTTTCTGTGGTTGAAAGCTGTTTCAGAGTGACACTTTCTGAACATCAAAGGAAACATCCAAGGACTTCCAGCCTGATCAACCAAGCCACTGGATTATTCTTCTTTAATACCTACGTGCATTGCTTTCATGCTTATATCAGTTAAAGACATAGGTAATCCATAGACAACAAATGGGCAATTGTGACAATACATGGGCAGCAAACAGGCAAAGGAGACAAAGGCATGGGTAATCCATGGACAACAAATGGACAATTGTGAAAATATGTTGGCAACAAACAGGCAAATGCGACAAAGGCAAAGGCAAATGCGACAGATAAGCAATCCTGACAATATGGATAACAATAAGTGGGCAGCAGGCAGGCGGTGGTTGCACTATTTAGGCAACAAACCAGCAACTGTGATAATAAGCAAAAAATAGGTAATTGTGATAATCGGCAAATTACAAAAGGGCAATTGTTACAATACACAAACGACAATAGGGTAACCATTCAAATACTCAGGTAATGAATTAAATGTTACAATTGTAGCACCTCCTAGCATGGCTAGAGTACTAATGTTAGAATTTTTGTTAATGTAGGTAAATTGTGTTTTTCTGGGTCAGGGTTGAGCGACTCAGGCAGGCTGGATCATTCAGCAGCAGCATCTCTGGTGACTCCTCCTGCTTACTGGAAAATTGGAGAAGATTCCAGAAGCAGTTGGGAGTGGTCTAGGAGGAGCTGTCTGGAGTGTTCTGAGGGCCCTGACCAGTCCCCAACAGATGGGTTGACAGGGGGCAGGCCCCCTCAAATGCTCAGGGTCAGCATAGCTGGGGAGTGTGAAGTTTGGGTGGAAGATGGAGATGAAGTGTTAGGCTGTCAGAAGCCTTTGAGAGTAGCCCCCTTGTCTGGGGGGGTGAACTCAAGCCTGGGCTCAGGTGCAGAAGGGACCCCTTCTCATGACACACAGAGGGATCCTGACCAGGAGGCACAAGAGCAAGGAGAGGACACTAGGACACTGATGGGCAAATCTCCAGGGAGGAAGGCAGCCAAGAGGGCTGGTGAGTAATATAGTCAGAAGACTGAGAGGCATGCCCAAAGGGACTGGGAGCAAGCAGTCTGGTATGGATGCAGAATCAGTCTGAGAGGACTAGAGAAGTAGCCAGGACGGTTAGTGAAAGGGGCAGCTGCAGCCAGGCAGGCTGGCAGTGCCTGAAGAGGTGGTAGTGGGAGCAGTAGTCACAGGAATAGGACAGCTAAGCACCAAATACCTCTCTTTTTGCTACACTACTAAAGGGCCCCGCGGTCTCCTGCCTGCAAAGGGCATTTACTTGGATCTGACTGAGATTGTGTTGGATCAAACTGTCAGTGCTAGCTGGTCCTGGGAGATGTAGTTCTACAAATCTGTGCTGGAGGGAGAAGAGAAGAAGTATATTTACTGGATGTATAGAGTTGAGTCCCTGAAGATTTCCTTGTTGATCAAATGGGCATCCCATAATAACCCTTCCCCCATCCAAGTTTAATCCCCCTAAATAAAAGACCAAAATAAAGCTACAAGGACTGATTCTTGTCTCCAGAGTGAGTGGAAAATTAATGTGCCTGGCTGTGCAGGGCGGGAGATATCCATATTCACCAGTGGCTCCTGCGGGGGTAGCGCAACACAATATATGAGAAACAGGTATTGGGGGCACAAAAAGATACTGGAATATCAGGAGTAATAGTGTATCACAATGGGGAAAAGGAAAGCCCGTGGAGGACCCAGGAAATCGGGGTCATTTAAGAATCACTATAGTGATCCTGTGAGGAAAAATGCCACAGCTTTACCTGAGCACTCTGGCGCTGGACAGCAGCCAGCACGCCTAAGTGACAGAGATAGTGAGCTTGGTAACACTGAAAACAGCGAATATGTGACTGACCCTGACATGGGGGAGGAAATTATTGGACCTCGGAGACAAAGAAGAAGGATTTCCCCCTCAGGTGAACATGCCAGTAGTTCACTGCCTGATTATGACCAGCCACCTGTTAATAATCCCTGTGCTGATAAACTGCTTGCCTTTTCCACATCTGGACAGCCTATACTTGATACAGATATCAAAGAAATGCTTCCGTCTCTGAGAGGAGCGATTCATCAAGATGTGCAGTCATATATGCACAAAACTAATGTGGCAATAGAAGGTCTAGGAGTAAGAATTGATGACATGGAAAATAAAATGGAGGATGTCGCTGATGCGCATAATGAATTGGTAGACTCCCATTTTGAGCTAATAGAAGAATTGAGGCAACTTAAGCTGAAAGTGTCAGTTATCGAGGACAGATCCAGACGCAATAATATCAAATTCAGAGGGATCCCAGAAACTGTCAAAAATACTGAATTACAGGAATTTTTGAAAAAAATTATGTCTGACCTACTCCCCAAAATCCCGCATCAGGAGCTGACAATTGACAGGGCTAATAGATTGCCAAAAACTTTGCATATACCAGAAAAACTCCCGAGAGATGTTATTGCGAGAATTCATTTCTATCATATTAAAGTGGTTGTAAACCCCGTAGACAATTTTTTTTTTTTTTACTTACCTGCAAGACAAAGCTATAATGAGCTAGTATGACTAGCATACTAGCTCATTATGTACCACTTACCTTCGATCGGGGCCCCCGAAGTCGTCCGTGTCCCTCCTCTAGCCGCATCCATCGCTGCGGCGATAGCCGGAATGTTACTTCCAGGTATCGCCGCTGCAGCCAATCACAGCGCCGCTCCGGCGCTGTGATTGGCCGGAGCGGCGAAGACGTGACTCCGCGCATGAGCGCGTGAGCTGTCGAATTCGGCTACGTCGTCGAATGTTGCGACCTAGCCGAATTTGTGAATGGGGTGACGTCAGCGTCGCCGCATTTACATACAAATATCTCCTTAACCGTGTAGGTTAAGGAGATATTTCATGCACCTACAGGTAAGCCTTAATCTAGGCTTACCTGTAGGTCTTTGTTTAAAAAGTGGGTTTACAACCACTTTAAAGATCTCCTGATGCAAAGCGCACAACAACATGTTCCACTACCTGATCCATATGCAGGTATTTTTTTCTACTCAGACCTTTCACAAGCAACTTTATTGGCACGGAAAAAACTGAATTCCATTACTAAGATACTCCGTAATCATAATCTCAAGTACAGATGGGGTTTCCTCATGAAAATTGATCATTGATCGTAATGATGTTTCCTACAATATCCATACACTGGATGACGGCCTGAAGTTGTTGGGGAAATAGGGGTTGCTCCCTATGAAAGAAGATAACTCACAGAGCAAATAATCTGCAATATGAATCGCACAAGAAGAGCAACTTGGTCATGCCTAAACTCACTGGATTACTATGGTTCACTGCTTATATTGCTAAACCCTCAAACCTATCTGTTCTCAGGGAAGCTTTTACCCCAGAAGGAAATGGTACATTTTCCCCTATCTATAAGTGCACATTGGTGCACCCTACAGTTGCATGGCGACTCAAAGTTTTTCTTCAACGTTCTGAATTTTTATGATTGTTTCTATTTTTGTCTCCTTATATTTTTTTCCAACAGGATTTCAAAATTACTCATACAATCTATGAGAATCTATATTTTTTTCTTCAAGGTTGGTCTCTTCACTCAGGAACATGATCATTATATATCTTGGCTTATTCACAATAGGATGTCGCTGCTAGTTATCATCAACGCCTTAAAAAATGTCGCAACTTAAAAAAAATTCTCTGAACACCAACGGGCTTAACAGTCCTCATAAAAGAAAAGCTCTCTGGACTGATGCTATCAAACTTCAGAGTGACATCATATGTGTACAAGAGTCGCATTTTTCAAAGGATAAAGCACCTAAATTTTCGCATCGTCTTTTCCCACATATCTTTTGCTCTAACAACCTCAAAAAGAAGAAAGGTGTTATAAAGGCAATCAAACGGACAGTCTCATTCCACCCTTTGGACTCAGTAATAGACGACCATGGTCGGTATATAATTCTAGTTGCTAATATATACAATGTTACTTACACAATAGCCAACATTTACGCTCCTAACAAGCATCAACAAAAATTCATCCGTAAGGTGTTGAGAAAGGTACGGAAAAAACAGAAATGGAAATATTATCATCTGCGGAGACTTTAATGCCCTGATGGATCCTAATGTAGATACTACTAAAAGAGACCGCACAAATAGATTGAGTCTTGGTAATATTTTCGCTGAGGAAGATTTATACGATCCATGGAGGTGTTTGCACACTACTGAAAAAGACTACAAGTTTTTCTCTAACGTACATAAAACATATTCCAGAATTGATTCCTTCATTGTAGACAAAATGCTCTTACAAAAAATTTCAAATGCACAAATTCATAATATCGCTTAGTCGGACCATTCACCAATCACTTTATCTATTACAACAGGCCAACAAGGCCTAACGTCAACCCTTTGGAAGAATAATACATTTCTATTCTCTCAAGAGAGATACCGTATATAAGCCGAGTTTTTCGGCACATTTTTTTGTGCTGAAAATGCACCCCTCGGCTTATACTCAAGTCACCTTTTTGCGCCTGATCTCTCGAAATTTGGGGACCCGGTACCGGCCGGCCATATATCCCCTGAACTCCAAACTTGGTACACATGTAGCCCCACTCTTCCTCTACAAGTGTGCAAAGGTTGTTGTCTGTTGGACCTTTGGCCGGGGAGCACTGATTTTTCAAAGCCGGGCACCCCTTCCGTAGACTCCCATGTTAAACGGTCATTTCTCCAGTGACTTTGGGGACCCGGTACCGGCCGGTTGTAGGTCCCCTGGACCCAAAAATTGGCACACATGTAGCCCCATTTCTCCTCTACAAGTGTGCAAAGGTTGTTGTCTAAAGGAACCTACGGCTGGAGAGCACAGATTTTTCTAATTCTTTCCATAGACTTCCATAGATTCCTATGTTAAACGTCAGTCTAGTCATGGACACAGTGAGGCATGGGCACAGTGAGGCATGGGCACAGTGAGGCATGGGCACAGTGAGGTATGGACACAGTGAAACACAGTGAGGCATGGACACAGTGAGGCATGCAGATGGACACCCTAGGCTTATACTCAAGTCAATACGTTTTCCCATTTTTTTGTGGTAAAATTAGGTGCCTCGGCTTATATTCGGGTCAGCTTATACTCGAGTATATACGGTATGTGTCTGCAATGAAGAACAAATTGACAGAATTCTTTGATTTTAATGATAATGGCTCTACATCCACTACAAATCTGTGGTGTACTCACAAAGCCTTTATTAGGGGTATCCTTATCCAGATGGCATCTAGGGATACAAGAGAAAGGCTAAAAAGAGCATAAACAATCTCCAGAAAATTCAAACTTATTACAAAAACTCAACAACAAAAGGAATGAGCTTAGGTCAACTTTATTAACTAACCATGACAAATACCTCAAACGACTGAAATTGAATTATTACTCCCAAAATAATAGGGCAGGCAAATTGATGGCCTCTGTACTAAGTCACCGCCAAAGAACACAAAAAATTGATAGATTAATTTATCATAAATCTGGGAAAGCATTAATAAACCTACAAGAAATAGCAGATGCTTTCTCAGATTATTATGGAGATTTATACAATTTAAAAAATTACAAGGATACTATCCAACCAACATTACAAGACATTACAGTATTTTTAGACAAAGTGAACTTACCCATAATTGACTTCAATACACTTGACGCACTAAATCAACCCATATCGTTAATGGAAACCCAGAAAGTTATAAAAGACCTTCCGCTACATAAATTGCCAGGTAGTGACGGTCTATCCAACGAATATTACAAAACATTCATTAATATTTTAGCTCCGCACTTAACAAACCTGTTTAATTGCATAGCTACAGCCAAATGTTGCCCGAAAGAACTGTTAGAAGCGGTAATAATTACTCTCCTGAAATCTGATAAAGACTTGACATCTCCTTTAAACTATTGACCAATCTCGTTGCTCAATTCGGACTGTAGCGTTCGGGGAACCAGCTAGATCGCAGGACACAGGCTTTTCAAACAAAAGGACGTTTATTAAACTTAAATGGCTTCACAGCAGCAAAACAAAAAGAAATAACAGTCTCACCGACTTGTAGAGCTTATAACTGCTGTTGCAATTAAACAGTCCTTACTTGGTGTTGCAGGTAAGTTTCCCAGCTAGCAGGCTTCCATGCAGGCCACTGCCATGTACATTCACAGCTTTCCAGAGCTTTTCACAGCCTCCACAGCTTTTGCAGTGTCCACCATTCACCATGCACAGACATCACTACACTCCTTCCTCTCACCTAAAACTTCCTGTCTCTCTTAAACCACTTCCTTGGACAGGTGTGTTAACCCTTTCTGTTCCCTTAAAGGAACCACAGCCCTAACAGAGGGGAAATATAGCGTCCTTCCCGGACCCAGCCACGGTGTCTTGTACATATCCCCCCTGTGCCCCAACGCCAAGGAGGTGGAGGCAACAGTGGAGCTAAAACAATGGACTCGGGAGAGTGCATCTGCATTTTGATGCAGTCTCCCGGGCCTATGCTCCACTACAAATTTAAATTCCTGGAGCGCCAGGAACCAATGTGTAATCCTGGCATTAGTCCCTTTACCTTGCCTCATCTATGTTAAAGGGGCATGGTCAGAAATCAACCTAAACTTCCTTCCCAAGAGGTAATATCTGAGGGATTCCAGAGCTCACTTAATGGCCAGACATTCTCGTTCAACTATAGCATAGTTTTTTTCCACTGGTGTCAACTTCCTACTGAGGAAGACTACTGGGTGCTCCTCCCCATGAACAACCTGTGACAACACAGCTCCCAATCCTACATCGGAAGCATCAGTCTGGACAACGAACTCGTTTAAAAAATTGGGTGCTATCAGGACAGGGTGTTGGCACAGTGCTGACTTGAGCTCCAAAAAAGCCTTTTCAGCATCTGCATTCCATTCCACCATGACCGATTTCCGATCCTTAGTCAGATCGGTCGATGGAGCCACCAATGTGGCAAAGTTGGGTACGAATCTCCTGTAGTATCCCATCATGCCCAGGAATGCACGTACCTGCTTTTTTGTGAGGGGGCGGGGCCAATTCTGTATAGCCTCTACCTTGCTAACCTGAGGTTTCACCACCCCTCTACCCACAATATAGCCCAGGTATTTCACCTCCTCCATTCCCAAAGCACATTTTTCAGGGTTTATTGTAAACCCCTCCTTCCAAAGAGAGTCCAGTACTGCCTGGACTTTGGGCAAGTGTGATTCCCAGTCTCTGCTAAAAATGACTATGTCGTCCAAGTACACTGAGGCATACTCCCAGTGAGGTCGTAAAATCCTATCCATTGCTCGCTGGAAAGTGGCTGGAGCAGTTTGCAGTCCAAAAGGCATTCGTTTGTACTGAAAACTCCCCTCTGGGGTAGAAAAAGCAGTTTTCTCTCTAGCAGCCTTAGTCAACGGGATTTGCCAATACCCCTTGGTAAGGTCTAATGTTGTGATATACCTGGCTGGACCCAGTCTCTCAATAAGCTCATCTACCCGGGGCATGGGGTAGGCATCAAACCATGAAACCTCATTAAGTTTCCGGAAATCATTGCAGAATCGCAGAGTCCCGTTGGGCTTTGGTACCAACACAATCGGGCTCGACCACTCACTCTGCGATTCTTCAATGATCTTCAGGTCTAGCATCTTCTTCACTTCCTCTGAAACGGCCTTCCTTTGAGCCTCTGGGATGCGGTAGGGCCGGACAAAAACTTTGACTCCAGGTTCCGTGATAATATCATGTTCTATAACACTAGTTAGCCCTGGCAAGTCTGAAAACTTTTCTTTATTTCTCTGCAAGAACTCCTTTGCCTGCTGACTTTGGATTTTAGACAGGGTACTTGCTACTTGGACACTCTCCACCCCAACCTGAGGCTCAAGTCTTGCACTAGCCAGGGAGGTCACCGGTTCCCTGTCGGTCCAGGGCTTTAACAAGTTGACATGATATATCTGATACGGTTTCCTCTTGCCTGGCAGGTGGACTCTATAATTTACCTCTCCCACTTTTTCCACAACTTCAAAGGGACCTTGCCATCTGGCCAATAATTTACTTTCCACAGTGGGAATTAGCACCACTACTCGATCCCCCACTTGGAAGTGCCTTATTTTAGCAGCCCTGTTATAGACCCGTCGTTGAGCCTCCTGGGCTTTTTGCAAATGCTCCTTGACTAGTGGCATCACAGTTTGGATCCTTTCCTGCATTTGGGAGACATATTCAAGAACACTCTTATGCTGAACAGGTTCACTTTCCCATTCCTCTTTAACAAAGTCAAGTAGTCCGCGAGGTCTCCGCCCATATACCAACTCAAAGGGCGAAAATCCTGTGGAGGCCTGGGGCACTTCCCTGATAGCACACAGGAGAGCTGGTAACAGGCAGTCCCAGTCTTTCCCATCCCTTTGTACCACTCTCTTGAGCATAGACTTAAGGGTCTTATTAAAGCGTTCCACTAACCCGTCCGTTTGGGGATGGTAGACCGATGTGCGCAGCTGTTTAATCCGGAACAGCTGGCACACATCGGCCATAACTCTTGACATAAACGGGGTGCCCTGGTCTGTGAGTATTTCCTTGGGAAAACCAGTCCGTGTAAACAACTGGAACAATTCCTGGGCAATAGCCTTAGAGGAGGTATTCCGAAGGGGAAGCTCCTCAGGAAATCGGGTGGCATAGTCAAGAATCACCAATATGTAGGAGTAACCTCGAGCTGACTTTATCAAGGGACCCACTCTATCCATGGCTATCCTCTCGAACGGGACCTCAATTATGGGCAGAGGGATCAAAGGGCTCCGGAAGTGGGTCACCGGAGCGGTCAACTGACAGGTGGGACAAGAGGTACAGTATTTCTTTACCTCTGCTTTCAGACCTGGCCAGTAAAACCGGTCGGTGATCCGTGCCTCCGTCTTCTCAACTCCCAGGTGTCCCCCTAACACATCGCCATGGGCCAGGTCCTTTCGTCTATATTGTTGGGGTACCAACAATTGTTCTATCACATTTTCTCTCACCTTGGTAACCCGATACAATAACTCATTATATATTGCGAAGTATGGCCACCGCTCATTCGCACCTGGCTCTTGGGGAACCCCATTTACTACTACAACTTGTTCCCGTGCATGGGCCAAAGTGGGGTCCTGCATCTGAGCAGTACCAAACGCCCCCTGGGGAACACCCAAATCTGGCAGGGCAGGGGTAGAGGCCACTTCCTCATCCTCTTCCCCCAGCATTACCTGAAGTGGGGAAGGTCCTCCCCCCTCAGTGTTTTGATAGGTCTGTGGACCACATATCTTGACATTCTCAACAGTATCAGCTCTACTTTCATCACCATTAACCCAACCATTAGCAATTTCATCATTTGGATCCACATTAAGAACATTTGTTAGTTCAGGGTTATTCCTCTCAGCAGCAGGAACAGGGAGGCTAGTTTCTCCCCAATCTCTGAACTGTTCTCCTTGTTCCCACAGTTTTGTAAACAACGGACAGTCTCGTCCTATTATAACATCATGTACCAAGTTCTTTACCACCCCCACCTCTTGAGTACCAGTGCCACATGCTGAGGAGATGGTCACCGAGATGAGAGGGTACTCTCTAGTGTCCCCGTGAATGCACACCACCCGTAAGGTTTTTCTTACCGGACCGATCTTCCCAATTACTCTAGGATGAACCAGGGTTACCATGCTTCCGGAGTCCAACAAAGCCCGGGCAGGGAGATGGTTCACTTGGACTTCACACTCAAATTTTTCCTCACCCAGGTCGAGCTGTGTGGTGCATACTTTATGAGCATAAAAAGACCCCCTCCGAAGAACCCCGCATTCCATGGGCTCCTCTTGCAGTGGGCAGTGTGCCCGGGTATGACCCCAGGAATGACATCACCAACATTGTACATCCCCTCCTCTCCAAACAGGAACAGAACGCTGAGGAGGTACCGGGAGTGACTCTTGACCTTCTGGGGTGTTTGCTCCAGGACTCCTTGGAACATCCTTTCGAAGGGCAGCAGTTGGTCGAACAGGCCGTGGTAGACTGGGGCCTATGCGCTTGGTAGGTCCGAGCAGGTCCTCCACCACTGTATATCGTTCCACCATCTCGACAAGGAGGTTTGCTGTTTTGGGGTCTCCATGGCTGACCCACCGTTGAAGGTCGTCTGGCAGGGATCTCAGGTATCGGTCCAGCACAACTCGTTCCACGATTTGGGGGCCCAACAACACCTCAGGCTGCAGCCATTTTTTTACCAGTTGCACCAGGTCATGCATTTGAGACCGAGGTGGCCGATCTGGACGATACTTCCATTGGTGTACTCGTTGGGCCCGAACGGTCGTAGTCACCCCCAGACGAGCCAGAATTTCTGCCTTTTGATAGTCTTTAGCATCATCGGGTGGCAGGTCAAAGTAGGCTTTCTGAGGATCTCCGGTGAGAAAAGGGGCAATGAGGCCTGCCCACTGGTCCTGAGGCCACCCTTCTCTCTCTGCCGTCCTCTCAAATGTAGCAAGAAATGCCTCTACATCATCGCTCATGGACAATTTCTGCAAAAAATGGCTTGCCCTCACCGTCACCTGGTTGCCAGGAGCAACAGCCGCTTGCTCCCGAACCTGAGATAGCTGCTGCACTGCTTCCTTTAAGACAGCCACCTGAGCCTGCATAACCTCTTGTTGGGCTGCTTGCTGGGCTGCCAACTGGGTCACCAACAGGCGAGTATTTTCTTGCTGCAGCTGATTTGCTTCCTCATGGCGAGTTTGCGCTTGCATATTAGCCAGGGACAGCTGTTTAATTAGCTCCTCCATTGCTTCAGCTTTCAACGTTTGTGCAGCTTTAACCTAGGACATATATCCAATGTACTGTCCCTTTTAACTGTTCAATGTCAAGTTCAATGCAAAGATAAAAAAAAAAAAAAAGTTTTTTTTTTTTATGCCTGTTATTCTGTCCTGCCCGCATTCGAGCACCAGTGTAGCGTTCGGGAAACCAGCTAGATCGCAGGACACAGGCTTTTCAAACAAAAGGACGTTTATTAAACTTAAATGGCTTCACAGCAGCAAAACAAAAAGAAATAACAGTCTCACCGACTTGTAGAGCTTATAACTGCTGTTGCAGTTAAACAGTCCTTACTTGGTGTTGCAGGTAAGTTTCCCAGCTAGCAGGCTTCCATGCAGGCCACTGCCATGTACATTCACAGCTTTCCAGAGCTTTTCACAGCCTCCACAGCTTTTGCAGTGTCCACCATTCACCATGCACAGACATCACTACACTCCTTCCTCTCACCTAAAACTTCCTGTCTCTCTTAAACCACTTCCTTGGACAGGTGTGTTAACCCTTTCTGTTCCCTTAAAGGAACCACAGCCCAAACAGAGGGGAAATATAGCGTCCTTCCCGGACCCAGCCACGGTGTCCTGTACAGGACATTAAAATGTATGCCAAAATATTGGCTAATCGTTTGTTAGAAATAACCCCTTACCTGGTCGACTCTGACCAAGTAGGCTTTGTTAAGGGTCATCAAGCCACGGACAGCACGAGAAGGATGATCAATTTGATTAACTACGTTGAGAACACATGAACGCCTTCTCTGCTCTTAGGTCTGGACGCAGAGAAGGCATTCGATAGAGTGCATTGGAATATCTCCAGGACTCTTGAGAAGTTTTGATTTTCAGGATTTATCCATAAAGCAATTATGCTACTTTATACACAACCATCAGCAAAAGTTTCCACTTCGGGAATGTTGTCTAAGACTTTTAACCTCACGAACGGCACCAGACAGTGTTGCCCACTCTCACCCATTATATTTTCTTTGCTAATTGAACCCTTAGCGGAAACCATTAGGTCCAATGAAAATATTTCAGGAATAAAGATAGGTGATAGAATACATAAAATTGGGATATTTGCCGATGACATCATTCTATCTTTAACTAATCCTAACAAATCCCTGCACGTGCTACAATCAGTACTTAACTCCTTTAGTAAATTATCTTATTACAAAATTATCAATAGGAAAAGCTTTGCCCTACCTATGAATATATCTAACGATACCTTTACCATCCTCAAAGAAAAATATAATTATAATTGGGATGCATCTTCGTTCACCTATCTAGGTATCAACCTTACATTTCCCGTCAAAAAAACTATATGCAGCTAATTTTCCTAAGTTATTAGACTTGATTTCTAAAGAATTTCAAAATATAAAACAAACACAGCTATCCTGGATAGGTAAAATTGCAGCATTTAAAATGCAAACCCTACCCAAGATACTCTATCTTTTTAGATCCATACCTATTCCAATACCTTTAAGCTTTTTCAAGATTCTAAATACTAAATTGAGAAACCTGGTCTGGAATAACAAAAAAACAAGGGTAGCTTTCTCTGTTTTAACATCTTCTAAAAACAAAGGGGGTGTGAACTTACCTGATATGCATAAATACTACTACGCAACACTTTTGGATCAAATGAAATACTGGTTCTTCCCAAATGACGATAAGCTGTGGTTATCCATTGAAAGAGAAATCACCAAGGTTATTATTTTTTTGCCCTATCATTGGCTTACATGATATTCCCTAAGGTCATAGTTCCTAAATTGCTTTCCATTAAAGCTACCCTGCTAGCATGGAAGTTTCTTGTCTCAAACTTCCATGCTCTAGGGCACTTACAAAAGATACCTATACCGCTCAGAGCCCTTGACTACTGTAGAGGTCGACTCTCGATGAACAAATGGATTGCTGAGGGCTTTAACTTTTACGTACACCTTCCCTCAGGATACAAAGCCACGATTAATGATGAATTAAATAAGCTTAACCGTCTGCAAAGCTTTAATCCACATCAAGATTTTGAAGTTCCATCTTTAATTTGGTCACACCTCACCATTAACAAACCCGTAAAACATAAAAGTATAGCTTTCTTCTATAAAGTTTTTTCTCAGTATCCTAAATATGAGAAAAACCCTAATATGTATAAATGGGAAAAAGATTTAGCACAATCCTTTTCGGATGAATGTTGGTACAATGCTATGAGAATAAACCAAACTGCAACATCCTGCTTAGAGCATTGGGACAACTCCCAGAAAATATTGAATAAATGGTACCTAACTCCTTACAAATTAGCTAAAATATATCCATCTACATCACCCAGTATGCTGGCGTTGGTTCCTTATTCCACATTTTATGGAGTTGTAAAAATCTGACTAGTTTCTTGAACTCGATATCCACCTTTATTGCCTCTCTCACAGGCAACTTGTTAGAACTATCACCTGCTATGGCCCTTTTAGGTATCAACCTTGACACTTTCCCATTTCAATACAGAATATTAGTGGCGATTGCGAATATTCTTATAGCGGCTAGACTTACCATAACAAAAATGTGGAAATCAATTGAGGCCCCTAACCTGTGTGATGTAATTCTTAGAGTCAACATCCAGGCATACTACGAATTACTGTTAGCACTTAAAAATTATAACGTAATTGACTTTAAGAAGCACTGGCATGTTTGGATCATGCATCCTAAAGCATGTACAGCACTAAAAGACTTGTATGCTCATTCTTAACCACTTGGTAGCC
Organism: Rana muscosa; assembly: GCA_029206835.1. Taxonomy (NCBI): domain Eukaryota; kingdom Metazoa; phylum Chordata; class Amphibia; order Anura; family Ranidae; genus Rana; species Rana muscosa. The sequence goes on from JARGYO010005626.1 coordinate 90,836,225, forward strand.
TGTTGGTATCACTTATTCCTTGCAGAGACTTATGCTGATTTCATTTTCTGATTGGTTTGGTTTGACTCACTAAAATACATTGATTTACTTGACGACATCCTGTTCTCTCTTTTGTTTATTCATGTTAGAATAGACCTGTTCACAGATTGCTCCCCTAGAGATGAATAGGTTTATTCTTGGAGGTTTACTAGCTAGAAACTGAATTTAAAGATATGAATTTGAAGGATTATTCACGATTATTATACTGACTTAATGTATTTATCAAAAATGCGTTCGATATACTATGTGACTGTAATGGTGTGAATCCTGTTATACTTAATGTCTTTACTTGTTATTTTATGTTCTGATAACTAAATAAAAAATTGAATGTTAAAAAAAATAATAATAATAATATATACTGTATATTGTCATGTTTCTAGTTAATGAAGGGCTGTTTTTTTTTTTTATCAGACTTAAGATAGTTAAAAAGAAGATTTGTAACTCTCAGGAGCTATTTAATCTGTTAAAAAACACCAAAATTTTGACTTCTCCTCTGACTTCAATTTAACTGAACTTTAACTAGCATTAGACTTTTCTAAAAGATTAGAAAGTCAGAGGGATGTCAGCATCCCTGATCATTATACTTTTTAATGTTATCAACATCATTTTGGTGTTAATCTTTTGAATTTAGCTTAATTTCTTTAAAAGTGACCATCACTGAGTTACAGCCTGAAAACACCACATAAAGAAAAAAACAGCAATCCTCTCCTGTCCTAGCTAGGTCTAAATTTGTTCCAAGATCCCTTTTCTTGTTACTGTAGCGCCCCTCTCTAATAAAGATTTTAGGCTAAATTTAGTTTTTGGCCTCACTGTAGTCAGTGAAGTAGTGATCTATTGTTTCTTTCTGGTTAGGGCTTCTTAAGCTGGGTGTTTGATTTCTCCTACCTGCTTCTGAGTAAAGCTTCCAGAATAAAGGGCAGGGAGTGTTACCTACCTGATTGAGGCTGAGTTGAAGAGAGGGCTGCCCTTATACTTCTTGTCCTGTTTCCCCTGGAGATGATGAAAGGGTATAACAGGGCACAGAGTGACACAGGTGCCTGTAGGAGATCAGGTAGCAGAGAAGCTGATCAAGAAGGCTGGCAGCAGGCAGATGCAGGATTTCAGATGCATAGTCAGGCGAGCAGAGGGTGTCAACATTCAGGCAACAGGAGTACAGAGTCAGGGACCAGAAGTGGAAGCAGAGCCAGGCCAAGGTCAGTATCAAGCAAGCATAGGAGGTACCAGAACTGTAGGCAGGAAGCAAGGTCGGGTCACAAGCAAGAGTCAGCAACAGAGGTTTAGAAATGTACACAGGATCAAATAACAAGCAGTAGAAGCTTCCGGCCATTCAACAATGATTCTGAGTCCTGTAGGGATTTAAATAGGCCACTATGTACCAAAGTCCATCAAACATGCATGCTTACTCTCATGAGCACATGCAGTACACCAATGCTTACCTGCATGCATACATTCTCGTGTAGATGTGCGCATGGTCCTAATTCTGTGCACACTGCACAGTTCTATGGACCGTTCTGCGTGCATGCTCATTCTTTTGAGCATTGGCCTGAACACGGTTTTCCTGGCAGGGAGAGTCAAATGGCCAGTATGAATATTAAACATGCCTCAGCCAATTCCTGGAAGGAGGCATCCAGAAGGTGACTTGGGAGGTGATACATGTTTGGGGGGATCTTTCCAGGGTTTTTTTCCTATGTTAGGAGGGTTCTCCTGTTCTCATGGGGATGTTGAGGGCCTGGAGGAGATTAATAATGGATTTTGGAGGGCACTGTCCTGAAGTCCTAGTCTAGAGAAGGATCTTTTATCTCCCTCACTGAAGAACTATATGTGGAAGCTGGGTGGCAGTCATCCCCTAGGACATAAGTAAGACCTATTACGAATCCCGGGGTTTATAAATCTTTTGACCAAAAGCTTTGCAGATTCAAGAACTAGTTACAACCCAGTAACCAGTGCAGTGAATTGCCTTTGCCCCTGGTTTACTGAGTCATTAGAGCCAGTAATCTGAATGAATGGATAACCCAGCCCACTCACTAAAAGGGCTCACTCACACAGGCAAAAAATGCTGAATTTAGATGCGCACTGTTTTGTGTGCATCTAAATGCAGCACTATAGTAACTAATAGGCCGATACAGACAGCTGCCCCTATCTGCGAAAATGTGTGCTGCGTTTAGCTGTGCAGAAAAAAAGTAGTACACCTCTGCATCCAGGGCAGCACAGGTCAGCAGATTGTATGCAGATTTTAACCTAAATGCTAATGTGTGTAAATGTGTAGCCATTCATTTGAATGAAATAAGAATTGTACACATCTAAATGCTGTACGCATCTAAACATGTGTAAACGCGTCTAAACACAAGTACTTTGGATAAGTATTTTCTGCAGGACATTCTGCCAGCTCTGTCAGCAAGAACCTGCATTCATGAGGAAAATATGCATATGCTGATGTAAATGACCCTAAAAAGTTGGACTATGCTTTCAATATTGGCATTGGTACATATGCCCCAGGCAGTGCCCAGCTTCACCTGTCCTTTGTTTGACAACAGCTTGCTTATTAGCCCTACCAATGGCCAGAACTGAATAACAAGATTTGCCCCCTATGGACTTGAGTGAGTTCTAGTAAAAGTCACAAAGGCGCAAACTTCAGGAACTGAACCTGGGCAGATTCAATCATCCCTAATGTCCTTGAAAAACAGAAAACAGTAAAGAATCCAGCAAAGGTTCAAACCATGACCCACTTCACCATAAATGGACAGATCATGGCGAGAATTATATATATATATATATATATATATATATATATATATATATATATATATAAATATAAGTGGTCTTCCAGCACAACGTGGCGTGTGATCATTTTAGATGTGCGACCTCAGCAGCAAAGTGTACACGTGATTACTTTAAAATGTTGTCAGCTAGGACATGACAGTACTTATAGCACATATCCTCTTCTTACTTTTCAATCCATTAAGCAGTATATCAGTGGTAAGACTCCTAAGTATAATACTAGGTGCCTGTCTGCTCCAGTGACCCGTGAAGATTGTTTACAAGTACATGAACAAGTCATCATTGCTGGAAACAGATATTCCTTTCATTCATCAAAGGGCCAGGAATGTGGACAAGCCGCACTTGGGACACAAGAGGAAGAAAGACATTGTGAAGAGGCTGAACTGCAATAATAAGGGAGAACTGGAAAAATAACAACAGGCATCTGTGGGGAAGGCTGACTGCAGACACAGGCCTTGCTATCAGAAACAAGCAAGACACAAACCAGAGCACCATTCACTTCACTACCTGCTTAGCTTCAATGTCACTTACAATAGAAACACTGAGGAAAAACATATGATACTGGGATCCTAGTAAATTCACATGACCACCCTGCCTAGTGCACATGTACACAAACAGATACGAGGCTGACACTTTACCTATGGCTGCCAGACACGCTTATCAATGTGAATAAAAAGCTACCACTGGGAATGCAAGCCTCCTCTTGTTCACAGGGCCTGGGTGTGAAGTTTGAGTTTAGCCAGGACATTCCACCTCATCACTTTAAACTTTGGACTTCAGAAATGCCTGAACTCAGATAATGCAACACACTGCGCTGGTGGAGCCAAGGGCAAAGTAAAGTGTGTCAAGAAAGGCATGTTTCTATAAGAATGACTGGGAACAAATAGAAAAAATAGAACCCACCTTGTGCCACCTTGTTCATAAGGCCCCTTTCACATGGGCGCTCCGTGCACCTCTATGGAGCAATGGATGTCAGCGGTGACATGTCCGCTGACATCCGACCCACTCCGATCCGCCAAAGTGTGACGGATGGAAACCCTATTTTGGCGGATCAGATGAAAACTGACTTTACTGTACGTCTTCATCCGATCCCCCATAGAGGAAAGCGGCGCTCTGGCAGGTTGGTCCCTGCACAGTGTGCAGAAACAGACCTGTCATCTGCCTGCTCAGCGGGGATAGACGGAGCGATCCCTGCTGAGCAAAACGGAGCCCGTACACGGACACGTCCGTGTGAAAGGGCCCTAATTCTCTGTTGTGCAGTTTATGATGTCCGTTTATAAAACTGTGATCAGCGGTGATCACAGTCCATTAACGGTTTATGAAACAGAGATGATGGGGGAGAACATGTTTGAACATGTTCTCCGCCGATCATCTCCACACACAGAGAATCTGTCATTGACTGACACAGAAACTGACAGTTTATGAAGCTGCAATCTCAGCACTTCACTGGCGATCTGAGTCAGAATTCAGTGAAGAGAGAATCCCGGGGGAAGGAGGAATATTTTTGACTTTCCCCTTCCTCGTTCTAAACCCCCAAGACAGTAACCATGTAACCATGTCCCCCTGCCATGTCTACTGTATGTGTATATATATATATATATATATATATATATATATATATATATATATATATATTTGATCCCCTGCAGATTTTGTAAGTTTGCCCACTTACAAAGAAATTAATGCTCTCTAATTTTTATCATAGGTGTATTTTAAATGATAGAGACGGAATATCAACCACAAATCCAGAAAAAAACACATGATACAGATGTTATAAATTGAGTTGCTGTTCAGTGAATAAAATAAGTATTTGATCCCCAAGCAAAACATGACTTAGTACTTGGTGGAGAAACCCTTGTTGGTAAGCACAGAGGTAAGGCATTCCTTGTAGTTAGTGAATAGGTTTGCACACATCTCAGGAGGGATTTTGGTAAACTCTTCTTTACAGATTTTCTCTAAATTTTTAAGCCGTGTACACACAATAGGTTTTACCGATGAAAACAGTCCGATGGACTGTTTTCATCGGACAAACCGATCGTGTATGGGCCCCATCGGTCTTTTTTCCATCAGTGTTTAAAAATAGAACATGTTTTAAATTTATCCGATGGTTAAAAAACCGATAGCAAATTACTATCGTCTGTGGGAACTCCATTGGATAAAAAAACCACGCATGCTCAGAATCAAGTCGACGCATGCTCAGAAGCATTGAAAATTTTTCTCGGCTCATCGGAGTGTTTTACGTCACCGCGTTTGAAACGGTCGGTTTTTTGACTGATGGTGTGTGGGCAAGACTGATGGAAGACAGTTTCATCGGATTTCCGATGGAAAAAAACATTGGTTAGAATCCATAGGATATCCGATCGTGTGTACAGGGCTTTACGGTTTCTTGGCTGTGGCTTGGCAACTCGAAGTTTCAGCTCCCTCCATAAAATTTTCTATAGGATTAAAGTCTGGAGACTGGCTAGGCCACTACATGATATTTATGTGCTTCTTCTTGAGCCACTCTTTTGTAGCCTTGGCGGTATGTTTTGGTTCATTGTCATGCTGAAAGACCCATCTATGACCCATCTTCAGTGTTCTGGCTGAGTGAAGAAGGTTCTCATCCAAGATTTTACAATACATGGCCCCATCAATTTGCCCCTCAATGCAGAAAAGTTGGTCTGTACCTTAACAGAGAAAAGCCCCAAAGCATAATATTTCCAACTCTGTGCTTGAGTGTAGGGATGGTGTTCTTAGGGTCATAGTCAGCATTTTTCTTCCTCCAAACACGGCGAGTCCCCCTCTAATGAAGTACAGTGATGCCAGTCATGCCAATGAACATCTAAATGATTCAGAAAAAGATTTTAAGAAAGTGCTGTGGTCAGATGAGGCTAAAATTGAGCTGTGTTTGAAGGAAGAAAAATGCTGACTATGACCCTAAGAACACCATCCCTACAGTCAAGCATGAAGGTGGAAACATGATGCTTTGGGGCTTTTTCTCTGCTAAAGGTACAGGTCGACTTTGCCACATTGAGGAGCCAATGGACAGAGCATTGTATTGTAAAATCTTGGATGAGAACCTTCTTCCCTCAGCCAGAACACCGAAGATTGGTCGTAGATGAGTTTTCCAGCATGACAATGACCCAAAACATACTGCCAAGGCAAGAAAGGAGTGTCTCAATAAGAAGCACATAAAGGTCATGGAGTGGTCTAACCAGTCTCCAGACTTTTTTTTTTTATAAATCTTTTTATTTAATTTCTTAAACAAACAAAACATAACATAACATGACAACACATCATACACATTAAATCTAAAATATATTAGTAAAATAACACGATCCCATCACCTTGCATAGCAAAAAACAAGAAATAAAGAAATTATAATTATCACTATTATTTCCAATCATTTCTAAACACAAATATCCCATATAGGGAACATCCCTTCTATGAGTTGTTACCTCCCTCTATGTTAGATGCCGTACATGGCTTATCCAGCCACTTTGCCCAAACCTCATCATACTTACTAGGGCGACCCCTATTCCTATAGGTATCTCTGTACAATGGAAGATTATTATTAATCAATTGTTTCCAATATATAAACGGAGGAGGATGAGGTTTCTTCCAATATAATGCAATAGATTTTCTTGCGTAGAATAATGTTGTATTAATAAATATTCGTTTGGTCTCTATAGGGGTAATATCCTCTACTAAGCCCAGCAAACAGACTGACATTGAAAACGGTAAAGGAGCAGAGGTAATAGAGTTTAATAGATCCACTACCTCCATCCAAAATGTAACTATATATGGATAGGTCCAGAAGATGTGTGTGAAATCCCCTCGAGCTGCTCCGTACCTCCAGCACTTAGAGGAACAAGCAGGATTTATCTTTTGAAGTCTATATGGCGTGATATATGCTCTGTGTATGAGTTTAAATTGGATAACACGATCCCTCAAGGAGACCAGAGATCTCAAAGGGAAATCCCACACACAGCTCCAGTCCTCCATACTCCCAATCTGGTATATCTCGAATCCACCTAGCTCGAAGACTCTCTAATGGCAGGATAGAAATTAAAGTAAGATGAGAATAGAGTCTCGAGGTAGGCTTATCCAGACACTCAGACCTAAGTACTAGCTCCAAGGTAGATTGTATCATCGTTAAACTATTCTGTGGAAACTCTGCATGAAAAGTATGTGAAAGCTGGTAGTATCTAAATAGATAAGAGCTAGGAAGATTAAACATTGAGGTTAGTGTAGAGAAGGTGGATAACCTCTGATCAGTAACCACTTGGACAAGTAATTTAATATTGTATTTGGTCCATGCAATAGGCTCTGGTGTTTTAAGGAATTGAGGAAGGGTAGGGTTTAGCCATAGAGGGACATTTGGAGAAATTGCTCCCTTTGGATAACCCTCACATCTAAGGCCGGCCTCCCAAGCTTGAATAGTATTAAGCATAGGAATATTCACCTGATGAATTGCCCTACGGCCCCTAAATAAGAGAACCTTAAGAGCTTCTACGGAACCTACTACTGCTGCTTCTAACCGGGTAGAAGACTTATATAGACCTGGGTTTAACCACCATGCGGCCGTAACCAACTGAGTGGGCAAAAAATATTTGTATAGATCCGGAAAAGCTAGTCCTCCCTCTTCACAAGGGTGCATCAGAGTACTTAATTTATACCTAGATTTTTTATCCCCCATAAAAAAGGTGAAAACAACTGATTTAGTCTTTTGAAAAAGGATACAGGGAGCCATTGAGGAGAATGTCTAAATAGGTACATGAATTTAGGTATAATTTTCATTTTTAAAAGATTAATACGCCCCAACAGAGACAACGGTAGAGACTTCCATACTTTTAATTTAGACTCAGTATCTCCCAAAATTGGGGTCAGATTCAGAGACATAAATTCAGAAGATTGACGAGAAATTACCACTCCTAAATACTTAAAATTATCTACCCACTGCAGTGGAGTATCCTTCATAGCCGTACTGCGAGCCTCCATATCTATTGGAAACAGCAATGACTTAGTCCAGTTTACCACAGCCCTGTAACCGTTGAAAATGAATCCAGTATATCCAAGGCCCCTTGTAACGAGGGGCCAGCATCATTTAAAAATAATAAGAGGTCGTCTGCATACAGAGCTACCCTCTCCTCCAGCCAACCGATCCGCAATCCCCTAATATTAGGTGAAGTACGTAGAGCCTCAGCCACCGGTTCCATAGCAATCGCAAAAAGGGCTGGAGAGAGAGGGCAGCCCTGACGGGTTCCCCTAAATAGTGAGAAAGAAGCTGACAACCCTCCTCCCATCTTTACTGCAGCTCTGGGATTCTTATATAAGACCTGTAACCATTTTATAAATACCGTTGGGAAGCCCATTCTGCGGAGTACTTCCCACAGAAAGGGCCACTCCAAGGTATCAAAGTCCTTCTCAATGTCCAGGGAGGCAATAACCCTAGATCCCATATTAAGATGTGAAGCATAAATATTGGTATATAATCTCCTCAAGTTCACATCAGTGGATCTGCCTGGCATGAAACCAGTCTGATCTGAATCAATGATATTAGACATCAACGGTTGTAATCGTCGGGAAATTAACTTTGTCAAAATCTTGAAATCTACATTTAAGAGTGCAATAGGCCTATATGAAGCACAGGAGGATGGGTCTTTCGTATGCTTGTAAATTAGGACTATATGAGCTTGACTCATTGAGTCTGGCATGGATCCCTCCTTCAGACAATCTGAGTAAAGAGAGGCCAGTACAGGAGATAAAAGCTCTCCATGAGCCCTATAGAATTCAATAGGAAGACCATCAGGCCCTGGTGACTTCCCCAATGAAAAGGAGACAATAACAGAAAGGACCTCCTCCGATGTTATAGGACGTACTAGCATCTCCCTCTCATTATCGGATAGCCATGCCAATGCGACTGAGTCCAGTAACTCCGCTAACTCAGTCGACTGAAAACTAGAAGGCAGCTGAGATGTATATAATGTCTGATAGAATTGTCGAAACGTCTCTAAAATTTTAGGCTGTGTACGGACCGTATCTCCAGAAGTGGTATGTATTTCCAAAATCTGGGTACTAGATTGTTCATATTTAGCCATCATGGCCAAAAACCGTCCATTACGGTCCCCCTCCTCAAAAGATTTCTGTTTATTTTTATGTAGATCTATCCTCGTAGCCTCTGTTATATGCAAATGTAGGGTCCGTTTACTATGTAATAAGGCATTAAAATTTAATTCTGAGGGATCCGCGGTATATTGGGCTGTTTGTTCCTCTACTATAACTTTCAAAGCGTCATTTTTTGCTCGTTGAGACTTATTAACCGCTTTAATAGCGGATATATATTGTCCTCTTGCATATGCCTTAAAAGCATCCCATAATATTGCCGAAGTGGATGATCCTACATTAAACTCCCAATACTCTACTAAAAGGGGCAGGATTTTTTTAACTATGTCTGACTGTGAGATCCAATGCGTGCCCAGTCTCCACTGTGCTGCATCATGAAGGTGACGCATGCAGAGTGTAAGCATGAGCGGAGCATGATCGGATAACCCACTCGGCAAATATTTAGCATCTACTATATCTGCTAATATCGCTGAATTGACAAAGGCTAAGTCTATACGTGAAGCTGTCTTATAAGAAGTTGAAAAACATGAATACGTTCTACTTAGTTGATTTTTCCATCGCCAAACTTCTACCAAATCTACCATCTGGGCCCAATTAAGGAGCCCTGCAGAGAATTTTTTTGCAGGAGTTGGTCTATCCAAAACAGGATCAAGTATAGAATTAAAGTCACTCATTATCAGTAACTTAGCCGGACCGTACAAAGAAATTTTTTCCACAAGACTATATAAGGGGGTCACCAAAAAAGGAGGTGGTATATACACACTAACAATTATATATCTCTGGCCACATAGCAAAAACACAACAAGAACATATTTACCCTGAGGGTCAGAGAATACATCTTCCACCATACAGGATAAAGATCTGCTAATCAATATCGAAACCCCTCTAGAGAAAGTGGAGTATGTAGCGTGGTAAGCCTTCTGTACCCATGGCTTCTTTAGGGTCAGTAGCCTACTCCCCATAAGGTGAGTTTCTTGAAGTAGTACTATATGGGGAAGATAACTTTTCAAATACTTAAATAACAACGCTCTCTTAAATTTGGAATTTAGGCCACGGACATTCCATGACAGAATAGATAAGACCTCCTGATCACGTGATACCATCTAAACAGAGAAAAAAGTAAAAGTAAGAGTAATACTTAACTAATAATTTATATTTCAAGATGGCTTGCAAGGTGATGGACCTCAAAAAAAACAAACTTCTGAGTGAATATATTTCAGAAAAAATACAATAATAAAAATGAGATAATGTGTATAGACATTTAACAAAAACCCAACCCACCCTACCTTTCTCCAGCGCCATCCCCCCAAAAAAAACAGGCAGGGCGTGGGGAAGGCCTTATCCCAAAATCTATCAGAAAATAGGCAACTATACCCTAATTGTCCTAAAAGGGAGAAAAAAAATAAAATAAATTTCTCCAGACTTTAATACTATAGAAAATTTATGGAGGGACCTGAAACTTTGAGTTGCCAAGCAACAGCCAAGAAACTTTAAGGATTTAGAGAAGATCTGTAAAGAAGAGTGGACCAAAATCCCTCCTGAGATGTGTGCAAACTTGGTAACCAACTTCAAGAAACATCTTACCTCTGTGCTTGCCAACAAGGGTTTCTCCACAAAGTACAAAGTCATGTTTTTCTTGTGGATCAAACACTTATTTTTCTCACTGAACAGCAACTTAATTTCTAAGATTTGTATTATGTGTTTTTCCTGGATTTTTGGTTGATATTCTTACTCTATCATTTAAAATACATCTATGATAAAAATCAAAGACCCTTCATTTCTTTGTAAGTGAGCAAACTTACAAAATCTGCAAGGGATCATATAATTTTTTTCCCCCACTGTATATGTATATACAGTGTAGGGGGACAAATATTTTATTACTAGGTGGGCGGTCTCCTCCGGGAATGTGCGTGTACTGAGCAGTGATAATTTATCACTGCTTAATAAACGAACATCTCTGTGTTTCAGTGAATTTCTGGTACTGTAATCTCTTAAAGTCTCATGAGATTCCAGTATTAGGGGCAGTTCTCCACTGTTCAAAGCGTTTGTAGATTGCTTCACTCCTCCAAAGGAGAAGCGATCTACAAAGCTTCATAAACTGGCATCCAGAGGAGAATGATCTCCTCTGTGAATGCAGGAGAATGGAGCAGTTTTTTTTCACTGCTTCATAAACAGACACCTCGATGTGCTGGAGGGTGGACATGCATTTGTGAAGGAAATTGTACATGTGCACACCTGTGCAAAAGGACCTGCACATGGCCATCACGTCACTGATTCAAACACACTGATTAGCTGTTGCTCTTTTAATCTCCCTGGCGGTATTCCCGAGTGTGGCTCGGGGTTAAATTTCAGAACCATTAGTGGTAACCCTGGGATTGCATTACAGGATCCTGGTGAAGTATACTCACCTTGTCCCCAGGATCCTGCGATGTCCCCCCGATGTGTCCGCAGGCTGTGTCCTCCGCCTGATGCCTCTGTATGCCAGGCTCTGTTCCCTGCGAGCGTCGTGATGCACGGGGGCGGAGCCTGGTGGCAAATTAAAAAATGACAAAATTCATAATACATACAGTACACTGTAATCTTACAGATTACATTACTGTATGAAATTATTTCATATCCCCTTTGTCCCTAGTGTTTTGTCCAGTGCCCTGCATGCAGTTTTATATTATATATATTGTTCTTTCTGCCTGGAAACTTGAGATTGTCTATAGCAACCAAAAAGTGTCCCTTTATGTCAAAAGTGGTTTGAGACCAGCTAGAAAACAGTGATAGTAAATAAGAACACTTGCAGAATTGAGCGATAGTGAATAGTGGGGAAATTCATTTTATTATAATTATTATATTATTATTTTTTATAATTATTTATAGTTATTATATTATAATTTACGATTTTGTGCTTCAAACTTTATCATACCCGGGATGCCTACTAGACTCTTGTTTGGACAGATTTAAGTGAGTTATTACTAAGAATTACAGGCCTAAAATATAAAACGCCAAATTTCTATGCAAAACAATTGTACCGCTTTGAGACACAAAAATCTGACAAAATCATACCGCCAGGGTGGCTACAAGGTCTTCCTGGTAGATCATAGTTTGTCTGTATTTGAGTTCAGACCTGATTGTTGTCTACACTTCTATATTGCTTATTGTTTTGCTGTTGACCTAGACTTCTTCTGACCTGTAAATCTTAGTTGGAAGGCCTGATTCATTGTCTGTACTATATCTCTCTGTAGAGCATGATTAGAATTGTTGCTTTGCTGTGTTCCTTCTCCAGCTCTCACCTTGGCCCCTTCCTTCCCCATTGGATTGCACTCCGAACAGTCATTTGATTTGCTGCCAGTTTCCCTTTTGTTCAGCTGTGATAACTATGTTCTTTAAGAATTCCAACCTAAACAAAAACTTTTACATAATCCCCAAAGATAGAGATATTAAACACTTTATATCGATTTCATTTCAGTTTCTGAAGCTGGGGGTAGGCCACTAAGCAAACTATCTGATGTCCAGAAAAATTTGTTGTCTACTTTGCTTTAAAATGGCTGGGAATTAAAGTGATTCTAAAGGCTGAAGGTTTTTTTTTTTTTTTTACCTTCTGAGTGCAGCCCTTTCTTTACTTTCCTGTGCCTGATATCGATCCAGCACTGTGCATGTGTGCAGTGGCTGCCTTGATTCTCTCCCACCTCATAGGCTCAAACACAGCAGCGGGAACCATTGGCTCCCGCTACTGTCAATCACAGCCAGTGAGGCGGGGAGCAGGGGGTGGGGCCGTGCCATGCTCTGTGTGTCTATGGATGCACAGAGTCAGCTCAGGAAGTGGCTTACTGTGGTGGCCACTCGGCAGGGGGCAGAAGCCCCGATGGGAGACCCTAGACAAAAGGGTCAGAGCTGCTCTGTGCTATACCATTGCACAGAGCAGGTAAGTATGACATGTTTGTTACGTTAAAAAAATAAGGGTTTACAATCATTTTAGGCTTACATCACATGTTATAATCTGACTGTACAATCTTCTTTAGATCTACCCTATCTGCCCTGTAGTCCTAAAAGAACAGTTTTAGGGTCTGGGCAATCTTTTATAGCCTAGACCATCTTTATGTAGAGCAACAATTCTTTTTTTTAGATCCTCAGAGAGTTATTTGCCATGAGGTGCCATGTTGAACTTCCAGTGACCAGTATGAGAGAGTGAGAGCGATAACACCAAATTTAACACACCTGCTCCTCATTCACACCTGAGACCTTGTGACTAATGAGTCACATGACACTGGGGAGGGAAAATGGCTAATTTTGCCCAATTTGGACATTTTCACTTAGGGGTGTACTCACTTTTGTTGCCAGCGGTTTAGACATTAATGGCTGTGTGTTGAGTTATTTTGAGGGGACAGCAAATTTACACTGTTATACAAGCTGTACACTCACTACTTTACGTTGTAGCAAAGTGTCATTTCTTCAGTGTGGTTACATGACTAGATATAATAAAATATTTACAAAAATGTGAGGGGTGTTCTCACTTTTGTGAGATACAGTAAATAATAAGCCAATATATTTTGGAGCGTTAAGTTATCCCCTCCATTAGAACAGCAAATTAAGTTATATTAAAAAAAAAACAATATGAAGACAAATCCTAAAATAACATTAGTTAACCCCTTCCATACCGGGCCATAGCAAAATGACGCTGGCAGGAACCCTCTCTCCCTCCGGGTGGACGTCATATGACGTCCTGGGTTTGAGGGGGGATATCTGAATGATGCCTGCAGCTAGAGGCATCATTCAGATATCCTTTTTTTCACCTGGCGATAATGCGCACCATAAGAATGATCATAGCGGCGGTTCCACCGCTTGATCGTTCTTATAGGCGGCGGGAGGGGACATCCCCCCTCCCGCCGCCATCCGGTGCTTCTCCGGGCTCTCCCGTGCGATCGGGGACCCGGAGAGAATCGTCGGCGCCGGTGGTGGGTCACGTGATGAGCATAGAGATGACTGGTGACCAGATGGTCACCAGTCATCTCTATGATGGTCGGAGGCCCGGGTGCGATGTGATGACGTCTCGCCCGGGTCCTAAAATGTAAACAAAGCCGCCATTGCGGCTGTAAATATGAGATCGTGAAAAAAATGTCACTGATCTCATGCTTTCCAGCCTGGAGGAGAGATGTGGGGTCTTATTGATAAGATAAAGAGGACCTGTCACACACATTCCTATTACAAGGGATGTTTACATTCCTTGTAATAGGAATAAAAGTGATCAAAAAAAAAAAGTGTAAAAAAAAAAGTAAAAATAAATAAAAATAAGTAAAATAAATAAAAAAAATGATAATATTTTTTTTTTAAAACGCCCATCCCCAATAGCTCGCGCTTAAAAGCGAACACACACGTAAGTCCCGCCCGCATATGTAAACGCCGTTCAAACCACACATGTGAGGTATAACCGCGTGCGTTAGAGCACGTGCAACAATTCTAGCACTAGACCTCCTCTGTAACTCTAACCTGGTAACCTGTAAAAATTTTCAAAACGTCGCCTATGGAGATTTTTAAGTACCGAAGTTTGGCGCCATTCCATGAGTGTGCGCAATTTTAAAGCGTGACATGTTAGGTATCTTTTTACTCAGGGTAAAATAAGCTTTCATATTTTACAAAAAAATTGGGCTAACTTTACTGATTTGTTATTTTTTAATTCATGAAACCCTTTTTTTCCCCAAAAAAAGGCGTTTGAAAAATTATTGCGCAAATACCGTGCAAGATACAAAGTTGCAATGACCGTCATTTTATTCCCTAATTTTTTAGCAAAAGAATGATGATTTGTAGATGTAGGAGAGAAGTGCCAGAATAGGCCCGGTATTGAAGTGGTATAGAAAGCCCTGTATGGAAGTGGTTAATGAAAAATCATCAATGGAAATTTTTTTCTCGATACTTCATAGTGTATAAAAAAAAGCTAATGACAGTGACTGTTAGGTTGTAAAAATAATAACAGGAAATTCACTCTACACAAAGAGAATTATCAAAAACATCAAAAGAACTGTAAATTTGATTCAGCGATAAAAATAGGATTTTTTACTCACCGTAAAATCCTTTTCTCTGAGTCCATGGACCGACACAGCTTCTCTATTGACAAAGTGGGTATTATCCGTTAATTAGGAGTGACTAGGCAGAAAAACTTGTAAAAAGTGTTGCATCACACCTTCTACAGTACCGCCCAGGGGGCGGACCCTCTGGGTATAACCTCTCAGTCTGCATCTCGCAGATCAGTTCGTCAAAAAGCAGTACAAACTTAAAAGGAGGGGTGGGTGCTGTGTCGGTCCATGGACTCAGAGAAAAGGATTTTACGGTGAGTAAAAAATCCTATTTACTCTTTCATCCATGGACCGACACAGCTTCTCTATTGACAAAGTGGGACGTCCCAAAGCAGTGTCAGAGAAAAAACGAGGGGTGGTAACAGCATAAAAACAAACTTCACCCCAAAACACAAAACAGCACTCCTCCAACGGAGGAGTTGCAACTCTAAACAGCAGCTTGCAAAACCTTGCAGCCGAAAGAGGCATCCAAAGATGCACCTACATCAACTTTGTAGAATTTTGTGAAAGTGTGAGCGGACGACCAAGTCGCCGCTTTACATAATTGGGAAACAGACGCTTGATGTCGGAAAGCCCAAGAGGCACCTATTGCCCTGGTCGAATGCGCCGTGACAGGAAAGGGGGGCGCCTGACCCTTTAAGGCGTAAGCCTGGATTACTATCTGTCGGATCCACCTAGAGATGGTGGCCGATGAGACTGCTTGGCCCTTCTTGGGACCAGCCACCGAAACAAACAGTGAGTCTGACTTCCGGAACAGGGAAGTAGCAGATAGGTATACTCTCAAAGCTCGGACAACGTCCAAGGAATGCAACGCCGACTCCTTAGGATTCGACGGCTGAGGACACAAGGATGGAAGTACAATGTCTTCGTTGAGATGAAAAGCCGAAACGACTTTCAGAAGAAAGGAAGGCTGCGGCCGCAGCACCACCTTATCCTTGTGGAAAATCAAATAGGGAGCCTTGCAGGACAAGGCTGCCAGCTCAGAGACTCGTCTAACTGATGTAACAGCCACCAAAAAGACCACTTTCTGAGAAAGTGTCAACAGGGGAATATCTCTAATCTTCTCAAACGGTGCCTTCTGAAGCACCGAGAGGACCAGGTTCAAGTCCCACGGAGGTAACGGGGGACGGACCGGAGGGGCCACATGTCGAACCCCCTGCACAAATGTACTCAAGAGAGAGTGAGTCGCCAGGGGTCGCTGAAAAAAGACAGCCAGGGCAGATATCTGACCCTTAATCGTACTTAGGGCAAGCCTTTGGTCCACCCCATGCTGTAAAAACAGCAGAATTCTGGAAACCAAATAGGTACGCGGATGCCATTTCATTTCCTCACACATGGAGATGTAGGCCTTCCAAGTGCGGTGATAAACCTTCCTAGAGGACGGTTTTCGAGCACTTCTCATAGTAGAGATTACTGAGTCTGACAGGCCCCGGTCTTTCAGTACCTGGTTCTCAACAGCCATGCCGTTAAAGCCAATGACTGTAAAGCAGGATGGAGTATGGGACCTTGCGATAGCAGGTCCTTCCGTAGTGGTAGGCGCCAGGGGACGTCTGCTACCAGACGTACTAGATCGGCGTACCAAGGACGCTGAGGCCAATCTGGAGCGATTAGGATCATTGGAATTCCCTCTGCCTCCACTCTGCGGAGCAGAAGAGGAAGAAGCCTTAAGGGAGGGAAGGCATAGATTAGCCGATACTGACCCCACAATGCTACCAACGCGTCCGTTGCGTCTGCCCATGGGTCTCTTGACCGGGCCACAAACCTCAATACCTTCCGATTGAGTCGGGAAGCCAGAAGATCTACGTCTGGTGTGCCCCATCTTTAGCAGAGGAGTTGGAACACCTCCGGGTGTAAGGACCATTCTCCCTGGTCCAGCATCTGGCGGCTCAGGTAGTCTGCCTGCCAGTTTTCCACACCCGGAATGTACACGGCCGATAGTGCCGGTACGCTCTTCTCTGCCCACTTCAGGATGCGAGCAACCTCCGATGCTGCAGCTGAGCTTCTTGTTCCTCCTTGATGATTGACATATGCCACCGCTGTGGCGTTGTCTGACTGGATCCTGACTGGACGCCCTTGCAGCCTCTGAGACCATTTGAAGAGGCACAGCTTGATCGCCCGGATTTCCAGGACATTGATCGGCAGGAGGGCTTCCTCTGGGGTCCAGCGACCTTGCGCCGACTGGACACCCCAGACTCCCCCCCAACCTGTAAGGCTGGCGTCCGTCGTGATCACTATCCAGTAAACCGGAAGAAATTACTTCCCGGCCATTAGAGTCGGTGCTGTCAGCCACCATACCAGGGATCTCCTGACTAGGTGGCTCACTCGGATTTGATAATCCAGAGATGAAGGGCATCTCTTCCATCTGGACAGAACTTCCTTCTGTAACACTCGAGTGTGGTATTGAGCATATGGGACCGCCTCGAAGGAGGCTACCATGAGGCCCAACACTCGCATGCAAAAACGGAGTGACGACCAATTCCTGGAAGTCAGCTGCCGTACTGCAGCCCGGAGGGTCTGCAACTTCTCCACAGGGAGGAATACCTTTGCCTCTGAGGAATCCAGAATCAACCCCAGGTACACTAGGCATTGAGTGGGCACCAATACTGACTTTTGCGTGTTTAGTATCCAACCACAGTCTCGAAGAGTCTGACAAGTAATGGACACGCTTACCTCTAATTCTGAGCTTGAAGGGGCCTTCAGCAGAAGGTCGTCCAAGTAACCTGTGATAGCGATACCCCGCTGTCTTAGAAGTGCCAGAATCGGAGCAAGCACCTTGGTGAAAGTCCTGGGTGCTGAGGCAAGGCCAAACGGGAGGGCCACAAACTGGTAGTGGTTCTTCCCGATAGCAAATCGCAGAAACCTCTGGTGTCTGGAGTATATGGGGACATGCAGTTATGCGTCCTTGATGTCCAAGGAGGCCAGAAAGTCCCCCGGATGGAGAGCCGTGACTGCAGATCGATTTGACTCCATCCGAAATCTTTGTACTTTCACAAAGCAATTGAGGGCTCTGAGATCCAAGATTGGCCGAACACCCTCCTTCTTCGGCACAATGAACAGTTTTGAGTAAAAACCCTGACCCCGTTCCTGTTCTGGAACTGGAATAACTACCCCGCATTCCAGTAGACCCTGGACCGCCCCATACAGGGCCTCCCGACGGGTCGGTAGTAGCTGGAGATTGGAGGTGATGAATCTGTCCGGTGGACAAGAGAGAAATTCTATCTTGTAGCCTGAGGAGATTACTTCGCAAACCCACCTGTCGGAGACTAGAGCAGTCCACTGAGTCGCGAATTTGCAAAGACGTCCCCCCACCCGAGAGCTGGGTGGGGGCGGACCTTCATGCAGACGCAGATTTGTCCGCAGGCTTGTTGGGTCTGCGGGACCAAGGACGCTTTTGCCCTTGGGCAGGCACTTTATCGGCCTGGGGTCTTTTCCCTGTCGCCCTAAGGGGGCGAAAAAAACGCTTGCGTGCAGTAAAGGAGGGCCCTTGCCCTTGGCGTGGCCCCTTACCCTTGCTAGTTTGGGGAAGCAAAGTGCTTTTACCTCCTGTGGCATCCTTGATGATGTCATCCAGAGAAGCCCCAAAAAGTCTGTCGCCCTTAAAAGGAAGACCCAACAGGGCTTTCTTGGAAGTCTGGTCCACAGACCAGCCCTTTAGCCAGATCAGGCGGCGTATTGCTACTGCATAAACCGAAGCTTTTGACAGCAGGGGAATAGTATCCATGTCTGACTCGCAGACAAACTTAAGGCCCTGGACCAACTGGTCAGCCAAAGTTATCTCATTAGGAGGAGCATCTCGCTCCTTTAACCCCTGGAGTAGCAATTTTGCCCATTCAGTAAGTGTCTGAGACACTAGGGCCCCCGCCAATGCGGGGCGTACTGCCGAGCCTACCACTGAGTATAGGTTGCGAGCGAGTGCTTCAGCCTTCTTATCCACAGGGTCCTTGAAAACAGGAGCCCCTTCTACTGGAATAGTGGTGGCTCTATTAAGTCTGGACACCGAAGGGTCCATTATAGGGGGAGAGGTCCATATCTTCAGAAAACTCTCCTCAAAGGGGTACCGTACTGCAAACCTCTTTGGGGCTGTAAAGACCCTCAGTGGGTTCTCCCATTCCTTGTATAAGAGTTTGTCAAAATAAGACACACAAGGGAACACCTTAGCAGTGCGGGCAGGTTTACGAAAACCAAAGGGGACTGGAGTATCTGCTACTTCTGCAGTGTTTTCCAACTTTAGCGTATCCCGCACTGCAGTAATAAGGTCAGATACCAAAGCCGTCTCGCGTACTGACCTGGACTTGGAGTCACCCTCACTGTCCGATTGGTCACGGTCTGCAGTCTCTGATGCATCAGAATCTGGGCCATGAGCCGTAGCTGGACCTGGTTCTGCATCAGAAATATCCTCAGAAGATTGCAGGGGACGGGGGCGTTTATTACCCCCTGTATTCCCGTGTGCTGCTTCCACCCTGGCAGCAAACGCCTCTAGGATTGCCGACATAGCGTCCATAGACACCTCAGGGACACCAGCTGCTAAATCTAGTGTTTCAGGGGAGAAGATATCTGGCTCAGATGCCATGCTGACCACACGCTGACACCCACAGGGCTCCAGGCAAGATATCAATAGGCCACCCTCCTGTGCTGCAGAGATGCTGGGTCACCCAGAGGACTCACCACCCTGGACAGGTACTGCTATGCTGCAGTGTGCTGTGCCTGTGATGCTGTCCCACTGCTGCTGTGGCAGTCTGCTTCTTTTATCAGCACTTCCTGTGTGAATTTTCGTGCCAGTGTAATGCACCCTAGAGGCCGGAGGCTCTCGCAAAATGGCTGCCAAAAACATCTGTATGGAAGATAAAGTGGGCTCCAAGAAAATGGCCAC
Source organism: Rana muscosa (assembly GCA_029206835.1). Taxonomy (NCBI): domain Eukaryota; kingdom Metazoa; phylum Chordata; class Amphibia; order Anura; family Ranidae; genus Rana; species Rana muscosa. The sequence continues at coordinate 90,856,076 of JARGYO010005626.1, forward strand.
GGAGCCAAAGATAGAGGTCAAGCAGCCGTAGCCCACAAAAAGATGGCCGCCGAATGGCAATATATACATACAGGGTGGACAAACATGGCCGCCGATCACCTGATAGGGGCCAGTGGGTGTGGCCGAACCACAGGAAGATGGCCGCCGGGCAGTCACAAGTGGCCAAACTTGGCATGGACCACCTCAAAATGGCCGCCGACAGCATGGAGGAGGAAGCACACACACACACACAGGTAAGCAGAAATTACATTTCTTTTAAATGTTAGTTACAGCCAGCCCCGCTCCAGTGGAACCCCTTAGGTGACCCCCAGCACCCAGCAACCTTTAGCTAGAAGCCCAGGGAGGAGGGAAAGGCAGGGAGAGAGGGAAGAAAGGGGCCACAACCACTTACTTGATCTCTCCAGGAATGTCCAGCTAAATCACCCAGCCGAGGCAGGGGAGTTTTACTTACCTATCCTGCATGTATTATGCTGGAAGACATTCCAAACAGATCATCGTCCGCACACGGAAGGTGACTGTTGGCCAGGCATGCTGTGATTGGACCCAAAAGGGACGATCATATGTATGCCCTGGAGCGTGACACTCACCGGACAGGCTGCTGCGACTCGGCCGTAAGGTCAGCCGAAGCTGAGCGGTCCGATGTAAGCCTTGGAGTGTAAGCTCACCGGCCAGGCTGCTGCGACTCGGCCATAAGGTCAGCCGAAGCTGAGCGGTCCGATGCAGGCCCTGGAGCATAGGCTCACCGGCCACCCGTGGAGCGACGGGCATGTCGTGGAAAACCCAGCGCGTAGCTATGGTCGGCGCACGCTCGATGGCCGAAACTGGGGAGACTACAAGGATCAAGGATCCAGCCTGTCACCCAGTCGGCAGTTGATCGAAGATCGCAGGAAACAACAAATGTAGCAAAAAAAAAATATATATATATATATATATATTTTATTTTTTTTCCCCCGGACCAATGGGCCCGAAGGGAGCCATGTCCTACTCCTTGCTAGACAGAAAAAAACTGATCTGCGAGATGCAGACTGAGAGGTTATGCCCAGAGGGTCCGCCCCCTGGGCGGTACTGTAGAAGGTGTGATGCAACACTTTTTACAAGTTTTTCTGCCTAGTCACTCCTAATTAACGGATAATACCCACTTTGTCAATAGAGAAGCTGTGTCGGTCCATGGACGAAAGAGTAAGATTATATTTCAGTGGAGGCCTGAAATGAAAAGAAGATTTGAACTGTTTTGTGTTCATAGAGCATTTTCTTTTAGAATTTTCAAACATAAAGGTCAATTACCCTTAAAAATGCTGTGATGTGGGAGACATTTATTTTGACTGCTTCTATGTGACTTGGAGCAAGCGCAGAAGTGGAGTTTTTGCAGGTGCTTCTAATTTAGTTGCTATGCTACACTGATGCAGATAATTAACTTATATTTACAATCATTTTTAAAGAAACCTCTTCTTTTAGTGGATCATCAGAATTTTTTAAATCAGCATCATGGCTCATGCGTAAATTTTTGTCTTTGTCTCCAGAAACACCTTTGGTGTTCGAAGCATTGCCAGGCCTATAGTAATAAAATAGTTAGGTGGGAGCACTGCTATTCTAGGTGAACGTCATATGATGTCGAGCGCCTTCTGCACACCCTAGGGAGCACACAGTGGTGCGATCTTTTACCCACTGTGTCCAGAAACCCAGATCGGCGTACCAGGCTGTTGTGTGTGGCCCTGGTACCATATGATCGCTGTGACCAATCGCAGAAATCACATGTCAGTTGTAAACAAGCAATGGCTTGTCATTCATAGCTATTGTGTTCTATTGTGATGTGATTGGTCACAGTGATCACATAGTACAGGGCAAATCACAATGGATCTGTTGTACAATGTGATAGCTGTGACCAATCACAGTTATCACAATAGTACACAATGGCACATGAATAGATGTCATTCATCTTCTCTGTAAAAAGCAATCATAGTGTAGAAAAAAAATCCTGATCACCTCCCCAGAGCAGTACAATATCACTAAAAGATAATTATTCTTTTTTAACATACCTGTTACCAGTCAGTGATCCTGATTACCATCACACCAGTGATATGGTGATGCTGTACTACTCTGGCGACAGCGTGTACATTTTATTTTATTTTATTTAACTTCTTAATTTTTACCAAAATTTTGAAAAAAAATTACAACTTCCAAAAAACTTACCATTCCTCTTACTTAGTCATGGTAATTTTTTATTCAGTTGGCCGCAGGCTGGTTGGTAAGTTGAGCTTCGAAATTCTTTAGTTTTATTTGACATGCGTTTGCCCTTCCAGTGCTCCTTGCTGTGAAGACCAGTTATAGGTGGGGGCAGTGACCTTTTTTTGTATTGACATATTGGTCAGGCAATGCACTGACACCTTTGCTGCCATTGTGCAATGTGCTGTGTGTCTAGTGTGTTCATGCGCCTTTAAGGAGAGTTGGGCTCCCTCCAGTCATCTGCCATTCATCTATCCATCAGAATACATGTGCTCCCACTGTGGAGACTCTTCAAATTTAGAGTTAGGGTCTGCAGGATACAGGGTGCCTTGGCGGGGCCTGCAGCTTACGCATGTATTTGCAAATGTGTGCAACTAAAACCCTGTTTTTAACGCATACTGTTAGACAGGTGAATTTGATTGGTCGCAGGCTGGATGGTAAGTTGAGCTTGGAAACTCTTTGATTTTATTTGACATGTGTTTTCCCTTCCAGTGCTCTTTGCTGTGAAGACCAGTTATAGGTTGGGGCAGTGACCTTTTTTTGTACTCTTACTAAATACGTTGGATGTCTACTTTCCAAAAATGGGTTATTTTGGGGGTATTTGTACTGTCCTGGCATCTGTGGGCCTCGAGAAATGAGATAGGCCGTCAGTACATCAGGATTGATCAATTTTCTAAGATCTATACCACGGTTTCTCAACCAGGGTTCCATGGAACCCTAGAGTTCCTACAGGGGTTGCTAGGGGTTCCTTGAGCATTGAGAAATGATAAGTTTCCACTGACACCATTGATCCTTTTAGCTATCTGTAAGGGGTAATTCTTCCCATTTCCCAATGACCCCAAGCATTCTTCCTACTAATGTATCATGAGTTATAGATATAGTTATAGATATAGACAATTTTAGCAGGGGTTCCCTGGGACTAGAATGTTTATTTCCAGGGTTCCTCTGTGTTGAAAAGGTTGAGAAAGGCTGATCTATACCATAGTTTGTAACTTTCACACAGACTAAATAATATACACTGATTTGGGTTCTATTTACCAAAGAAATCTAGCAGAATATATTTTGGCTTAAATTTATGAAAAAGGTTATTTATTTTCAAAAATGTTGTTTTGTTTTTTAATTTTGTTATTGTTTCATTTATATAGTAAAAAACAAAAAATAAAACAGTGGAAATTAAATACCACCAAAGAAAAGCTATAGTTGTCTCAAAATATGATAAAACTTTCATTTGGGTACAGTATTGTATGACTAATTGCCATTCAAAGTGTAGCAGCACTGGAAACTTAAAATTGGCCTGCAAGAAGGGGGTGAAAGTGTCCAGTATTGAAGTGGCTAACAGAACTGAACTGCATTTACCTGTTAACAGTATAAAAAGACAGTCCCAGTTTTACCCTACTGGCCAGTGGTTGTTGAAAGAAAAAAAAAGAACCCGTTGGCCAGCAAAGTTGGGGCCCTTGAAGAAAGCACAGCAGTTCCCAGGCAACCAAAAATTAATTTGTGCAATGTTGGTCTCTTACCAGACTTAGGGCTTCCTCCTCTCGGTCTCCACACATGTGCTCTGTCTCAGTTGAAGTCCTCAGACAGGGATAGGAGTTTCTGTGATGTCTCCCTTTTAATCCTACTGAGAGACTGCCTCTTTTCAAGTGGTGAGAGTGCTCTCTAGTACAGTCTGATTTCACTGAGTATTCAAATCACACCTCACACTCTCATAGGCAGAAGGTTATCAGTCTCTTTGCTTCTCTGAGTTCTCCCTATAGCAGGGATCCATTCAGCCAGTTCAGACAGCAGCAGCAGCTCAGTCTTATCTCCACAAATCTACTTGCTTCAGGACTGCTCTCTCCTTTTTTCCTCAGCAGCCTGCAGACCTGCTTCTCCTGGCTTTAATGCATTAGCCAATCACCATCTCCAGGCTCGATCAGACCCAGTCAAGATGGCTGCCCCTTGGCACTGGAGACACTCCATAAATGAGCATTGCAAAGTGATCTCCTTAACCACTTCAATACAGGGCATTTTCACCCCCTTCCTGCCCAGACCAATTTTTCGTTTTCAGCACTGTCGGCATTTTGAATGACAATTGCGCGGTCATGCAACACTGTACCCAATTGAAATTGTTATGTTTTTTTTCCCCACAAATAGAGCTTTCTTTTGGTGGTATTTGATCACCTACTTTTATTTTTTGCGTTATAAACAAAAGAAGAGCAACATTTTTGAGAAATACACAATATATTTAACTTTTTGCTCTAATAAATATCCCACATTTGTTTTAAAAAAAACAATTTTTTTCCTAAGTTTAGGCCGATACGTATTCTTCTACATATTTTTGGTAATAAAAATCGCAATAAGTGTATATTGATTGGTTTGCACAAAAGTTATAACGTCTACAAAATAGGGGATAGATCTATAGCATTTTTTTTTTTTTAATAACTTCGACATTATGGCGGACACATCGGACACTTTTGACACTTTTTTGGGACCATTGTCATTTATACAGCGATCAGTGCTATAAAAATGCACTGATTACTGTGTAAATGACACTGGCAGGGAAGGGGTTAAACACTAGGGGGCGATCAAGGGGTTAAGTGTATCCTAGGGAGTGATTCTAACTGTAGGGGGGTGGGCTACCACTGAGATGACAGCGATCACTGCTCCCGATAACAGGGAGAAGTAGATCCCTGTCATGTCACTAGGCAGAACAGGGAAATGCCTTGTTTACATCTCCCCGTTCTGCCTCTCCTCACTGCAATCGTGGGCCGCCGGCAAACATCGAGTTTGCGGGACCCACGGACACACTCCCGACGGTCGCGGTGGGCCCGCTAGGTGGCAAATTCAAAGGGTTGTACAGGTACGCCCATTTGCCTGCCCGTGCCATTCTGCCGACGTATATCGGCGTGCAGCAGTCGGGAAGCGGTTAAAGGTGGCTGCTTCACTTCTGCATGAATGAATATTCAGTTTAACCCTCTCCACACTGCAGAAAGATTATACAGCAATAACAAAGGAAGAAGTTCTGCAGCAGTTATCAGCTACAGTGGGGTGGAGCTATGGCGGTAACGTCATCACGCCCGCTGGGGTGATAAACGTGTTTGACCTTGTTACATGCAATTATACTTGTGTTTATTGTAAGTAGTTTTACCTTTATTAAAACCACTTGTCGCCAAATCATGTACCTGTATGTAATTTGACTTTAAGTGGTTGTACTGGAGAGAAGCCTGCAGCTGCAGGCATCACCCCGGTACCATTTTTTAGAGCCGATGGTCGGCTCTCTTGTAATAACAACCGATGCGGCTAAGCAGCCAATCGGTTGTTATTACATGCAGTGGGAGGGGGCATCCCCCCGCCTTCTGCCGCTTTCCCAGGCTCTCCTGTCCCACCGGGAGACTCGAGCGACCAGCCAGCGCATCTACCGACTGGCCAGAGACCCAAAGAAAGCTGGAATCGGCTTTGATCTGGTCTTGGATATGGTAACCCGGAAGCAACATCATGACATTACTTCCGGTTTACTAGCAATTTAAATGCGCCAGTTTGGAAAAAATTGAAAGTAATCAAAAATGCAGATCTTGGTGTTTTGAATGCTTTCAAGTGAAAAGGAGGGATTTGCAGTCTTATAGACCCCAGATCCCTCCATAATGAGTACCTGTCATGCGCCTATTGCTAGACATGTGCGATTAGTTTCGTACGAATCGAAAATTCGTACAAATTTTTAGAAATTCGTACATTTGTACGAATCCGAATTATGAATTTTTACGGATACGAATTCTGTACGAAATACGAAGTTTCGTTTACAAAGTTTCGTTTACGAATTTCGGCTTCAAATTGAAAAGATTCGACATTATAGAGAGAAAAGATTCGACATTATAGAGAGAAAAGATTCGACATTATAGAGAGAAAAGATTCGACATTATAGAGAGAAAAGATTGCTGCTGGAATTGGGTGGGGGAAGTACATTTCCGGTCTAATCATTCGTTCGTTCCGGTCGAATCGTTCGTTATACGTGTCGTACGAAATTCGTATTTCGTACGAATCCGAATTGAATTCCGTACACGAATTATGAATTACGATTTTTTTTTAATACGAAACGGAACGAAACAAATTTTTCGACGGCTCCCATGTCTATCTATTGCTGCCACAGGAATGTTTACATTCCTTTTGACAGAAATAAAAGTAATACAAAAAAATCTAACTGTAAAGTCCCCCCCCCCCCCCCCCAGTGCTAGCATGCAAAGGTCCCCGAACACACGCAAACCGCCATTGTCCTATACATGTGAGGTATCACTGCGAACATCAGATCATGGGCAGTAATTGTAGCACTAGACCTTCTCTGTACATCTAAAGTGGTAACCTGTAAAGGCTTTTAAAGCATTGCTTATGGATAGTAAAAATTATGCAATTTGTCACCATTGTGCGGGTGTGCACAATTTTAAAGCATGACATGTTTGGTATCTATTTACTCGGCATGACATCATCTTTTATATTTTACAAAAAACTTGGGTTATGTATTGGATTTTCTTGCATTAAAATTGTAAAAAGTGTATTTAAAAAAAAAACTGTGTTTGAAAAACAGCTGCGCAAATACTGTGTGATATAAAAAATTGCAAAACCCACAGATTTATCCTCTATTCTGCTTTAATAAAATATATAATGTTTGGGGGTTCTAACAAATTTTCGAGAAAAAAAAACAGATTTTTACATGTAAACAAAAAGTGCCAGACAATGCCTGGTCTTCAACTGGTTAAAAGCTGGAATTTTTAAATTTCAGAGTTCCTCCTCTGTTTTCATCCCGTACTGGGTTTGATGTGGTTGTGTGCTAACTCTTTTCCTGAATCCCGGATCACGGTATCCATCTATTCCATAAGACGCAGCCAGACCTCCTTCTCTGAGGTCTTACCAGCTGGTAAGTCTGGTAAGTGGCCCGTGAGTGGGGTGTACACCTGGGTGTGAAGAATTTTTCACTTACATTGGATTATTGGATCTTGATGACACATATATCTACCTATGGACTTTTTACACGGAGCACTTATTCTCATTGATGGACTTCTTTGGACTTTTTATATATTTATATTTATGTCTGCACCTATTGACCTTTGACATATTTATGTTTAATGAATTAGTTTTTTCACTGATTGGATGATAATATGATGTGCACATACATTTTATTTTAATACCGCAACAGTATCACAGGTTATATTAGTTATCAGCTACAGTCCAGGTTACAGCTGCATTAATTATATTTTCCTGACGGACTCCATGGCAGACTACGTGTGGGTTAACCCCGCCTCCTCTTCAATGCTATAGGACCCCATACCCTATAAGTTTGAGATCACCGCTAAGGACTATGTTCCTTTTTTGTCCTCCTCCATGGGACCCTACATCACGATTGTTCCTGCTCGACGTCCTGTCAAGATAACTTAGACTCCTGGTACCAGATATGCGGTGTGACCCAGAGCCCAGCCATGGGCGGCCGAGTGGTTTTTTCACCTAGAAGATTCCCCTATGGTGGAAGGGAAGTGGCCCAGGTATACCAGGATGGATGTTGGTCAGGTGCATCACGGCTGGCAAGGTCGGAAGTTTCCTTTTTCTCCATGGCAGTTGTTTATGTTTGTTGTGTGTGTTACTGGCACCCTCCTTCCCTGTTAAACATGTTTTCCAAGCTGTCATGGCTCCTGGAGCACTTCTGCATTCCAGGACACCGCAGTACATCCGGGTTTCGGCCGCCGTGAACATCCGCGCATGCACGGAACCTCTGCGAGATCGAGGCTTGGTTCGGTGACCTCATCCAGGCAGGGGATTTGAATAGCTGCCAGCCCCTGCCAGGTTGGGAAACCTGTGGGCAGTCAGTGGCAGCTTCCCCTAAGCCCAGCGCAACATCAGACAAGGTGAGCCCTTCTTTTATGGAAGAACATGTGTGTTACATCCTCTTAAAGGGAAAGTAAAAAAAAAAAAGGGGGGATCTTTTGTTAAATGGGGGATATTTTCTTTACTTGTCTCTCTGGTGCAGTCTAGGGTTCCTAGGTATCGGCCAGTTGTGTGTGTGCTTTCCGCTATCCAGATCTCTGGCGCGCCCAGGAGTAATGGACAATTCACAGCCTTTGTGCGGCCAGTCCTCATGCACAAGGTAGGTGAGGAGGAGGGTCTGAATTTCTTCTAGTCAGAAAGAAGGTGTTAAACATCTGGTTTTGCACCTCCCTTCTACCCCCCCTTTTTTTCTTTTCAGCCCTGCTTGATCAGACCGCCAAATAGTGGTCTGAATTGACAGAGACCTTGCTAGGCCGCAACTTTTTTTTTTTTTTTCATCACCCAGACGCGACTCTCCGTCTGGGATCCACCAGCAGAGGAGATGTTCCCATTCCTCCTCCAAACGGAGGAGATGTTCCCATTCCTCCTCCAAACAAAGGAGATGTTTCCATTCCTCCTTTTAATCAGAGGAGATCTTCCCAATTCTCCTCCGAACAAAGGAGATGTTTCCATTCCTCCTTTTAATCAAAGGAGATGTTCGCATTCCTCCTCCAAATAGTGGAGATGTCCCATTCCTCCTTCATACACCGCACCCACCGCCATGACAGCCACTCTGATTGAAGACATCGCTGGGAATGCGGAACTCGAGTCCTGGAGGGCAATTCATTGTGTGACCCATGTTATGCCTGGGCGGTCTGGGAAAAAGAGACAGAAAACCAGCAGGTGGAGTCTCTTGTGAAGCGTGTGGTACAACAATCCCTGATGGAGTGGGGTAAAACCTGCACGCAGAGCCAGTCCACCACCCTATCTGGCTCCCTGGCTGACAAGGCCCAGGAGGATCAGGGCCAATTCCAGCCCTATGATGCCTCCCCTGATTCCTCGCATAGCGAGATGGAGGGAGATGACTTAGTCGGAAGCTTCGGCTACCCCCCTGGTTTCTCCACTGAACAAGGCAGTTAAAGAGGCCCCTTAAGTGGGAAGACGCTTCAGCTCCCCCAGCATAGCAGAGGAAGTTCTCTAAGCAGTCGGGGAAGGAGCGTTCCAGCTTTTCCGCTCCTTCCCGAGTCTAAGGACTTTTTTGATGAGGAATGAAGTAAAAGTAGACAAGAAGGTTTCTATGTCAAACACAACCTACAGATTGTACTCCTTCAAGGCTGAAAAAGTGAAATATCTGGAAAACGCTTCCCTCATCGACGCAGCCCTGATGTGGCTAAGCCAAACATGTCACTCTTCAGTTAGAGGATACGGTATCTTTCGAAGATGGTCTTGAGAGAAGGCTAGTCCAAGACCCCAAGAGATTTGATGGACTAGCTGGGATGTCTTGTAAGCCAGCCTTGGCCCTTGTGGCCATGTCCTAGGCAATGGAGGCCTGGACGGAAAACATGGACTCCATACTCAGAGGAGTCTCAAAAGATTTGGCCCGGGGCTCGGCAGTTCATGGAACTGAAGATGGCAGTGGCCTTCCTGGAGAAGGCTTTGATTTACCTTATTTGCTTGATGGTCGGGTCTATGCTGTCCTCGGTCACGGTGAAACGGACCTTATGGTTGCGCCCTTGGCTTGCCAACCCAGCAACCAAGCATGCCTGGTGTAGGATTCCCTTTGATGGGCTCTCGTTGTCTGGCAACAGGCTAGACAGTACCATAACCTGGGCCATAGGTGAGAAGTTGGGGTTCCTGCCCCAGGACAGACGTCTGTTTGGTCAGAAGAGGCCATAGCAAAGATGCAGTACCGAGCGTCAAGAGAAGCACACTCCTATAAGCCCGGATGGGACTTCAGAAGGAATTGGCTATCCTATGTAGATCCACTGAGAACACAAGGAACAGTGGTGCGCGTCCCGAAGAATGAAGATCTGCAGGGCGTGTGCTCCCCTCTCTTCTTAGTACAGGAGGAAAACCATTCATAGCGCCCGGTGATAGATATATCCTTCCTAAACAGGTTCATAAAATACGAAAAGTACAAAATGGAGACCCTGTCTACCATCCAACAGACTGTGCAACAAGGCGATTGGTTATTCTCAATTGATTTAAAGGATGCTTACTTCCATGTACCAGTGGCAGAGAAATTTTGCAGATACCTCCGGTTCCAGGCCGGGCAAAAATACCTACAGTTCACCTGCCTCCCCTTCGGGCTGACATCCTCACCTCGCATTTTCTTTTTCAAAGGTCCTCCTGGCCGTAGTAGCCCTGAGCAGGGCACGAGGGATACGCCTGTACCATTACCTCAACAGTCTCCTGTGGTTGCTCCAAGACCAGAAGCAGTTGCTAGCCCACTGGGAGCAGGTCACCTCTACTCTAATCGAAATTCGTGTGGCCCCTAAACCTGGAGAAGAGCCATCTAGAACCAGTCCAGCGACTGTCCTTTTTTAGGGGCCCAGTTCAGTATGGTGGAGAGCACCATCTCCCTTCCAGTGGAGAAGATTCCAGTCATTCGGGATAGAATCTAATGCCGCGTACACACGATCATTTTTCACGTCGTGAAAAATGAAATTTTTTGTTTTCAACAAGAAAAACGACCGTGTGTGGTCTTTTTGTCATTTTTCACGACGTGAAAAACGCCATTAAAAACGACGAGAAAAATTAGAACATGTTCTAATTTTTCTCGTTGTTTTCCCTGACATTTCTTCCGCGGCAGTGTTTCCCATAGGGAAACACTGCCGCGGAGCCCATAGACGATCGTTTTTCTCGTCATTTTAAAAAATGATGAGAAAAATGACCGTGTGTGGGGAACAAGCTGTTCCCTCATTTAAAATGTCATTATTCACGGCGGTTTTTTAACCGCCGTGAATAATGATCGTGTGTACGCGGCATTACAGGCTTTGGGTTTCTCACGCCTGAGGGCCTTGCCTTGCCTGAAAATTGTTGGCACGATGGTCTCCACGACCCCCATGGTCAAGTGGGCAATGTGAAGGTTACCCCCCTTTCAAACAGGGCTTCTTCAGCTATGGAGATCAGGGGACATCATTCAACTTATTCTCATAACATTGTCAATGAGGAACAGCCTATTCTGGTGGCTTTAGCGCAGAATCTGCTCACTTGGCCCTCAATTGTCCCCGTTCCGTGGGTTACAGTCCTGTCCGATGCCAGCGGCGCTGGTCGGGTAGCCCTCTGTGGGTCAGAACTTGCACAAGGCAAGTGAGATGCCCATCTTCACAACCCGGGTTCGAATGCCCTGAAACTTCGGACAGCCTGGTGGGCACTTCAGTCCTTCACTCACCTCCTGAAAGAGGAACCAGTATTAATAAGGATGGATAACACCACAGTGGTTTTCCTACGTGAAGAGGCAAGGGGGCACTCAGAATTCCACTCTGCCCCAAGAAGTCGAGCACATTATGTCTTGGACCCAGATAAATTTAGCCAATATTTTACAGGCATACTATAGAAACCCCCCAGGTATGAAATTTAAAGGAATATTTCACTTTTATTGTTTCACTTTAATCATTATTAAAATCACTGCTCCTGAAAAAACTGATGTTTTTAAAACTTTTTTTTGCATTGATACATGTCCCTTGGGGCAGGACCTGGGTCCCTAAACACTGTTTAGGACAATAACTTGCATATTAACCTTTAAAATTATCACTTTAGAATTCTCCCATAGACTTTTACAGGGTGTTCCGCGGCTTTTCGAATTTGCCGCGAACACCCCAAATTGTTCGTTGTTCGGCGAATGGGCGAACAGCCAATGTTCGAGTCGAACTCATGTCTGACTCAAACTCGAAGCTCATCCCTAGTTGTCAGGATCCTTGTCTGATTTTCTTCCCGGACCGGGTGGTCCTCATTCCTATGCTTGGCTCAAACCCAAAAGTCACTTCGGTGTTCCATGAAAACCAAGAAATCGTCTGCCTACATTCAGGTCCCTAGAATCTACCGAAGCGCATCCTCTGGATGTAGGCAAAATATTGAAGTAATACCTACAAGTTACTTCTTCCTTCAAACGTTCTGATTATCTGTTCGTCTTGCACTCCGACATTAACAGAGGGAAGCGAGCTTCATCCAGAACAATTACGGCCTGGTTCGTCCAGTCTGTTCAGCAGGCTTACAGAGCTAAGGGCTTGGCTCCTCCAGAGGCGGTGACAACACACTCTACCAGGGGCGTGGCGGCCTCATGGGCAGCAGCTTGACATATGGCTCCTGATGTCACCTGCAATGTGGCCTTGTGGGCCTAAATTAATACCTTTATGTCACACTATTGCATAGAACCTGCTTCTCTTTGCTCTGTGAACTTTGGTTTAAGAATCCTGTCGATTGACGGGGGAAATTAAACTATTTTGATTCAGTATACCCTCCCGTGCGGCTTGGCTAGTTATTTCCCACACGTAGTCTGCCATGGAGTCCGTCAGGAAAACTGAAAATTTATTATTAAATACTTACCGTAATTTTCCTTTCCTAAAGGACTCCATGGCAGATGGAGCTCCCACCCATGAGTATAAGAGTTGGGCTAAGAGTCGGCTAGTTACGGAACACAGTCCTTAGCGGTGAGCTCAAACTTATAGGGTATGGGGTCCTATAGCATTGGAGAGGAGGCGGAGTTAACCCACATGTAGTCTGCCATGGAGTCCATCAGGAAAGGAAAATTACGGTAAGTATTTTATAATAAATTTTCAATTTTTTAGGCTTCTTTCCCTTATTTTATCCTGGTTATCTGGTTAGTAAGTCTGTTGTGGTTTTTTTTAAGAACAAGCTCTCTTGCGTATGTAGCAGTTAGAGGGATGAGACAAACCATTTACCACTGACAGGGGTGCTTAAAATAATCAGCTTTTATTTATTTACGTAAAACCTTTATCGTAAAAGTAAAAATAACTAGACTGCCGAAAAAAAAAATCGTTTTCGTTTTAATAAATTTTATTTCTTAAATTTTTTGAGTCATTTGTCATGATCGAAATTCGTTATTTTGAATAAATTCGTAACTTCAGAAAGATTTTAATTCGTTATGATCCATTCGTTTAGATGCAGTATTCGTAAATTTGAAAATCCGTAAATTCGTAAATTAGAAAATTAGAAAATCTGAAATAATAACTAACTAACTATTAAGTTATAGGTATTGGAATTTTCTTTCAAATTTGGCTGTTTATGAACGTATTGAATACAAATTTATCCGAAATATCGAATGCTGCATCTAAATAAATGGAAGATAATTAATTAATAATTATAAATAATAATAACAATAATAAAATGTTTTTATTATTATTATTTATTATTATAAATTTGTTACACTCCATTTGTTTTGCTTCGACTTTCGTTATTTTGGATAATTGGTAACTTTGGATAAATTCGTATTCGTTACTTTCACTAACAAGCAAATTTGAAAGGAAATTCCGATACCTATAATTTAATAGTTAGTAATAGGTATTATTATTAGTTACCGTAGTTATTATTTAGGATTTTTGAATTTTGGGGTTTTCTTACTTTCTGATTTCCGTTCTTATTTTCTGATTTCCGTTCTTTTGAATTTTCTGATTTTTATTCTTATTTTTGTATTTTTGAATTTCCAAATTTACGAACGTACAGAAAAATTTGTTAAAAGGGTTTTCGTTCATTTGAATATTTCCAAAATTAACAAATTTGTCTAATTTTGTTGAAGAACGAATTTGGAACTAAACGAATTGCACATGTCTAAAAAAAACTGCTGTAACTGCTTATAAAGGGTGAGCTGGAGTTCAGCTTCAATTTGTTAGCGTATCTAAATCTACTAGTATATCTAACACCCCCCTCCCCCCACTAGATTAACCATACTGCTGTCCAAAGGTGCCCCTTGTGCTTGTTTATCCAGAGTGGGGGCCCTCTAAAAAGGAGGTGTGTTACTGGCCAGGTTACAGGTGAAAACAGAGAGAAAAAAAACTGAAAAAATAAAACAAATGCAGCCACCACATCTAATGATTGGTAAGCTGCAATATATAGAATTTTTGGTTTTGAGTTTAATACTGCTTTGATACAAAACACACCAATATGTATTTTACTCTGAATTAAATGTGATGTAAAATATAGCATGAAAGCTTCCATTATCTCTCTAAACAGCTTCAAATATTTTACTGAAGAGGTTTTTTTTTTTTTTTGTCATTCTGTCACATCCTTTCAGCTGCATTAACAGTAAGCGTTCATCGTGGCAGATTAATTATAACTTAGTTGAGACAAAGTGAGGTGTCATCCTTTCATGGCCTGTCACTAAGGAGACTGCTTAACACACTCTGTATGGTGAGAATCTGTGTCATTAGAAGATAATACCCTTTTCACAAGCCACACACAAAGTGCAGGCCAAGAAAGTGAAGGCCAACAAGGGGACTGAGATTTTATGCTAGGGGTCATCTCTTCCATAAACATAGATGTTGTGGGCCACATAGCTCCATGTGATCTGTTTTTATTAAATAAGTGAAATTTCCATATATTGAAATATGTGTCTCTTATTGTTTCATCTTTTTAGACTTTCAGAAGAAAATTGAAAATAATAGAGTGGTGGTAAAACAATGACACAAAATAAATTTTCTGCCTAGAACTGTCTACTCCAAATCAAATTGAAAAAGTCAAGTAAAGTGTGAAGTTTTGTGGGTTTTTTAAACTTTGCTAAACTCCACAAACAAAAAAAAAAAAAATCAGACATCCCTTTTTCCAAGCATCTTTTAGCATCTGATAATGGATCCTTTCTCTTCTCCTCCACAACACCAGGGGGAGCAGTTCTTACTGCTGATTGAATGGTGCTCACATATCGATGGGTAGGTGCCATGCAGTAATACTTGTCACCCAGACTGCATGATGACAATGCCCAGCGGGCCCGGGTCCAAGACAGCCTAGGCTCAGAGGAAATGGATTGAATACTATGGAGTTCTGCCTTAAAGTGTTACTAAACCCAGGACTCTGCATTCACTATACCTGGTCTCCCACAGTACACAGAACATGGAAATGCAATTATTTTAGTTAATAAAAAACTGCTAAATACCTTTTTTCATCAGCAGTATAGCAGTCTTGTGACTTCTATGTGTCTGGTTAAAGCTTGTAGTAGGATTTTTCATTCTCCTCTGATTGTCCTATGAGGCTGCAGGACCCCTTACCCTCTGTCTGGAGAGCGCTGATTGGCCCTGTGCTGATCACACGCACCCTCCCAAGAAAAAAAAAAAACTCTCTAACAATACACACCAACCTGAGCATGTGCAGAGTGCCCCCAAGGCTCTGTACTATCAGAAGATGGACTGGGGACTGTAGAAGACAGGGAGGATCATAGAAGACGGGATCAAACAGCCTTTCTACACTGTGCAATGCACAGGATTAACACTTTAGTTTCCAGAGTGAGTATAACAAGCATGTTTTAATGCGTATACACACTGATTTACTGTTGTGTGATTAGTAACACTTTAACCACATGCCTACCGCTCGCCGTCATGTGACGGCGGGACGATGAGGCTCTCGTTCTGGGCGGACGTCATATGACGTCTTTGCCTTCCTGAGCCACTAGGGGGCACGCGCGCGGCCAACGCGTCACTGGGGACCCGATGCGCGTGCCTGGTGGCCGCGATGTCCACCGCTCACCTGCAATTGCCCAGTAACTGAGCAGGACAGTGGATCTCTGTGTGTAAAAACAGAGATCCACGTCCTGTCAGGGAGAGGAGACCAATGGTGTGTCCCTTGTACATAGGGACACCGATCAGTCACCTCACCCAGTCAGTCCCATCCCCCCACAGTTAGAATCACTCCCTAGGGAACACATTTAACCCCTTTATCGCCTGCTAGTATTAACCCCTTCCCTGCCAGTCATATTTATACAGTAATCAATGCATTTTTATAGCACGGATCGCTGTATAAATGTGAATGGTCCCAAAAATGTTTCAAAAGTGTCCGATGTGTCCGCCGCAATATCGCAGTCCCGATAAATATCGCAGATCGCCGCCATTACTAGTAAAAAAAAATAATAATAAAAATGCTATAAATCTATCCCCTATTTTGTAGCCGCTATAACTTTTGCGCAAACCAATCAATATATGCTTATTGCGTTTTTTTTTTTCCAAAAATATGTAGATACGTATCGGCCTAAACTGAGGAAAAAATTAGTTTTTTTTTTTTTTTAAATTGGATAATTATTATAGCAAAAAGTAAAACATACTTTGTTTATAGCGCAAGAAATAAAAACCGCAGAGGTGATCAAATACCACCAAAAAAAAGCTCTATTTGTGGGGAAAAAATGATAAAAATGTCATTTGGGTACAGTGTTGCATGAAAGCGCAATTGTCATTCAAAATGTGACAGCGCTGAAAGCTGAAAAATGGCCTGGGCAGGAAGGGTGTGAAAGTGCCCTGTACTGAGGTGGTTAAAGCACACATAAAATTTATAAAATATCTCTGTGTTTAAATATTAGTAATTTTCCTTTGATTCTGAAGCTTAGATGCAAATGTGCTCATTCTCTAACCAGATGCCCAGAATTGTTAGTTGTCTGTATCCACCATGAGCTAGTGTAGGGCATAGTATGTCCCTGACTGTCCCCACCATTACATTATCACAGTTAGTGCTTCCAGTGTCCAGTGTGTTATACCATGCAGTGTTTGCGCCAACAGCAACATTAGATGGATTGTGCAGCTGATCTCTGGCTTGTTGTGGCTCGCCTTTCTGGTTGTCTCTTCAAATGGTCATAAGACGGAACATGGGTCCTAAATAAAGAGCCACTCATGTGCAGTGGCAGGTGGTGCTCAAAAATTTGGGGGGGGCGCAAACAAACTGAAAAAAAAAAAAATCATTAATTGCCGCCACTGTGCCCATTAAACGCAGCCACTGTGCCCAAACGCCACCAGTTTGCCCCCTCAAATGTAGCCAGTTTCCTCCCAAATGCAGCCAGTTTGTCCCCAAATGCAGCCAGTTTGTCCCCAAATGCAGCCAGTTTCCCTCAAAATACAGCCAGTTTTCCCCCAAATACAGCCAGTTTGTCCACAAATGCAGCCAGTTTGTCCCCAAATACAGCCAGTTTGTCCCCAAATGCAGCCAGTTTGTCCCCAAATACAGCCAGTTTGTCCCCAAATACAGCCGCTGGCTCTGATAGGCACTTCCAAAAACCAACCAGCCGCTGTTATTCAGATGGCCGACGCTCAACAGGGGGCCGGCCATCTGAATAGTGGGCGGCAGCGGCGGCGACAATACATAGGTTCATGCAATGCATGAACCTATGTATTATTGTGAGTGACGGCGCAGGAGAGAGAGGGGGCGGCTCTCCTGCGCCCACTATGGACGCACCGCCACTGCTCATGTGGCAAAAAAACAAAACAGATCCCAAGAGCCTTTCATTGTACTATATACAAACCAATACTTATTGACAGCCTGCCAGTGCAAGTGCAGTCACTGTAGCATGACCAAGATTGAGTTTGAGCATTTGTGCATAACACATATCAGGTGGTTGACAGGCAGATTGTGTTGCAGCTGAACTTTACCCAAACACTGGCTAGGTATGACTGTCGGAACTGGCCACACACTCTTCTGGCCTACTGTGAGAGATCCTGGAATCCATGGTACCTATCTTGGAACTGGTTGTGAAATCCTGCCAGACAAGGCACGTGTGTGAATTTCCCTGCTGAAGGGCAGGCAGCAGGTTGGTGCTTTTTTCACACATGACCTTTCCTGGCACAAGATGCCCTCCACATCCTAGTGGTCTGCCACTGCATTGCAAAGTGGAAGGGGGCAAAATCCACCAGCAGATACAGGAGTCAAAACAGAAATTTTGCCTGGACAAGGATTCAGCTG
The DNA here is from genome assembly GCA_029206835.1 of Rana muscosa. NCBI lineage: Eukaryota > Metazoa > Chordata > Amphibia > Anura > Ranidae > Rana > Rana muscosa. The sequence continues at coordinate 90,873,956 of JARGYO010005626.1, forward strand.
GAAAAATTGGGGTTGGATTAGGAGACTTACAGAGAAGTTGAAGCCTGCACTTAGCCCTATGTGTGGCCCCATTCTGACCCTGTTCCTACTTGATGGGCTGTAAGATGAGCCTCGCAACCCCCTTGTAAGACTTCCATCCCTATTGCTTGAGGCCACAGATGTTGCAGGAAAAGCAGATGGAGAGTCTTGTGTAATGAGGAAGAGGTGGAAGGAGGAGGAGCGCAGGCCTCTCACTGTTGACCAGTATCATTCATATGTTGGGCCACCAAGCTTTGGGATGAACAGTCAAGTGTTTCCAAATACATGTGCTACCCAAATGACAGATACATTTACCACACTTACATACCTTGCAGGCAGAAGCTGCAAACCAAAATGTAGCTCTCCCTCCCCTCCTCCCCAAGGTACATTTACAAACTCCTATTTTTGACCATACTATGCCACCATGCTCATAGTTCATAAAATGCATTATGGTAATTGGGTTTTGGTGCGGCAGAAAACAAATGCAATAGTTTGCTGTTTTGCGGAATGGCAAACATGGACAGTTTCAGACATAATATATTTTGAATCTCATCCCCATCACAACAAACACCTGAAAGTTCCTACTGTATTATGCTAGCAAAGTACTTTATTGGGGATCAGAAATGCTTGGCCATGACATGCAGAGAAACAGAATGGTCATATGCATATCCTATTTTTCCTGACCATGGAAAGTGATCCAGTAAGTAGGGACACTACATATCCTTCTTGGCACAATGGGTCCATCTCCTGGTGGCTGGATAGGATACAGGACAGGGCATGCCTCTGGAGCTGGTGGTGCCCTAATGTGTCTTGTCCAATTGTGAAAGGGAAGTTATCTGTGCCCCCTCCTCCTCAAAGGTCTCATCCCCTGACTCTTCATAAATAGAAGCCCAAAAGTGTCCCAGAACATATGCAACATCCCAGGCTAAATGCTGCCACACCATTCTTAGCCAATCAACCCTATGCCTTGGAAAAATCCCACATATACTGTGCCTAGCACAAATCTTTAACACCAGTGGTCCAGCAGTTAATCATGAAGTACCCTGATGTCCAGGAGGTCCTTCATCAGGCCAGAAGGGTTGTTGGCCACTTTAGGCAATCATACCTTGCCATGGTTCACCTGCCTGAAATGTAGCACCAAAAGAGCTGCTCGCTATCCACCCCCATATACTCAAATTCAAGGCTGCATTAGAAGAAGTATGTCATCAATAAGTACCTGTATAATTATTATAGGCACTGGGGATCTTGTATTTATTTCACCATGTTAATGGCCCATCATTCAGGAAGCATGCAACATTTTGGCACCTGTTGAAGTGGCGACCAAAATGGTAAGCCGCAACATGGTGGGAATTAGTTCCTCCTGGAGACCACATAAATAGATTGGGCACTGGAGGCATAGCAGCAGGATGTAAGAGGAAAAGGGGGATACAAATAGGAGGAGGGTTATGGTGCTGGCAATGAGGAAGAGAAAATGGGGAAGACTTCAAGGGGGAAGTTTCACCCCTCCCAAACCCTAAGAGTTGTACATGGATGAGGTGAGAATGTTGAGCCAATTGTTTTCCTCAGCAACACAGAGGAGTTGGGTTCCTCGGCTACAGGCAATTTGTGGCAAACGTGATCTTTTATGCTCAAATGTCTGCGTAAGCGCCCCAGGATTTAGGCCATCAAGCGCCCCAGGATTTAGGCCATCAAACAGAGGGACCACTACTGGCTAGCCACTTTATTAAATTTTCAATACAATGATAAGGGCTGCTGTTAGAAATCACAGGGCCCAATACAGTCTACCTGACAGCGCCCCCCCTGACCGAAAGTAACTAATGACATAGATTTAGCAGTACCTTTCTCTGCAACCTCAGCTACACAGATGAATGAATATGAAGTGCTCTGAGGCTTCCTGCTCATTCACAAACAAGCATAGTAAATACAGATTATTATTCTTCAGTTATGAATGGACACAGGAGTAATTGGTACCCATTGCTCAATGTGTTCATTCAGAAAAATAAGGGGCAAGAAATTTACATAGTTACTGGCCCCTTCCCCTGCTCTCTATCCTAAAACATCCATCGGTGTGCCCGCGCAGCTGCCAGCGGGAGAGGAGAGGAGGGAAGCCAGCAGCGCTGCAAGAGAAAGGGGCATACAGAGGGCATGTACTAGAACCAATCCCCCTGCAGTGCAGCCCAGAGGGAGAACAGGAGGAGAAGCTGGCACCGCTGCAGGGGGAGGCAGAAGAGTGTCTGCAATAAGACAGTACAGTCGGCCCTCCTACTTAGCAGGTGCCGGCCCCCCTTTGGAACTGATGGGACCAGGGCCCAGTACAGGAGGGCTGGCTGTACTGCCTTATCAGTGGCCCTGGTTACATAGATACAGTTGGTAAGGTTGAATAAAGAAACTGGTCTACATTTCCAGTCTATATATTTTGGCGTGCTAGCTGAGCATCTCCTGTATTTCCCCATTGCTTACCAGTAAAAAGCATACATACTTTACTTCTGCGGCTGCATTATTGTGGTGAGCTCTCTCCCCGCCCTTTTTTTCAAAACCCTATATGTAATATGTTTCCAAGCCAGCTCCACATGTGCGTTATTATCTACGGTTACCTGTGCTGCTGGAATGTTGCATTAAACCACCCTCTATCCCTACTCACAGATTATTTACCCTTGACTGGTAATACGTTTCAATACAATACCAGCATCTCGGTGTCAACTGTCAAGGCTGACTGTTGGTTCATCTAACACGGCCACTTCTGTGAGTACTTTTTATATATTGTTTATGTTTTATTTTTCTTTTATTATTTGTTAAACTACTACGTGGGTGGCTAATGCTTAAACTGAAATATACATATATACTATGTTACAACTATGTATGCCTCAACTGGGGGGTTTAGCCTTTCTGTTCTCTGGGGTGCGGTTGTGGGCATTCCCTTTGGCTATCGTATCACATACTAGCAAATATTAATATGTAATATTCTATTTGTATATTTAACTTTCCTATGTATTAAATTATGTTTTCTTATTCTTATATATTTTTTTCTGTTTGTTTATATATATATATATATTTTTACTTTTATGCTCCTGAAGAAGCGTTTGTAGATGCGTAACATGTAGAGCAAGTTCCTTTCTACATCTGGACCCTCTTCATGGTTATCCATTCCATATTTGTGTCGCCAATATTTTTCTTCTTATTTTTTTATATGTTTTGAATTATTATGATACAACTATATACTATTGGAAATGCTATGATAACACTTGAAAGGGCCATTTAATAATGTTGTTACAGACAATTTTATATGTTTAACTTCTTTTAAAAAAAAAAAAAAATTCTATAATAAAAACCTCTAGTGTTTTACAATATCTACCCGTGTGCCTCTAAAAGTCAAATTTTCTTAGCTCTCAGTTCAATTTACATACAATATCGGGACGTTGGCACACTGTTATTGCTGTATCCACAGTTTCATCCTGTGAGGATACACACTAAATTGAATTCTTCATTAAAGAAACTGGTCCATCTAGTTCAGCTTGTATGGTGTGTGTGTGTGCATGTGACACTACCAATTCCCATATCCCTGTACACTGTGTTCGCTGAGAACACATTTACATTTTTTTTATTTTATTTAATTACACTCCCCTATGACACCACAAACTGTATTACTGCTCTACGAGTAAAGAACCACTTACACAGTTTAAGACGTAACTGCTTTTCTTCCAACTTTATTGTGTGGCCACGTGTCTTCTGTAGAGACTTTAGATTAAACAACTTTCTCCCAATGTAGTCACATTTAAAGATTTGTAAAATATGATCATATCTCCTTTTCTCCAGGGAGAATAAGTATAATTTCTAACTGAAGTCCTCCAGCCCCCTTTTTAGTTTTGTTGCCCTTCTCCAGACTCTCTCCTGTTCAAGGACATCCCTCCTTAGGATTGGTGACCAAAACTGGACGGCATACTCAAACTGTGGCCGAACCAGAGTTTTGTAAAGTGGTAACCTTTTTAATGCATGATAATAGTCTGCAGGCCATGTTTGTTGCAGATTAGCATTACAGTTGTGATCTACATAGACTCCTATATTAATTTCTATCCTTGATTCCCCCAGAAGTTCTCTCTCTCTAGCGACAGTCTTGCATTAATATTTTTAGCTCCCAAGTGCATTACTTTACATTTTTCAATATTAAAACTCATCTGCCACCAGGGGTGGATCCAGAGTCTTGTCTCGGGAGGGGCACTGCCAGAAAATATGTTTTTTGGCTGGCAATTTATCGGGGCAATGGCTGGTGTTGGCGTTTAAATAATCTGGTTGTTATGGTGTCAGGGTGATTGAAGCGAATTATTTCTATGATTACATTGTAATATAAAATGAAATAGTTCAACTCACCATAATGCCGAATCAGTGGGAGCCCTGAGTGTGTCACTTGCCATGTCGCCTGCCACAAGATACAGATTGTCGCTTGCCACGTGACCTGCCACACGTTATGGATTTTCACTTGCCACGTCACCTGCCACATGTTGCGGATTGTCACTTGCCACGTCGCCTGTCACCAGATGCAGATTTTCTCTTGCCACGTGACCTGCCACACGTTGCGGATTGTCACTTGCCATGTCACCTGCCACACATTGCATTGTCACTTGCCACGTCACCTGCCACATGTTGCAGATTCGGAGTGTAACTTGCCACGTCACCTGCCACACGTTGCGGATTGTCACTTGCCACGTCACCTGCCACATGTTGCGGATTGTCACTTGCCACGTCGCCTGTCACCAGATGCAGATTGTCACTTGCCACATCACCTGCCACATAATGCGGATTGTCACTTGCCACGTCACCTACCACACGTTGCATTGTCACTTGCCACATCACCTGCCACAAGTTGCAGATTGTCACTTTCCTGCTAAGGTGGGGATTGTCTCTTCCTGTGTCCCAGAGTCAGGCAGCAAAGAGATGATGTAATCTCTCTGGTGCCCGCGGCTGCCTGCACACTGCACAGTGAGGCGGAACTGCAGGGATGCAGGGCAGGCGCCGAGCGGTGAGAGATGTTGTCATCTCTCTGCTCCCCCCCCCCCTCTGGCTCGCTGACTGGCCAGCCGCCCGCTCACTGACTGAGCCACCCAGCTGCCCCTCCCGCTCTCTCATCCGCCCACCGAGCCGCCTGCCTGCTCACCCACCCAGCTGCCCGGCATGCCCACTCTCAGACTCCCACCCACCTGCAGAGCTGCCCGCTCCCTCAGCCGCCCACTCTCTCAGCTGCCTGCTCACGGAGCCACCTGTGGAGCCGCCCGCTCTCTCACCCGCAACAAATTTCTCGGGGGGGGGGGTCGGGGGCAATTGCCACGTTGCCCCCCTGGATCCGCCCCTGTCTGCCAAATAGCTGTCCATCCTTCTATTTTAACTTCTTGTAAAGTTGCTATATCCTGTTGCAAAAGGTTTTATGCTAAAGGGAACATATATATTTTAAGCAGAACTTCACTCTCTCAATCAATATTGACCATATTTAATCCTTATGCGGCGTACACGCGATCGTTTTTCATGCCATTTTTTAAACCAACATTTTTCTCGTCGTTTTTTTTCATGTTTCCTCTCAAGCCTGTCTTGCGTACACATGATCATTTTAAAAAACGTTCAAGCAAAGCGCAGTGACGTACAACACGTACGACGGCACTATAAAGGGGAAGTTCCGTTCGGATGGTGCCACCCTTCATGTTAGTAAAGTTTGTTGAGCGACGATTCGCGCTTTTCAGCCTCCTGCTTTTCAGTCCGTTACAGCGTGACGAATGTGCTATCTCCATTACAAATGCTAGTTTTACCAGAACGTGCGCTCCCGTCTCATACTTGATTCTGAGCATGCGCGTTTTTTCTCACCTCGTCAAAGCATACACACCATCGTATTTCACGTCATTAAAAAAAACGACATGAAAAACGACGTGAAAAAATAGAGCATGTTCGAAATTTTTAATGGCCGTTTTTCACGTTGTTAAAAATGCTCTGGAGCATACACACGATCGGTTTTAATGCCCATTTTTAAAAATGGCATTTTTAACGGCATGAAAAACGATTGTGTGTATGGGGCATTATACTGCTAGCATTACTAAATAGATGAGAAAGTATATCAAATGTACTTGGTTTAAACTTTGCTTTACATTTTTTTTCAGTTACTTCCTGGCTTCCAGGGCTAGACAAATGATGTCATACATCCCAGGAGTCTTCAGGAGAAAAAGAGGTGTTTTCTCAGCTAAGCACACCCTCCTGCACGCATGCCTGAGCTAAGGGTGGATGGATTCCAAGAAGAAAATGCTACATGAATCATCTGCCCTTACTCAAGATGGCCAAAAGTGCTAGGGGGGTGTTTTTCAAAGTAATTTCTCTGCAAAATAAAGCATAGAGACATGGATGGATGGGCGAGTTTGCTTTGAATATTAAAAATCAATTAAATAACATTTTTGGTTTGTAGTGCTTAAACACAGTGTAGTTCCGCTTTAAATAATAGTTTATTCATTAACACAAAGGGCATTGTGCAACTAATTAGGATCCACCTTTTATTATTCTGCAATCAATAAACTGAAATCTGATTGGCTGATGAAGATGTCTGCACATCACACATCATTACTGTTTGCTGTACTGTGTAAACTGAGCTGCCTAGAAAAAAAAAAAACCTTGGTTGAGCCACGTGCAATGCAATTTGAAAGCAGAAGAAAGCAAGCCCATCAACAGCAAAGCTCGGCAATGCTGTTGCATGAACTATCATATGCTCTTTATACCTTTTTAATAGAAAGTGCTCCCAAGAGGGCTTTCTTCAACACTTCTCTAACAAAAGCCTATCCCAGTTTATTAAAAAATCATATACAACAATACCGCTTGCCAGTTTTTATAGTACTAATGAAAATTTGGTCCAAAGCACTAAAACTATTTGGAAAACTGCCTAAAATTTCCTTGTCGCAGATGTTTAAACAGAAGGTGCTTGCATGCCATTCGTTAATACAGTGCCATACGGGACACAGTATGACCACTGCAATAACCAGTAAGTAACACACTTAGTATGTGCATCATTGCGCCAAATCTTCCGTATGCTGTGTGTGTGATATGAATCCCATGGATGGAGATGTACCTTGACAAAATGAGAGCTGCTTTAGTAGAAAATAACCTGGGTAATGTGCTTATGGTATATTTAAACTTTCGTTTAAATTAAACGGGAGAAAACAATAACTGGCAATGACTAAAATACTATACACTATGTATTAAATAACAAGATACATATAATAATTTAAAAAGTCCTTGTATTTTTGTCCAGAAAAAAAGCCAATTACCAGGTACTAATTTGTGATGAACGAGATAACGTTATTGCATAAACAGCACTTTTTTGAAGAATAAGTGCTCTCCATTTAAATGGAAAGTATATAGGGTATTTCCAGTGAGTGCATTATTGCAGTATTTAAAAGAGAAGTATGGGAATGTTTTTTTTTTTTTAACCGCTGGCCGACCAGTTATACTGCGGCAGGTTGGCACGGCTGCGCAAATCGCCATAGCTGAACGTCACTTCTTTAAGACGTCACAGCAGGCAGGAGGCATGGGCACGCGGGCGCGATGACCGCCAGGCACCCACGTTTGCTTGTGACAGAGCGAGAACCGGGCTTTGTGTATGTAAACACACAAATTCTGGTTCTCTTTTAGGGGAGAGGAGAGAGATCGTGTGTTCATACTAAGTATGAACACCGATCTCCCTCCCCCCCACTAGTCAGTCCCATCCCCCCACAGTTAGAGCACACTTAGGGAACACAGTTGATCGCCCCTAGTGTTAACCCGTTCCCTGCCAGTGACATTTATACAGTAATCAATGGCTATTTTTAGCTCTGATTGCTTTATAATTGTCAATGGTCCCAAAATAGTGTCAAAAGTGTCCGATCTGTCCACCGCAATGTCGAAGTCGTGATAAAAATCGCAGATCGCCGCCATCACTAGTAAAAAAAATAATAATAATAAAAATGACATAAATCTATCCCCTATTTTGCTATAACTTTTGCGCAAACCAATCAAAATACGCTTATTGCAATATTTTTTTCCCCCAAAAATATGTAGAAGAATACATATCGGCCTAAACTGAGGAAAAAATTGGTTTAAAAAAAAAAGAAAAAAAAAAGGGGATATTTATTATAGCAAAAACAACAAAATATTGTGTTTTTTTTCAAAATTGGCGCTCTTTTTTTTTTATAGCGCAAAAAATAAAAACCGCAGAGGTGATCAAATACCACAAAAAGAAAGCTCTATTTGTGGGGAAAAGGGGACATCAATTTTTGGGTACAACGTTGCATGTCCGCGCAATTGTCAGTTAAAGCGACGCAGTGCTGTATCGCAAAAAATGGCCTGGTCAGGAAGGGGCCAAATCCTTCCGGGGCTGAAGTGGTTAATCATACTTACGTTCCAGTGCTGCATCTGTCTCCTGCTGGTTCAAGAACTAAGCAATCAAACACCGACAATCATTTGGTTCTCAGGGCTCCCTGAGTGGACAGATGCTGACTGGCAGTAAGCAGCTCTCTGCTCTGCCCCCGCCCCCCCCAAAAGGCTGTGGAGGGGGTGGGAGCGGCCGGCTCAGGCTCACAGCGGCTCAGGCTCTCAGCTGAGAGGAGGAGACGCTGGGTGATGCCGACGAGGAGGAAGCGCTGCCCTTGACCTAGATGGGGTAAGTGTGGGGCTGGATGGGCTGAAGATCGAGCGACAGGGGTGCGACCGACCTACATACCAAAGGTAGGGGTTGGTGGCGGTAACCCCCCTCTCTACAAAAATTGGAGCCTCAGCCGCCACTTATCTAAACAATACAAAACCCACTATCTATAATAGTCCAATAATTGTCCAATTATTAAAAAACACACACAACCATGGCAGCTGCAGGGAAGTTGTATGAACATCATCCTCTCCCAAAAAAGAGGGAGAAAAAATAAATAAAACAAGGTATTAGCACATGTTCATAAATGTATGTGCCCCAATGGGGGGTACAGTCTATATCAACTAGATGAAAAAAGCATATAACATTGCCATGATAACCTAAGAGTGCCCCTCAACATTCTTGAGCTGAAAAGCGGATAATCTGACTACTTCAGGACCCGGCATTAGGGTGTGCAGTTCTCTCTGTTACACCATACTTTAGGAAAATGGGCATTACACCCTGCATCAACTTTGGGGTAAACATTTTTGTTTATTTTTTATTATGGCTTCAGTTCCATTTTAACACTAACTTTCCCCCCATGAAACACCATAACTCCCTGTAATGTAAACTTTAATGCTTACTTGCATACTGATATCTCTTGTTCCAGGAACCTCTAAGTCGAATGCCCTCCTGTGCCAAAAGATACCAATGCTAAACTCCCAGAGGCAGAATCATCTTTTTTATTGAAACTAATAACATTATAGTTGACAGTTATAGTTTTATAGCAAAGACCATGATGATGTAATTAAACACATTATCACAAAATGTGATCATAATGTCTTCAGTTACATCATTGTTTTTACAGTCTGACAAGTTTCTCAATCTTGGCCCCAGGCTAATAACTTTATTTTAGTAGTGCAACATGTTTTAGCGGCCCATGTAGCTAAAATAGGTCCTACAATGGTCATACTGCCCCTCCTTATTAACTGATAAGAGCAGGGACTTAGTAAGCTTTACACGGACTATGTGGCTAGACATTCTAAGGAAAAATTTCCAGCTATGGGTCTTTCATAGCAATGCATGCCCCTAATTGCATGAGGCATACGAGGTGTGCCTATTAAATAACCTTTTTTTATATGTACAATGGGGCAAAAAAGTATTTAGTCAGCCACCAATTGTGCAAGTTCTCCCACTTAAAAAGATGAGAGAGGCCTGTAATTGTCATCATAGGTACACCTCAACTATGAGAGACAAAATGTGGAAACAAATCCAGACATTCACATTGTCTGGTTTGGAAAGAATTTATTTGCAAATTATGGTGGAAAATAAGTATTTGGTCACCTACAAACAAGCAAGATTTCTGGCTCTCACATACCTGTATCTTCTTCTTTAAGAGCCGGTTCACACCAGGGCGACTCAGGATCCGACTTCAGGTCGCCCTGAGATGCCCCAAGTCGCCCCAAGTCGCGCTGTAATGTTAGTCTATGGAGCCGTCTTAATGTACACTACTGAAGTCGCTCCGACTTCAGAAAAGGTTCCTGTACTACTTCAATCCGACTTCTAGGTGACTTGTACCCATTGATTTCAATGGAAGTCGCCTCCAAAGTCGGATCAGTGTCTTAACTGAAGCAACTTTACAGGAAGAGAAAATAGTTTTCTCAGGCAAACCCCTCCCTCCCACAGAGCTGATTATTGTTTGATTGGCCACTGGCAAAGTCGCCTGTCCTGGAGGAAACTTGAAGTTGCCTCGGAGTTGCCTCGGAGTTGCCTTGAAGTTGCCTTGAAGTTGCCTTGAAGTTGCCTTGTAAAGTCGCGCTGGAAGTCGTGTTGCCCCAGTGTGAACCGGCTCTAAGGCGTTGAAAAAACGCTCAAAAATTATGGGATTTTGTACCTCTATTTTACCGCGATTTTACCGCGTTTTTACCACGATTGCGGTAAAAATAGCGCTAACGCGTATGCGTTTTTACCGCGTTTTTACCGCGTTCGCGCTAAAAATAGCGCGAACGCGGTAAACACGCATACGCGTTAGCGCTATTTTTTAAAATAACGCTTATGCCTATGCGTTTTTACCGCGTTTTTACCACGTTTTTACCGAAGTTCCCATTCATTTCAATGGGGATAGGCGTTTTTACAGCGCTATTTTATGCGCCCTAAAGTTGCTCTAAAAAAGCGGTTTGCAGGATTTTTTCCAACGCCCAGCCAGCATAACGCTTCAGTGTGAAAGCCCTCACATTGAGAATGCTGGGGCAGGATTATTTCAGGCGTTATTACAGCGCTATTCTTAGCGCGAAAACGTGGTAAAAACGCCTCAGTGTGAAAGGGGCCTAAGAGGCTCCTCTGTCCTCCACTCATCACCTGTATTAATGGCACCTGTTTGAACTTGTTATCAGTGTAAAAGACACCTGTCCACAACCTCAAACAGTCACACTCCAAACTCCACTATGGTGAAGACCAAAGAGCTGTTGAAGGACACCAGAAACAAAATTGTAGACCTGCACCAGGCTGGGAAGACTAAATCTGCAATAGGCAAGCAGCTTGGTGTGAAGAAATCAAGTGTGGGAGCAATAATTTGAAAATGGAAGACATACAAGACTACTGATAATCTCCCTCGATATGGGGCTCCACGCAAGATCTCACCCCGTGGGGTCAAAATGATCACAAGAACGGTAAGCAAAAATCCCAGAACCACACGGGGGGACCTAGTGAATGTCCTGTAGAGAGCTGGGACCAACGTAAAAAATTCTACCATCAGTAACACACTACGCCGCCAGGGACTCAGATCCTGCAGTGCCAGACGTGTCCCCCTGCTTAAGCCAGTACATGTCCGGGCCCATATGAGGTTTGCTAGAGAGCATTTGGATGATCCAGAAGAGGATTGGGAGAATGTCATATGGTCAGATGAAACCAAAGTAGAACTGTTTGGTAGAAACACAAGAACACCATACCTACTGTGAAGCATGGGGGTGGCAACATCATGCTTTGGGGCTGTTTCTCTGCAAAGGGAACAGGACGACTGATCCGTGTACATGAAAGAATGAATGGGGCCATGTATCGTGAGATTTTACGTGCAAACCTCATCCCATCAGCAATGGCATTGAAGATGAAACGTGGCTGGGTCTTTCAGCATGACAATGATCCCAAACACACTGCCCGGGCAACGAAGGAGTGGCTTTGTAAGAAGCATTTCAAGGTCCTGGAGTGGCCTAGCCAGTCTTCAGATTTCAACACCATAGAAAACCTTTGGAGGGAGTTGAAAGTCTGTGTTGCCCAGCGACAGCCCCAAAACATCACTGCTCTACAGGAGATCTGCATGGAGGAATGGGCCAACATACCAGCAACAGTGTGTGACAACCTTGTGAAGACTTACAGAAAACGTTTGACCTCTGACATTGCCAACAAAGGATATATAACAAATTATCGAGATAAACTTTTGATATTGACCAAATACTTATTTTCCACCATAATTTGCAAATAAATTCTTTCCAAATGAGACAATGTGATTGTCTGGATTTGTTTCCACATTTTGTCTCTCATAGTTGAGGTATACCTATGATGACAATTACAGGCCTCTCTCATCTTTTTAAGTGGGAGAACTTGCACAATTGGTGGCTGACTAAATAATCTTTTGACCGACTGTATTACAAATTGAATGCTTGTCCCCTTCAATATATTCCCCATTTGCACTAATACATTGCTGCAGTCTTGTTTTCCATTGGTCGAAGGCATGGAGAGTCGGCAAGTGGTTAATAGACATACCTCGTATACACTCACCAGCACTTTATTAGGTACACCTTGCTAGTACCTGGTTGGACCCCCTTTTGCCTTCAGAACTGTCTTAATTCTTCATAGCATAGATTCAACAAGCTGTTGAAAACATTAGCTGCACATCCATGATGCGAATCTCCAGTTCCACCACATCTCAAAGGTGCTCTATTGGATTGAGATCTGTTGACTGGGGAGGCCATTGGAGTACAGTGACCTCATTGTCATGTCCAAGAAACCAGTGGTGAGATGATTTGAGCTTTGTGACATGGTGCATTATCCTGCTGGAAGGAGCCATCAGAAGATGGGTACACTGTACTCATAATGGGATGGATATGGTCAGCAATAGGGATGAGCTTTATGTTTGAGTCGAACATGAGTTTGACTCGAACATTGGCTGTTCGCCCGTTCGGCGAACAGCGAACAATTTGGGGTGCTCGCGGCAAATTCGAAAAGCCGTGGAACACCCTTTAAAAGTCTATGAGAGAAATCCAAAGTGCTAATTTTAAAGGTTAATATGCAAGTCATTTTCATAAAAAGTGTTTGGGGACCTGGGTCCTGCCCCAGGGGACATGTATAAATGCAAAAAAAGTTTTAAAAACTGCAGTTTTTTCGGGAGCAGTGATTTTAATAATGCTTAAAGTAAAACAATAAAAGTGAAATATTCCTTTAAATTTCATACCTGGGGGGTGTCTATAGTATGCCTGTAAAGCAGCGCATGTTTCCCGTGTTTAGAACTGTCCCTGCACAAAATGTAATTTCTGAAGGAAAAAAAGTAATTTAAAATCACTCGCGGCTATAATGAATTGTCAGCTCCCCGGCAATACAGATCAAAGTCATTGAAAAAAACGCCAGGGGTCCCCCCCCACAGTCCATTACCAGGCCCTTAGGGTCTGGTATGAATATTAAGGGGAACCCCGAGCCCAAAAAAATAAAAAAGCGTAGGGGTCTCCCCCAAATTCCATATCAGGCCCTTCAGGTCTGGTATGGATATTAAGGGGAACCCCGCACCAAAAAAAAAGGTCCTCATCCCCACAACCCTTGCCCGATGGTTGTGGGGGTCTGCGGTCGGGGGGCTTATCGGAATCTGGAAGCCCCCTTTAACAAAGGGGACCTGTACTCAGGTCGATTGTAGAGTTTAAATGATGCTCAATTGGTACTAAGGAGCCCAAAGTGTGCCAAGAAATATCCCCAGCAACATTAAACCACCACCACCAGCCTGAACCTTTGATACAAGGCAGGAGGGATCCATGATTACAAATTCTGACCCTACCATCTGAATGTCACAGCTGAAATTGAGACTCATCAGACCAGGCAACTTTTTTTCAATATTCTATTGTTCAATTTTGGTGAGCCTGTGCAAATTGTAGCCTCAGTTTCCTGTTCTTAGCTGACAGGAGTGGCACCCTGTGTGGTCTTCTGCTGCTGTAGCCCATCTGCTTCAAGATTCAATGTGTTGTGTGTTCAGAGATGGTATTCTGCATTCCTTGGTTATAACGAGTGGTTATTTGAGTTACTTTTGCCTTTCTATCATCTCAAACCAGTCTGCCCATTCTCCTCTGACCTCTGACATCAACAAGGCATTTTCATCTATACAGCTGCCTGGTGCTCACTGGATATTTTCTCTTTTTCAGACCATTCTTTGTCAATTTCTAGAGATGCTTGTACATGAAAATCCCAGTACATCAGCAGTTTTTGAAATACTCAGACCAGCCCTTCTGGCACCAACAACCATGCCACGTTCAAAGTCACTTACAGTATATCACAAAAGTGAATACACCCCTCACATTATTGTAAATATTTTATTATATCTTTTCATGTGACAACCCTGAAGAAATGACACTTTGCTACAATGTAAAGTAGTGAGTGTACAGCTTGTATAACAGTGTAAATTTGCTGTCCCCTCAAAATAACTCAACACACAGCCAATAATGTCTAAGCCGCTGGCAACAAAAGTGAGTACACCCCTAAGTGAAAATGACCAAATTGTGCCCAAAGTGTCAATATTTTGTGTGGCCACCATTATTTTTCAGCACTGCCTTAACCCTCTTGGGCATGGAGTTCACCAGAGCTTCACAGGTTGCCACTGGAGTCCTCTTCCACTCATCCATGACGACATAACAGAGCTGGTGGATGTTAGAGACCTTGCGCTCCCCCACCTTCCATTTGATGATGCCCCACAGATGCTCAATAGGGTTTATGTCTGGAGACATGCTTGGCCAGTCCATCACCTTTACCCTCAGCTTTTTTAGCGAGGCAGTGGTTGTCTTGGAAGTGTATTTGGGGTCGTTATCATATTGGAATACTGTCCTGCAGCCCAGTCTCTGAAGGGAGGGGATCATACTCTGCTTCAGTATGTCACAGTACATGTTGGCATTCATGGTTCCCACAATGAATTGTAGCTCCCCAGTGCCGGCAGCACTCATGCAGCCCCAGATCATGACACTCCCACCACCATGCTTGACTGTAGGCAAGACACACATGTCTTTGTACTCCTCACCTGGTTGCCGCCACACATGCTTGAAACCATCTGAGCCAAATACGTTTATCTTGGCCTAATCAGACCACAGGCCATGGTTCCAGTAATCCATGTCCTTAGTCTGCTTGTCTTCAGCAAACTGTTTGCGGGCTTTCTTGTGCAAGAGGTTTCCTTCTGGGACGACAGCCATGCAGACCAATTTGATGCAGTGTGCGGCGTATGGTCTGAGCAATGACAGGCGGACCACCGACCCCTTTCACCTCTGCAGCAATTCTGGCAGCACTCATACATCTATTTCCCAAAGACAACCTCTGGAAATGACGCTAAGCACATGCACTCAACTTGGTTGACCATGGCGAGGCCTGTTCTGAGTGGAACTTGTCCTGTTAAACCGCTGTATGGTCTTGGCCACCGTGCTGCAGCTCAGTTTCAGGGTCTTGGTAATCTTTTTGTAGAGCAACAATTCTTTTTTTCAGATCCTCAGAGATTTCTTTGCCATGAGGTACCATGCTGAACTTCCAGTGACCAGTATGAGAGAGTGAGAGCGATAACACCAAATTTAACACACCTGCTCCCTGTTCACAACTAAGACCTTGTAACACTAATGAGTCACATGACACCGGGGAGGGAAAATGGCTAATTGGACCCAATTTAGACATTTTCACTTAGGGGTGTACTCACTTTTGTTGCCAGCGGTTTAGACATTAATGGCTGTGTATTGAGTTATTTTGAGGGGACATCAAATTTACACGGTTATACAAGCTGTACACTCACTACTTTACATTGTAGCAAAGTGTCATTTCTTCAGTGTTGTCACATGAAAAGATATAAAAAAATATTTACAATAATGTGAGGGGTGTACTCACTTTTGTTAGATACTGTAAATCCGCTATCTTGCCCATTCTGATGCTCGTTGTCTTCACCACATCTAGGTGCCTAAATGCCTTGTTGCTGCCATGTGATTGGCTGGTTAGCAATTTGTGTTACCAAACAATTGTACCTAATAAAGTGGCAAGTGAGTGTACAAGGGCAGTTGACAGATGTTAATATTACTACTACATTATTATTAACATTATTATTATTATTTCCATGAACAAATAATGATTTAAATACGTTCCTGTTGTTTTAAAAAAAATTCTACTGTTCCTGCGAAGTGCCTTAAGGAATAACCTTCAATAGCATATGTGATTTTTGGCGAGAACTGTGCCCAGCTGGAGTTGACGAGACGCAGAAATCATAAGGGGTATGCCTTAGTAAACGTCTGCGTAAGTTCTGACTTTTTTCAGGAGATAATAATATGACAGCCGTATCTTCTGTTCTCTTATCTGTGTGGCTCTGGATTGTGTACTCCACAGCTGTAAGAAGTGTGCTATATATTACTTCCTCATCTCCCTGATGTATCTTTTTTCATGATTTGCCATTAAAAACTCATGGATGTTTTAAACCTAAGTTGTTTTTTCTTTTTTTTTTTTAATGCTTTCAGCTTGAATGTGGAGCACATTGAGTCTCTCAAGAGCAGAGCTTTCCTCGCAGATTCATGAGATGGATAAGTGGACAAGTCAAATAAATAACATGAATAGGATTTGGAAAGACACAAGATAATTATTCTCTGTGAAACATGCTGCTGCTAACTGGTGAGAAGAATGAGAAATAAATCATGCCGGGTAGCAGCAGAGTTGATGTACTTCAGCTCATTCAACAGTTCCTAGGCTATGCGGAGATATAGTAACAGCTACCATGATTATGGTGATATGGCCCAAACGGGAGCCCTCTGTAAAAAAAAAGAATTTAGTTCTTAACGCGGTATGAAACCCATAACCCAAAATGTAATATATTGCAGCAGTAGTGTATTTAGGCTTTGGGCTGCCCTAGGCCTGACTAAACTCGTACACCCCCTAATTTAAATATGACCCACCCCTTCCTGTCAAGGCCACATCCCTTTCTGTTTAAGACCCACCCTGAAATTTTCGAGTGGGGACTCCAGTTCTTAGCATTGTTAATTTTGGCAGCAAATTTCAATTCAGTTTTAGTCTTATGCCGCGTACACACGACCGTTTTTCATGACGAGAAAAATGCAATTTTTTAATTTGGTCATTAAAAACGATCGTGTGTAGGCTCCCGAGCATTTTTCACAACGTGAAAAATGGCCATTAAAAATTTGGAACATTCTCTAATTTTTCTCGTTGTTTTTCACGTCGTTATTTTTCCTCGTCATGAAAAACGGCCGTGTGTAGGCTTTAACGATGTGAAAAAAACGCACATGCTCAGAAGCAAGTTATGAGACGGGAGCGCTCGTTCTGGTAAAACTAGCGTTCAGAATGGAGATAGCACATTCGTCACGCTGTAACGGACTGAAGCGCACAAGACTGAAAAGCGCAAATCGTCTCTCACCAAACTTTACTAACACAAGGATCAGCAAAAGCAGCCCAAAGGGTGGCGCAATCCGAATGGAACTTCCCCTTTATAGTGCTGTCCTACATTTCGTACGCCACCGCGCTTTGGTCGAGCATTTTTTTTCATGATAGTGTGTAGGCAAGGCAGGCTTGAAAAGAATCATGTCGAGAAAAACGTCGTTTTTTTCAATGACATTAAAAACGGTCGTGTGTACGCGGCATTAGTCTTAGGACTAAAATGGCATTTTAGTTTTAGTCCCATTTTAGTCTCCTGCAATTGTTTTCGTTTTAGTCATATTTAGTCAACTAAATCTCCAGTACATTTTAGTCGACTAAAAATCATTTTAGTCATCTAAAATCTAATGGGTGTAATTAAATTGTAATGCATTAGTGAACATTTCTCTACAATTTCCAAACTCATTATATACTGCTGGAGTGAAGAATCAAATATGTTATTATTTATGGTATTGAGGTATGAACATTTTGAAGTCAAATTTCAATTTAGTTTTAGGCTTAGTCTTTTGACTAAAATGGCGTTTTAGTTTTAGTCCCATTTTAGCCTTTTGACTAAAATGCCATTTTAGTTTTAGTCGAATTTTAGTCATCTCAATTGTTTTAGTTTTAGCCGTATTTTAGTCGACTAAAATAGTATTTATTTAGTCGACTAAAATGTTTTAGTTGACTAAATTGATACTGGTTCTTAGGGCCTGTGGGGGGGCAATGGATTCCCTTAATTGGCATAGATTTCCTCTCACTTCCTGTTTGGCTATGGGGCAGGAAGTGAAAGAAAATCTCTGCAATGGGACAGGGATGGTAAAAAATAACCTGACAGGAGCTATAACCCTCCCTTACTCTATCCAAAATGAAAAAAAAGTGTTGCCTATAGTTCTACTTTAAGCACAAATTTCTGATAATTTTATGGAGAGGACTAAGAAGATATAACCATGCCAATGGTGCAGCAGAAAACATATAGCACAGTGAGGAAGGTTTATGGTCCAGGCTGATAGGACAGTCAAAATTAGAAGCAGCTTGCGTTACACTAATGCCTCGTACACACGAGCGGTTTTCCCGTTGGAAAAAAAACTATGGTTTTCCCGACGGAATTCTTCTCAAGCCTGCCTTGCATACACACGGTCACACAAAAGTCCGGTGAACTTTCTTTTTTCCTTTTGGGATAAAGGTTTTCCATGAATAAATAGAAGCTGACCATTTTATACACCCCTGCCAGTGTTAAGTGGTTTGTCTCATCCATGTAAATTGATACATTCCGCTGGAGGGCTTGTGCTATGTAAAGCAGACTTGCTGGCTGGATTACCAGATGAAAATAATGGAAAAAAGCCTAAAAAAGGAAATTATTGGAGCTATCATATCTGAGAATTGGTAAGCTGCAATATAACAAATGTTTGCTTTTGAGTTCAATGCCGCCTAAAAACTGCCTTCACACCTGGACGTTTTAAATCGCGTCAAATCTGCAGATTTGCAGCGACTCTGCCAGTGATTTCAAAATGCCCAGATGTGGATGGCAAATCGCATATTTCAATGCATATTTCAGATGCCATTCATTTGAATGGCACCTAAAAACCCAGTGCGGGTCTGTCACGGTTTTTGCGCGATAAATTACGCTGCATTGGCGGCAAACCGCATCGCGTGAAGCATGTCACCTAAAAGAAGCTCCTGGACTTTTCTTGGGCAACAAGCTTCACGCGATGCAGGTTGGCGCGATTGCAGCCTGATTTATCGCATCACATTTGTAGGTGCCATTCAAATAAATGGCATCTGAAATGTGCGTTGTGCGATTTGTCCTTCACACCTGGGCGTTTTGAAATCGTGGGCAGAATCGCAGCAAATCTGCCTGCGATTCAAAATGCCCTGGTGTAAATGTAGCCATAAAGATAGTATAAGTTATTGTGTCCATCATAGAGAAAATAAGAACAAGGGGGTACCACATCCATATGAACTATAAATGAGAATTTGTTTAGGACTATTGGAGCGGACTTTATAGGTACCAGAAAAGAAATACAAATTAATTGAAATAAATATGATTTAATGTGTACAAATATAAAAATATTTTTATATTTGTACACATTAAATCATATTTATTTCAATTAATTTGTATTCCTTTTATGGTACCTATAAATTCCGCTCCAATAGCCCTAAACAAATCCATCATAAAGAAATCCATCACATAAAAATGGGGTTTTGGGCTCATGTGAGATTTTTCATGGCTTAGCTGCCCATTATATAAAAGTTGTATGGATTCCATGAAAATGCTAAACCGTAGCAATTCAAATTTAACACAGAAACATTTAAATGCCCCATTTGGTTTATACGCAGTGTTTTTTTGTTTTGTTTTTCTTTTCAACTGAGGCTGAACAAAATGTATGTGAAGTGAGAAATGTTGCTTAAAGGATAACTCCACTTTCATGGGAAAAAATTATCAAAAAAAAAAAGTAGCATTGAAAGGACTATTGCTAGATAAGTCAGATTGTAATTGAATGTTATCAAAATTACTTTTCCTTTTCAATCTGAAGGGCTGTCATTTTCTGTAAAATTCAATACAATATGGCTACCTGGAGATGATCTGTACACAGTGGGTGCAGAAAACTTCCCCAGAAATGTACTTTGCTGCTTGTGTGATTGGCTCACTGATTTTCCTAAAAGTCTGTACTAAGAAACAAGTCAAATTTTAGGCATCCTGTGCAACAAAAATTTCCTTTTTTTGGTGAACTAATCCCAAAGGGTCAATCACTTCTAAAGGGATGCTGACACTGCAACTTTCCACATTAAAACACTGTAATTGCATTGGCTGATTGATAATGAAAAAGTCACTCCCATTCATATTTTCTCTGCACACAACAAACAGCTATTGTTTCAAAGAAGAAACAGGTAGGACTCTGCAACAAAGTTTGTTAAAATCCTTTCAATGTACGTTGATCACCCAGAGGGGATTTTTTCATTTTTTCAACAAAAGTGGAGTTACTCTTTAATTCCATCTAATGTCAGCATGCAGCAATGAGCAGTAGGGATGAGCAAATCTTCTTGGTTTCCCAAATCTTGAAGGAAGTTTGAAGTTTGTAAACTTTTCGGTGAACTCCAATGGGGGCTAATCTTGTTATTAAATTCTGTACACTTGTAAAGCTAATACGCAAGTTATTGTCAAATAAAAGGCATAGAAAGCCAATCACACCTATGGATGATGTGTACCAATGTCAAAAAATATATATATATATATATATATCTCTCTGGCAGCTCTTCCTAACAGTTCCAACACACAATGGCAATATGGCTGCTGTGAGACAACTCTTATGTGAAAGGGGCTGGGTTAACCATTACTTTAAATTATTGGCTTTTGTGACTCGGCTGATTAGGGGCAAAGGTTCTGTACTGCATTATAGGTTTTCCCTTATTTCTGGTGGCCATTTTTTTCACAGTGTACAGTTCTCAAACTTTGGCCATTCTGGGGCCTCTATGCATGCCCTTGGTAGTGGTGAACCCAAACAAACCTCATTCTTAATAAGCAATCATGGTTGGGCCTCCTGACTTTTTGGGCAAGGAAAAAGTTGCTACATCTGCACATTCTGTAGTTACGCCTAAGACACAAAGTTGATGTTTAAAAATGTAGAAGACCAATCAAGAGAAGATGTGTATTAAAAATATTCCAAATATAAAACAAATAGTATTCGCTTAAATCAGTAAGGCACATACTATTATTACCGGATTCAATTATTATTCTAAGGCCAGCCATATACGGTGCAGATTTCTTTCATGCAACCACGAGTTGCAGAAAATAAATTTGCACAATTCATCCATCAACACAGACAGTGCAATTGAGTTCTCCATCCCTCAAGGAGAAGACAGTGATTATCGCTAGTGGCTATAGCAGCCGCTTGCGATAATCGGAAGCAAATCCGGCAGGCTGGATGCACCCAAGTTGATCAATCGATACATTCAGCCTGCCCATTAAAGTGGTTGTATACCCCTCTTAGTGATTTTTACCTACAGGTAACCCTATAATAAGGCTTGACTGTAGGTAAAAATAATATCTCCTAAACTTGCACGGTTTAGGAGATATTGACCCTGCATGCAGCCACTGAAGCTGAACCTCAGCAGCGCATGCGCTCTGCAGGTCCGGCGTATCCGAACGAAGGGCTTCCTGTACCCATGCGTGGGAGTGACGTCATCGTGGCTCAGGCCACTCACATCGCCGGAGCCAGCAATCCCGGAAGAAATGCAGAGGGAACATGTCAGCTCCTTCAGCGGTGACCGGGCGCTGCTGCAGGGCTTCGTTCTAAATTAAGTATTTCATAATGTGCTAGTATGCAATGCACATTTTGCTAATGTCTTGCAGGGGGGGGGGGGGGTCTGCAGTTTACTACTGCTTTAACGGTTCGATTTGAACCATCTCTGGCCGGCCTAAGTGTAGAACCCTTCTAGTTAGGTTGCTAGGGAAATTTCGTTTTTGTCTTGCTCTGTAGTCAGAGGAGTTGGATTTATCTGCTTTGGTCTGCTGTGGCTCTACAAGTTGTGGGATTGATTGCCTCCCCCTAGTTCTGTTAGGAAACTTCCAGAGCTTGGGGTGGGAAAAACCTGAGCTTAAATAGTTACTACCCTTTGTCAAATATGTGCAATATTTTTTACTTTTTGCTATAATAAATATCCCACATTTATTTTTTTTTAAAACAAATTTCTTCATCAGTTCAAGCCGATATGTATTCTTCTACATATTTTTGGTAAAAATCGCAATAAGCGTATATTGATTGGTTTGCGCATATATTATAGCATCTACAAAATAGGGAATAGATTTCGGCATTTTTATGGCATTTTTATTTTTTTTACTAATAATGGCGGTGTTCTGCGATCTTTATCAGGACTTCGACATTGCGGTGGAACGATCGGACACTTTTGACACTTTTTTGGGACCATTGACATCTATACAGCGATCAGTGCTAAAAATAGCCACTGATTACTGTGTAAATGTCCCTGGCAGGGAAGGGGTTAAGCATTAGGGGGCACTCAAGGGGTAACTGTGTTCCCTATGAGTGTTCTAAATGTGGGGGGGGGCTTACTGGGACATGACAGAGATCACTGGGAGCAACAATAAAACCCTCATGGGAAAATTCTAACCCTTGCCTACTCTATCGTATTGACTGGAGTTAAACTTCAAATCAGCTGTAAACCAGCCACCATAAAAATAATAAATGTGCTTCTTACTGGTGTCTAATAGATCCTGTGCCGACCGCAATACATATATATACGCTGCAGTCTGAAAGTGGTTTATCGGGGTTATGTCTGAAGCGATCTGCTATAACCCTGGTATCTTATTTCCTTCTCATGCAAGTGATCCTACTGGCTCATTAGCCACTGGATCGCTTTCCGAAGGTGCTTTTCGAGCTTACCGTTTCCACCGGCTCGCCTGAGAAAGGATCCGGCAGTGCTGCCAGCTGGTCACAGAGGCAGTGAGAGACTAGACCGTCGCTGACTGCCTCTATGGCCTTGGAGGACTGGAGCGACATCATGGCATCACGTCCAGTCTAGGGCAGAAGTAAACAATTTTAATAGCAAAAGATCAAACCTTTTTTTTTTTTGATCTTTTGCTTTTAAAGGTAAAGGAGAGACTTGGGGTATTTTTTATCCCCTGATCTCTCTATAAAGAGGACCTGTCATCCTTATTTCTATTACAAAGGATGTTTACATTCATTTTAATGGGAATAAAGGTGATAAAAAAAATAAAAATAAATAATGGGACAGTGTAAAAATAAATAAGAAAAAAAATGAAAACGCCCCGATCCCTCCGTGCTTGCTCTCATAAGCGAACGTATACATAAATCGCACACACATATGTAAACGGTGTATGCACCACACATGTGAGGTATCGCCACGGACCTCCTCTGTAACTCTAAACAGGTAATTTGTAAAGGTGTTTAAAGAGTCGCCTATAGAGATTTTTAAATACTGTAGTTTGTCGCCATTCCGCAAGTGTGTGTAATTTTAAAGCATGACATGTTATGTATCTGTTTACTCAGCGTAACATCATCTTTCATATTATACAACAAAAATTGGTATATATTGTGTTTATTTTTTAATTCATTAAAATGTTATTTTTCCCCAAAAATTGCATTTGAAAAACTGCTGTGCAAATACTGTGTGACAAAAAAAATTGTAACAATCGCTATTTTATTCCCTAGGGTCTCTGCTAAAAAATAATAAAAAATAATAATAATGTTTGAGGGTTATAAGTATTTTTCTAATATAGAAATAATACTGATTTAAACTTTTTTTTTTATGTTATTATAGTGATCACATGACAGCAGCAAGGATGATGAGTGGAGACAGTTAGTGGTGCTCAGTCTTCTGCCGGCCTCACCACTAAATACAGGATCATGTCACCAGACAGATAAGTCTACAGTAGAGTTAACAAAGAGACTCCCTCCCTACACAAGCGGTTGTTATTTATGGTTATTTATGGTCTTCTGGACTGCCAAGAAGGTGAAAGTGCTATGCTATTATAGGGCACTAACAGGAGTGTGCTCTGTGGTTTGACAATGCTGCTTCCGCTCCAGGACCCAGTGTATAGTGTTGTCACTGAACTACAGCAAGCACTGTGAGCTGGCTTAAACCGACAGTATAAACAGGTAATTTTGACAAATTTATGAGCTGCAAGCTCTGTTAAAGTATTACTAAACCCACAACAGTAAAATCAGTCTGTATATGAAGTAAAGCATGCTTGTTATATTCACTGTGGAACCTAAGGGGTTAATCCTCCGCAATGTGTAAAAAAGCTGTTTAATCATGTCAACTCTGTTTCATCCTCTTCTTCCACTGTCCCCAACGTATATTATGATAGAACAGAGGCTAGGGGACAAGCTGCACATGCTCAGTTTGGTGTGTAATACTTTTTTTTCTTGGGAGGGTGCATGTGATCAACACAGGGCCAATTAGAGCTGTCCAGACAGAGGGTCAGGGGTCCTGCAGCCTCATAGGGCAGCCAGGGGAGAATGAAAACTCCTCCTACAAGCTTTAACCAGACACTGATAGAAGTCACAAGACTGCTCTACTGAAACTGCTGATGAAAAAAAGGTGTTTAACGGTTTATATTTACTAAAACTATTGTATTTCCATGTTCTGTGTACTGCGGGAGACCAGATATAGTGAATGCAGGGTCCTGGGTTTAGTAACATTTTAACACTGAGTAGTATATTGCAGTAATAGTGAGCAAATGATGCACTTTTAGTTTCTGGGTTTAAAAATACTTGATGCTTAACCATATCTAGCGCACCCACCCCAGACTTTACCTGCTTTTCTTTATTTGGCTCCTCCACAGGAAAGAATGAGGCACACCGCACCAGCAGCTCGTACCCTCTTTGATGGGGAGGTTGAGCGGTGTTAGTTTTTGGGCCTGCCTGCGGCTGGTGTTAGAATCCTCCCGAGGATGATTCTCACCTCTGCATTTAGCCAGAGACAAGTCCTTAATTCTCCCCAGTAAAGTAACTGTCCACACCAACTGAAAGTCCAACCTTTGTATTTATTTCACCACGGATAACAAATAGTCTCTATGACGGCAGACAGGTTGATACCAGACACAGGTCAGATAAGGTGGGAGGAGGTCCAGGCACAAACTCAATTTAGGTTTCTCTTACTGTTCTGCTTTCACAAACAGGTTGGGGCGCACGGTCTCTGCCACAGACCGGGTGAATATGAAAAGTCACTGCCACTGACTTGTTGAAGTTGGTCACTGCCACTGACCTGGTGAATAGGGCCTTGCCCTATTTGGTCACTGCCACTGACCTGGTGTGCGTAGAGTCACTGCCACTATGACCTACAGAACATGCACTTCCTTCTTGAAGAAACTTGGCCCATGTCAAGGAGAAGAACCTTCCTCTGGAGAGTTACCAGAGGCCCCCACTGTCACCACGACTCTGCGCTGGGTCTTCAGAAAGGGTCACCTCCCTGGCCTCCTCGATCCTTGATACGGGTCCCTTTGCAAGACGGCACCCTGGGAGCCCTCAATCCCCGGCGGAACCCAGCCGAAGGCGCTGGACTCCGGGCCTCCAAATCAGTACCTCACTCCAGACTGGGATGGAACAGGAACTCGGCCTCCGGGCCTAGGGCACCCGGAGACGACACACGCATCACCCAGGCTAAAGGGACCTGGGCGCGACCCCTCTGGAAGATGGCCGCCCCTTTTTATACCCTCTCCCGACAGGCACAGCAGGTTCCCCGCCCTGCCGTCACTACTGCCGAGAGAGGACAAAAAAAAGCACAGCCCTGCATCAGTGGTTCAACCCTGGCCTACGGCAACAGCGCCACCTGTAGGCCGCAGGGAACAGCACACCAATACTATCTCCCAGGGACAGAAATGGTCAAAGAAACCTAACAATAAGTGTATCTGAGCCTAATTACCACTCAGATACTCCCCCTAAATATAGCACCCCGCTACACATACAATGTGTGTAAATGTAAAATATTAAAAATAGATTAGGTGTAACTCTTATCAAAGAAAAAAGGCTGAACAGTTTGATTTGCATGGCCTTTCTTACTATGGCTGGCTACTATAAATTTGTAGAAGGTAATGGGTATAGCCTTACAAATAATCCCTTTCATAGATGCCATGTCTTTTAAATCTGAATGCAACTAACTAGCCTGCCCTGTAGCATCTGTTTTCAGGTTGCGTAGAAGTCTCTATAATTTTTTTTATATTTTTGTGCTATACACCAGCAGTTCTGATTGTGGCCATGGGGATGTAAAGGGATGATTTGCATGGATCCGCATACTGTCCATAAATTAGAAATAAACCATTTTTTTATTTGTGACAAAAATATGCAAATACCTTCTATTTTAGGATAATAATGTTATTCCTCTCAGACTGTGCAGAGCTAATTCTGTGAGAAGAATCAGCTTAGCTTAGTCTATACTCCTTTGGGCTCTGGGTGGATGCTAGGATGTTGTGTAAATTCAGGACCCATAAGATTTAGAGAGTTCTGATATAATGAAATAAAAGTTTTATAGCAGCTAATTTATTCACAGGACACGTAGCACAGATTGCATGCTACAAGCCCAGTTTTCGAATCTCGTCTAGCGAGCAGTTTTATGGTTTTCGGGGGGTGGAATGCATATAAAGCAGAGAGGTTTACATACTACCCCCGAAATGTGTGTGGCTAGTGTTTAACCTGCCTTGATAAAGGTGATCTGCAGTCTGATTAAAAAAGAGGAAATTGTTTTAAAATATGGAATTACTGAAATTACTAATAAATATTGGTTAGCACTTTTAGCATTATAGCCACTTGTACCCATTTTTGGCAAATGCAGATTACCGTATATACTCGAGTATAAGCCGACTAGGGATGAGCTTCGAGTTCGAGTCAAACTCATGTTCGACTCAAACATTGCCTGTTCGCCCGTTCGCCGAACAGCGAACAAATTGGGGTGTTTGCGGCAAATTCGAAAAATCTATGGGAGAAATCTAAAGTGCTAATTATAAAGGCTTATATGCAAGTTATTGCCCTAAAAAGTGTTTGGGGACCCGGGTCCTGCCCCAGGGGAAATGTATCAATGCAAAAAGAAGTTTTAAAAACTGCCGTTTTTTCGGGAGCAGTGATTTTAATAATGCTTAAAATGAAAAAATAAAAGTGAAATATTCCTTTAAATTTCGTACCTGGGGGGTGTGTATGATATGCATGTGAAGTGGCGCATGTTTCCCGTGCTTAGAACTGTCCCTGCAAAAAAAGTCATTTTTGAAAGAAAAAAAGTCATTTAAAACTCACTCGCGGCTATTAATGAATTGTCGGCTCCCGGCAATACATACAAAAGTCATTGATAAAAAAAAAAAAAAAGCGTGGGGGTTCCCCAGAATTCAATTACCAGGCCCTTCAGGTCTGGAATGGATATTAAGGGGAACCCCGCCGCAAATAAAAAAAAAAAATGACGTGGGGTTCCCCCAAATATCCATTCCAGGCCCTTCAGATCTGGCATGGATTTTAAGGGGAACTCCACCCCAAATTTAAAAAACAATGGCGTGGAGTCCCCCTAAAAATCCATACCAGACCCTTATCCGAGCACGCAACCTGGCCGGCCGCAGGGGAAAAGGGGGGGGACGAGAGAGCGGACCCGCCTACGTCATTGGCTTGAGCGGGGAACTTCCTTCACTGTGTAATTTAAATTTACATAGTGAAGGAAGTTCCCCGCTCAAGCCAATGACGTAGGCGGGTCCGACATACCGAGGGGGTGGACCTGATGGGAAACTGCTCTCACTTTGGTAATACATGTATAGACCCGCCCCTTCTCATGTTCCGCATCTGGTCCGCTGAGCGGACCTGATGGGGAACTTTAGGAGGGGCGGGTCTATACATTTAAAACACTGAGAGGGAGTTCCCCATCAGGTCCGCTCAGGCACAACCAATGAAGGACAGCGCTGGACATCGGGATCGCCGCGGGACACTGGATTTCATCGCTGGAATGTTTTTTTGTTTTTTTTTAAATAAAGAACTTTTTCAAGGTGTTTGTGTGTTTTTTTTAAACATTTTTTTACGCTTTCTTCGTGAAATGGTAGGGGTACAATGTACCCCTTACCAATTCACATAGGGGGGCCGGGATCTGGGGCTCCCCTTTGTTAAAGGGGTCTTCCAGATTCCGATAAGCCCCCCGCCCGCAGACCCCCACAACCACCGGGCAAGGGTTGTGGGGATGAGGCCCTTGTCCCCATCAACATGGGGACATCCTCCCCATGTTGAGGGCATGTGGCCTGGTACGGTTCAGGAGGGAGGGGGGGCCGCTCTCTCGTCCCCCCCTTTTCCCCTGCGGCCGGCCAGGTTGCGTGCTCGGATAAGGGGTCTTGTATGGATTTTTAGGGGGACTCCACGCCATTTTTTTTTTAAATTTGGGGTGGAGTTCCCCTTAAAATCCATGCCAGATCTGAAGGGCCTGGAATGGATATTTGGGGGAACCCCACGTCAATTTTTTTTTTTAATTTGCGGCGGGGTTCCCCTTAATATCCATTCCAGACCTGAAGGGCCTGGTAATTGAATTCTGGGGAACCCACACGCTTTTTTTTTTCAATGACTTTTGTATGTATTGCCGGGAGCCGACAATTCATTAATAGCCGCGAGTCAGTTTTAAATGCATTTTTTTCTTTCAAAAATGACATTTTTTGCAGGGACAGTTCTAAGCACGGGAAACATGCGCCACTTCACATGCATATCATACACACCCCCCAGGTACGAAATTTAAAGGAATATTTCACTTTTATTTTTTCATTTTAAGCATTATTAAAATCACTGCTCCCGAAAAAACGGCCGTTTTTAAAACTTCTTTTTGCATTGATACATGTCCCCTGGGGCAGGACCCCGGTCCCCAAACACTTTTTAGGACAATAACTTGCATATTAGCCTTTATAATTAGCACTTTAGATTTCGAACGTTCGAGTCCATTGTATTTAATAGGGTTCTAAAGTTTACACGAACATTTTGTCTGTTCGCAGGTTCTGGTGCGAACCGAACAGGGGGGTGTTCGGCTCATCCCTGATGGTGAGGCCTAGTTCTCTCTCTCTGGATGTCATTCTGACCCTGCCAGAGGGAGGTCTGTGTGACAGGGAGAGCTGAGAATCTGCGGCCTACACAGCGGGGAGTCGGACAGCTAGACCCAGAGGGATCTCTGAGGACAGTATCGCCACTCCAGTACAGCAGACCGGCGTGTGTTCCGGACCATCGGGAGGTACCTGCAATCCAGTTACAGGAGCTGCAGCATGGCACGATGCCGCCATTACCACAGGACAAAGATACAGAGACAGAGAATTCCGGCTGGAACCCTCTTTTCATCTGATCCATCCATCTGACGTTCATATTGGTGAGCGGGCATAGCCCTTGTGATAGATAAGTACAGTACTGCTGAATAACACTTGTACAGACTGGCTGGTGGTACTTGTAGTTCCATGGATGTGAAACCTATTGCTATACAGACCACACACAGCAGACGATTGTGTTCAATACACATACTGTGTCTTATAATCAGAATTGAGGACATCTTAGTATCACAATAAAGGAGGAATATACACGATTTATTTGGATAAATCACAGCTTGGTTCATTCTTGTTGCCTTTTACACTTTGGATTACTATTTTCTTTATCACAAAAAACACTGGCTTGCTGAAGACATCCGGAACTGAAGGAACAAATCTTTTCTCCCCCTTTTTGTGTACAACTTCCTCTGCTCATTTGCATAAATTACATTGAACTGTTTCAGGGAGCCACCCTATAAGATATTATTTGGGTTTATATTGTTGATATTTTACAGTTTGCTGGTCTGTGTGCTGAAGAGGCAGAGGAGAGAGACTTGACATGTGAGATATAGTGCCAGGTGTTTACTCCTCTGCTCACCTGTTCACATAGGTCACTGTGGTGTGTCTATGTCAGTATTCATGCATAATAATACATGGGAGCTTATTCATTGTATATCTAAAGCTGAGTTACCGTACTTATGCAATTTTCTGTGTTCTTTCATCTCAGTAAATATATCTGGTTTGCTTCATTGATATTGTGTAAGTCTCTATTTACTATCACAGCTGTGACAGGATGGAACCCAAGGTGTCAGAGGTAAGAGAGGATTTGCAGAGTCGAGGTAACCAATGGGGTACAGAGTCTATTAGCAGCCCTTTCGGGGGTACCGCTACACAAACAGAGCTGTATTTTCTAAACGCAAACAGCACTATTATAGTAGTAATTAAAGCAATACTAACTAACACACCTAATATACAAAAAAAAAAATTCCCTTTAAGTTTGAGTCCTTGTGGTATATATTAGGAGAAGATTTTTAATTTTTTCAAAAGCCTACTTAACCACCTCCCTACTGTGCACGAAAACCCCCTTCCTGCCCAAGCCATTTTTCAGCTTTCAGCGCTGTCACACTTTGAATGACAATTGAGCGGTCGTGCGACGTGACTCCCAAACAAAATTTGTGTCCTTTTTTTCCCACAAATAGAGCTTTCTTTTGGTGGTATTTGATCACCTCTGCGGTTTTTATTTTTTGCGCTATAAACAAAAGAATAGCGTCCAGTTTGGAAAAAAAACACAATTTTTTACTTTTTGCTATAATAAATACCCATTTTTTTTTTTTAATAAAATTTTCCTCAGTTTAGGCCGATACGTATTCTTCTACATATTTTTGGTAAAAAAAAAATCGCAATAAGCGCGTATTGATTGGTTTGCGCAAAAGTTATAGCGTGTACAAAATAGGGGATAGATTTATAGCATTTTTATTTTTTTATTAGTAATGGCGGCGATCTGCGATTTTTTATTGTGACTGCGATATTGCGGCGGACACATCGGACACTTTTGACACATTTTTGGGACCATTCACGTTTATACAGCGATCCCTGCTATAAAAATGCATTGATTACTGTATAAATGTGATTGGCAGGGAAGGGGTTAACCACTAGGGGGCGGGAAGGGGTTAAATATGTTCCCTCAATGTGTTCTTACTGTGGGGGGAGGGGACTGACTGGGGGAGGTGATCGATGGTTGTCCCTATGTACAAGGGACACAGCATCGTCCCCTCTCCCTCACAGGACGTGGATCTCTGTGTTTACACACAGAGACCCACTTTCCTGCTCGTTTCCCGGGCAATCGCGGGTGCCCGGCGGCAATCGCGGCCGCCGGGCACACGCACCGGGGCCTTGTGAACGCGGCAGGCGCGCGCGCCGCTGGCGGCGAGCGCGCGCCTTCTAGCTCGTTTTAAAGGGAGGACGTCATATGACGTCCTCCCAGAACGAGAGTATCCTCCGCCCGCCGTCAATTGACAGTGGGCGGTGGACAAGTGGTTAATGGACTCAACGACTTGAATATAACATTTTTTATATATACAATATATATATATATATATATATATATATATATATATATATATATAGATAGATATAGATATATATATATATACACAGTATTATATAACCATAAACTGCTTATGATCAGTATAGAAAAAAAAATGTAACACAAATAATTTTTATTCAACAAAACATATGAGATAATGCACACTTTTAAAAGCTATGACTTGACTTAACAACAGTGATATTAGTCATTCACAAACATGCTGTGAATTTTAACAAGTCTCAGAGAAATTCTTGCGCACTATAGGGGTTATTTTATTTTTTTATGTGCAGAGATTATTTAATTATTGTGTACTAATAGATCCAACTTACCAATTTTAGCAGTATTTACTAATCACAACATTTTTAAATTGCAGGAAAATGTATTTTGTTACTGCCATTCACAAAGCATGATCAGCCAGACAATACTATGTATTGTGCATTTTTTTGCCTATTGTTTGTCAGCACTGTGAAAGAACCTACTAAGATAACAAGGATAACTTGCCACAAATTTGTGGTAGTGTTGAATTGTAAAGCTTGGTACACCCGCTGGGTTGAACGAAAAAAAATTGTCAGCTCCGGTCAAAGCCGCTGTACTAACTAAGTTAGTGCAGCGGTCTCCCCCACTGAGCTGTTGTGTTCTGACATGGGGACAGTGCCCCATGCCAGAACACTCCGATCAGTGCTCTCTGGCATTGGCTGAAAGCCGCTGATCAGGAGTCGGTCCACTGCTGGTTTTCTAGCATGCTCGTCCGACAGAAGCCAGCCAAATCTTTTTTTTTTTTAAACGCCCGATATCTCCCAACATTTGGCCCGTGTGTACCAGACTTAAGGTTTGTTAACTTGCTGCTAATTTTCACGGGCAAGTTGTACACTTGCAAAGCACTTGAAGCACAAGTTCTAGTTGCCACTTTTCCAATTTGTAGTAAATTTGCATGGCAAGTCTCTAGCAAGAGCAAAGTTGCAGTGGTGTGTCTACAGCAAGAGCTCTGCAAGTCACAGTGACCCCTGTGGTGGAATGACTATTGCACAACATAACTAAACCAGAACTTGCAGCAGACTTGCAGAATGTTTGCAAAGAAAGTTGATCTGGAGTCATGAATTGTAGACTTTCTGCAATTGTGCAACAAACTTGTGAAGCCTGACAAGTCTAGCAATAGCTTAGCAAGTCATTTTCACACTTGCAGCACAATTGCTTGCTATCTGGGTATTTGCCTGTTTCTGTTTTAGTGGCCATTGTTGTCTGCATGTAAACTGTTTTGTCAGTGGAGGCTGTCACCTCAAAGAGTAAAGAGACTTTGGCTTTGGCTATGTTTTTTTTTTTTTTTTTTTTGGGGGGGGGGGGGGTTATGTCAGTCACCTATAGAGCTCTCAGAGATTTAAAGTGGTTGTAAAGTTAGATTTTTTTTTATCATAATGCATTCTGTGCATTGAGATAAAAAACCTTCTGTGTGCAGCAGCTGCCCCAGCACCCCCTAATACCTGCACCCCAACTCTCTCCAGCGACTCTCCTCCTGGCTGAGACACAGCAGTGGCGCCATTGGCTCCGGCTGCTGTCAATCAAAGTCAGTTAGCTAATCAGGAGAAAGAGGGGGCAGGGCCGAACCGGGGCTCCGTGTCTGAATGGACACAGGGAGTTGTGATTCGGCTCTGGGGCACTCGACAGGAGGGACGGGCCAGGAGAGCCGAAGAGGGACCCGAGAACAGGAGGATCTGGGCTGCCCTGTGCAAAAACAACTGCACAGAGGAGGTAAGTATAACATGTTCGTTATTTTAAAAAAAAAACACGAGACTTTACAATCACTTTAACCGGTTCCCGGCCGGCTTCTGTGCATATACGTCGGCAGACTGGCACGGCTGGTCAAAGTAACGTATATATACGTCACTTTGAAATTCCCGCCGTGTGGGCGCGCCGCCGGCTCTGCACTAGCACCCTTCGGCGAGCTCTGTGACCATGCCCGCGGGACCTGTGGACTCGATGTCCACCGGT
This sequence comes from Rana muscosa, assembly GCA_029206835.1. Classification (NCBI taxonomy): domain Eukaryota; kingdom Metazoa; phylum Chordata; class Amphibia; order Anura; family Ranidae; genus Rana; species Rana muscosa. Next base: position 90,907,073 of record JARGYO010005626.1, read on the forward strand.
GTCCCGCATCCGGGTCACAGAGCTGCAGAACGGGGAGAAGCAAGTGTAAACAAGCATCTCCCCGTTCTGCCTAGTGACACTGTCACTGATCGTCTGTTCCCTCTCATCGGGAACAGCGATCAGTGACGTGTCACTCGTAGCCACGCCCCCTAACAGTTATAATCACTCCCTAGGAAACACTTAACCCCTTCAGCGCCACCTAGTGGTTAACCCCTTCACTGCCAGTGTCATTTGCACCAGGATTCAGTTGTATGCCGTGTTTACAAGCTCCAAGATCTTTGCAGCTCTAATTTGAGCTTCCCTGAAAGCTTTGGCGGGCTGCTTTGAGTCCAACTCCAACAGAATCCCTTTCTCACGCCTGGCACACTACAAGTTCTCAGGTGCCATATGAGACATCGCATATTTGAAATACCTATATGCATCATATTTTGGCTGGTGTTAGATATCACCTCGATGGTCCCTCCAACTGGCTTGCCCTTCTTGCCCTTCTGTCCTGAGCATAGACAAATGTGGGTGTATGTACAACAATTACTCCATATGGGATAAATGTTTGTATACCAATGCATAAAAACCCTGAAGAAGGAAGTATAATACAAGAGCTGTTACAAATTCAGCTACCAATATCCGAAACATGTCGGTTTTTCATTCGCTCTTATGTGCATTGACTTACCTGTCAACATCATAGTGCGTTTGTATGTATTTGGTCATTAGAATTGCATGCCAGTTCTTTGCTTTTAAATTACTGTTTTATCAATCATGTATTGTCTTGTACAATAAAATAATTTTCTACTTTCATATATCGGTTGTGGCACTCCATGTTACTATTTTCCAGTCCATACTATCCCAGGGGCACTCCTTTTCAAATGTTTCAATTTTCACAGTAATCTGTGCATATTTATAGCACTGATCACTGTAAAAATGGCAATGGTCCCAAAAAAGTGTCAAAAGTGTCCGATGTGTCCGCCACAAAGTCGCAGTCACGATAAAAATCGCTGATCGCCGCCATTACTAGTAAAAAAAAAATGCCATAAAACTATTCCCTATTTTGTAGACGCTATAACTTTTGCGCAAACCAATGAATATACGCTTATTGCGATTTTTTTTTACCAAAAATATGTAGAAGAATAGGTATCGGGCAAAACTGTGGAAAAAATTAGTTTTTTTATATCTTTTTTGGGGATATTTATTATAGCAAAAAGTAAAAAATATTGAATTTTTTTCAAAATTGTCGCTCTATTTTTGTTTATAGCGCAAAAAAAAAAAAAAACGCAGAGGTGATCAAATACCACCAAAAGAAAGCTCTATTTGTGGGAAAAAAAGGACGTCAATTTTGTTTGGGAGCCAGGTCTCACGACTGCGCAATTGTCAGTTAAAGCGACGCAGTGCCGAATCGCAAAAAATTCTCTGGTCTTTGGCCAGCAAAATGGTCCGGGGCTTAAGTGGTTAAGACACTGACCGGCGGTTTGTGGTATGTCTAAAACCAAATCTTTTTTTTGTTAGTTTTTTTACTTTTGGATAAAGTAGGGATGGGTAAAACCCTTGTCAGTTTTTTTTTTCTGAATCCTTCACTTCCTGTCCTGGAGACACAACAGTAAGTTGATATACACTACAGTATCTCCAAAGTGAGGGAAATCCCTTACTGGATTGTCACTGGAACAAGTGTCTTTTTTAAAAGATCTCCCCTCTATTTCTGTTGCTGTGACAACTGTAAAATGACAAATTTCTATAATTTGCTGCCATGTTGACAGTCAATACCGGGACAAATAGAGAGGGATGAATCTCCCCAGCAGGGAAGCAGACATTCTTATTGTCATCTACCTGGTAGAGGCTGAACTGATAAGAAGGCTTCCCTTACAGCTCCTATCCAACACCCCCTAGGGTTGGTGACAGGGTATAGCAGGTGCCTATGAGAGGTCCTGACACCGTGGGCAGTTAGGTGACAGTTGGGAACTGCTGGAATTCTGTGGATACCGGATGACCGTAATTTGTGCAGAATATGGTCCCACAGATGGAACATACTGAAGGAACTCGCAGATCCAAGAATCAAGGCTGGAGTCAAAACAAGCCAGTCAGCAACAACTGGGCAAAAGAGGTACCAATTCAAAAGGCAGAAGCAGGACAAGGGTAAGGACATGCAAGTAGAGAGGAGGCTGTGCTAAGAAACTTGTAGCAGGTCCAAAGGCTCACAAGCATTTAAAATACTTGATTTTTCAGTGCCTTTACCTGCAATTTGTTAGTTTGGTTGCATGGTCTCTTTTCGCTAGTTAAAATCAACATGAACATATTCTTGTAGATTTTAATTTTCTTTATTTAATATAACTTTAAGCCATGTACTTTGGAGAAAATATATTTCTGATTTACCGATAGAGTGTATCTATTGTGCATTCCATAAAACGGTCCAAAACATGATAAATGAAAAGAGGTAAACCTTTCATTACAATGGCAGTGCAGGCCCTTATTATATAAACAATGCTTTCCAAGCACTTTGCAAAGCTGCAAATTCATACACAAGATCTGGTACTTTTGTTCCCAAATGGATGCAAAAATGATAGCAGCTTTAAATAACAAAATAATACTTGACTGTTAGAAGAAAGCCTGGAGAAGGTTAAAGCAATATAAATTCAAATATTAAATAACTATGTTACCTTGTTGATGGAGAATAAGAAAGCTGGATGAGGAAAATTACATTGTTTCTTTGAGATCTTTGATAAAAGCCAATTTGCGTGGCTCCCAGTGAAACATCTTTGTACATTTTATCTTGTTTTTGAAGTAGTAAACAATGTACCCTGTTAATTTTGTTGGTTTGAATAATTGACTCCCATAGAGGAAAAACAAAACAAAAAAAAAAACTAAGTGCTTCCAATGTATGTTCCTGTGGTCTATGAGGAAATATATTTGTATTTTCACATTGTTACAAAGTATTGGCAATAGAGATATGTGAATGAAAGTGTATCTAAAGACAATTGTTTAGTATTTAAAGTGTTACTAAACCCACATAAGTAAAATCAGTCTGTATATGCAGTAAAGCATGCGTGTTATACTCACTGTGGAACCTAAGGGGTAATCATCTGCATTGTGTAAAAAGGCTGCTTGATTCTGTCTTCTCTGATCCTTCCCTTCTTTTACTGTCCCCAATCCATCTGCTGATAGAACAGCGCCTTGGAGGCACTCTGCACACGGTGCAATTTGCAATCTGCAATTTGGTGTGTATTGCTAGAGAGTTCTTTTTTTTGGGGGGGGGGAGGGGGGTGCATTTGATCAGCACTGTCCAGACAGAAAGTCAGGGGTTATGCAGCCTCATAGGACAGTCAAAGCAGAATGAAAACTCCTCCTACAAGCTTTAACCAGTGCTCAGCTGGACACTGATAGAAGTCACAAGACTGCTCCAACTGCTGATCAGAAAAAGGTATTTAGCAGTTTATATTTACTAAAATAATTATATTTACTAAAATAATTGCATTTCCATGTCCTGTGTACTGTGGGAGACCAGATATAATGAATGCAGGGTCCTCGGTTTAATAACACTTTAATACTGTCTCTTTTTTTAGTTTTGGAGAGTGTATCTCATTGGGAAGAATCCTGTACATTTGCTGTTTCAAAGACACAAAAGGAAGAGAGAGGAGTTCTCGCTAAAGTAAAAAAAATCCTCTCTTAGACAGTTGTCAGCTGAACATTTGCCCATATTGGAAGATATCCCGTCTATACTTGTTCAAGTGACAACTTACAACGTTGGACTTTGGATATTGGTCATCTTCAATATGTCCACTGGGAAAACGTTGGCTTTAGATATACTATATGTTTGACCGCTCACAAACTCTAGCGTTTTTTGTCCAGAAGGCAAAATAAAGCCTGTAAACAAATTCCCAATCTCTTAGAATAACATTATTATACAGGATTTATTTAGCACATTAAAACCCTTCCTGACTCCACAAGGCTGTTGGAATAATTATCTGAGTTGAATAATAAATACCGTATATACTTGAGTATAAGCCAACCCAAATATAAGCCGAGGCACCTAATTTTACCACAAAAAACTGGGAAAACTTATTGACTCGAGTATAAGCCTAGGGTGTCCATCTGCATGCCTCACTTTGCCTCACTGTGTCCATGTGCATGCCTCACTGTGTCCATGTGCATGCCTCACTGTGCCTCACTGTGTGCATGCCTCACTGTGCCTCACTGTGTCCATGCCTCACTGTGTCCATGCCTCACTGTGTCCATGCCTCACTGTGCCCATGCCTCACTGTGCCCATGCCTCATTGTGCCAATGCCTCACTGTGCCCATGCCTCACTGTGTCCATGACTAGACTGACGTTTAACATGGGAGTCTATGGAAGGGGTTCCCGGCTTTGAAAAATCGGTGCTCCCCGGCCGTAGGTCCCCCAGACAACAAACTTTGCGCACTTGTAGAGGAAAAATGGGGCTACATGTGTGCCAAGTTTCGGGTCCAGGATACCTCCAAATCACTGGAGAAATTACCGTTTAACATGGGAGTCTATGAAAGGGGTGCCTGGCTTTGAAAAATCGGTGCTCCCCGGCCGTAGGTCCCCCGGACAAAGTCCGGGAGATCAGGCGCAAAAAGGTGACTCAAGTATAAGCCGAGGGGGGCATTTTCAGCACAAAAAATGTGCTGAAAATCTCGGCTTATACTCGAGTATATATGGTATACTATTTGTAAACTCTTTCTTTAATATTGTTATTGATTGACGACTTTTACTGGAAATAATTCTTTCTATACAGGCAGAAAATCTCCTTTGCTTCACACCCAGCTGATCCCTCTTGTTCTTTCACCCGTCCTCGGAACATAAAATTCATCTGGCAAGTATTTTAGAGACTGAGAATATGTATACATATTATTTAGATCAAGTTGTCCTTTTTCCAAATAAACAATACAACTTTTTACAAAGCTGCATTATTCCCTGTTTTTTTTTTTTTGTTTTGTTTTTCTTGGAATTCAGCTTTAAAGCTTTTTAATTTTGCTAAAAGGCCAAAAAAATATAGGTTAATTCCCAGGAAAGAAAACGTTTCCTGGGACATATTTATCAAAACCAGATACTATCTTTGGAAACTGGGGACAGTCGTCAGTCATGCCTATATTGTTTTTTTCCTGCCCCAAAAATTCCTAACCTAATTTCCAAAAGTTCTTTAAATCCTCTGTTTCTGTAAAGAAAACACTACCATCATTCCTTCGTGCCTTGGGCGATATTTGAAAGTCTAGCTCAAAAAAAGTCAGACATGCCCTTAAAAGTTCCTCTTATTAGTGTTATCACATCCTAAAGTGATTTTCCAAACTGCCTACCACTGACTTTGACATTGGATATGGCCAAATTATTACAAATTCATAACAAAATATCTCAGGGGTGTCCTTAAAGGCCACTAATGTAAAATACAGAGACAATTAGGCTTTCTTAATCTCCACCTCTGTTTGTCTTGCTCACTGTTTCCATTCTAATTTACCTTACAAGATTTGCAGGCCGTGCTGCTCGGACCTACTTTTATTAGTTGAGCATGTGTGGCATTAAGTCTCCACAATTGTAAACTGGTCACTTTTATGGAGCATACATAAGGTTTTGGCTTGTCGTATCGACAATCATATGGACGGTCAAGGAGGCGCCTGTTAGAAAAATATACATTGAGGGAAGAAGTGGGCTGCTTTTTCTCAGAGCCAGTGTAATGCATTCCTTCTGTTTAGGATCACTTTCCACGCTTGCATTCTTGGTGAACAAGTTATAAAAGAAATCTGAGGCAGGCCAATTATTTTTACTTTCAAAGCCATTAATCAAGATCGACTGTGAGAATGAAAACAGCCAAGTAACATTTCATATGTGGCTCAGAGTGAGATTAAAATAAAACCAGATGAGGATGGACTTTGGAGACACTAAGCATTTTTCTGATTTGGGTAATAAATGGATTGTACAAATCGCAGTGCTTTTATTTTCGTACCGTAAATCAGACCGGGTCTCCGTGTACAAGTGGGCCTACTGCTAAAAATGTCAAAATAGAGAACATGGCTTGTTCTTGCAGAGTAATTGTTCACAGTGAGGGCTGGCGGTGTGGCCTTCCAGTCTGTAAAATACTATAACTATGGTGTGAGTGTACGTACGTGGTTACACACGTGTACGTTTATGCTGTATTTTTAGTTGTTATGTTGTAACGTTTTCTTGTTTGCTGTGCCAATGTTTTATGATGGTGTTTACATGTCCAAATTGGAAAGTGCTATTTCAGTGGCTATACAATTATCAGACAATAAATAATTCAGTTTCTTTGACGAATGGCTTCAATAGAGTTTGAATGCGCCTTACCTTATATATATTAATCCTTTAATGTGTCAATGAGAGCCTTGCAGGTCTCTGGTATTATTTTCCCAAGGGCTTGTAGTGAAATGCCTGTTGAGAATTTTAGGTCTTGTAGGCTTCGCCCTGTGGCCAGGTAACGTAGTGTGGTGAAAAGCCTTTGTTCAGGACTGATGGGCTCTCACATTGGAGTGTCCATCTTTTGGATTAAGGGTGTAATAGATTTTGGAAACACTCATCGCTCATCTATTCCTAAGATTGTTCTCCTTCAACTCTATCAGAAGAGATATATGAGAGTCAGGGCCATTGCTACCACTAGGCAAACTAGGCAGCCGCCTAGGGCGCACTGCTGCCTAGGGCGCCCGGCCACTGGTGTTCCTACTGTCTTCTTTCTGCAGCAAGCAACTAAGTCTCAGCATCAGCTGGCAGCTGCCGCTTCGTTCGCATATAGTGTTAGAGGCGCAGCAGTGGCGGAGGCCTGTGTCTGTGTCCCGACTCCCTTATGAATGGAAGCAAGCAAACATTCATTGTTGGGCACAGGTAGGCTGCATTGATAGGCACTGGTACGCTGCATTGATAGGCGCTGGTAGGCTGCATTTGATGGGCACTGATAAGGCTGCATTTGATGGGCACTGGCCAGGCTGCATTTGATGGGCGCTGGTGGGCTGCATTTTAGGGGGCGCTTCATTAAAAAGGTGGGGTATACATGGGCAGGGCAAAGGGGGTGGAGCCAGGGGGGCAGCAAAATGAGGTCTCGTCTAGGGTGTCAAAAATCCTTGCACCAGCCTTGATGAGAGTACTTCTGATGGTTAATACGGCATTGCGTGCACTTCTGTCCTTCTGGTCTTCTTTTTCCTAAGGACATTATTTATAGCCAATACTCCCAACATGAAAATTGCAAAAGGCGGAGTCCTGCATATCTGCTGTCCAGTACTCCATTTGGAATATGACAATGAGCGAATTCAACAATTCACATACACCACAAAAATCTCTATATATAGGATAAGATGTAGGGAAAAGGCGTGGCAAAACAGGGTCACACGCACATGACATCACTTTCAATGCACGATGCAATGAAGGCATGCAAAAGGGGAACTTCTTAGAGGTCGCCTGAGAAAATTTGTCTGTACATTTTAGAGTTCTCGGATGTGAAATGAGATTAGCATGCAAAAAAAATGAACAATTAGTCGTCCGATTTTCTCATCGTGTGTGTACGAGGCTTAACAAGACAGTCACACAGGCTGTATTGTTCATCTAATCACACCAATACTTGCACACAGTAATAAAAATAGCAGAGCAGTAAGAACTTCTCTAAGTTTTGGGATGGAGAAAGTCACTGTGATCTGGGAGGGGGGAGGTAACAAAGATGCATGCTGTGAGGAATAATGGGGGGGGGTGAGTATATGTGCTGGGGGGGTATGGCAGAAGGTGTGTGCTAGAAGGAGGGGATTTGGGGGGACCGTTTGTACTAGAAGGAAGATCTGGAGGGTAGGATTTGTGGTGGGAGGGAGGATGAGGGGTTTGTTAGATGTGGGGATTTATGGGGGGGTTTATGCTGCTGAGAGGGGGCCTTGGAAGGAGGGAAGATTAATGCTAGGTGGAATTTGGAGGTGGGGATTTGTGCTGGAATGCGTGGGGTTGCGCTGGGAGGGGGAATTTGAGGGAGAGGATTTATACTACGAGTGGGTGGAGGATTTTGTGGGGGATTTTTTCTAGAAGCGGGGAGACGTTTTTCTGGGAGGGGGAATTTAGGGGGGATTTGTGCTGGGAAGCTGGGGGGGGAATTTGTGGCTGGGTGGGGGGGTGTGCTGGGAGGGTGGATTTGGGGTGAAGAGGATTTGTGCTGGAGGTAGAGGATTTGTGCTGGGAGGAGGAATTTGGGGGGAGGGGGTAGAGGATTCATGCTGGGGAGGGATTTGGAGGGGAAAATTCTTTGTGCTGAGAGAGGAAGAGGATTTGAGTTAGGAGGGGAAATTGAGGAGAGAGAGGTTTGGTGCTTGTATAGGAGGGATTTATTCTGGGAAAGGAAGATTTGCTCTGGGAGGGGAGATTTGGGGAATTGAGAAGGATTTGTTCTGGGGGAGATTTGTGCTGGTGGGGCAAAGATTTGTGCTGGGGGTGTAAACCTGCAGACTGTGTGTTACACGCCCCTGACTCCTGCATTATTTTTGTTTTGTACTCCTCGCCCCTACTTTGCTTTACATGCTCCTGACTTTTTTTCGTAGTTTGTGTTGTCTTCTTTTTACTATTAGTTGGACTGACTGAAATTTTTTTAACACTCCTCCATGAGTGTTTTATCATTCAAACCATCATTAGGGTACACATCCCACCTGAGTCTTCTGGGTGTGATATTTTTAATTACATGCATTTCCAAATTGGCGATATTCGGCCAGACTCTAAGTTGTTTCTCCATGGCATGTCTTAAAAAAGAAGTATGGGAACTTTTTTTTTGTAGAATCATACAGCACTTACCTAGCTGGATGCAGCATCGCTCCGATGCTGCATCGCTCCGATGCTGCATCTGTCCCCCGCCGACACTAACACTGAGAACCGAACGATAAAACACTGACGATCGCTCGATTCTCAGGACTCCGTGAGCAGAGAGCTGGTGACTGTCAATCACCGGCACCGGCTCTGTTCTCTGCCTGCCCCCCCCCCCCCCCGTGCTCACTAGAGCGCTGGCCTGTGGAGAGGGGAAGGAACGGCCAGCTCCGGCTCTCAGCAGCTCGCTGTGAGACAGTGCCGGGTGCCGGTCCGGGCATGTGGGCGGATCCTGACCATATGGTTGCGATCTTTCCCGAGCCTGGTCTGGCTCTGTGACACCAGCAGACAGCGGACTTAAGCCCACTGTCTCCTGAAAATGGGTCACAGGAGTGCATATCGAACTGCATTTCTGTGATCCACAGGAGAAGTCCAGCCAAACAAGTTTTGGCTGTACTTCTTTAACCTTCCTGGCGGTATTCCCAAGTCGGGCTCGGGGTGAGTTTTTACTACCAAAAGCGGTAACCCCAAGTCAGACTCGGGATCGCATCGCAGTATCCAGGCAAAGTTACTTACCTTGTCCCCTGGATCCTGCGATGTCTCCCCGCTACTCTGCGAGCTGTCTCCTCGCTCGATTCACAGTGCCGAGTGCCAAGCTCCGTTCTCTGTGAGCGTTGCGACGCATGGGGACGGAGTACGGGGCCAAATTCAAAAAATGTAAAACACACAATACATACAGTACATTGTAATCTTACAGATTACAGTACTGTATAAAATTATTACACATCCCCTTTGTCCCTAGTGGTTTGTCCAGTGCCCTGCATGCACTTTTATATTATAAATACTGTTTTTTCTGCCTGGAAACTTGAGAATGTCCATAGCAACCAAAAAGTGTCCCTTTACGTCAAAAGTGTTTTTAGACCAGCTAGAAAACAGCGATAATAAATTAGAATCTCTTGCAGAATTGAGCGATAGCGATTTGTGGGGAAATTCGTCATCAAACACTAAATCTAATGACAGCGACAATTCTGCAATTGAGCAAATTTTTGTGTTTTTGATTTGATTACATTATTGAATAATTTTTATTATTATTATATTATTATTTGTTATAATTATTTATAGTTATTTATTATATTATAATTTATGATTTTGTGTTTCAAACTTTATCATACCCGGGATGTCTACTAGACTCTTGTTTGGACAGATTTAAGTGAGTTATTCCTAAGAATTGCAGGCCTACAATATAAAACGCCAAATTTCCATGCAAAATAATTGTACCGCTTTCAGCACCTAAAATCTGACATAATCATACCGCCTGGGAGGTTAAGTATAATTTCATTCATTTGGTTTGGAAGGATTTCTTATGGTTTGTGTGCTTTTTAGACATTTTTCACAACTGAGGGAGGAGTAGTCCAGTTTTTTGATAGCCAGATTCACTTTTATGAGTATTTAAAGGGGAAGTACACTTTATGTATACGCACTGTATACTGACTGCAAACTATCTGATATACACTAGAGGAGGGGGTGCTTTGTAGTCCTGGTGCACTATTCATTCATTATTTCAGCTATACAGCACCATCATATAATAGTTTATCATACTCACACACCCATACATGTGGAGGTTCACTGTAGTTCACCTTATATCTCATCCCTAGTAGTGCCACACCATCATACACTTGTCCTACATCTAATTTTTATAGCTTGTTCGGTGCATGCAGCTGCTAATTTTTTACCCATTCCATAGCGCAGAATATATTTCTAACTGTATACACTATATTTTACATTACAGACTCCTGGACTATATACGTCATTACAGACTCCTGCACACTATAGTAGACATTACAAACTTTTGACTAAAGTGTCAACATACCCTCCATGTTGCAGCCCCTACCTACAACAGGCATGCAGAACACTAAATACCCTTCACCAGTTCTTTAACACAGCACATTTATCTTGGTCCAGACAGTAGGCTTGGAAGAGGAACATCACACGCATGCAAAGTCTTGCTTCTTGAGTGGTCCTGGCCTTGTTCCCAGGATCTGTACCACAGCTGCCCTAGCATAGAGACCCACTGATGAGAAGGGCACACTTAAGCCTCGAACGCACTACTAGTTTTTTTTTCGTTCCACCCAGTGGGTTGAACAAAAAAAATTGACAGTTTAGGTCAGAGCCGCTGGACTAACAATCCAATGTTAGTACAACAATCTTCCCTGCTGTGCTATTGTGTTCTGACAGGGGGATGCCCCCCCCCCACAACACTCCAGTCAGAGCTCTCAGCCATTGGCTGAGAGAGTTAATCAGCAGCCGGTTGGCAGACCTTTTTTGGCCGTGTATTTTCGACAGAAGCTGGCCAAACGGCCGGCTTTGTCAGACCGGCTGCCGTGCACACGGGCCGAATGTCGGCCAGTTTCTATTGAACCGGCCAATGCCGTCTGACATTCGGTCCATGTGTACTAGGGTTTAGACCAGGGATATGCAAGACTCTGACAGCATTAAGCATGACACCCAGAGGCAGAGGCATGATGGGACTTGTAGTTTGGCAACAGCTGGAGGTCCCTTTAATTGCATATCCCTGCTTTAGACAGACACTAAGCCACCCTTCTGACTGGAACCCTCCATCACTGACCACCAACATCCACCGCCTGACGTTTGGCCATGTGTACTAGGCTTTAGACAGACACTAAGCCACTCTTCTGACTGGAATTCTCCATCACTGACCACCACCATCCACCTCCCAAACTGGCTGCTTTTTCTTCTGTACACCAATGTTGTACAGGCACTTAAATCACTTCTAGTTGCCCTCATTACAAACACAGTATTGGCATACATAAGCTGCACCTTATTAAATGATAGGACCAGACTTTGCAGAATAAACTTATTTGCCTCCAGGCTCAGACTTAACAGTTATGCCTTGTACACACGATCGGAATTTCCGATGAAAAAAGTCAGACTGAGTTTTTTAATCAGAAATTCCGACCGTGTGTGGGACCCATCGGATTTTTTTTTCGTCGGAGTTTAGAAATAGAACATGTTTTATTTTCTTCCGATGGAAAAAAATCCTATGGGAAATTCCGATCATCTGTGTGGAACTCTGTCGGAGAAAATTCCACGCATGCTCAGAATAAAGTCGACGCATGCTCGGAAGCATTGAACTTAATTTTTCTCGGCTCTTTGTAGTGTTGTACGTCACCGCGTTCATGGCGGTCGGAATTTTGTCTGACAGTGTGTATGCAAGACTGATGGAAGACAGCTTGAACGGAATTCCGACGGAAAATTACATCGGATTTTATCCCATCGGAAATTCCGATCGTGTGTACAGGGCATAACAGTATAACTCACAGGAACAAGTCTGTTTGTATAATAACATGGCAGAACCCACATCAGAATAATCATACAGTTCACAGAAACAGTCTCTCTGACGTAAATAAGGCAACTGCATTGGCTTAGGTGGTACAAAGTTTAGCTGGTGCAATGGTTTACCTGGTACAATGGTTTAGCTGGTACAATGGTGCACATCATTAAGATGATCCACACAGCCAGTTGTTGCTCTTAAAACTCTTCTTGTTTATGGAAAAACCACAGTGTACAAACACAAATAAAACTAGTTGACGTGTTTCCGCCTACAAGGCCTTAGTCATGAGTTATGCGTCAACTAGTTTTACCAGCATAAAAATGCAATGAACAGCTGGCACCTGTAAACCCGCAAGTACTAAGAGTGTAGCATGTCTGTGCTGGAAGGTTGTTATGGATGTGAGAGCTTCCCATACAGGGCTCTATCCCGAGCAACATTCAGCTGTCAGCCGGGATATTCCACAGAGCTGGAGATAGTGGTGATGTCATTACCCAAACAAGACAATGCCAAAAAGACTGTCAATGAGCCTGACGGTAAAATGGGAAATGAATCTCCCATTAGGTCCACCTTACGTTTGATTGACAGCCCGCATCAGTGGGTGGATTCCAAAACCACAGTCATGAAGGGGTCAGAGGAAGAAACCCCAGGCAGTGGTATTCAACAGTTCCAGAAATATCCATTTCCAATGACAGCATTGGAGTTTGCATGCTTGATTGAATAGAAGGAAGGTAGAAAATGTTAGTATACTACCTCTTCTCTTGCATGGAGATGCCATTTATTTCTTTATAGTCTTCACAGGGTCTTGTTAACAACAGTGCTATTCAGTTTCCCAATTAGAAAATAGAAAGAAAGCAAAGAACTTCCAAACCCTTTATAGGAAACAACTGATGTCACCAGGTCTTAGTGGGGGAAAATCCAAAGAAATAACTAAGCTAAAATGCATCAAAGCTGCTAATTTACTCTAAAGCATATGTAAGAGCATTTTTACGTTTTAGATAGAATGGGAAAGGTTGGCCCATCCGTAAATTTTTTATTACGATCTGTGTTCCCACTGGGAGATTCACCCATCTGTTGTTCCTAATGACAATTGCCAGAATGTGATTGGAAATCCAAAATTTTTGAGTTGTTATCAGAACAACACGTGAGTGTAATGCCGCATACACACGATCGGAATTTCTGACAACAAATGTTCAATGTGAGCTTTTGGTCGGATATTCCGACCGTGTGTAGGCTCCATCGGACATTTGCTGTCGGAATTTCCGACAACAAATGTTTGAGAGCAGGTTCTCAATTTTTCCGACAAGAAAAGTTCTTGTCGGAAATTCCGACCGTGCGTAGCCATTTCCGATGCACAAAAGTGCTGTGCATGCTCGTAACCAATTCAACGCATGTTCAGAATCATTGTACTTACCTTTTCTCGGCTCGTCGTAGTGTTGTACGTCTCCGCGTTCTTGACCATCGGAATTTCAGAGCAACATTTGTGAAACCGTGTGTAGGCAAGACAAGTTTGAGCCAACATCCGTCGAAAAAAACAAAACGGTTTTGTTGTCGGAAATTCCGATTGTGTGTACGCGGCATAAGTCTTCCAATTGTGATATCTGTTTTTGCTACAGCTGTAAATAAGTGGAGATTTCCTTTCACTTCCTCATATGTTTAGGGGAAAATAAATGAATGGAAATCTCCACAATGAGACACAGACTGCAAAAAAATAACCAGATGGAGTTTTTAACCCTTCCTTGCATAAGTTGCAGTATTTAGCAATGCTATAGATGTTCTTAAGATGTTTTCAAGTTTTGCAGTCAGTTTGGTTCTTCTTTTGTTGCAATATTTTTTTTTTTTTTAACAGTCTTGTTTTGTATTTTTCTATTTTGTAAGGCTCTTTCAGATTGCTGTGCTTATGGATTCCTTGTGTTACCTTATCTGCCAGAGTATGCTCCAGGATTAGGGTATGTCATAGACAGATAGATAGATAGATAGATAGATAGATAGATAGATAGATAGATAGATAGATAGATAGATAGATAGATATTGGGTGGGAGGGGGAGAATGAGAGAGATGGTGGGATAGATAGATAGACACTGGGTGGGGGGATGGATAGATAGATAGTTAGATAGATAGATAGATAGATAGATAGATAGATAGATAGATAGATAGATAGATAGATAGATAGATACAGATAGACAGCTTATGCAATTAATGTAAAGCAAACAATATAATAGTGTAAAGTGTACAGTAATATGCTTTATAAATAGCAAATACAGAGTCCTATGAGAAGTTTGGTTTTGAAGCAGAATCCATAAGGAATCTGCATTTTATCAAGCAAGCAAACAATATGCAGATACAGCCTGCCAACATATGTAGGATATGTAAAGCCAACACATTTATTTATCTGACGGTATGCTGATAGAACACAGTGCAATCTGTATCCCACAACTCTATGCGTAATAGGACTAGCCAGATTATTGCTGGCACTATCATGATGTACATCATGCATGTAAAAGCTGCAAGAAGCTATTTAGGTTGCCCATAACAGCCATTTTCTAGTTTGAGTTTGATAATGACTGCAAAAAATCTAGCTGGAACGTATTGTATTTACCAAGAGCAGCACCATTTCATTCAGAGACTGAGGGGATGATTTACTAAAGACGAATAGGCTGTTCACTTTGCAAGTGAAATTGCACTTTGCAAGTGAATCTTTCTTGGTGCTTAGTGAATGTGGTGAAATTTAACTTTGCAAAAAATACTCAATCACAAGCAAGCAAAATAATAATTAAAAAAAATGTTTTTGCTTGAATATGATTGGATGATGGAAGTCAACAGAGCTTCACCACATTACTTAAAGCGGAGGTTCGCCGGAATTTTTTTTTTTTAGAAGCCAGCAGCTACAAATACTGCAGCTGCTGACTTTAAAAAAATGGACACTTACCTGTCCAGGTCGCCCGTGACGTCGGCAGCCGAAGCCGAGCTACAGCTCGGCTCTCGGCTTCCCCCGCCACTATCCTCGGTGAGGGAATCGGGAAGTGACTCGCCGCGCATGCACGAGTCGCGCTACGCCGTCCTCACTGGTCCCGCTGTGTTCTGGGTGCCGTGTGTTTCCCAGAACACAACAGGGGGTGACGCGAAGGGACGGGACTCCCGCGGGAGTCTATACCCGGAAGTGGTGCAAATACCTGTTTTATACAGGTATCTGCACCCCCTCCCCCCTGAAAGGTGCCAAATGTGACACCGGAGGGGGGGAGGGTTCTGAAAAGCGGAGGTTCACTTTTGGGTGAACCTCCGCTTTAAGCTGTTGGGAAACTTCCCTTACAAAATTAGCAGCCTATGGGCCTTTAGAAAATCAACACCAGAAGGTCTAGTGAGCTCTTGTTACATTGCAGAGTTTTGATTGCATAAACCCTTGACCTGGGCTGTATATGTAGAGCAAATGACTCTCATGTCCTCCAGGTATTTTGTAGGCGTTAAATTGCCAGAACAGTGAAAAGTGTAACTGCACCTGGCTGTGCACAGGCGTTCCTGTTGTCCCCTGTCTAAGTGCCTTAAGAATGAATTTTGGGTCATATGCCTGGATCCTAAAAAACTGTCTAGTCTAAACAAATCCAAGCAGGGTAAGGATGCCCGCTTATTAATGGATATATCAATATAAAAGTGAGTAGTAAAGACTGAGCAATATCTACAGTTTTCGCTAGTGATTGTAATTCACTTCTGAGCTGTTAAGCAAGAATCTGGAAATATTTTAACATATGCTGGTTATGTAATCTAATCTGCTCATAGATATGATTTGTGCTCCTTGGCTGGGTCTGGTGTTGATAACACATTTATGTAATAGCCTTGTCCAGCATAGTCATTTGTGTTTGCAAGTGCAATGTCCCATTAGAAAACTAGAGGGATTTGTTCTGTATGCTGTTAAGTCATGCCTGTAGTTTTGTTTATTAACCCATTAAGTGCCTGCTGAATTATAGTCCCTCTACACATTCTTGTGTAGAGGGACTAAAAGTTATCCAATAAAATCCATCAAAGGTTTTAACCCTTTCCAATTCTAACAAAAACTAAAAATCATTTTCCTTTTTTAATTGAGATTAGTTTCTATGGGCTAGCACTCTTTGCAGATTACACTACATTTTCGAGTATTACCTGCCACCCTTTTCTGGGTTACTGACCTGGAACAAAAGGTGTTCAGAGTTGTCTGTATTATAGCCAGATACAAGCAACTAGCACTTTTAGAAGTATGCCAGCAATGACATTTCCTCTATTTCTGTCAGTATAAGTGCCCTATACAGTAGAGTTGCGCATCTCCACTGGTCTCACGATTCGATTCGATTACGATTATTTGGTCAACGATTTGATTCGATTAGATTCAACGATGCATCACGATTACTGACGAGCTCCCACTTCCGCTTGGGCTGCCTAGGCAGCCCTTCCTCCCTGCAATCTTCTGAGACACATCACAGGTCCCGGAAGATTGCCCGGCTATGCAGGACAGTGCAGTGAGACATGCGCACCCGGCTGTGAAGCTGCAAGCTGTCACAGCCAGATGCCCACAGTAGAATTGCCAGCGCCGTGGATAGGCGGGGGAGAGAATGGAGGGTACGGGTGGCCACGTCACTGGATTGTGGGACAGGTGAATGTCTTTTTGCGCACACTCGTGGAATGGCGACAAACTACGGTACCTAAAAATCTCCATAGGCGACGCTTTAAAAAAATTTAACGGTTACCAGGTTAGAGTTACAGAGGAGGTCTAGTGCTAGAATTATTTCTCTCGCTCTGACGATCGCTGCGATACCTCACTTGTGTGATTTGAACACGTTTACAAATGCGGGAGCGACTTGCGCATGTGTTTTCTTTGCTGCGTGAGCTTGCGGGGACAGGGGAGCTTTAAAAAATTATTATTTTTGTTCTTATTTTTTTTTTTTTTTTATATTGTGTTTTAAAAAAAAAAAATGTGATCACTTTTATTGCTGTCACAAGGAATGTAACCATAGGTGGTGACAGGTACTCTTTGTGGAGGGATCGGGGGTCTAAAAGACCCCAAATCCCTCCTTTGCACTTCAAAGTATTAAGATCAGCAAAAAAAACGATTCTGAATACTGTATTTTTTTTTAAAACTTGTGCCATTGGCATAGCCGAGTAAACCGGAAGTGACGTCACTTCCGTGTTTACATACAGGAGACTGGAACAAAGCCTTTTCCGGCTTCATGCCAGTCTGTGTCTAGGCGCTGGAAGAGGCGGATCGGGTCTCCCGGTGGGAAGGGAGGCCCGGTAAGAGCGGCGGAAAGCAGCGGGAGGCAGCTCCTCCGGTATAACAGCCGAGTGGCTTTTAGCCACATCGGTTGTTATCCCTGGATTTTTCCGGTCGCATGCATCGATGCCACATCGGGAACACCCAAATCGCAATGCATCAATGCAGCGATTCATTTCAGCACCCCTACTATACAGACGGTCCCCGGGTCACAAACATCCGACTTACAAATGACTCCTACTTACAAACGGAGGGAGACAACAGGAAGTGAGAGGAAATCTACCCCTAGGAAGGGAAATTCACTCTTGTAAGAGTTATCATGGGAAAAAGGTACCTCCACTGAAACTTTATCACCAATCTTTGTTTCTACAACTACCCCAAATTTTCAAAATCAAATTGACACAGGGAAAGAAAGTGAGGTAAAATCTTCTGAACAGGGGCACAGACAGCAAAACAAATGTTACAGGGGTGCCCTTCTCTATGCTATCCAAAAATATATATTTTTTGGCTGAAGTTACACTTAATAAAAGTACCTGTTCCGACTTACAAACAAATTCAACTTAAGAACAAACCTACAGACCCTGTCTTGTTTGTAACCCGGGGACCGCCTGTAATTGTGTTTATCAATTACTTCGCGTATTTCCACCATTGCAGAATACCTACAAAAATGTCAAAAAAAAAATGCTTCTTACCTTTTTAGATATTTCTCAGAAGAAGGTATCATGACTGACTGCAAGCATTTCTAAACAATGTAAGAATCAGTCTGTCCCAATAGAAAGGCAGAGGACAGGCTAAGTTAGTATTAGTTAGTATTTAACACAACCAGAAGCAGGCAGGGCAATGAAGGGAAAGATGTGTTTTATCACATTAGCACTCCCACATTGTAATGCAACATAGAGGACATTACTGTGCAAAGTTTTTTTTTTTTTTTAATAGTCTCTGTCTGGTTGTGCTTTTTTTAATCAATTTGTTAATTAAATACATTTTTTCTAGATTTATTGTGTATCTCAGTGCCTATAAAGTACATTACCAATCCTTTCACTACTATATTACTACTATATTCAATTTATGGGACGTGGCACTTCTTTATATATTATTTCTGGTATCCACAGCACCACCCTGTGGTGATACCCTATAATCATCTATGTTAACATAGAGGAAATGGCAAGGCATGAACTGGATGCTGTGACCTGGAACAAGAAGTTTCATGTCCCTTAAATAGGGACAAGCTAGGTGAATGACTACATGGACATAGGGGAATCCATCAGTAGGGCTGAGCTCGGTGTTCGAGTCGAACATAGGTTTGACTCGAACATCGGCTGTTCGCGCGTTCGGCGAACAACGAACGATTTGGCCCGTTCGCGCCAAATTCGAGTGACGCGAACGGCCCACAATACACTGTGCCATCGCAGTGTAATCCCGGCGCTGTGATTGGCCAAGCATGCACTGTGACCCTGCATGCTTGGCCAATCACAGCGCCGGCAGCGAGGAGAGCAATGATTGGCCACAGGCAGGATGCCTGTGGCCAATTATAGCTGAGGGGGTTTAGTACACGCCCCACACTATAAAAGGCCGCCAGCGCGGCGGCCTTGTGTAGTGTGTTCCGGAGCAGGGAAAGTGAAGGATAGGCAGGGACAGTGTCAAATCTTGTCAAATCTATTCTTTGCTAAACCTTGTGTGTAGGGACAGAGAAGGATAGGCAGGGAGAGTGTCAGTGTCATATTCTTTGCTAAACCTTGTGTGTAGGGAGAGAGAAGGATAGGCAGGGAGAGTGTCAGTGTCATATACTTTGATAAACCTTGTGTGCAGGGAGAGAGAAGGATAGGCAGGGGACAGTGTCAGTGTCATATTCTTTGCTAAACCTTGTGTGCAGGGAGAGAGAAGGATAGGCAGGGAGAGTGTCAGTGTCATATACTTTGATAAACCTTGTGTGCAGGGAGAGAGAAGGATAGGCAGGGGACAGTGTCAGTGTCATTGTTGCTAAGCCTCCTGCACATTATACACCTGAAGTTAGCCCGTATTGCTGCTTTTTCCTGGTGTGTTACACCAACAGGATTTTGCAGCACTTACAGCGGGCGGAGTGTACCTCCTGACCATATTACACCTTAACTTAGCGTGTATTGCTGCTTTTTCCTGGTGTATTACACCAACAGGATTTTGCGGCACTTACAGCGGGCGGAGTGTGCCTCCTGACCATATTACACCTTAACTTAGCCTGTATTGCTGCTTTTTCCTGGTGTGTTACACCAACAGGATTTTGCGGCACTTACAGCGGGCGGAGTGTACCTCCCGACCATATTACACCTTAACTTAGCCTGTATTGCTGCTTTTTCCTGGTGTGTTACACCAACAGGATTTTGCGGCACTTACAGCGGGCGGAGTGTGCCTCCTGACCATATTACACCTTAACTTAGCCTGCATTGCTGCTTTTTCCTTGTGTGTTACACCAACAGGATTTTGCGGCACTTACAGCGGGCGGAGTGTACCTCCTGACCATATTACACCTTAACTTAGCCTGTATTGCTGCTTTTTCCTGGTGTGTTACACCAACAGGATTTTGCGGCACTTACAGCGGGTGGAGTGTGCCTCCTGACCATATTACACCTTAACTTAGCCTGTATTGCTGCTTTTTCCTGGTGTGTTACACCAACAGGATTTTGCGGCACTTACAGCGGGCGGAGTGTGCCTCCTGACCATATTACACCTTAACTTAGCCTGTATTGCTGCTTTTTCCTGGTGTGTTACACCAACAGGATTTTGCGGCACTTACAGCGGGCGGAGTGTGCCTCCTGACCATATTACACCTTAACTTAGCCTGTATTGCTGCTTTTTCCTGGTGTGTTACACCAACAGGATTTTGCGGCACTTACAGCGGGCGGAGTGTGTCTCCTGACCATATTACACCTTAACTTAGCCTGTATTGCTGCTTTTTCCTGGTGTGTTACACCAACAGGATTTTGCGGCACTTACAGCGGGCATAGTGTGCCTCCTGACCATATTACACCTTAACTTAGCCTGTATTGCTGCTTTTCCCATTTCCCTGCAGGCCATTAGAATGTCTGGAAGGCAAACAAGGAGAGGCAGACAGTCAGGAGCCAAAAAAAGAGGGCAAGCAGGCTCTGTGTCTAGAGACAACAGTGCTGGTCGTGGACGCGGTGCATCGCCATCAGCACGTGGCCATGGGACACACTTGTCCTTCTTTTCGGCAGCTGGACGTGTTGAGCCGCATCATGCCGAAGACTTGGTAGAGTGGATGACCAAGCCCTCCTCATCCTCCTCATCCTCTCTCACCCAGGCTCAGGGTACTGGCAAAGCAGCTGCCAAAGCATCCTCTTCCCTGGTATCAATGTCATCATCAGTCACTCCTTCCCTAGACCAACCATGTCCTCCTGAGGAGTCCCCCGAACTGTTTGAGCACAGTGTTGGGTACATGCTCCAGGAGGATGCCCAGTGTTTCGAAGGGTCTGATGATGATACCCAGCTAGAGGAAGGCAGTAGCGTGAGAGCAGATAGAGGGGATGCTCAAGAAGGACACCAATCTGGCAGTCATGTTCCAGCAGCTGCAGCATACTGCCAGATTGGCTCCAGTGATGAGGTGGGAGGGGATGATGAGGTCACTGACTCCACGTGGGTGCCTAATAGGAGAGAGGAGGAGGAGGAGGATGAGGAGGAGGCACATCTCCAACGAGGCAGGATGCCCTCGGGGGGCCAGCGTAAGGGCAGCACACCGACAGAATCACACCGCAGAGCTCCGCCTGTGCAGGGCGCTGCATCTGCCCGTTATTCAAAAAGTTCTTTGGTGTGGGCCTTTTTTGAGTCGAGTGCATCAGATCGCACAGCTGCTGTTTGCAACATATGTCTCAAGCGTATATCGCGTGGCCAAAACATCACCCGCTTGGGCACCACATGCTTGACCAGACATATGTTGACCTGCCATGCAGCTCGTTGGCAAGCCTACCTTAAAGACCCACACCAAAGAACAAAGCTGACCTCTTCTTGCACCGCATCAGCTGGGATCTCCAACCCCACTATACCTTCAGTCCTCTCTGAAACCTGCTCTGAGAGGAATGAAGGTGTAGAATTAGGTGTGTCACAGCCAAGTACTTGCGGGCACTCTGCTAGCAGTACACCAACGTCCGATTCTAGCAGGCAAATTTCCCTGCCCCAGCTGCTGGACCGTCAAAAGAAGTTCACTCCCAGCCATCCACATGCCCAGCGGTTGAATGCTAGCTTGGCTAAATTTCTAGCGCTTCAACTGCTGCCTTTTCAGTTGGTAGACTCGGCCCCCTTCCGTGAGTTTGTGCAATGTGCGGTTCCTCAGTGGCAGGTTCCCAAACGCCACTTTTTCTCACGGAAGGCGATTCCGGCTCTCTACCGGCATGTGGAAGGCAATGTCTTGGCCTCGCTGGACAGGGCGGTCAGCGGTAAGGTGCATATTACCGCTGACTCATGGTCCAGCAGGCATGGACAGGGACGTTACCTTTCTTTCACGGCCCATTGGGTCACTCTTTTGGCAGCTGGGAAGGATGCAGGACAAGGTGCAGTAGTGTTGGAGGTTGTTCCACCGCCACGCCTCCAAAATGCTACTACTGGTTGTGACACACCTCTGTCCTCCACCCCCTCCTCTTCTTCTTCCTCCGTGGCCTCTTCCTGTGCTTTGTCCTGGGAACCAGCGGTGCTCCGTAGGCGTTCAAGGGGCTACGCAAGTACGCAGGCAAAAAGATGCCATGCCGTGCTTGCGCTGGTGTGTTTGGGGGACAGGAGCCACACTGGGGCAGAGGTTCTGTCTGCTCTGCAGGGGCAGGCCGAGAGGTGGTTGACGCCACGCCAGCTTAAGCCAGGAATGGTAGTTTGCGACAATGGCACCAACCTCCTCTCCGCTCTCCGTCAGGGACAACTGACCCATGTGCCCTGTGTGGCTCACGTCCTTAACCTGGCGGTGCAGCGGTTCTTGGGCAGGTACCCGGGCTTACAGGATGTCCTGAGGCAGGCCAGGAAAGTCTGTGTGCATTTCCGCAGATCTTATAATGCCAGTGCTCGCCTGGCTGAGCTGCAAAAGGAGTTGAACCTGCCCAAGAACCGCCTTATATGTGACATGCCCACCAGGTGGAACTCAACGTTGGCCATGCTGCAGCGGCTGCACACGCAGCAGAGGGCCATCAATGAGTACCTGTGCGACTACGGCACCAGGACAGGGTCGGGGAAGCTCAGGTTTTTTTCACCACGCCAGTGGGGCATGATCAGGGATGCATGCACTGTCCTGGCACCATTTGAGGAGGCCACGAGGATGGTGAGCAGTGACAGTGCGTGCATCAGTGACACTGTACCTCTTGTCCACCTGTTGGAACATACGCTGCGTGGAATAATGGACAGGGCACTTGAGGCAGAACAGAGGCAGGAAGAGGAGGACTTCCTTGCCTCTCAAGGCCCCCTTTACCCAGACAGTGTTCCTTCTGTCCCACCCATCGCACAGGAAGAAGAGGAGGAGGAGGAGGAGGATTGTGTCAGCATGGAGGTGGATCCTGGCACTCAGCATCATCAGCAGCAGTCTTTTAGGGATGATTTACAGTCCCAAGAAACCAGTGGACTTGTACGTGGCTGGGAGGAGGTGGCTGCAGATCATGTCGTCCTTAGTGACCCAGAGGACTCCGGACTGAATGCCTCAGCTAACCTACGCTGCATGGCCTCCCTGATCCTGCAAAGTCTGCGGAAGGATCCTCGTATTCTTCGGATCAAGGAGAGGGACCATTACTGGCTGGCCACTCTCCTTGATCCACGGTACAAGGGTAAGGTTGCGGACCTTATCTTACCGTCGCAGAGGGAGCAGAGGATGAGACAACTCCGGGAGGCCTTGCAGAAAGGTCTGTGCAACGCGTTCCCAGAGACTGGGAGGTTACAAACTCCTGGTCCTGGACAACGAGTTGCTGAGGCTTCGGTCAGTCAAAGAAGGAGCGGTGGGGAAGGTGGCCGTCTGACCGAAGCGTTCAGACAATTCTTTAGTCCGCAGCCCCAAGGTATGATCGGTTCCAGCAACCATCGCCAGCGTCTGATATACATGGTGCAGGAATACCTAGGGGCAAGGTCAGACTTGGACACCTTCCCCACCGAAAATCCTCTGGCTTACTGGGTCTTGAGGATGGATCACTGGCCAGAGCTTGCACAGTATGCAATTGAGCTACTGGCCTGTCCTGCATCCAGCGTTTTTTCAGAACACACATTCAGTGCTGCTGGAGGATTTGTCACGGATCACAGGGTGCGCCTGTCCACCGACTCTGTTGATCGACTGACCTTCATAAAGATGAACCAGTCTTGGATCACCACCAGCTACCAAACACCTGAAGCTGATATAACAGACTAATTTATTTTCAAATGTCACATCCCTTCAAGACTGATGCTGATGCTGAGAGACTGTCCTGTTATGTTGACTGACTATCCTCCTCCTCCTCAATGATCCGATTGACGATGATAGCTTGGAAGAACATTTTTGTTTCTGGGTGCCGCCACCAGTGGCTAAGGCCCAGTTTTTCAGCCCCTGTTTAACAGGGGTGTGTTATTACAATTTTTTATGCAATGCTTTGCAGCAGGGCTCATTCCTGCACTCCAACTAGAGTATCTGGGAGTGGTTGCAGTGTCGTGGCACCAGCACCAGTGGCTAAGGCCCAATTTTTCAGCCCCTGTTTAACAGGGGCGTGTAATTACAATTTTTGATGCAATACTTTGCAACAGGGCTCATTGCTGTGCTCCAAGTACAGTATCTGTGAGGGGTTGCAGTGTTGTGGCACCAGTGCCTAAGGCTCAATTTTTCTGCCCCTGTTTAACAGGGGCATGTAATTACAATTCTTGATCTAATAATTCACAGCAGGGTCCATTCCTGCGCCCACCAAGACTAACTGTGAGGCCTTACAGTGTTGTGTCAACACCACCACCACCAAAGGCCCTATTTTTCAGCCCCTGTTTAACAGGGGCGTGTAATTACAATTTTTGATGCAATACTTTGCAACAGGGCTCATTGCTGTGCTCCAAGTACAGTATCTGTGAGGGGTTGCAGTGTTGTGGCACCAGTGCCTAAGGCCCAATTTTTCTGCCCCTGTTTAACAGGGGCATGTAATTACAATTCTTGATCTAATAATTCACAGCAGGGCCCATTCCTGCGCCCACCAAGACTAACTGTGAGGCCTTACAGTGTTGTGTCAACACCACCACCACCACCACCAAAGGCCCAATTTTTCAGCCCCTGTTTAACAGGGGCATGCAATTACAATTCTTGATCTAATAATTCACAGCAGGGCCCATTCATGCGCCCACCAAGAGTAACTGTGAGGGCTCACAGTGTTGTGGCAACACCAACATGTAAGGGGCAAATTTCAGCTGAGTATATATGGCAGGCCTCTACTTTCAAACATCCAACTTACAAACGACTCCTCCTTGCAAACGGAAGGATACAACAGGAAGTGAGAGGAAATCTACCCCTAGGAAGGCAAATTCTCTCCTGTAAGAGTTAATATGGGAAAAAAAGTGTCTCCTCTCCACTGATGCTTTATCACCAATTCTTGTTTCAATAAAAACCCCAAATTTTCAAAAAACATTTGTCATTAGGACGGAAAGTGAGGTGAACTGTTCTGAACAGGTGCACACTGCACAGACAGCAAAACAAATGTTACAGGGGTGATAACCCTTCCCTATGTTTTCCAAAAAGCTTAAAAATAGATTTTTTGGCTGGAGCTACACTTAAACAATGTACCTGTTCAAAATTACAAACAGATTCTACATAAGAACAAACCTACAGTCCCTGTCTTGTATGCACCGCCTGTATACGGCTGTTCAGAGTATATAGGGCCTTTTTTATTTTGTGTGCGGGGTTCCCCTTAATATCCATACAAGACCCAAAGGGGCTGGTAATGGGCTGGGGTAGGGGGGGGGGTGTGATGGGGTAGCTATGCCATTTTTCTTAAAGATTTTCATCCATATTATCGGGACCAGACATTACATTAAAGCCGCAAGCAGTTTTAAATGGCTTTTTTTCCTTTAGAAATGTAATTTTGTGCAGGGACAGTTCTAAACACGGGAAACACGTGGCACTTCACAGGCATACTTTAGACACCCCCCAGGTACGATATTTAAAGGAATATTTGACTTTTTTTTTTCACTTTATGCATCATTAACCACTTAAGTATATAGAAAAAAAGTACAGCGCTAATTCAATAATGAAAAAGTATCCAAAAAATACTAGTGAAAAATATGAAGTGTATACAAAAGAAATTTACATTTTGTACAAAATATATAATGTATTTAAAAACCATCGGTAATATATCTTTAAAGTAAATAAAGTGAATATACCTCTAAGTGAATTAACAATTAAAATAACAGTGAAAAACAATCCATAAATAAATAAAGTGAAAAGAGCTGAGGAATAACTAAAATCCCGCAGCATAAAAAACCTTTAAAAAAGTGTTCAAACAGAGAAGTGCCACAAAAATGAAAGTGATCAATCCTGAAATGAATGTGAAAAGAAAGAGTATTCTTCATCCACCAGAATGGAGAGACACCAGAAGAATAGTAATATATTCTCCTTACCGCATCAGTATGATCACTCATGCAGTGATCTCTTCAAGCGCAGGGGTTTAGGGTCTCCCTCTAGACCAAAGAAAATAAATATATCTCCGAAGTAGTATCTGTTCAACTCCCAAAGAAAAAAGGAACCATAGCGTAATACTGCAAGCAAACGTTTATTATCCACACAGTATTGCACTTACAGTTAAGATGAACTTTTCAAGCGTATCTTATCGTAGGGGACGCAGCGTCTCCTCGAGGCTTCTCCTGCTGATCTTGCTCCGTATCTCAGTAAGTTAGAGCGTGATGACGTAAAACTGCAAGCCACACCTACGCGTTTCGTCATGAAAAGACGTCAACCAATCCCAGACGACGTCTTTTCATGACGAAACGCGTAGGTGTGGCTTGCAGTTTTACGTCATCACGCTCTAACTTACTGAGATACGGAGCAAGATCAGCAGGAGAAGCCTCGAGGAGACGCTGCGTCCCCTGCGATAAGATACGCTTGAAAAGTTCATCTTAACTGTAAGTGCAATACTGTGTGGATAATAAACGTTTGCTTGCAGTATTACGCTATGGTTCCTTTTTTCTTTGGGAGTTGAACAGATACTACTTCGGAGATATATTTATTTTCTTTGGTCTAGAGGGAGACCCTAAACCCCTGCGCTTGAAGAGATCACTGCATGAGTGATCATACTGATGCGGTAAGGAGAATATATTACTATTCTTCTGGTGTCTCTCCATTCTGGTGGATGAAGAATACTCTTTCTTTTCACATTCATTTCAGGATTGATCACTTTCATTTTTGTGGCACTTCTCTGTTTGAACACTTTTTTAAAGGTTTTTTATGCTGCGGGATTTTAGTTATTCCTCAGCTCTTTTCACTTTATTTATTTATGGATTGTTTTTCACTGTTATTTTAATTGTTAATTCACTTAGAGGTATATTCACTTTATTTACTTTAAAGATATATTACCGATGGTTTTTAAATATATTATATATTTTGTACAAAATGTAAATTTCTTTTGTATACACTTCATATTTTTCACTAGTATTTTTTGGATACTTTTTCATTATTGAATTAGCGCTGTACTTTTTTTCTATATATTTTATGTAAATTTGGTATCCATTTTTTCAGTACCGGCAGCTTTTTACACTATCACTGTGTAATTTTCATCAACCAATTCACGTTTCTATCTAGCGCAGTGTTCCCCTTTTTCTTTGGGCCTTTTTAATTAACCACTTAAGCCCCGGACCATTTGGTAGCTAAAGGACCAGAGGTGAATTCAGAATTTTGCACTGCGCTGCTTTAACTGTAAATTGTGCGGACATGCAATGTTGTACCCAAACGAAATTTGCGTCCTTTTCTTCCCACAAATAGAGCTTTCTTTTAATGGTATTTTATTGCCTCTGCGATTTTTATTTTTTGCGATATAAACGGAAAAAGACCGAAAATTTTGAAAAAAAATGATATTTTCTACTTTTTGTTATAAGAAAAATCGAATAAACTCAATTTTAGTCATACATTTAGGCCAAAATGTATTCAGCCACATGTCTTTAGTAAAAAAAATGTCAATAAGCGTATATTTATTGGTTTGCGCAAAAGTTATAGCGTCTACAAACTAGGGTACATTTTCTGGAATTTACACAGCTTTTAATTTATGACTGCCTATCTCATTTCTTGAGGTGCTAAAATGGCAGGGCAGTACAAACCCCCCCCCCAAATGACCCCATTTTAGAAAGTAGACACCCCAAGGAAATTGCTGAGAGGCATGTTGAGCCCATTGAATATTTTTTTTTTGTCCCAAGTGATTGAATAATGACAAAAAAAAAAAAAATTACAAAAAGTTGTCACTAAATGATATATTGCTCACACATGCCATGGTTATATGTGGAATTTCACCCCAAAATACATTCTGCTGCTTCTCCTGAGTACGGGGATACCACATGTGTTGGACTTTTTAGGAGCCTAGCCACGTACGGGACCCCGGAAACCAAGCACCGCCTTCAGGATTTCTAAGGGCGCAAATTTTTGATTTCACTCCTCACTACCTATCACAGTTTTGAAGGCCATAAAATGCCAAAATAGCACAAACCCCCCCAAATGACCCCATTTTAGAAAGTAGACACCCCAAGGAAATTGCTGAGAGGCCTGTTGAGCCCATTGAATATTTTTTTTTTTTGTCCCAAGTGATTGAATAATGACAAAAAATAAATAAAAATTACAAAAAGTTGTCACTAAATGATATATTGCTCACACATGCCATGGTTATATGTGGAATTGCACCCCAAAATAAATTTTGCTGCTTCTCCTGAGTACGGGGATACCACATGTGTGGGACTTTTTAGGAGCCTAGCCGCGTACGGGACCCCGAAAACCAATCACCGCCTTCAGGATTTCTAGGCACAAATTTTTGATTTGACTCCTCACTACCTATCACAGTTTCGAAGGCCATAAAATGCCAAAATGGCACAAAACCCCCCCAAATGACCCCATTTTGGAAAGTAGACACCCCAAGCTGTTTGCTGAGAGGCATGGTGAGTATTTTACAGCTCTCATTTGTTTTTGAAAATGAAGAAAGAACATTTTGTTTTTTCTTTTTTTTTCAATTTTCAAAACTTTGTGACAAAAAGCGAGATCTGCAAAATACTCACAATACCTCTCAGCAAATAGCTTGGGGTGTCTACTTTCCAAAATGGGGTCATTTGGGGGGGTTTTGTGCCATCTGGGCATTCCATGGCCTCCGAAACTGTGATAGGCAGTGAGAAGTGAAATCAAAAATTTACACCCTTAGAAAGCCTGAAGGCGGTGATTGGTTTTTGGGGTCCCGTACGCGGCTAGGCTCCCAAAAAGTCTCACACATGTGGTATCCCCGTACTCAGGAGAAGCAACAGAATGTATTTTGGGGTGTAATTCCACATATGCCCATGGCATGTTTGAGCAATATATCATTTAGTGACAACTTTGTGCAAAAAAAAAAAAAAAATTGTCTTTTTTCCGCAACTTGTGTCAACATATAAAATATTCCATGGACTCGACATGCCTCTCAGTATATAGCTTGGGGTGTCTACTTTCCAAAATGGGGTCATTTGGGGGGGTTTTGAACTGTTCTGGCATTTTATACACAACATTAGGAAGCTTACATCCACTCTTCTAACCACTTGAAGACAAAGCCCTTTTTGACACTTTTTGTTTACATGAAAACATATTTTTTTTTGCAAGAAAATTATGTTGAACCCCCAAACATTATATATATTTTTAAAGCAAAGGCCCTACAGAATAAAATGGTGGGTGTTGCATTTTTTTTTTCTACACAGTATTTGCGCAGCGATTTTTCAAACGCATTTTTTGGGGAAAAAATACACTTTTTTTAATTTTAATGCACTAAAACACACTATATTGTCCAAATGTTTGATGAAATAAAAAAGATGATCTTAGGCCGAGTACATAGATACCAAACACGACATGCTTTAAAATTTCGCACAAACGCGCATTGGCGACAAACTACATACATTTTTAAAAGCCTTTAAAAGCCTTTACAGGTTACCCCGTTAGATTTACAGAGGAGTTCTACTGTTAAAATTACTGCCCTCGATCTGACCTTCGCGGTGATACCTCACATGCATGGTGCAATTGCTGTTTACATATGACGCCAGACCGACGCTTGCGTTCACCATTGGGCAAGAGCAGGGCAGGACAGGGGTGCTTTTTTTTTTTTTTTTTTTTTTTTATTAATTTTGCTTTTTTATTTTATTTTTAAACTGTTGCTTCCATATTTTTTTTTTTTTTATCATTTTTATTGTTATCTCAGGGAATGTAAATATCCCCTATGATAGCAATAGGTAATGACAGGTACTCTTTTTTGAAAAAACTGGGGTCTATTGGACCCTAGATCTTTCCTCTGCCCTCAAAGCATCTGACCACACCAAGATCGGTGTGATAAAATGCTTTTCCAATTTCCCAATGGCGCTTTTTATATCCGGGGGGGGACATTCCCTCCCACTGCTTGTAAAAGCAGTCCAGAGGCTAATTAGCCACTAGGATTGCTTTTACATGAAAGCCGGCCGCTGGCTGAAAAGAATGATACCAAGATGATACCTAAACCCGCAGGCATCATTCTGGTATAAACATTCAAAGTCCAGCAACATACCAGTACGTTGCTGGTCCTTGTTGGACATGTATTGTAATCTTTTTTTTTCATGCAGCCTGTTGGCTGAACGAAAAAAAAAGATTGATCGGTGGGTATGCCCACCATTAGAATACCGCCCTTCATCCACCCACTTCTAATGATGGGCATACATGCACCATTTATATATGCCGAAGCATGGGGGCATCTTCCCGCAAAAGTTATGCCGCGTACACATGGTCAGACTTTTCCACAGGCAAGCCTCCGTCGGAATTTTGACCGTATGTACGCGGCATTAGGAGCAAAATCGCTCCTCCGCCCCTGCTGCCCCAATGCTTCGGCATATATGCTTTTTTTTTTTTTAACTGTGGTGGTGAAATCACCTCCTACAGCACTGGAGTCGCAGGGATCAGGCCTGTCTCTGCGAACGCTGCAGTTATGTGTGTTGTGTTTTGTAAGTGACAGTGATCAATCGATACTACACTTGGGTGGCCTGGGCTGGACGGAGGGGAAAAACGCAGGTGCCAGCAGGTATCTGGGCTGATCCCGCTAACACTGCATTTTTGGGAACCCTAAACTGCTGGGGACGCTAGTATAGATCTGATCAGATCAGATATTGATCTGTTCAGATACTATACCACTAAGGGGGGTGTATGCTTAACGCGTGGGTGTTAGCGCTACTGGCACTAACCTGACGCTGCCTGGGGTGTGACGCAGACCCTCTCTGACGCTAAAACCTAATTGATATCACCCGCCGGGCGATCAGGGGGTTAAACCTTTATTGGGTTATATATACGGCGGGTGCCCTGACACTATAAAAAGCAAACTAACTAACCAGCGTCACCCGTAACACTTATATGATGATCACTGGTGAAAGGGTTAACTAGGGGCAATTAGGGGGTTAAAACCTTTATTAGGTAATATATGGGGGTACCTGACGCTATATAAAAACCTGACGGCGAACCTAAAAAAAATTTACTGGCTACCTATCGGCATCACCGACGCTAAGACATCGATCAGAAAAATGATCGCATAGCGACGGCGGTGCTAGGGGGTGAAAGGGTTACCTGGGAGGCGATCAAGGGGGTTAAACCTTTATTAGATAATATATGGGGGTACCTGACGCTATAAAAACCTGCGGCGAACCTAAAAAAAATTACTGGCTACCGATCAGCATCACCGACGCTAAGACATCGATCAGAAAAATGATCGCATAGCGACGGCGGTGCTAGGGGGTGAAAGGGTTACCTGGGGGGTGATCAAGGGGGTTAAACCTTTATTAGGTAATATATGGGGGTACCCAACGCTATAAAAACCTGCGGCGAACCTAAAAAAAATTACTGGCTACCGATCAGCATCGCCGACGCTAAGACATCGATCAGAAAAATTATCGCTTAGTGACAGTGGTGATAGGGGGTGAAAGGGTTACCTGGGGGGCGATCAAGGGGGTTAAACCTTTATTAGGTAATATATGGGGTTACCCGACGCTATAAAAACCTGCGGCGAACCTAAAAAAAATTACTGGCTACCGATCAGCATCACCGACGCTAAGACATCGATCAGAAAAATGATCGCATAGCGACGGCGGTGCTAGGGGGTGAAAGGGTTACCTGGGGGGTGATCAAGGGGGTTAAACCTTTATTAGGTAATATATGGGGGTACCCGACGCTATAAAAACCTGCGGCGAACCTAAAAAAAATTACTGGCTATCGATCAGCATCGCCGACGCTAAGACATCGATCAGAAAAATTATCGCTTAGTGACAGTGGTGATAGGGGGTGAAAGGGTTACCTGGGGGGCGATCAAGGGGGTTAAACCTTTATTAGGTAATATATGGGGGTACCCGACACTATAAAAACCTGCGGCGAACCTAAAAAAAATTACTGGCTACCGATCAGCATCACCGACGCTAAGACATCGATCAGAAAAATGATCGCTTAGCGACGGCGGTGCTAGGGGGTGAAAGGGTTATCTGGGGGGTGATCAGGGGGTTAAACCTTTATTAGGGGGGGTTAGGGGGCTACACTGGACCTAAAACTAAATGTAGTGACACTTTTACAGTCACAAATGTCACCGATTGCAGTAATCACTAAATCAATGGTCACTGCAATCAGTGACACTGTGACTGGGGGCTGGGGGGTGATCTGGGGGGTGATCTGGGGGTGTCTGGGGGGGCGATTTATGTGCCTATGTGTCCTGGTGTCAGTGTAGTGTTTTGTGTACTAACCTGCATCTTCTCCTGTACGGCGCTCGGTATATGTGAGCGCCGCAGGAGAGATGACATCACTTCCTCCTGCCTGGCAGGCAGGGGAAGCTCTCTCATTCACCGGGAGCGATCGAGAGGGGGGGGCCGGAATCGAACGGCCGTCCCCTCATGCCGGATCGCTCCCGAAGGTAAAACGACCACCCACTGTAAAGAAGGGGGGTCCGATCGGACCCCCCAACTATACAAAGGCAATCACGTATATGTACGTTATTCTGCCTGTCGGTGCCATTCTGCCGACGTATATTTACAGTGGGCGGTCGTTAAGTGGTTAAAATGACTGCTTCAGAAAAACGGCCGTTTTTAAAACTTCTTTTTGCATTGATACATGTCCCCTGGTGCAGAACCCGGGTTCCCAAACCCTTTTTAGGACAATAACATGCATAATAGTCGTTATAATTAGCACTTTAGATTTCGAACGTTCGCATCCATTGTATTTATTGGGGTTCTAAAGTTCGTGCGAACTTTCGGTCCGTTTGCGGGTTCTGGTGCGAACCAAACCCGGGGGTGTTCGGCTCATCACTATCCATCAGCCATGAAACTACAAAATGTCGCCATAACATGTGAGCCCATCGTTGCAAGGTAAGGCAAATACACCCTGTTCCAAATTATTATGCCAATGATATTTTTCTCATTTACCTAAATAATTGATGTAAACAACAGTAAGCATACTTCTCATGTTATCAACTATTAAGAGTACAATTCAAATTTTATTGAACAAACCTCCTAATAATAACAGTTTTTTTTTTTCAAAATAAAAAACTTACAATGCACTGTTCCAAATTATTACGCACAGTAAATTTCAAAAACACTTTATAGGTTGTAAAGAACTGAAAATTGTAATTTGTTGTGTTTGCAGCATATTTACTGAAATCAAAAGCTATTTTAATCAAACTTTGAACAACATTTTAACTTTTTAAACATTTTAACAGGTCACGTTACATTTTAACATAGGACCTCTTATTTGATAGCAGCTTCAAAAGTCTTGCATCCATTTAACTTGGGAGTTTTTGGACAGTTTCTGCATGAATTTGTTTTCAAGATGTCAGAATAGCCTCCCAGAGCTGCTGTTTGGATGTAAACTGCCTCCCACCCTCATAGATCTTTTGCTTGAGGATGCTCCAAAGGTTCTCAATAGGATTGAGGTCAGTGGAGGATAGAGGCCACACCATGACTTTCTCTCCTTTTATCCCCATAGCAGCTCTTGATGCAGAGGTATTCTTTGCAGCATGAGATGATTTTATTATGGAAAGCATAGTTCTTACTTCTGTACCAGGGAAGGAAGTGGTCAGTCAGGAACTCCACATACTTTGCAGAGGTCATCTTTACACCTTCGGGGACCCTAAAGGGGCCGACCAGATCTCTTCCCATGATTCCGGCCCAAAACATGACTCCACGACCGCCTTGCTGATTTTGCAGCCTTGTTGGAACAGAGTGGCCATCCACCAACCATCCACTACTCCATCCATCTGGACCATCCAGGGTTGCACGGCACTCATCAGTGAAGAGGACTGTTTGAAAATTAGTCTTTGTGTATTTTTCTGCCCAATGCAGCCGTTTCTGCTTGTGGGCATTGGTTAGTGGTGGCTGAATGGAAGATTTATGCACAGTTGCAAGACTTTGGAGGACCTTGATGTCCGTGGGACTCCAGAGGCACCAGCAGCTTTAAATATCTGTTTGCTGCTATGTAATGGTGTTTTAGCAGCTGCTCTCTTGATCCGATGCATGGATCTGGCAGAAATCTTCCTCAATGTGCTTTTATCTGCACGAAACCGTCTGTGCTCTGAATCAACCACAAATCTCTTAATAGTGCGATGATCACACCTAAGTTTTCGTGAAATATCGAATGTTTTAATACCTCGTCCAAGGCATTCAACTATTTTCACTCTTTTCGGCAGCAGAGAGATCCTTTTTCTTCCCCATATTGCTTGAAAATGGTGCTCTGCTTAATAATGTGGAACACCCTCCTTTAGTAGATTTTCCTTTAATTGGGCTCACCTGGCAATCTAATTATCACAGGTGTCCGAGATTGTTTTCAGTGATCAAAAGAGCCCTGACACACAATGCCATCCATGAGTTAAACTGAAAAACAAAATATTTAATCTTTGTGACACAGAATTTGCATAATAATTTGGAACAGGGTGTAAACAACACATGGAAAATAAGTATGCTAATAGTTAAAACAACAAAAGCATTTGAAAATGTACAATACAGGGGCAACACGACTTCCAGCGCGATTTTATGAGGCAACTCAAACACGACCTGAGTATGAATCACAGCGCGACCTGGAGCTATTTACAAGGCAACTCCAAGTTGCCTGCAGGACAAGAGACATTCCAGTGGCCAATCAAACAAGAATCAGCTCTGTGGGAGGGAGGGGGGAGAGAGAGTTTTGCAGGAGAAATGTATGTTTTCTTCCTGGAGAGTCGCTCCTATTAAGACAGGGAGAGGCGACTCCTATTGAAATGAATGGTTACAGGTCGCCTAGGAGTCGGATTGAAGTAGTACAGGGACCTTTTTTGAAGTCGGAGCGACTGCAGTAGTGTGCATAAGGACGGCTCCATTAACTTACATTGATTTCTTCAGCCAGCGCGACCTGAGGCGACTAGGGGCGACCTGGGGCGATTTGGAGTCGGATCCAAAGACGCCCCTGTGTGAATGGGCTCTTAAGTTTTTATTTGATCTTGCTGAAACAAATAACAAATGTGGCACAAGTAACTTTTGGGGGGTTGTTTGGGGCACAAATGTGGAAGCTTTGAATTGTAAAGGGGCTGTAACAGCAGTAATCTTTAGCTGTCTAATTTCATGTTCTTCAAGTCTATGAATGTCTCTTAAAGGAACACTGAAGATAAAAAAAAAAAATTAATAACAAACATGCACAGAGTGGCCCCGAACCTGGTCTTCTGGGGTCCCTCGTGGCTGTCTCAGCTCCTCCCCGCAAGAACTCATCACCTTCATGCGAGCGAGCGAGCATGGTGGTGAGTGATTGCAGGCACGCTCCAGTGATACAGCCGGTGGCCATAGCCGCTCACTGTATCACTCGGCCCCGCCCCCGGCGCGCGCCGCGTCATTGGATGTGATTGACAGCCGCGCAAGCCAATGGCTGCGCTGCTTTCAATCAACCAATGAATGAGCCGAGAAGCTGGCCGAGATGCCTGCGCGTTCTCGGCGCGGAACTTTTGAGGGGTCAGGTAAGTATACGGGGGGCTCGGGGGGCCGCTAATCCAGAGATGTTTTTTAACCTTAATGCATAGAATGCATTAAGGTGAAAAAACTTTTGCCTTTACAACCCCTTTAAAGCATGTTCCCAATCTACAACCACTCTTATAACATGTTTGCAATCTCTGGCTATAGTCACTGAATATTATACAGTATCTCACAAAAGTGAGTACACCCCTCACATTTATGTAAATATTTTATTATATCTTTTCACGTGACAACACTGAAGAAATGACACTTGGCAATCTTCTTATAGCCTAGGCCATCTTTATGTAGAGCAACAATTGAGAGTCCTTTGCCATGAGGTGCCATGTTGAACTTCCAGTGACCAGTATGAGGGAGTGAGAGCGATAACACCAAATTTAACACACCTGCTCCCCATTCACACCTGAGACCTTGTAACACTAACGAGTCACATGACACCGGGGAGGGAAAATGGCTAATTGGGCCCAATTTGGACATTTTTACTTAGGGGTGTACTCACTTTTGTTGCCAGCAGGTTAGACATTATTGGCTGTGTGTTGAGTTGTTTTGAGGGGACAGCAGATTTAAACTGTTATACAAGCTGTACACTCACTACTTTACATTGTAGCAAAGTATAATTTCTTCAGTGTTGTCACATGAAAAGATATAATAAAATATTTACAAAAATGTGAGGGAGGGGTGTACTCACTTTTGTGAGATACTGTATGTGGCCATTTGGAAATATATGGGGAAGCACTTGAGGCCTCATATCAAGTGAGTTGAGTACTACTGTTCTATGGTAATAGCAAGTTAGCTAACCTATTTATGGCACCAATGATGATCATGTGTTCATGTGCTCATGTGAGTTTTACATACCCCAGAACTTTACCACGATTTACCAAGATTCACCCCAGATTGATAGTTGGCATGGGTCACACCAGGTTTAGTGTTATAACACTTATCCATACAAGTGTATTTATATCAGTGTTTCTCAACCTTTAAAATTATGGTCAGTCTCAAGGCATCCCATTCTAAAATGTAAAAACTACTCTAATAGTTTTACATAATGCAGCGGTATCAACACCCAACATTAGAGGTGATTTGTTCTTACAAAGAAAATACACTTTTTCATAGTAGTACCGACTAGTATTCCAGTGTTTCTTCCCTCCCTCAGTTACTCTCCATCACTCAGCTAATGTGACCCGAGTGTTGACTAGGGATGAGCTCGGTGTTCGAGTCGAACATAGGTTCGACTCGAACATCGGCTGTTCGCGCGGTCGGCGAACAACGAACGATTTGGGCCGTTCGCGCCAAATTCGAGTGACGCGAACGGCCCACAATACACTGCGCCATCGCAGTGTAATCCCGGCGCTGTGATTGGCCAAGCATGCACTGTGACCCTGCATGCTTGGCCAATCACAGCGCCGGCAGCGAGGAGAGCAATGATTGGCCACAGGCAGGATGCCTGTGGCCAATTATAGCTGAGGGGGTTTAGTACACGCCCCACACTATAAAAGGCCGCCAGCGCGGCGGCCTTGTGTAGTGTGTTCCGGAGCAGGGAAAGTGAAGGATAGGCAGGGACAGTGTCAAATCTTGTCAAATCTATTCTTTGCTAAACCTTGTGTGTAGGGACAGAGAAGGATAGGCAGGGAGAGTGTCAGTGTCATATTCTTTGCTAAACCTTGTGTGTAGGGAGAGAGAAGGATAGGCAGGGAGAGTGTCAGTGTCATATACTTTGATAAACCTTGTGTACAGGGAGAGAGAATGATAGGCAGGGGACAGTGTCAGTGTCATATTCTTTGCTAAACCTTGTGTGCAGGGAGAGAGAAGGATAGGCAGGGAGAGTGTCAGTGTCATATACTTTGATAAACCTTGTGTACAGGGAGAGAGAAGGATAGGCAGGGGACAGTGTCAGTGTCATATTCTTTGCTAAACCTTGTGTGCAGGGAGAGAGAAGGATAGGCAGGGAGAGTGTCAGTGTCATATACTTTGATAAACCTTGTGTGCAGGGAGAGAGAAGGATAGGCAGGGGACAGTGTCAGTGTCATTGTTGCTAAGCCTCCTGCACATTATACACCCGAAGTTAGGCCGTGTTGCTGCTTTTTCCTGGTGTGTTACACCAACAGGATTTTGCGGCACTTACAGCGGGCGGAGTGTACCTCCTGACCATATTACACCTTAACTTAGCCGGTATTGCTGCTTTTTCCTGGTGTGTTACACAAACAGGATTTTGCGGCACTTACAGCGGGCGGAGTGTGCCTCCTGACCATATTACACCTTAACTTAGCCTGTATTGCTGCTTTTTCCTGGTGTGCTACACAAACAGGATTTTGCGGCACTTACAGCGGGCGGAGTGTGCCTCCTGACCATATTACACCTTAACTTAGCCTGTTTGCTGTTTTTTCCTGGTGTGTTACACCAACAGGATTTTGTGGCACTTACAGCGGGCGGAGTGTACCTCCTGACCATATTACACCTTAACTTAGCCTGCATTGCTGCTTTTTCCTGGTGTGTTACACAAACAGGATTTTGCGGCACTTACAGCGGGCGGAGTGTGCCTCCTGACCATATTACACCTTAACTTAGCCTGTATTGCTGCTTTTTCCTGGTGTGTTACACAAACAGGATTTTGCGGCACTTACAGCGGGCGGAGTGTGCCTCCTGACCATATTACACCTTAACTTAGCCTGTATTGCTGCTTTTTCCTGGTGTGTTACACAAACAGGATTTTGCGGCACTTACAGCGGGCGGAGTGTGCCTCCTGACCATATTACACCTTAACTTAGCCTGTATTGCTGCTTTTTCCTGGTGTGTGACACAAACAGGATTTTGCGGCACTTACAGCGGGCGGAGTGTGCCTCCTGACCATATTACACCTTAACTTAGCTTGTATTGCTGTTTTTTCCTGGTGTGTTACACCAACAGGATTTTGCGGCACTTACAGCGGGCGGAGTGTACCTCCTGACCATATTACACCTTAACTTAGCCTGTTTTGCTGCTTTTTCCTGGTGTGTTACACAAACAGGATTTTGCGGCACTTACAGCGGGCGGAGTGTGCCTCCTGACCATATTACACCTTAACTTAGCCTGTATTGCTGCTTTTCCCCATTTCCCTGCAGGCCATTAGAATGTCTGGAAGGCAAACAAGGAGAGGCAGACAGTCAGGAGCCAAAAAAAGAGGGCAAGCAGGCTCTGTGTCTAGAGACAACAGTGCTGGTCGTGGACGCGGTGCATCGCCATCAGCATTTGGCCATGGGAGACGCTTATCCTTCTTTTCGGCAGCTGGACGTGTTAAGCCACATCATGCCGAAGACTTGGTAGAGTGGATGACAAAGCCCTCCTCATCCTCTCTCACCCAGGCTCGGGGTACTGGCAAAGCAGCTGCCAAAGCGTCCTCTTCCCTGGTATCAATGTCATCATCAATCACTCCTTCCCTAGACCAACCATGTCCTCCTGAGGAGTCCCCGAACTGTTTGAGCACAGTGTTGGGTACATGCTCCAGGAGGATGCCCAGCGTTTCGAAGGGTCTGATGATGATACCCAGCTAGAGGAAGGCAGTAGCGTGAGAGCAGAGAGAGGGGATGCTCAAGAAGGACACCAATCTGGCAGTCATGTTCCAGCAGCTGCAGCATACTGCCAGATTGGCTCCAGTGATGAGGAGGGAGGGGATGATGAGGTCACTGACTCCACGTGGGTGCCTAATAGGAGAGAGGAGGAGGAGAAGGAGGAGGATGAGGAGGAGGCACATCTCCAACGAGGCACGATGCCCTCGGGGGGCCAGCGTAAGGGCAGCACACCGACGGAATCACACCGCAGAGCTCCGCCTGTGCAGGGCGCTGCCTCTGCCCGTTATTCAAAAAGTTCTTTGGTGTGGGCCTTTTTTGAGTCGAGTGCATCAGATCGCACAGCTGCTGTTTGCAACATATGTCTCAAGCGTATATCGCGTGGCCAAAACATCACCCGCTTGGGCACCACATGCTTGACCAGACATATGTTGACCTGCCATGCAGCTCGTTGGCAAGCCTACCTTAAAGACCCACACCAAAGAACAAAGCTGACCTCTTCTTGCACCGCATCAGCTGGGATCTCCAACCCCACTATACCTTCAGTCCTCTCTGAAACCTGCTCTGAGAGGAATGAAGGTGTAGAATTAGGTGTGTCACAGCCAAGTACTTGCGGGCACTCTGCTAGCAGTACACCAACGTCCGATTCTAGCAGGCAAATTTCCCTGCCCCAGCTGCTGGACCGTCAAAAGAAGTTCACTCCCAGCCATCCACATGCCCAGCGGTTGAATGCTAGCTTGGCTAAATTGCTAGCGCTTCAACTGCTGCCTTTTCAGTTGGTAGACTCGGCCCCCTTCCGTGAGTTTGTGCAATGTGCGGTTCCTCAGTGGCAGGTTCCCAAACGCCACTTTTTCTCACGGAAGGCGATTCCGGCTCTCTACCGGCATGTGGAAGGCAATGTCTTGGCCTCGCTGGACAGGGCGGTCAGCGGTAAGGTGCATAGTACTGCTGACTCATGGTCCAGCAGGCATGGACAGGGACGTTACCTTTCTTTCACGGCCCATTGGGTCACTCTTTTGGCAGCTGGGAAGGATGCAGGGCAAGGTGCAGTAGTGTTGGAGGTTGTTCCACCGCCACGCCTCCAAAATGCTACTACTGGTTGTGACACACCTCTGTCCTCCACCCCCTCCTCTTCTTCTTCCTCCGTGGCCTCTTCCTGTGCTTTGTCCTCGGAACCAGCGGTGCTCCGTAGGCGTTCAAGGGGCTACGCTAGTACGCAGGCAAAAAGATGCCATGCCGTGCTTGCGCTGGTGTGTTTGGGGGACAGGAGCGACACTGGGGCAGAGGTTCTGTCTGCTCTGCAGGGGCAGGCCGAGAGGTGGTTGACGCCACGCCAGCTTAAGCCAGGAATGGTAGTTTGCGACAATGGCACCAACCTCCTCTCCGCTCTCCGACAGGGACAACTGACCCATGTGCCCTGTGTGGCTCACGTCCTTAACCTGGTGGTGCAGCGGTTCTTGGGCAGGTACCCAGGCTTACAGGATGTCCTGAGGCAGGCCAAGAAAGTCTGTGTGCATTTCCGCAGATCTTATAATGCCAGTGCTCGCCTGGCTGAGCTGCAAAAGGAGTTGAACCTGCCCAAGAACCGCCTTATATGTGACATGCCCACCAGGTGGAACTCAACGTTGGCCATGCTGCAGCGGCTGCACACGCAGCAGAGGGCCAGCAATGAGTACCTGTGCGACTACGGCACCAAGACAGGCTCAGGGGAGCTTGGTTTTTTTTCACCACGCCAGTGGGGCATGATCAGGGATGCATGCACTGTCCTGGCACCATTTGAGGAGGCCACGAGGATAGTGAGCAGTGACAGTGCATGCATCAGTGACACTGTACCTCTTGTCCACCTGTTGGAACATACGCTGCATGGAATAATGGACAGGGCACTTGAGACAGAACAGAGGCAGGAAGAGGAGGACTTCCTTGCCTCTCAAGGCCCCCTTTACCCAGACAGTGTTCCTTCTGTCCCACCCATCGCACAGGAAGAAGAGGAGGAGGAGGAGGAGGATTGTGTCAGCATGGAGGTGGAGCCTGGCACTCAGCATCATCAGCAGCAGTCTTTTAGGGATGATTTACAGTCCCAAGAAACCAATGGACTTGTACGTGGCTGGGAGGAGGTGGCTGCGGATCATGTCGTCCTTAGTGACCCAGAGGACTCAGGACTGAATGCCTCAGCTAACCTACGCTGCATGGCCTCCCTGATCCTGCAAAGTCTGCGGAAGGATCCTCGTATTCTTCGGATCAAGGAGAGGGACCATTACTGGCTGGCCACTCTCCTTGATCCACGGTACAAGGGTAAGGTTGCGGACCTTATCTTACCGTCGCAGAGGGAGCAAAGGATGAGACAACTCTGGGAGGCCTTGCAGAAAGGTCTGTGCAACGCGTTCCCAGAGACTGGGAGGTTACAAACTCCTGGTCCTGGACAACGAGTTGCTGAGGCTTCGGTCAGTCAAAGAAGGAGCGGTGGGGAAGGTGGCCGTCTGACCAAAGCGTTCAGACAATTCTTTAGTCCGCAGCCCCAAGGTATGATCGGTTCCAGCAACCATCGCCAGCGTCTGATATACATGGTGCAGGAATACCTAGGGGCAAGGTCAGACTTGGACACCTTCCCCACCAAAAATCCTCTGGCTTACTGGGTCTTGAGGATGGATCACTGGCCAGAGCTTGCACAGTATGCAATTGAGCTACTGGCCTGTCCTGCATCCAGCGTTCTTTCAGAACGCACAATCAGTGCTGCTGGAGGATTTGTCACGGATCACAGAGTGCGCCTGTCCACCGACTCTGTTGATCGACTGACCTTCATAAAGATGAACCAGTCTTGGATCACCACCAGCTACCAAACACCTGAAGCTGATATAACAAACTAATTTATTTTCAAATGTCACATCCCTTCAAGACTGATGCTGATGCTGAGAGACTGTCCTGTTATGTTGACTGACTAGCCTCCTCCTCCTCAATGATCCGATTGACGATGATAGCTTGGAAGAACATTTTTGTTTCTGGGTGCCGCCACCAGTGGCTAAGGCCCAATTTTTCAGCCCCTGTTTAACAGGGGTGTGTTATTACAATTTTTTATGCAATGCTTTGCAGCAGGGCTCATTCCTGCACTCCAACTAGAGTATCTGGGAGTGGTTGCAGTGTCGTGGCACCAGCACCAGTGGCTAAGGCCCAATTTTTCAGCCCCTGTTTAACAGGGGCGTGTAATTACAATTTTTGATGCAATACTTTGCAACAGGGCTCATTGCTGTGCTCCAAGTACAGTATCTGTGAGGGGTTGCAGTGTTGTGACACCAGTGCCTAAGGCTCAATTTTTCTGCCCCTGTTTAACAGGGGCATGTA
Organism: Rana muscosa; assembly: GCA_029206835.1. Taxonomy (NCBI): domain Eukaryota; kingdom Metazoa; phylum Chordata; class Amphibia; order Anura; family Ranidae; genus Rana; species Rana muscosa. Next base: position 90,949,457 of record JARGYO010005626.1, read on the forward strand.
ATTACAATTCTTGATCTAATAATTCACAGCAGGGCCCATTCCTGCGCCCACCAAGACTAACTGTGAGGCCTTACAGTGTTGTGTCAACACCACCACCACCACCACCACCAAAGGCCCAATTTTGTGGCAACACCAACATGTAAGGGGCAAATTTCAGCTGAGTATATACGGCAGGCCCCTACTTTCAAACATCCAACTTACAAACGACTCCTCCTTGCAAACGGAAGGATACAACAGGAAGTGAGAGGAAATCTACCCCTAGGAAGGCAAATTCTCTCCTGTAAGAGTTAATATGGGAAAAAAAGTGTCTCCTCTCCACTGATTCTTTATCACCAATTCTTGTTTCAATAAAAAACCCAAATTTTCAAAAAACATTTGTCATTAGGACGGAAAGTGAGGTGAACTGTTCTGAACAGGTGCACACTGCACAGACAGCAAAACAAATGTTACAGGGGTGATAACCCTTCCCTATGTTTTCCAAAAAGCTTAAAAATATATTTTTTGGCTGGAGCTACACTTAAACAATGTACCTGTTCAAAATTACAAACAGATTATACATAAGAACAAACCTACAGTCCCTGTCTTGTATGCACCGCCTGTATACGGCTGTTCAGAGTATATAGGGCCTTTTTTATTTTGTGTGCGGGGTTCCCCTTAATATCCATACAAGACCCAAAGGGGCTGGTAATGGGCTGGGGTGGGGGGGGGGGGGGTGTGATGGGGTAGCTATGCCATTTTTCTTAAAGATTTTCATCCATATTACCGGGACCAGACATTACATTAAAGCCGCAAGCAGTTTTAAATGGCTTTTTGTCCTTTAGAAATTTAATTTTGTGCAGGGACAGTTCTAAACACGGGAAACACGTGGCACTTCACAGGCATACTTTAGACACCCCCCAGGTACGATATTTAAAGGAATATTTGACTTTTTTTTTTCACTTTATGCATCATTAAAATGACTGCTTCAGAAAAACGGCCGTTTTTAAAACTTCTTTTTGCATTGATACATGTCCCCTGGTGCAGAACCCGGGTTCCCAAACCCTTTTTAGGACAATAACATGCATAATAGTCATTATAATTAGCACTTTAGATTTCGAACGTTCGCATCCATTGTATTTAATAGGGTTCGAAAGTTTGTGCGAACTTTCGGTCCGTTCGCGGGTTCTGGTGCGATCCGAACCCGGGGGGTGTTCGGCTCATCACTAGTGTTGACGGAGAGGGCCAAACAAGGATGCTGTGCAGGCGATCAACACCCTTCTTATTAACACTGATGACATCACTGGTTGTTATGCCGTGTACACACAATCGGTTTTACCGATGAAAACAGTCTGATGGACTTTTCTTATCGGACAAACCGATCGTGTATGGGCCCCATCGGTCTTTTTTCAATCGGTGAGAAAAAATAGAACATGTTTTAAATTTATCCGATGGGAAAAAAAACGATAGCAAATTCCGATCGTCTGTGTGGAACTCCATCGGACAAAAAACCCACGCATGCTCAGAATCAAGTCGTGGCATGCTCAGAAGCATTGAACTTAATTTTTCTCGGCTTGTCGGAGTGTTTTACGTCACGCCGTTTGGAACGGTCGGATTTTTGACTGATGGTGTGTAGGCAAGACTGATGGAAGTCAGCTTCATTGGATTTCCGATGGAAAAATCTATCGGATTAGAATCCATAGGAAATCCGATTGTGTGTACAGGGCTTTAGAATGCCGGTGGCTGTAAGGTTGAAATGGTGCACAATAAAAACCTGTGGCTTTGTATAACTAAAAGGCAGATGTGATTCACCTGCTGTCTTGTATACAATTTTGGGCAATTTTTAGACATTTTGTCAAGGCACCCCTGAAGATACCTCAAGGTCCCCCTGGGTGCCTGGACACCCTGGTTGAAAAAGGCTGCTCTATATAATAATGCTATGATGATTATTTGCTGGGGTTTTCTAGCATGCAATGAATATGGTTGCCAGCACTACTGTTTTGCCCTCCTTTACAATACCAAGATTTTCATTTTCGCAAGCTTGTGCAAATGTTACAAAAGTCAAAGACAATTGATATTATATTTCGTTGTACTACATTTTATATTATATATTTTGCTTTATTTAGTTCCATTACATACTGTTACTACTAGAACGACTTCAATATTTTGTATCTAAAATGAGATTCACATCAGCTCATGAAGAAATAATTAACTGATTCCTCCATCACATTCATAGTCATTTTCAGACCCTTACATCTTTTATCCCAGCCTGACATTTTTCCATCTTCATTTCCACTTCTGTAGTCATAAAATATTAACCGTGATGTGATCACACTAGTTTATTACAGAGATGCTGCTTCTGTTTAACCTTTGAGATGATTCTCAGTTTCTTTTCAGGGAGTGCAGTGATTTTACAGATAACTAAAGAAGGATCTTTTGTACGGAATGTTTTACTCCTTATAATCAGTGCAGGACAGGAGCTAATTAGCATTTTTATTTCCAACGTAATCACTTTCTCTGAGAGAGCTTGTTACTGAAAGCTGAACTTTTTTTATCATAATAATCCGCTTAAAAAAAAAAGGAAAACTTCTGACTAATAAAACCGACATGTAATAAAAAACAAAGTATATTCCTCAGAAGCATCCAGTGCCTTGCAGCACATTAACTACTTCCAGTCCGGGCCTTTTCTGGCACTTTTTGTTCACCTGTAACAATCAGTATTTTTTTGCTAGAAAATTACTTAGAACCCCCAAACATATATTTTTTTAAAGCAGAGGCCCTAGAGAATAAATTCGTGGGTTTTGCAATTTTTTATGTCACACTGTATTTGGGCAGCAGGTTTTTTGGGAGAAGGAGGTCTGGTGATAGAATTCTGCCCATGATCTGGCGTTCGCAGTGATACCTGACATGTGTGGGGCGATTGCTGTTTTCATGCATGCAGGACCAAAACGCGTGTTCGACGTGTGCGCAAGCATGGGAGGACGGGGAGCACTTAAGTTTTTTTTATTATTATTATTAATTTATTTAATTTTTATTATTTTTACACTGTTGCTTTAATTTTTTTTTTTTTTTTATCACTTTCATTGGTGTCACAAGGAATGTAAACATCACCTGCGCCAGAAATAGGCATGTGACAGGACCTCTTTATGGAGAGATCTGGCGTCTATAAGATGCACTTAAAGGCATTAAAAACACCAAGATCTGTGTTTTTGAATGCTTTTGATTTAAAAAAAATAGCGCAGATGGTTTCCGAGTAAACTGGAAGTAATGTCATGACATTGCCTCCAGGTTACTAATATGAACAGCCAATCAAATCCAATCTCGGCTTTGCTTGGCTGTCCGGCCAGCCTGTGGACACGCCGGCTGGTTGCTCAGGTCTCCCCTTCCGCTGGTTGTAATAGCGATCGAGCAGCTGGTTAGCCACTCTGATTGCTATTACAGTAGAGCAGACCACCGGCCCCAAAAAAATGTTTTACCGGGGTGATGCCTGAAGCTGCAGGTATCACCCTGGTATAATCACCAAATTACAGCGATGTACTGGTACGTCGCTGGATGGGAAGTGGTTAAATGCATATACACAGTCACCTCAATGCATCTGTACAATCCATCTGCAAAATAGCTAAGCATGCTCCCAGTATATCTACTATGTGCTTGCAATGCTCCTGGAAATGCATACATGTGACAAAATCGTTAAAAATGTGGTTTGCCATGCTAGCCTTTGTCAACCAGGGTGCTGTCTGGGTTCTTCAGAGGTGCTGTGAGCACAAGACAATGTTTGCCCTAGATCAGAATTATATTTTGCCATGGTGAGGGCTGGCCACCAGCTCTAAAGTGGTTCTAAAGCCCCAAGGTTTTGTTACCTTAATGCATCAGGTATGTGATTTTGCACAGCCAGGCTGCCCCGCCGCAGTATATGTACTGTGGGCGGTTAAAGTGGTTGTAAAGTCAGAAGGTTTTTTATCTTAATGCATCCTATGCATTAAGATAAAAAGCCTTTTGTGTGCAGCAGCCCCCCTTACACTTACCTGAGGTCCCTATCTGTCCAGCGATGTCCACAAGTGTCTCAGCCATCCAAGATTCTCCCTCCTCATTGGCTGAGACATAGCAGCAGCGCCATTGACTGCCGCTGCTGTCAATCAAAGTCAGCTAACCAATTAGGAAAGAGGAGGAGAGGCCGGGGCAGGGCTCTGTGTCTGAATGGACGCAGGGAGTTGTGACTCGGCTCGGGTGTCGCCATAGCACGCTGTTTGCTGTGGGGGCACTGAACAGGAGGGAGGGGCTAGGAGCACAGAAGAGGGACCCAAGAAGAGGAGGATCGGGGCTGCTCTGTGCAAATCCACTGCAACAGAGCATGTAAGTATAACATGTTTGTTATTTTTATAGGTAAGAAACAAGACTTTACATTCACTTTAATATAGCCTGTGATGAAAAGTAACTGATGGCTCAATAGTTTAACATGTCATAAATGTGTTGTCAATGAGGTGGTTAACTGCCAAGACATGGGCCTGAAATATTGCAAGTAGGCCTAAACCTATTTGCCCTTTCTGTGTACCATGTGAGCAGCTGCCTCCCCTAGAATTCATGTAGTTCTACCTCTAGAGATCCAGAAGCAACATAACATTAGTGTTGTAATTGCAAATTTTATTCCTCCATTTCCAAGACACAATATTTATGACTACAAACTGGTTTTCTCATAAATATAGTCTTCAGTCTTATGCATCCTTAACTAAAACAACCACCATACCATTTTCCGCTCACTCTGAGATCATTTATGTGTAGAAATATGTATTAATCATTTCAGTGGAGACAAACAGTCTGCCAGAATGTATTTTTTCTTAAAATATTAGCCTATCTGGCAACATATATCAGGCCAAAATGTTTCCATTATGGAAGTATAGATGAAGAGGCCTACTGAAATGAACAAAGGAGCTATAAAATTTAAATAAACCACAGCACAAATAGTGTTATGGAGAGACTCGCCACAACGATATGTGTCTCTGCATCATTAATATAGGAGACTGCATATAAGTTCAGAGTTCACACTTCTGTATGTTTTATGGATCTTTGTGGATTAAATATAATCTAAATAAAAAATACATGTCATTATATATTAAATCCGAATTTCAGATTATTATTTATTTATTTATTTTAAATATAGAGTTGCTACAACTACGATAGATGAAGTAGATAGATAGATAGATAGATAGATAGATAGATAGATAGATAGATAGATAGATAGATAGATAGATAGATAGATAGATAGATAGATAGATAGAGATTGTCAATATTTTAATCAAATAACATGCAATACACCGCAGGAACCAATTTCTATTGGTATAGTTAGCCTTGGATGTGTCCATTCATTTTAGATTATCGTAACCTATCATAAACCGTCAACTGGTGGCATTAAAGCATATTTAAACCCAAAAACAAATATATAATATTTTTCAGCTTAGATGTGGTAACTGTATTAGTTTCCTTTTTTAGGCTTTTTTTTTCTGGATATTCACTGAGTAATTCTGCCAATAACACACTTCCTTATCCTTTGTGTCAACACTCCACTGTATCTATGATTGTCACACAGGCTAGACTACAAACATATCGCTTTTGTTCATCTATATCAGGGGTAGGCAACCTGGGGCCCTTCAGCTGTTGTGGAACTACATTTTCCACGAAGCATTGCAAGGCTGGCAGTTACAATTACTCCCAGAGTAGGGTAAAAAGACATTCCCAGTTTCCGGGGACAGTCCCCGGATTAAGGACACTGTCCCCAGACCAAGTCTGTCCCCGGTTTTGTCCCCAAGATGGGATTTGAACAGGGGCTGGGGCAATTTCAAAGACAGTCAGTGCAGAACAAAAATAAATACATTCTGAATTACACCCCCCCCCCCTGCTTCGCCGCACCTACTAGCTTAGGGGGGTGTATTTTTTCCATTATCTGTACCCCTTTCTGATGATCATATACTGGTCAGAGCGGAGGGACAATTTCTTCAGTTTCGGGCACATGCCTATTCTCGCATGTTCTTCTGCCTTCACTCAAGTCCCGGCCAGCCACCTGCCTGTTTATCTCCCTGCTTTCCCTGATCTTCCTCCTCTCCCCACCCAGTAGTAGACGGGGCCTGGAGAGTGAGACTTGAGAGGCTGTGAGGTGGGCGCTGACGGGCAGAGAGAGGCAACTGAGCCCAGCTGACGGTGTCCAGCAGCAGGAACAGTGGGGAAGAGGTTCCGATTGTGGGGCGGCCAATGCCTTCAAGGCTTCAACACAGGTGTACTTTGGGGGTGTCTGTGACTGTGAATAGACTACATTGCACTTTGTCTGTATCTCTGGAATAATGGATGGTATCATAACTCTCAGGCAGCAGACACTCTATCATGGTTCTGGCTGGCTCTGTCACAGTGTGTCACATAACATGGCTGCTGGGTGCTGATTTTGTTAACTTATTGGTCATAAGTTAACAAAATCAGCACCCAGCACCAATGTTATGTGACACACTGTGACAGAGCCAGCCAGAACCATGATAGAGTGCCTGCTGCTGTAAGTTATCATAATGCTGATGATGTTAACCAGTTGCTGGTCGCCTGATAGCAGATTTACTGCTACAGGGCGGTTGCGCTGCGCAGGATCCCGTTTATAAGTGATCCTGCATTTCTGGGTATGGGAGCCAGAGGCTGGAAATACTACTATACTATAAATTCTCTATAATGATATTAGGCTCCTTTTATGCCTATAGGTCTAGAAACCTTTATAATTTATTATCACCACTCTGTCAAACAGATGTGGTATTATCTGTATTATTTTTGTACTGATTGCCTAGTTATCTTGATTCGCAGGTGGCATGATTGAATTATTTATTATTATTGTATTTATTTATCCATTATTGCCTATCATTTATTGTCTATCTGACCTGACACCCATGCAGCTTTCAGATTACAAAGGACAGGGTAAATGGACCATTGGATATGCTTCCATAAAAGCAACATTATGTTTGCCTTTTAGGGACTAAGGTCCCCCCCTCAAATAACACTGGTCAACCTTTTTCACCTTCTGCACAATCTTTCATTAACCAGCCCTTCCTCTGAAATAAAAGGTTTAATTACTTTGCAAAACATTCCTTTCCAATAAACACTATCTAGTTTCCTCTACTGGTTGCACCAATCTGCATCCGATTCTAAACACTTTCCCACAAATTGGGAGGCAGAAAGGAAACAACACAGATCCTGGTTGCACAGCCAGGCAATATAAACAAGATGTGTGCAGAGCCCACCAAAACAGAATACACTTCGCTGAAGGAATGCACACAATTCCCACCCATTAAGGGCTGGTTCACACTGGATGCAGTCCAGTGCGTTTTTAATGCAGATTAAAAACATTGACGGTATTTCCATGTATTCCAATGGCCGTAGTTCACACCAGTGCAGTGCATTCCAGTGCAGTCAACAAAATTAAAGCATGCATTTTTTGCTCTATGGAACGCATCTGCAATGCGGCAAAACACATCAAAAACATGACAGAACACATCCAGAATTCAGAAACTGTGCTGTGAACCAACACTTTAGGGTCCTTTCACACGGGCGGATCCCGTGATGATCCGCCACGTGAACATCCGCTTACTCAGCGGGGATCGCTCCGTTGATCCCCGCTGAGCTGGCGGATGACAGGGCGGTCCCTGCACACTGTGCAGGGACTGCCCTGTCAGATCTCTGCTCTCCCCTATGGGGGGATCGGATGAACACGGACTGTCTGTCCGTGTTCATCTGATCCGCTCTGCAGACGGATGGAAAAATAGTATTTTCCTCCGTCTGCAGAATCGGACCATAGCGGGGACGGATGATATTGGGTGTCAGCGGATGTTCATCCGCTGACACCCGCTATCCCATAGGGATGCATGTATGTCCGTATTTCATCCGAAAACGGATGGATGAAATACGGACATACTGTCCGCACGTGTGAAAGGGGCCTAACTCTTTATTTTCCTTAAGCAACAATTAATTTGCTAACTGTAAGTGACATTTTATTTTAATTTTTTGGTTGGTTGAACTAGATGCAAGTTATTGTCCTACAAAGGGTTTGGGGACCCGGGTCCTGCCCCAGGGTACATGTATCAATGCAAATGTTTTTTTTTTAAAACTGCTGTTTTTCGGGAGCAGTGATTTTAATGATGCTTAAAGTGAAAAAATAAAATGTAAATATTCCTTTAAATATCATACCTGGGGGGTGTCTATAGTATGCCTGTAAAGTGGCACGTGTTTCCCGTGTTTAGAACTGTCCCTGCACTAGGGATGAGCCGAACACCCCCGGGTTCGGTTCGCACCAGAACCTTCGAACGGACCGAAAGTTCGCGCGAATTTTCGAACCCTATTCGTTATAATGGACGCGAACGTTCGAAATCAAAATTGCTAATTACAACGGCCAATATGCATGTTAATGTTATAAAACAGGTTTGGGGACCCGGGTCCTGCCCCAGGGGACATATATCAATGCAAAAAGAAATTTTAAAAACTAAAGTTTTTTCGGGAGCAGTCATTTTAATGATGCATAAAGTGAAAAAAAAAAAGTGAAATTTTCCTTTAAATATGGTACCTGGGGGGTGTCTAAAGTATGCCTGTGAAGTGGCATGTGTTTCCCGTGTTTAGAACTGTCCTTGCACAAAATGACATTTGTAAAGGAAAAAAAGAAGCCATTTAAAACCACTTGCGGCTTTAATGTCATGTCTTGTCCTGGCCGCCATATGGCTGAAAATCCTTGAGAAAAATGGCATGGCTACCCCATCACCCCCCCCCCACCCCAGCCCCTTTGGGTCTTGTATGGATACTAAGGGGGACCCCGCACCCAAAATAAAACCCTATACCTACAACCCTATATACTCTGAACAGCAGTATATAGGTGGTGCAAACAAGACATGGACTGTAGGTTTGTTCTTAAGTAGAATCTGAACAGGTACATTATGAAGTGTAGCTACATCCCAAAAAAATCAATTTTTAAGCTTTTTGGAGAACATAGGGAGGGGTTATCACCCCTGTAACATTTGCTGTCTTTGCACATCTGTTCAGAACATGTCACCTCACTTTCCGTCCCAATGACAAATGTTTTTGGAAAAGTGGGGTTTTAATTGAAACAAGGATTGGTGATAAAGCATCAGTAGAGAGGAGATACCTTTTTCCCAAATTAAATCTAACAGGATAGAATTTTCCTTCCTAGGGGTAGATTTCCTCTCACTTCCTGTTTTCTCTTGCCGTTTGCAAGTAGGAGTCGTTTGTAAGTTGGATGTTTGAAAGTAGGGGCCTGCCGTATATACTCTGCAGAAATTTGCCCTATTAGATGTTGGTGTAGCCACAAGACTGGTGGGCACAGGAATGGGCCCTGCTGTGAGTTAATAGATCAAGATTTGTACTTGCATGCACCTGTTGAACCGGGCAGAAAAATTGGGCCTTTGGTGGTGGTGGTGGTGGTGGTGGACGGTGTTGCCACAAGACTGTAAGCCCTCACAGTTACTCTTGGTGGGTGCAGGAATGGGCCCTGCTGTGAGTTATTAGATCAAGATTTGTAATTGCATGCACCTGTTGAACAGGGCAGAAAAATTGGGCCTTTGGTGGTGGTGGTGGTGGTGGACGGTGTTGCCACAAGACTGTAGGCCCTCATAGTTACTCTTGGTGGGCGCAGGAATGGGCCCTGCTGTGAACTATTAGATCAAGATTTGTAATTACACGCCCCTGTTAAACAGGGGCTGAAAAATTGTGCCTTAGGCATTGGTGCTGGTGCCACAACACTGCAACCCCTCACAGATACTGTACTTGGAGCACAGCAGTCACACCTGTTGCGAAGCATCTTTTTAAAAAATTGTAATTACACGCCCCTGTTATACAGGGGCTGAAAAATTGTGCCTTAGGCACTGGTGCTGGTGCCACAACACTGCAACCCCTCACAGATACTGTACTCTGAGCACAGCAATGAGACCTATTGCAAAGCATTGCCTAAAAATTGTAATTACACGCCCCAACAGGGGCTGAAAAATTGTGCCTTAGGCACTGGTGCTGGTGCCACAACACTGCAACCCCTCACAGATACTGTACTCTGAGCACAGCAGTCACACCTGTTGCGAAGCATCTTTTTAAAAAAATTTAATTACACGCCCCTGTTATACAGGGGCTGAAAAATTGTGCCTTAGGCACTGGTGCTGGTGCCACAACACTGCAACCCCTCACAGATACTGTACTCTGAGCACAGCAATGAGACCTGTTGCAAAGCATTGCCTAAAAATTGTAATTACACGCCCCAACAGGGGCTGAAAAATTGTGCCTTAGGCACTGGTGCTGGTGCCACAACACTGCAACCCCTCACAGATACTGTACTCTGAGCACAGCAGTCACACCTGTTGCGAAGCATCTTTTTAAAAAATTGTAATTACACGCCCCTGTTATACAGGGGCTGAAAAATTGTGCCTTAGGCACTGGTGTGGTGGTATGGATCATTGAGGAGGAGGAAGAGGATAGTCAGTGAACATAACAGGACAGTCACTCAGCATCAGCATAGGCAGTCTTGAAGGGATGTGACATTATAAATTATTCCGTTATATCCGCTTCAGGTGTCTGGTAGCTGGTGGTGATCCAAGACTGATTCATTTTTATGAAGGTCAGTCGATCAACCGAGTCGGTGGACAGGCGCACCCTATGATCGGTGACAAATCCTCCAGCAGCACTGAATGTGCGTTCGGAAAGAACGCTGGATGCAGGACAGGCCAGTAGCTCAATTGCATACTGTGCAAGCTCTGGCCAGTGATCCATCCTCAGGACCCAGTAAGCCAGAGGATTTTCGGTGGGAAAGGTGTCCAAGTCTGACCTTGCCCCTAGGTATTCCTGCACCATGTATATCAGACGCTGGCGATGGTTGCTGGAACCGATCATACCTTGGGGCTGCGGACTAAAAAATTGTCTGAACGCATCGGTCAGACGTCCACCTTCCCCACCGCTCCTTCTGCTACTGACCGAAGCCTCAGCAACTTGTCATCCAGGACCAGGAGTTTGTAACCTCCCAGTTTCTGGGAACGCGTTGCACAGACCTTTCTGCAAGGCCTCCCTGAGATGTCTCATCCTCTGCTCCCTCTGCGACGGCAAGATAAGGTCCGCAACCTTACCCTTGTACTGTGGATCAAGGAGAGTGGCCAGCCAGTAATGGTCACTCTCCTTGATCCGAAGAACACGAGGATCCTTCCGCAGGCTTTGCAGGATCAGGGAGGCCATGCAGCGTAGGTTAGCTGAGGCATTCGGTCCGGAGTCTTCTGGGTCACTGAGGATGACATGATCGCCAGCCACCTCCTCCCAGCCACGTACAAGTCCACTGGTTTGTTGGGACTGTACATCATCCCTAAAAGACTGCTGCTGCTGATGCTGAGTGCCAGGCTCCACCTCCATGCTCACACAATCCTCCTCCTCCTCCTCCTCCTCCTCCTCTTCCTGTGTGATGGGTGGGACAGAAGGAACATTGTCTGGATAAAGGGGGCCTTGAGAGACAAGGAAGTCCTCCTCTTCCTGCCTCTGTTCTGCCTCAAGTGCCCTGTCCATTATCCCACGCAGCGTATGCTCCAACAGGTGGACAAGAGGTACAGTGTCACTGATGCATGCACTGTCACTGCTCACCATCCTCGTGGCCTCCTCAAATGGTGAGAGGACAGTGCATGCATCCCTGATCATGCTCCACTGGCGTGGGGAAAAAAAGCCAAGCTCCCCTGACCCTGTCCTGGTGCCGTAGTCGCAAAGGTACTCATTGATGGCCCTCTGCTGCGTGTGCAGTCGCTGCAGCATGGCCAACGTTGAGTTCCACCTGGTGGGCATGTCACATATTAGGCGGTTCTTGGGCAGGTTCAGCTCCTTTTGCAGCTCAGTCAGCCGAGCACTGGCATTATAAGATCGGCGGAAATGCACACAGACTTTCCTGGCCTGCCTCAGGACATCCTGTAAGCCTGGGAACCTGCCCAAGAACCGCTGCACCACCAGGTTGAGGACGTGAGCCATACAGGGCACATGGGTGAGCTGCCCCTGTCGCAGGGCGGAGAGGAGGTTGGTGCCATTATCAGAAACGACCATTCCTGGCTTAAGCTGGCGTGGCGTCAACCACCTCTCGGCCTGCCCCTGCAGAGCTGCCAGAACCTCTGGCCCAGTGTGGCTCCTGTCCCCCAAACACACCAGCGCAAGCACGGCATGGCATCTTTTTGCCTGCGTACTCGCGTAGCCCCTTGTACGCCTACGGAGCACCGCTGGTTCCGAGGACAGAGCACTCGAAGAGGACATGGAGGAAGAAGAAGAGGAGGGGGTGGAGGAGAGAGGTGTGTCACAACCAGTAGTAGCATTTTGGAGGCGTGGTGGCGGAACAACCTCCAACACTACTGCACCTTGTCCTGCATCCCTCCCAGCTACCAATAGAGTGACCCAATGGGCCGTGAAAGAAAGATAACGTCCCTGTCCATGCCTGCTGGACCATGAGTCAGCGGTAATATGCACCTTACCGCTGACCGCCCTGTCCAGCGAGGCATGGACATTGCCTTCCACATGCCAGTAGAGAGACGGAATCGCCTTCCGTGAGAAAAAGTGGCGTTTGGGAACCTGCCACTGAGGAACCGCACATTGAACAAACTCACGGAAGGGGGCCGAGTCTATCAACTGAAAAGGCAGCAGTTGAAGTGCTAGCAATTTAGCCAAGCTAGCATTCAACCGCTGGGCATGTGGATGGCTGGGAGTATACTTCTTTCGACGGTCCAGCAGCTGGGGCAGGGAAATTTGCCTGCTACAATCGGACGTCGGTGTACTGCAAGTACTTGGTTGTGACACACCTAATTCTACACCTTCAGTCCTCTCAGAGCAGCTTTCAGAGAGGACTGAAGATATAGTGGGGATGGAGATCCCAGCTGATGAGGAGCAAGGAGAGGTCCGCTTTGTTCTTTGGTGTGGGTCTTTTATGTGTGCTTGCCAACGAGCTGCATGGCAGGTCGACATATGTCTGCTCATGCTTGTGGTGCCCAAGCGGCTGATGTTTTGGCCACGCGAGATACGCTTGAGACAAATATTGCAAATAGCAGTGGTGCGATCTGATGCACTCGTCTCAAAAAAGGCCCACACCAAAGAACTTTTGTGATAACGTGCAGAGGCAGCGCCCTGCACAGGCGGAGCTCTGCGGTGTGGTACAGTTGCTGTGCTGGCCTCTAGCTGGCCTCCAGGGGGCATCCTGCCTCGTTGGACATGTGACGCTGCATCCTCCTCCTCCTCCTCCTCTCTCCCTTCAGGCACCCACGTGGAGTCAGTGACCTCATCATCCCCTCCCTCTTCACCACTAGAGCAAACCTGGCAGTAAGCTGCAGCTGGTGGAACACTACTGCCAGATTGCTGTCCTTCAGCATCCCCTCTCTCTGCGCGCACACTACTGACTTCCTCAAGCTGGGTATCATCATCCGAGCCTTCGAATCGTTGGGCATCCTCCTGGAGCATGTACCCAACACTGTGCTCAAACAGTTCGGGGGACTCCTCAGGAGGACATGGTGGGTCTAGGGAAGGGGTGGCTGATGATGCCATTGAGTACGCGTTGGCAGCTGCTCTGCCAGTACCCTGAGCCTGGGTGAGAGAGGATGAGGAGGATGAGGAGGGCTTGGTCATCCATTCTACCAAGCCTTCGGCATGATGCGGCTCCACATGTCCAGCTGCCGAAAACAAAGACAAGCGTGTCCCATGGCCACGTGCTGATGACGATGCACGACCACGTCCACGGCCAGCACTGTTGTCTCTAGAAACAGAGCCTGCCTGCCCTGTGTTCTTGCCTCGGCACGCTCTGCCTCTCCTTGGCGGTCTTCCAGCCATTGTAGTCGGTAGTGTATATAGTATAAAAAATAGAACTCCTATGTGTGCTCACAACACACTGTAGGTCCTATGGGTGCTGACACTAACACACTATAGGTACTATGTGTGCTGCTGACAAGAAAATATAGGAGCTCTGTTTGCTGCCACTAACACACTAGAAGTCCTATGGGTGCTGCTGAGAAGAAAATATAGGAGCTCTGTTTGCTGCCACTAACACACTAGAAGTCCTATGGGTGCTGCTGAGAAGAAAATATAGGAGCTCTGTTTGCTGCCACTAACACACTAGAAGTCCTATGGGTGCTGCTGAGAAGAAAATATAGGAGCTCTGTTTGCTGCCACTAACACACTAGAAGTCCTATGGGTGCTGCTGAGAAGAAAATATAGGAGCTCTGTTTGCTGCCACTAACACACTAGAAGTCCTATGGGTGCTGCTGAGAAGAAAATATAGGAGCTCTGTGTGATGCCACTAACACACTAGAAGTCCTATGGGTGCTGCTGAGAAGAAAATATAGGAGCTCTGTTTGCTGCCACTAACACACTAGAAGTCCTATGGGTGCTGCTGAGAAGAAAATATAGGAGCTCTGTGTGATGCCACTAACACACTAGAAGTCCTATGGGTGCTGCTGAGAAGAAAATATAGGAGCTCTGTTTGCTGCCACTAACACACTAGAAGTCCTATGGGTGCTGCTGAGAAGAAAATATAGGAGCTCTGTGTGATGCCACTAACACACTAGAAGTCCTATGGGTGCTGCTGAGAAGAAAATATAGGAGCTCTGTTTGCTGCCACTAACACACTAGAAGTCCTATGGGTGCTGCTGAGAAGAAAATATAGGAGCTCTGTTTGCTGCCACTAACACACTAGAAGTCCTATGGGTGCTGCTGAGAAGAAAATATAGGAGCTCTGTTTGCTGCCACTAACACACTAGAAGTCCTATGGGTGCTGCTGAGAAGAAAATATAGGAGCTCTGTGTGATGCCACTAACACACTAGAAGTCCTATGGGTGCTGCTGAGAAGAAAATATAGGAGCTCTGTTTGCTGCCACTAACACACTAGAAGTCCTATGGGTGCTGCTGAGAAGAAAATATAGGAGCTCTGTGTGATGCCACTAACACACTAGAAGTCCTATGGGTGCTGCTGAGAAGAAAATATAGGAGCTCTGTTTGCTGCCACTAACACACTAGAAGTCCTATGGGTGCTGCTGAGAAGAAAATATAGGAGCTCTGTTTGCTGCCACTAACACACTAGAAGTCCTATGGGTGCTGCTGAGAAGAAAATATAGGAGCTCTGTTTGCTGCCACTAACACACTAGAAGTCCTATGGGTGCTGCTGAGAAGAAAATATAGGAGCTCTGTGTGATGCCACTAACACACTAGAAGTCCTATGGGTGCTGCTGAGAAGAAAATATAGGAGCTCTGTTTGCTGCCACTAACACACTAGAAGTCCTATGGGTGCTGCTGAGAAGAAAATATAGGAGCTCTGTTTGCTGCCACTAACACACTAGAAGTCCTATGGGTGCTGCTGAGAAGAAAATATAGGAGCTCTGTTTGCTGCCACTAACACACTAGAAGTCCTATGGGTGCTGCTGAGAAGAAAATATAGGAGCTCTGTGTGATGCCACTAACACACTAGAAGTCCTATGGGTGCTGCTGAGGAGAAAATATAGGAGCTCTGTTTGCTGCCACTAACACACTAGAAGTCCTATGGGTGCTGCTGAGAAGAAAATATAGGAGCTCTGTGTGATGCCACTAACACACTAGAAGTCCTATGGGTGCTGCTGAGAAGAAAATATAGGAGCTCTGTTTGCTGCCACTAACACACTAGAAGTCCTATGGGTGCTGCTGAGAAGAAAATATAGGAGCTCTGTTTGCTGCCACTAACACACTAGAAGTCCTATGGGTGCTGCTGAGAAGAAAATATAGGAGCTCTGTGTGATGCCACTAACACACTAGAAGTCCTATGGGTGCTGCTGAGAAGAAAATATAGGAGCTCTGTTTGCTGCCACTAACACACTAGAAGTCCTATGGGTGCTGCTGAGAAGAAAATATAGGAGCTCTGTGTGATGCCACTAACACACTAGAAGTCCTATGGGTGCTGCTGAGAAGAAAATATAGGAGCTCTGTTTGCTGCCACTAACACACTAGAAGTCCTATGGGTGCTGCTGAGAAGAAAATATAGGAGCTCTGTTTGCTGCCACTAACACACTAGAAGTCCTATGGGTGCTGCTGAGAAGAAAATATAGGAGCTCTGTTTGCTGCCACTAACACACTAGAAGTCCTATGGGTGCTGCTGAGAAGAAAATATAGGAGCTCTGTGTGATGCCACTAACACACTAGAAGTCCTATGGGTGCTGCTGAGAAGAAAATATAGGAGCTCTGTTTGCTGCCACTAACACACTAGAAGTCCTATGGGTGCTGCTGAGAAGAAAATATAGGAGCTCTGTGTGATGCCACTAACACACTAGAAGTCCTATGGGTGCTGCTGAGAAGAAAATATAGGAGCTCTGTTTGCTGCCACTAACACACTAGAAGTCCTATGGGTGCTGCTGAGAAGAAAATATAGGAGCTCTGTGTGATGCCACTAACACACTAGAAGTCCTATGGGTGCTGCTGAGAAGAAAATATAGGAGCTCTGTTTGCTGCCACTAACACACTAGAAGTCCTATGGGTGCTGCTGAGAAGAAAATATAGGAGCTCTGTTTGCTGCCACTAACACACTAGAAGTCCTATGGGTGCTGCTGAGAAGAAAATATAGGAGCTCTGTGTGATGCCACTAACACACTAGAAGTCCTATGGGTGCTGCTGAGATGAAAATATAGGAACTCTGTGTGATGCCACTAACACATTAGAAGTCCTATGGGTGCTGCTGAGAAGAAAATATAGGAGCTCTGTTTGCTGCCACTAACACACTAGAAGTCCTATGGGTGCTGCTGAGAAGAAAATATAGGAGCTCTGTGTGATGCCACTAACACACTAGAAGTCCTATGGGTGCTGCTGAGAAGAAAATATAGGAGCTCTGTTTGCTGCCACTAACACACTAGAAGTCCTATGGGTGCTGCTGAGAAGAAAATATAGGAGCTCTGTTTGCTGCCACTAACACACTAGAAGTCCTATGGGTGCTGCTGAGAAGAAAATATAGGAGCTCTGTTTGCTGCCACTAACACACTAGAAGTCCTATGGGTGCTGCTGAGAAGAAAATATAGGAGCTCTGTTTGCTGCCACTAACACACTAGAAGTCCTATGGGTGCTGCTGAGAAGAAAATATAGGAGCTCTGTTTGCTGCCACTAACACACTAGAAGTCCTATGGGTGCTGCTGAGAAGAAAATATAGGAGCTCTGTGTGATGCCACTAACACACTAGAAGTCCTATGGGTGCTGCTGAGAAGAAAATATAGGAGCTCTGTTTGCTGCCACTAACACACTAGAAGTCCTATGGGTGCTGTTGGGGTGCAATGCTGTGCTAACAGCACTGCGGTTGGTACTACTGCAATACTGTACTAACAGTAAGCACGCACCAGACTAATCCCCAGCAGCAGCTAATAACACACTAACTGTGCAATCAGCAGCAATGAACGATCAATGACTTAGGTAGCAATGGTTTAGCAAAGAAATAGCCAATGGTTTAGCAAAGAAGAGCAAATCTTTCAGTATCAAGCAAAGACAGAATCAGCAGACTAATCTCTCCTAAAGCCGGAACTCATGTGACCGGGGCCGATGGCGTGGCGGCCTTTTAAATGGTGGGGCGTGTACTAAAGCCCCTGAGCTGTAATTGGCTACAGCCGTCCTGCCTGTAGCCAATTATTGCTCTCCGAGTTTCGGGCGCTGTGATTGGCCAAGCATGCGGGGTCACAGTGCATGCTTGGCCAATCATCAGCCAGCAATGCACTGCGCCGGCCGCGCCGGCCGCAATGCATTGCGGGGCCGCTCGCATCACACGAATGTGATGCGAACGGCCCAAATAGTTCTGGGCTCGACGAGCGAGCGAACGCCCGATGCTCGATTCGAACATGGGTTCGAATCGAGCACCGGGCCCATCCCTACCCTGCACAAAATGACAATTCTAAAGGAATAAAAGTCATTTAAAACTGCTTGCGGCTTTAATGTAATGTCTGGTTCCGGCAATATGGATGAAAATAATGGAGAAACCCCCCCCCCCCCCCAGCCCATTACCAGCCCCATTTGGGTCTTGTATAGATACTAATGGAAACCCCACCCCCAAATTTAAAAAAAGAAAAGGCGTGGGGCCCCCTACTCTGAACAGCAGTATACAGGCGGTGCAAACAAGACAGGGACTTTAAGTTTGTTCTAAAGTAGAATCTGTTTGTAATTTTGAACTGGCACATTTTTAAAGTGTAGCTCCAGCCAAAAAATCTATTTTTAAGCTTTTTGGAAAACATAGGGAAGGGTTATCACCCCTGTAACATTTGTTTTGCTGTCTATGCACCTGTTCAGAAGATTTCATCTCACTTTCTGTCCCAATGACAATTGGATTTAAAAAATTGGGGGTTTTTAGTGAAACAAGGAATTCTTACAGGAGAGAATTTCCCTTCCTAGGGGTAGATTTCCTCTCACTTCCTGTTGTCTCCTTCCGTTTGCAAGTAGGAGTTGTTTGTAGGTTGGATGTTTGAAAGTAGGGGCCTGCCCTATATACTCTGCAGAAATTTGGGCCTTAGGTGTTGGTGTTGCCACAACACTGTAAGCCCTCACAGTTACTCTTGGTGGGTGCGGGAAAGGGCCCTGCTGTGAAATATTAGATCAAGAATTGTAATTACATGCCCCTGTTGAACAGGGTTAGAAAAATTGGGCCTTTGGTGGTGTACGGTGTGGTGGTGTTGCCACAACACTGTGAGGCCTCACAGTTACACTTGGTGGGCGCAGGAACGGGCCCTGCTGTGAAATATTAGATCAAGAATTGTAATTACATGCCCCTGTTAAACAGGGGCTGAAAAATTGGGCCTTAGACACTGGTGCTGATGCCACAACACTGCAACCCCTCACAGATACTCTAGTTGGAGCGCAGGAATGAGCCCTGCTGCAAAGTATAGCAGCAAAAATTTCAATTACATGCCCCTGTTAAACAGGGGCAGAAAAATTGGGCCATAGGCACTGGTGCTGGTGCCACAACACTGCAACCCCTCACAGAAACTCTAGTTGGAGCGCAGGAATGAGCCCTGCTGCAAAGTATTGCATCAAAAATTGTAATTACAAAGCCCCTGTTAAACATGGGCAGAAAAATTGGGCCTTAACCACTGGTGGCAGTGCCCAGAACCAAAAATGTTCTTACAAGCTATCAGCATGATCATTGAGGAAGAAGAGGATAGTCACTCAGCATCAGCATAGGCAGTCTTGAAGGGATCTGACATTCAAAAAAAAAATATTCGGTTACATCAGCATTAGGTGCTTGGTAGCTGATGGTGATCCAAGACTGATTCATTTTTATGATGGTCAGCCGATCGACCAAGTCGGTGGACAGTCGCACCCTGTGATCGGTTACAAAGCCTCCAGCAGCACTGGATGTGCGTTCCAAAAGAACGCTGGATGCAGGACAGGCCAGTAGCTCAATTGCATACTGTGCAAGCTCTGGCCAGTGATCCATCCTCAAGACCCAGTAACCCAGAGGATTTTCGGTGGGAAAGGTGTCCAAGTCTGATCTTACGCCTAGGTATTCCTGCACCATGTAATACAGACGCTGGCGATGGTTGCTGGAACCGATTATACCTTGGGGCTGTGGACTAAAAAATTGTCTGAACGCATCGGTCAGACGGTAACCTTCTCCACCGCTCTTTCTGTGACTGACCGAAGCCTCAGCAACACGTTGTGCAGGACCAGGAATTTGTAACTTCCCAGGCTCTGGGAACGCGTTGCACAAACCTTTCTGCAAGGCCTCCCGAAGATGTTTCATCCTCTGCTCCCTCTGCGACGGCAAGATAAGGTGCGCATACCTTACCCTTGTAACGTGGATCAAGGAGGGTTGCCAGCCAGTAATGATCCATCTCCTTGTTACCACAAATACGAGGACCCTTCCGCAGGCTTTGCAGGATCAGGGAGGCCATGCAGCGTAGGTTTGCTGAGGCATTCGGTCCGGAGTCCTCTGGGTCCCTAAGGACGACATGATCTGCAGCCACCTCCTCCCAGCCACGTACAAGTGCATGGGTTTCTTGGGACTGTAATTGATCCCTTGAAGACTGCTGCTGATGCTCAGTGCTAGGCTCCACCTTCATGCTGACACAATCCTCCTCCTCCTCTTTCTGTGTGATAGGCGGGCCAGCAGGAACACTGTCTGGATAAAGAGGGCCTTGAGAGGTAAGGAAGTCCTCCTCTTAGCCTCTCTGTTCTGTCTCAAGTGCCCTGTCCATTATTCCACGCAGCGTGTGCTCCAACAGGTGGACAAGAGAGACAGTGTCACTGATGCATGCACTGTCACTGCTCACCATCCTCGTGGCCTCCTCAAATGGTGACAGGACAGTGCATGCATCCCTGATCATGAAACAAAAAATTGTTGGTTTGATATGGCGCTGCTTTGCATCCAGTGCAGACAGGAAGAGTTATAGGATAGAGGACTCTTTTTCCAGCTGCCAGTGAAGTCCCTACCATACTAGAGGACCTGCAGATGAAACCACTTAACCCTCTACATGCCTGAATATTTCTGCTCCAGCTGCCAGTGAAGTCCCTACCATACTAGAGGACCTGCAGATGAAACCACTTAACCCTCTACATGCCTGAATATTTCTGCTCAAATGTGAGTGTATTTTAATCATTTTATATTAAAAATCTTTTTTAATTTGCTGCATTTAGAGGGCACTGTTCCTTTTATCCCTGAACATGACCCGCTGGCGTGGAAAAAAAACCAAGCTCCCCTGACCCTGTCCTTGTGCCATATTGGCACAGATACTTATTGATGGCCCTCTGCTGCTTGTGCAACCGCTGCAGCATGGCCAACGTTGCGTTCCACCTGGTGGGCATGTCACAGATTAGGCGGTTCTTGGGCAGGTTGTATTCCTTTTGGAGGTCAGCCAGCCGAGCACTGGCATTATATGACTGGCGGAAATGCACACAGAGTTTCCTGGCCTGCCTCAGGACATCCTGTAAGCCCGGGAACCTGCCCAAGAACCACTGCACCACTAAGTTAAGGACGTGAGCCAAACAGGGCACATGGGTCAGTTGTCCCTGTCGGAGGGCAGAGAGGAGGTTGGTGCCATTGTCGCAAACCACCATTCCTGGCTTAAGCTGGCATAGGGTCAACCACCTCTGAGCCTGCCCCTGCAGAGCTGACAGAATCTCTGCCCCAGTGTGGCTCCTGTCCCCCAAGCACACCAGCTCAAGCACCGCATGGCATCTTTTTGCCTGCGTACTTGCGTAGCCCCTTGAACGCCTACGGAGCACCGCTGGTTCTGAGGACAAATCAGCACAAGAAGAAGAAGAGGAGGGGTGGAGGCGAGAGGTGTGTCAGAATCACCACTAGTAGCATTTTGGAGGCGTGGTGGCGGAACAACCTCCAACACTACTGCACCCTGTACTGCATCCTTCCCAGCTGTCAAAAGAGTCACCCAATGCGCCGTGAAAGATAGGTAATGTCCCTGTCAATGCCTGCTGGACCATGAGTCAGCGGTAATATGCCTCTTACCACTGACCGCCCTGTCCAGCGAGGCCAAGACATTGCCTTCCACATGCCGGTAGAGAGCCGGAATCGCCTTCCGTGAAAAAAAGTGGCGTTTGGGAACCTGCCACTGAGGAACCGCACATTCCACAAACTCACGGAAGGGGGCAGAGTCTACCAACTGAAAAGGCAGCAGTTCAAGTGCTAGCAATTTAGCCAAGCTAGCATTCAACCGCTGGACATGTAGATGGCCGGGAGCGAACTTGGGGGCAGGGAAATTTGCCTTGTACAATCTGACATTGGTGTACCGATAGCAGATTGCCCACAAGTACTTGGCAGTGACACACCTAATTCTACACCTTCATTCCTCTCAGTGCAGGTTTCTGAGAGGACTGAAGGTATTGTGGGGTTGGAGATCCCAGCTTATGAGGAGCAAGGAGAGGTCCGCCTTGTTCTTTGGTGTGGGTCTTTTATGTACGCTTGCCAATGGACTGCATGGCAGGTCGACATATGTCTGGTCAAGCATGTGGTGCCCAAGCGGCTGCAGTTTTGGCCACGCGAGATACACTTCAGACATATGTTGCAATTAGCAAAGGTGCGATCTGCTGCACACGTCTCAAAAAAGGCCCACACCAAAGAACTTTTGTAATAACGCGCAAAGATAGCAACGCCCTGCACATGCGGAGTGATGCAGTCGGTGTGCCTGCCCTTAAGCTGGCCCCTGGAGGGCATTCTGCCTCATTGGAGATGTGCCTCCTCCTCCTCCTCCTCCTCTCTCCTATCAGGCACCAACCTATAGTCAGTAACCTCATCATCCCTTCCCTCCTCATCACTGGAGCAAACCTGGCAGTATGCTGCAGCTGGGGGAACATGACTGCCAGTTTGCTGTCCTTCTTGGGCACCCCCTCTCTCTGGGCTCACGTTACTGCCTTCCTCAAGCTGGGTACCATCATCAGAGCCTTCAAAACGCTGTGCATCCTCCTGCAGCATGTACCCAACACTGTGGTCAAACAGTTCGGGGGACTCCTCAGGAGGACATGGTGGGGCTAGGGAAGGAGTGACTGATGCTATTGAGCTGAGGGAAGAGGCCGCTTTGGCAAAGTACCCTGAGGCTGGGTGAGAGAGGATGAGGAGGATGAGGAGGGCTTGGTCATCCACTCTACCAACTCTTCAGCATGTTGCGGCTCAACACGGCCAGCTGCCGAAAAAAAGGACAAGCGTGCCCCGCGGCCACGTGCTCATGAGGATGCACCGTGTTCACGACCAGCACTGTTGCCTCTAGACACAGAACCTGCTTGCCCTCTTTTATTGGCCTTTGTGTGTCTGCCTCTCCTTGTTGGCCTTCCAGACATACTTTATTTGATGTATTAAAATAGGTAGGTACACAAGGAGTAGTCTGCAGTCAGCTTTAGCTGCACACTGTGCACAGCATACAGTAGACTGACTGAAAATACTGCAGCTGCCTGTCTGTGGTATTATTAGGAAGAGAACACCAGCAATTGTCTGCAGTTAGCTTTAGTTGCACACTGTGCACTGGATGCAGTACATTGACTGACAATACTGCAGCTGCCTGCCTGTGGTATTATAAGGAAGAGAACACCAGCAATTGTCTGCAGTTAGCTTTAGTTGAACACTGTGCACAGGATACAGTACACTGACTGAAAATACTGCAGCTGCCTGCCTGTGGTATTATTAGAAAGAGAACACCAGAAATGGTCTGCAGTTAGCTTTAGTTGCACACTGTACACCGTATATAGTACACTGACTGAAAATACTGCAGCTGCTTGCCTGTGGTATTATTAGGAAGAGAACACAAGCAATTGTCAGCAGTTAGCTTTAGTTGCACACTGTGCACAGGATACAGTAAACTGACTGAAAATACTGCAGCTGCCTGCCTGTGGTATTATTAGGAAAAGAACACCAGCAATCGTCTGCAGTTTGCTTTAGTTGCACACTGTGCACAGGATACAGTACACTGACTGAAAATACTGCAGCTGCCTGCCTGTGGTATTATTAGGAAGAGAACACCAGCAATTGACTGCAGTTAGCTTTAGTTGCACACTGTGCACAGGATACAGTACACTGACTGAAAATACTGCAGCTGCCTGCCTGTGGTATTATTGAGAAGAGAACACCAGCAATTGTCTGCAGTTAGCTTTAGTTGCACACTGTGCACAGGATACAGTACACTGACTGAAAATACTGCAGCTGCCTGCCTGTGGTATTATTAGCAAGATAACACCAGCAATTGTCTGCAGTTAGCTTTAGTTACACACTGTGCACAGGATACAGTACACTGACTGAAAATACTGCAGCTGCCTGCCTGTGGTATTATTAGGAAGAGAACACCAGCAATTGTCAGCAGTTAGCTTTAGTAGCACACTGTGCACAGGATACAGTACACTAAATGAAAATACTGCAGCTGCCTGCCTGTCAGTATATTAGGAAGAGAACACCAGGAATTGTCCACAGTTAGCTTTCGTTGCACACTGTACACAGGATACAGTAAACTGAGTGAAAATACTGCAGCTACCACAATCAACTGCCTGCCTGTCAGTATATTAGGAAGAGAATAACAGGAACGGATCTAGCTAAACTGAATACAGTGTGTGTATATATATATGTAGCGGCCTCACTCCCTTCTCTCGTGAATCGGTTACCCGATAGCTCTTGTCTCGGGGCATCTTGTATGCAAGAGTGAGATGCGCCACGGCCCATATCCTCCCCATTGCAGCGGGTGAGGTGAAGGCCAGTACCTGTTGTTCTCCTCGGGCCTGTGTGTTTCTTTAAAAGCCAAGTCTGTTGTGCTGACACTTCCCTTCGCTCCCATTAACCAGAGTACCACACACCGATAAGCAGAGGCGTAACTAGAAACTTCAGGGCCCCGGTGCAAGAAATCATGAAGGCCCCCCCGAAAAGCATGATTTTGATACTTTTTTTTTTTTACACTGTACAACAAAGTAAAACATTTATCGATCATTGGAGGAGAGCACACGGAGTTACCAGCCTAACTAGAGTACTGACCATGCTGTGCGCTCCTGCCTAGTGTGGTAAGTTTTTAATACATTGGTTGCTGATCCTATGAAGCAATGATAGGATCAATTAAATCTGACCTGGGGAATGGGATCAGTAACAGTGCTGGTGGGGAGGAGGGATGGGATCAGTGGAAGTGCTGGTGTTGAGGGGGGTGGCAGCGGTTGTACTTGAGGGGGGGTGGCTGCGGTGGCAGTGCCATCCTCTCCCACCACCACCTGTGCCTCTTACTGATCCCATCCCCCCACCACTGATCTCATCCCTATCCCCCCCATCACCTCTGTTGTAGAAGTAATGGGGGGGGGGGGGATAGGGATGAGATCAGTGGTGGGGGGATGGGATCAGTAAGAGGCACAGGTGGTGGTGGGAGAGGATGGCACCACCACTGCCACCACCCTCAAGTACCACCGCTACCACCCCCTTTAAGTACCACTGCTGCCACCCCCCCTCAAGTATCACCGCTACCACCCCCCTCAACAGAGGCGGCTCTAGGCTTTCTGAGGCCTTAGGCATATCTTAGACATGAGGCCCCATTCACTCCCATAATGGGGACAATAATTCAAGCGATAGAAATTAACTGTATAAATTGCATATATTAGGAGCCTTAAATTCTATGACGGACAGGAACAGCAGGTAGTACCTCACCCTGGGGCTAAAGGTGCCCAGGGTGGAACAGGAACCACACACGCACCCCCGGAAGTAGGACCCCCGGAGATACAAGAGCAACCCTGCCGTCAGGCTTAAGGTGCCCGGGGCAGGCCGGAACAAGAACCCCGAACAGGCGGCATCTGCCCCTTTTATATCCTCTTCCAGCATGCACAGCAGGTAAACCCCACCCCACTGCACAGTTGCAGAGAGGGGACACACAAGGCACAGCACTGTTTCAGTGGTTCAACCCTGGCCTACCATGGCAGTGCCACCTGTAGGCCACAGGGAACTGTACACTGATACTCCTCCTGTGGATAAAATGGTTGCAAGACCCCTGACAAATTAGGGTGTTTGAGTAAATTACCACTCAAACACTTCCCCTAAATTTAGCACCCCGCTACATCAGAGTGCACAGCATTCCACTTTACATCAGGGACCACAGAGTTCCAGCTTGCATTTAAAATGGGAACTGTAATGTGAGGGGACTCACTTTCCACAGAGTGAATGCACTAAGGTGGGGGGGGGGGCTTACTGATATAAGGGGGAACCTTTATATCATTGCCCTCCTTAACTTACTGTATTCACTCCCCCCTTACATCAGTGCCCCCTCCCCCCTCAGACTGGCCTTGCGGACATGATATAAGAGTGTTACAGATGGCTGGAACCTCCATGGCTTTACCCCAGTGTGTGCCGGCCTGCTCACCCCACCATCCTGGGGACACCCAGGGCCATATTTAATATTCATTGGACCCTGGGCAAACATTTTCCTGGGCTCCCACACCCCTAGCAATATCGCTCTCCGCCCCAATATCCCAAAAAACAAACAAGGACATAGACTTATCTAAAAAAAATTAAATAAAATACTTTAATAATGTATACATAAAGATCTGGTTCACACTCACTGATTGCTCCAAGCTTGCTGATTGGTTGCTAGAGGTTACTGCACAATATTACCACTCAATGATTGGTGCTAGAGGTTACTGCACATCTCTACCTCTCACCAATTGGTTGCTAGAGGTTACTGTACATCATTACTGCCTACCCATTGGTTGCTGGAGGTTACTGCACATCATTACCACTCATTGATTGGTTCCTAGAGGTTACTGCACATTGATTGGTTGGTAGAGGTTACTGCACATTATTACCTCTCACTGGGTAGCAGGGCAGTATTGTGGTCTGTGATGCAACTGTTGGGGTACAGTTGGTTGGATGACAGGATGCAGTTTGGGATGATGGTGGCAGCATTGTGGTGAGAGGCTGAGATCATATCTCTCCCATAATGATAGGAGGTAGGGTGATAGAATGCCAGAGGTGGGGTACAGGAGGGATGAGGATGATAATGACAGGAGGCAGCGTACAGGGGGATGATGACAGGTAATGGGGTGGTAGGATGCCAGAGGTGGGGTACAGGGGGATGATGACAGGTAATGGGGTGGTAGGATGCCAGAGGTGGGGTACAGGGGGATGATGACAGGTAATGGGGTGGTAGGATGCCAGAGGTGGGGTACAGGGGGATGACAGGTAATGGGGTGGTAGGATGCCAGAGGTGGGGTACAGGGGGATGATGATGACAGGGGGTTGGGTGGTAGAATGCCAGAGGTGGGTTATAAGGAAATGATGACAGGGGGTGGGGTGGTAGGATGCCAGAGGTGGGGTTCAGGGGCATGATGATGACAGGAAGTGGGGTGGTAGGATGCCAAAGGTGGGGTAAAGAGGGATGATGGGGATGTTGATGACAATGGGTGGGGTAGTAGAATGTCAGGAAGCTGTTACAGGGGGGATGATGATGATGGGGGTAGGATGGTTGGATGCTAGAGGTGGGGTACAGGGGGGTGATGGGAATGTTGATGACAGGGGGAGGGTGGTAGGATGTGAGAGGTGGGGTATGGGGATGATGATGATAGTGGGTGGGGTGGTAGGAAGCTGGCAGTGGGGTACAGGGGGGGTGAAGATGACAGGGGGTGCGGTGGTAGGACACCAGGGGTGATGAGGATGGAGATAATGATGACAGGATGTAGGTTGGTAGGAAGCTGTCAGTGGGGTAAAGGGGGATGAAGTAAAAGATGATGATAACAGGGGGTGGTGGATGCTAAAGGTTTAGTACAGGGGGATGATAGGGATGTTGATGACAGGAGGCAGAGTGGTAGGATGTCAGAGGTGGGGTATGCGGGGGATGAAGATGACAGAGGGTGGGTGGAAGGAGCTGGCAGAGAGGTCCAGGGGGATGAAGATGACAGGGGGTGGGTGGAAGGAGCTGGCAGAGCAGTGCGAGGGGGATGAAGATGACAGGGGGTGGGCGGAAGGAGCTGGCAGAGCGGTGCGACCGTGCGAGGGGGGTGAAGATGACAGGGGGTGGGTGGAAGGAGCTGGCAGAGCGGTGCGAGGGGGATGAAGATGACAGGGGGTGGGCGGAAGGAGCTGGCAGAGCAGTGCGAGGGGGATGAAGATGACAGGGGGTGGGTGGAAGGAGCTGGCAGAGCAGTGCGAGGGGGATGAAGATGACAGGGGGTGGGTGGAAGGAGCTGGCAGAGCAGTGCGAGGGGGATGAAGATGACAGGGGGTGGGCGGAAGGAGCTGGCAGAGCGTTGCGACCGTGCGAGGGGGATGAAGATGACAGGGGTGGGTGGAAGGAGCTGGCAGAGCGGTGCGAGGGGGATGGAGATGACAGGGGGTGGGCGGAAGGAGCAGACAGAGCAGTGCGGGGGGGGATGAAGATGACGGGGTGGGCGGAAGGAGCTGGCAGAGCGGTGCGACCGTGCGAGGGGGATGAAGATGACAGGGGGTGGGTGGAAGGAGCTGGCAGAGCAGTGCGAGGGGGATGAAGATGACAGGGGGTGGGCGGAAGGAGATGGCAGAGCAGTGCGAGGGGGATGAAGATGACAGGGGGTGGGTGGAAGGAGCTGGCAGAGCGGTGCGACCGTGCGAGGGGGATGAAGATGACAGGGGGTGGGCGGAAGGAGCTGGCAGAGCAGTGCGAGGGGGATGAAGATGACAGGGGGTGGGCGGAAGGAGCTAGCAGAGCAGTGCGAGGGGGATGAAGATGACAGGGGGTGGGTGGAAGGAGCTGGCAGAGCGGTGCGACCGTGCGAGGGGGATGAAGATGACAGGGGGTGGGTGGAAGGAGCTGGCAGAGCAGTGCGAGGGGGATGAAGATGACAGGGGGTGGGTGGAAGGAGCTGGCAGAGCGGTGCGAGGGGGATGAAGATGACAGGGGGTGGGTGGGAGGAGCTGGCAGAGCAGTGCGAGGGGGATGAAGATGACAGGGGGTGGGTGGAAGGAGCTGGCAGAGCGGTGCGAGGGGGATGAAGATGACAGGGGGTGGGTGGAAGGAGCTGGCAGAGCAGTGCGAGGGGGATGAAGATGACAGGGGGTGGGTGGGTGGAAGGAGCTGGCAGAGCGGTGCGAGGGGGATGAAGATGACAGGGGGTGGGCGGAAGGAGCTGGCAGAGCGGTGCGACCATGCGAGGGGGATGAAGATGGCAGGGGGTGGGTGGAAGGAGCTGGCAGAGCGGTGCGAGGGGGATGAAGATGACAGGGGGTGGGCGGAAGGAGCTGGCAGAGCAGTGCGAGGGGGATGAAGATGACAGGGGGTGGGTGGAAGAAGCTGGCAGAGCAGTGCGAGGGGGATGAAGATGACAGGGGGTGGGCGGAAGGAGCTGGCAGAGCGGTGCGACCGTGCGAGGGGGATGAAGATGACAGGGGTGGGTGGAAGGAGCTGGCAGAGCGGTGCGAGGGGGATGAAGATGACAGGGGGTGGGTGGAAGGAGCTGACAGAGCGGTGCGAGGGGGATGAAGATGACAGGGGGTGGGTGGAAGGAGCTGACAGAGCGGTGCGAGGGGGATGAAGATGACAGGGGGTGGGTGGAAGGAGCTGGCAGAGCGGTGCGAGGGGGATGAAGATGACAGGGGGTGGGTGGAAGGAGCTGGCAGAGCGGTGCGAGGGGGATGAAGATGACAGGGGTGAGTGGAAGGAGCAGACAGAGCAGTGCGAGGGGGGATGAAGATGACAGGGGGTGGGGTATTAGGATGCCAGGCACAGGGGATTATGATGAGGATAGAGAAGATGACAGGGGGTAAGTTGGTACGAAGCTGACAGTGGGAATGAGATGACAGGAACAGGGGGATGGGTGTCAGTAGGTGGCATCATTTGCCGGATCATGGCATACAGCACATCACTCAGGGCTGTGAGGTCACGTGAGGCTGACACCAGTGATTATTTGGGTGCCCTCGGTCAGGACGAAGGTGACATCACGGGATGCTGGCAGCTTGTGTGTTATGCAGTACCTTGAGGCTGGGGAAGACTGTCTGCTCGATGACGCGCCAGCTCTGGTAGGTCTTCTATTACAGGCCGTCCATCCCAGAGAGTAGAGCAGAGAGCTGGTCAGCCGATGCATGGCAGGAGATTCGCAGAGCCCGGCAGAAGGGGAGGAGCCGGGGAGGGGAGTACATGGCGCCACCCACCGACCCTGGGATCTCGGGCTGTGCTCAGTCCGTCCGCCGCTGGCCGGGACACCTGTGACAATCAGGTGGGTGGCGGTCGGGCTCCTCTCATGGACGGGTGGCGGGCCCCTGGGACTTGGCGGAATTACAGGGCCCAGTCGCAACTGCGACTGTTGCGACCCTGAAAATTCCGCCACTGCCGATAAGGGTCCAACACTTGTTTATTATAGCACACGAATAAACAGTCCTTTGTCAGCCGACTGGTTGGGACCCATAAAACAGTTCAATACGGTGGGGTGAGCAGGTCGAGGCACAGTCCTAACAATCAAACTAAACCACTGTGGTTTCACCAGCGGTTGCTACAGCCATCGGCTTGAGAGAGAACTTGAATCTTCGGAGTCTCTACCAGCGACTCTAGAGAACATGAACTGGAGTACCTTTGCTGCGTTGCGGCCCCTGTCAGGGGGAAGATGTCCCTCCAAGGGAGTTACCAGAGGCCCCTCTGTCACCGGGTTGATGCTGCTCCGTGCTCTTCAGAAGGGTAACCTCTCCGGCCTCCTCGCCTCAGATACGGGCCCCATCCACCTCAGGGTCCCTCGGACTCATCCACCCTTGCGGAGCCTCCGGTGTAGTACCTCACCCCAGGCTTAAGGTGCCTGAGATGGACGCCAACACTGCTCCGACCAGGCCATGGGCACCTGGGCCGGAACTCCGGACCGCCAGCACCCAGGGCCAAGGGTGCCTGGGCGCGGGATAGCAAAAAGACCTTGTGGCGAGGGCGTCTTCCCCCTTTTATGCCCTCCCCCCAGCCGGCACAGTAGGTTCCCCGCCCCGCTGTACCACTGCCAGAGCAGGACAAAAAGGGTGTAGCACTACGGCAGCGGTTCTACCTCGACTCGGGACAACATCGCCACCCACAGGTCAAGGAGAACAGCACACTACCAAAGTCCTCCACAACTTAAATGGTCTAAACCCTCTCATGATTGGTACATCCTGGATCATACTACCACCCAGGTGCTCCCCCTAGATTTAGACCCCTGCTACAATTCTATATATATATATATATATATATATATATATATATATACAACTCCTAGGATGCATATATATATATATATATATATATATATATATATATATATACTAAATACACTGACTAAAGCTAATTCAATCGCCTGCCTGCTCTATCTAACTGAAATGAAATTACACTCTGACTCTCTAGCTATCTCTCTCACACGCCGCAACACACTACACACTACACAAGGCCGACACGCAGGCGGCCTTATATAGTGTGGGGTGTGTACCTACTCCCCTGAGCCATGATTGGCCAAAGGCACCCTGACTTTGGCCAATTATGGCTCTCTGTGCAGACGGCGCTGTGATTGGCCAAAGCATGCGGGTCATAGTGCATGCTTGGCCAATCATCAGCCAGCAATGCACTGCGATGCCGCAGTGAATTATGGGCC
The DNA here is from genome assembly GCA_029206835.1 of Rana muscosa. NCBI lineage: Eukaryota > Metazoa > Chordata > Amphibia > Anura > Ranidae > Rana > Rana muscosa. The sequence goes on from JARGYO010005626.1 coordinate 90,980,456, forward strand.
GCGGCGCGCCACTTGAATTTGGCGCGAACGGCCCATAATGTTCGAAATTCTGCAAAATTCAGCAAAATTCAGCGAACACGAAGCTCATCCCTAGTCCTGATGTATATTGTGCCTGTAGAATATGTTTAGGGCTAGGAATATACACTTCATGCAGATATTGTCAGATTTCTGTGGTAGTGAGTCCTTATAGAATGCCAGCTAGGGGTTCCCCAGGGTGCAGAGTCTAAACTCCAGCCTGCTTCTTCATCAGGGCCCCTGATGGTTGGGATGCACTTGCAGCAAGCTGGAACTAGGTCACGACCCCCAGGTACACTCAACTGAGGTTGTGGAGACCACTCACGTGTGCATAGTACAAAGGCAGAAGACAGAAGAAGATCCAGGAAACAAGCCAAGGTCAGTGCGGATGGCAGGCAAGCACAAACGATAGACAAAGACAGGGTCAGTACACTGGAAGTCAGACACTGAATACATGTAATACTAGGTAAACAAGAGTTCAGAGAACTAGGAAGTTGCTCAGGCAACTCAGGCTGCACTGAGCATGTCTATATGTAGCAAAGCAGACTGGGAGGCAGGCCAGAAAGTGATAGAATGGAACAGGATATAAATCCACACTAGAGCAGGCAACGCCCATTTGTGAACAGAGAAGCCATCAACCCATGTGAATGGAATCAGATCTAGCAGAACCACTGCAGCAAAGAGAATTCCACAAACAGAAAACTCCAGGCTTAACCGTGACAGATATGTGTGTATATATGAGCAGGATTCAGAATGCAATATTATAATATTGCTGACATGTTTTGGGCCATATTCTATGTTTTGGGCTGAGGGAGCCTTTTTGTACATGTATGTATGTATGCATGTATATGTGTATGTATATACACTATATTACCAAAATTATTGGGATGCCTGCCTTTACACGCACATAAACTTTAATGGCATCCCAGTCTTAGTCCGTAGGATTCAATATTAAGTCAGGACTTTGTGCAGGCCAGTCAAGTTCCTCCACCCCAAACTTGCTCATCCATGTATTTATGGACCTTGCTTTGTGCACTGGTCCAAATCATTTGGTGGAGGGAAGATTATGGTGTGGGGTTGTTTTTCAGGGGTTGGGCTTGGCCCCTTAGTTCCAGTGAATGGAACTCTTAAGGCGTCAGCTTATCAAGACATTTTGGACTATATTGTGCTCCTAACTTTGTGGGAACAGTTTGGGGATGGCCACTTCCTGTTCCAACATGACTGTGCTCCAGTGCACAAAGCGAGTTACACTTGTTCCATTTTGGTTCTTTATCCTTTCTATCATTATTCACTGGATCTGATTGCAACCTAGTGCGGTCAAAAAATTTCCATAAAACCCAGATGAGCATCAAGCATGACCACCCACACTCTGCATGGAGTCATATTCTCCACATGTGCTAAAATAGGTTGCTTGACCCTAGGATGGGCATCAATGTGAGTATATGCCTACTACACTTTTTGTCATACTTTTCTAATTTGTACAACTGAATACTAACCTTAGAAGACTCTCTCTAATGGCTTTTTATACCTCTTTCTCCTTGTCTTTCCTCATCTCAGAGATCAGGAAGGAATTTTTTCCCCTGCTGTAGCAAATTGAATAATGCTTTGCTGGGATTTTTCGCCTTCCTCTGGATTAACTGTGGGTATAGGATTGTGTATATAGGATTGCATGACTTTTTATTTTATTTAATTTTTTTCTCTTTTATTGGTTCAACTAGATGTCTTTTTTTGACCTGATTAACTATGTAACTATCTGGAACACCACTGACCCATCTTTGTAGTGTGAAGCTGTGTTTACTTCACTCAACCAATCACGTCCAGGCAAATATCTATTTTTTGGGGTATTGTGAGCACATTTTTTACTAAACTAAATGAACATACACTTTTCAAAGTGAACAATGATTTTGATAAGGGAACATCTTTATTTTCTTTAGTAAATAAATAGCATATGCTAAATACTATTGTTACAAAGTGCAAATATTTTTTGATAGCAGGCCTTTAATAATGTTTTTGGGTAAATTGACCCTTTAAATAACAGAGATGTTTGATACCTTTTTTCATCAACTGGGGAATGTGTAGTCCTTGAAAAAGCACTATTTAACCTACTTTCCATCTTTGGTAAATTATGTATCAGAGCTATGTAGTAATGTTCAAATACATTACTGCATTTCCTCTGTCTCTTTCCTTTTTTTATAATTTTTTTTTTTTTTCTTTAACGATTGTGCTTTCACATAGCAACGTTTCTTTGAATTCTTGCCCTCATTCCAGTGCTCAGGCATGTTCAATACAGATAAAAAATATTTTATCCTGCACACAATTAAATGTGCCCTGTCTTCAGTTGACAATAGCAATCTGCAGCAAAGAGATAATAATGCAGAAGCAAGGCTAAATCAAAGATAGGTTATCATACGCAGACGGGAGCGGTATCACCTCCTTTTTAACCCATGGGGACAGAGAGAAAGAGGAAATATTAGGTTAGAAGGACTCTTGTTGCTTTATTTTTGTTTAACAGCTTTTAATTCAGGACTAGTCATCCAAAGAGAATGCATTTTTCAATTGAAGTGATTTACACAGCTGCAATACATAAATGAAGTGCCATTCCAGGGAACCTGGATCCAAAAGCACACTATTATTTGAAGATGTGGCTTCATTGTTAGAGAAGAATTCATGTGGAACACTTTGCCAATTTGTCAATTAATCTTCCAGAAATGTGTAGGGATAACAGCAAACGGAGCGTAAATGAATGGCACAATTTGAGTCTTGATAAGATTAAGAGCCAATGGCATTGAAATCTGTTATTAGGCAGGTAAATAGTTACCTTTGCATCTGCTGTTCTCTAAGATGTCAAAGTTAAAACACAATGCATTTTGCAGACTGCCCAGCCTAGCTTATAAAAATATGACTATATAGATATTTTATTCTGTATACAAATATATATGTTTATATGGTACAGAGCATAAATTTATAATTTGTAAACCTATAAATATGGGTAAAATGACTGACTAAAGTGTTTTATCTTTGCAGTAAAAATATAGGATTTAGTGTATGTGTGTGTGTGTTGTGTTAATAGTTTATTTTTTATCAGTTAACAAAATGGAAAATAAATGAACAAAAGAGAAATCCAAATAGAATTACTGTTTGGTGTACCCACCCTTGGCATTCAAAGCAATATCAGGCCAGGTTCACACTATTGCGAATTTGCACAGGAGCCCTGTGCGTCGTTAGGTCTGTTTCAGGTCTGAATTCAGCCCACAATTCGGGCTGAAATCTGACCTGAAATGGTGAACCAGGACGCACAGGACCCTTGCTGGGAGCCACATCGGCATTAGGTGTGAACCGAGCCTTAAGGAACTTGGCAGGTAAGTTATTCCAAACGTAAAACGAAAAAGCTGCGCTATAGATGAACGTATGTGATACTAAACAACTATATCAATAAAATATATATAACATTGCCCGGCCGTTCAGGACTCACATCAAGTTTACACAATATTAGCATACTCAATAAACCGATATTCGCCAGACAAAAGGTGCTCTCAAAAAATGAATAAGTAAAGGAATTCGATAAAAAATTACATTAAAATGTAATGATGAAAGGATTGTCACTAGGAGTTATCAATAAAATAATTGATGTCGACATCTATGTTTAAACCGAAAGGTGTATAACATTTAATTTTATGCACCCATGCCATCTCTAATTTGGAGATGCTCCTCACAAGACAGCTACCCCTCCAATGGGGGCTATACTTATCAATGCCTAGAAATATTGTGTTGGTTGGGTCCCTATTATGCACTGCGAGGCAGTGTTTTGACACAGAATGTTTGGTAAAACCTCTCCTGATATTGTTTATATGCTCATTCAAAGGTACATGTAGTGGGCGCTTGGTCCTGCCCACGTACTGCAGGCCACACGGACATTGGAGCATATAGACCACTCCCACCGTGGAGTGGGTAATAAAAGGTTCAATGGTGTAATTCTTAGAGGTACAACTAGAGCTGAAACTAGTGGTTCTTCCGGTCCTACAGCCATTTCAAGAGCAAACTTGACATTTCCTACATTGGTAGTAGCCAGTAAGTCCTTGAAAGAACATAGATCTTATAACCGGGGGGTTGAAAATGTTGGGGGCTAATTTCTCTTTTAGAGAGGGAGCCCCCCTGGAAACCACCTGGGGTCTATCAGGTAGAATGGTCTTAAGAATCTTATCATTCTTTAAAATGTGCCAATGTTTATTCACAATATGCTTGATATTGGAATGCTGACAGTAGTAATTGGTAATAAATGGGTTACGAAAAGCGTTACCCCCACCGTCATCAGTTTTTTCCTTTAATAGATTGACTCTATCAACATTCTTTACATAGTCAAGGGTATTAGAGAGAGACTCAGGGGAGTAACCTTTATCCACAGTCAATATTTTATATATTTTTTTTAAGTTTTTCATATTCACAGTCATATAGATCAAGGTCGGATAGGCCAATTTGATCATTTAGTTTTTGTTTCACACATTACGGTTTATTAGCAATATCTTTCTCACTCTCACAAGACCTGTGAGTGCATACATTATTGATATAGTTGTTTAGTATCACATAGGTTCATGCATAGCGCAGCTTTTTTTTTTTTTTTTTTTACATTTGTGTTTTGGTGTTGTATAACATTTTTAGTTGCCACTTGCTATTTGTATTTTAAATAGCGCAGTATAATTTTTTGCCAAGTTATTCCAAACATCTTGGAGAACTAACCACAGATCTTCTGTGAAGGTAGGCTGCCTCAAATCCTTTTATCTCTTCATGTAATCCCAGACAGACTCTATGATATTAAGATTAGGGCTCTGTGGGGGTCAAATCATTACTTCCAGGACTCCTTGTTTTTCTTTTCAATGAGGATAGTTCTTAATGACATTGACTGAATGTTTGGGGCTGTTGTCCTGCTGCAGAAAACATTTGGGGCCAATCACACACCTCCCTGGTGGTGTGGCATGATGGATACGTAGCTGCCTGTATTTCTCAGCATTAAGGACATTGATCCTGACCAAATCTCCAACCCCATTTTCAAAAATGCAGCCATCTCTAGTACAGATATAGAGGCACTCCCAAGTCTTTCAGTGAAGGTAAATCAACAGCAACAACATTTTATTGGCAACATTTTGGCGCAGCTTAGGCGTCTTACTCAAGACTAGAAAGACAGACTGAGCTCTGTCATAACGGTGACAATAAAATGCTGTTGCTGTGATTTATCTCTGCTGCAAGACCTGTGAGTGCCTTTATACCTGTTTTGGATTTGTATGGATATTTCTTTGTGGTTAAGCACTCGGGCATTTACCTCACACGAAACATGCAGTGGTTACCCTTTGGACTCTATGAGCACCTTTATGGTGGACTATATAACATAACTTTATGACCACCCACCTAATATTGAGTAGGTCCTCCTTTTGCCACCAAATCAGCCCTGGCCTGTTGAGGCATGGATGCTACTGGATCTCTGAAGGTATGCTGTGGTATCTGTCACCAAGCCGTCACTACATAGAAAATCATTTAGGTCCTGTAAGTTGCAAGGTGGATCCACATACATGGATCAGACTTGCTTTTCCAGCACATCCCACAGATGCTCGATTGGATTGAGATCTGGAAAATTTGGAAGCCACGTCAACACCTCCAACTCCTTGTTGTGTTCCTCACACAACACACATAGGGCACATTATCACTGCTATCAGAGAACACTCTTTCCATGAAGGGGTTTACTTGATCAGCAACAATGTTTAGGTAAGTGGTATGTTTAAAAGTAACATCCACATTAATGGCAGGACCCAAAGTTTCCCAGCAGAACATTTCCCAAAGCATCACACTGCTTCCTCCAGCTTGCCTTTTTCTCATACTGAATACTGGTGCCATTCCTTCCCCAGGAAAGTGAGGCACACGTACCCGGCCATCCCCATGATGTAAAAAAATAAAATAATAATTTATCAGACCAGGCCACCTTCTTCCATTGCTCCCTGGTCCAGTTCTAATGCTCACATGCTTATTGTAGGTTCTTTTGGCTGTGGCCATGGGTCAGCTTGGGCACCCTGACCGTTCTTTGGCTTGTTTCCTTTTTGGAGCTGAAAAGGTGTGTGAAAATAAAAGGGGATTCTTATAAATGCTTTCAAACAAGATTCATGCAACTTTCACCCAGAATTCACAAAATATGCAAATCTTGAGTGAAGGTTGCATAAATCTTGTTTGAAACACTTTTATACTTATTCCCCCAAAGCATAGACAAACCTTTAAATGAAAAGTAAATGTTGTAGCTCAATTACCCTCTAAACTTAATAGACTATTTTCTTTTTCTTTTTTTTAGCTTCGGTATTTAGTGATATTTTACTTGGTTATGCTGAGATGATTGTGCCCTTTTAGTTCCAGATTGATACTGACAACGGTCACAAATGCCTTCCAATGCAATGATTTAATTCCAATGCAGTGGTTTTACTCCCCCATGCAGACTCCTCCTGTAAGTGTGCAGTCAGCCATGCTAATGCACAGCATGCCTGCTGGTGTCCAGGAAGATGGACAAATCTTTCCTTCAGCTGTATCTATTAGGCTGACCATACACGGTGCAATTTTCTTTCCTGCAACCACGGTTCCTTCATCAACACAGACAGTGTTGACAGGTGTAGCGCCCCCCCCCCCCGCATATTTGGGGATAGTCTGAGCCGGTAGTTGGGCTCAGACCAATCAAGGATTCAATATTGCTCTGCTCTGGGTGTGATACTGCCTGTCAGTAGTGTTCTCCTTTGCCTGTAGGTGGCACTGTCACTGCCGGCATAGGTTGAACTGCAGGGGGGTATCACAGCACCTTGGGTGTCCTCTCTCGGCAGCCGTGCAGTGGGCGTGGTCTACCGGCTGTGCATGCTGGAAGAGGGTTCAAAAGGGGCAGACGCCATTTGGCGTGAGGCGATTCCAGGGGGACCCCAAGGCGCAAGGGGGGACCTCTGGTCCAGTGAGTGTGCCTCGTGGCCCGCATGGCACGAGGTGCGCGAGTGTGTTTAGGCCTCGGGCACCTTCAGCCCAAGGCCCTGTTGCTGCATCGTGGGCCCAGCTCCGCTGACAGGGGCCTGCGCTTCAGAGAAGGATCCCAGGCTGCCTGTTTGTAGGGGGCCCATCTTGAGGAAAGGAGTCCAGGGGAGGATCAGTCCCAGGAGATTAGCGACGGTACTGCTGTCTCGGGGAAGAGGCCTGGAAACTCTCCTAAAGAGGGATTCATCGTCTCTGATATCCGTGCTCCATCCCGGCTGCTAGGACCACTCTCATAGGGACTATCAGGGTGAGCAATACCCACTCAGGCTTGAGTGGCGATGAGTATAGATACTGAACTTTAAGTGTTGCGTGCCTGAACCTTCCCCTACTTCTTTCAACTTTCTGCTCTCTCTCTCTTCAAGTTGACTCAAAGAGGAAAAGAAAAAGAATAAAGCCTTGCTGATTAGGTTTTACTCATGTGTGGACATTGGCCTTATTCCTGGAGATTTTTATTTGCCTAGACAACGGAGCTAAAGGATTCAATCTAGAGAGGTAAGTGCTGCAGACCCAAAAGAAAACCAGCTGGTCCCTGCTCACACTGAAGCCGCACCAGGACAAATCATTAGGACCAAGACAAGACTGTCAGGCACTACCCTATATCACCGACATTTGGAAAGCAGGAACCAGCTTCTGGTGGACATATATTTATATCCGCCGCAGCTTCTGGACCAGGTACCTGTTAGATTCTCAGGCGGGCATTACGCCTTCTGGGTCCTCTTTGTGCTCCCTGGTGCGGCCTATGCTAGGCAACACTACCATTCTGGGTTAGCCCTATCGTTTAGGGTCTAGTCTTAGCCCTTAGGTGTGGCTTATGCGAGGCAGTACTACCATTTCAGGCACGTTTTGAACCTTGGGAAGTCACCCCCACTGTACAGACAGCAGATCCACTGCGCCTGTGCTGTGGGGATAGTGTCGGACACTTTTTACGCCCTTTGTGGGCCAAGCCATCCATCGGGACAACACCATCCGGGCTGAGGATCCGCCTTTGTCACCCGCTGGTCCGACCTTCCAGGGAATAACAACATCAATCATCAAATTAGAATCACTGTGCTTTTTTATCTCTTGCTACTACCAAGTAACATGTACTGTATGCACCAAACACATATGATATCATTCACCACTAAAAGGTGCAGCACCCTACCCCTGAAGAAGAGGCTGTACAATCAAAAGAGCTTGAAATGTTGGGTATCTGTCCCACCCCCGAGACAGAGTCGGGTCCTGAACTACATTCTCTCCCCTTTATTTTCTTGTGTAATTTATGATATCTGTCCATATGCGTTGTGATTGCTCTTTTTCAGTATGTATACACTGGTTACTTGGATATGTGTTGTGCGTATAGAGTAGCAGCCCTTCATATTATATTTTTGTAAAAAACCAATTTTTTCAAATAAACAAGTCTTCATGACAAATATTTTTGTACTTTATTACTTTGTATAGAGGTTTTCAACAGTCACCCTTAAAAGTCCCACTGAGGAACCGCTCTCTTCAGAGTGCACTTTTTTGCGGTCCCTTAAATGGGGGTAAGTGCTACACAGGGGATTCAGCAATTGTCTTCTCCCAGCGGGGCCGGGTAGGGGAAGCTGCCTCCGTCAGGAGAAGACAGTAATTATTGCTAGCGGCTATAGCAGCTGCTACCGATAATTGTAAAATAATCCAGCAGGCTAGTTGTACCCAAGTTGATCGATCAATGAACTTAGTACATTCAGCCTGCCTATTAACGGTTCAAATCTCAGCCGGTTCCTGCTGAACTGGCTGAGATTCCAACCGTGTATGGCTGTCCTTCAGGCTGGGTTCACATATGTGAAAATTTGTTTCCCCTCATCCAATTTGGGTGCATGTGTGGGTCCAGTTCAGGTCCTGAATCGCACCTGAAACTGAAAAGGGTGGTTTTCATATGTTTATTAAAATGTAAAAGTATACATTCTTTGATTATAAGTTGATGGGTTTACATGCAATTTAATACTTATAATATATACGAGCCTACCTGAACCCCCCCCCCCCTGCCATTCATGGTTCCCAGTTCCATAGTTCCAACTGGATCTGAGATCTGAAGTAGGGAATATAGATGCTGTTGGAGGCAGTGGAGGTGGTACCACCATATCAGTCTATGTAGTTTCTTTAGGACCTGGGTGGGGGAGAGGGTTGTTTATTATAAGAAAGTAAAACAAGTGCCCTTGCAAATTTAATCTTTTACACTTTACTGTTTATTTTTTTTACCTTATTAATTTTTATTTAAAAGCTATAAATCAGCCCAGTATGAGGATTAGCGTAATATTTAGATATTTTTTTCATACACTATATTGTCGAAAGTATTGGAATGTCTGCCTTTACACGCACATGAACTTTAATGGCATCCCAGTCTTAAGCCTCGTACACACGGTCAGACTTCAAACAAACTTTTCTGTGGATTTTTGTCCGAAGGAAGTTGGCCGGGCAAACCCATAGCATACACACGCTCTGACTTTTCTGCAAACTTTCCCAAAACTTTTCCAACATCACGTGGTTTTTCTGCTCTTTTCTGCTCTTTACCGCCACCCTTTGGTCAACTTCTGCTATTGTTGGTTGATTTTAACATTGGTTCTGGGCATGCTTATTTGTCCATCGGACAAAAGTCCGATGGATTTCAGTACACACGGTCTGACTTTGCTCCATCGGACATTTGTGGGCGAAAAGTTTGTCCGTTTGCAGACCGAACATTTGTCCGATGAAAACCAAAAAAGTTTGTCCGATGGAGCGTACACACGGTCGGATTTTTTGTCAAACTTGCTCATTTTGAAGTTTGTTGGCAAAAAGTATGACCGTGTGTATGAGGCTTAAGTCCGTTCAATATTGAGTTGGCCCACCCGTTGCAGCTTCAACTCTTCTGGGAAGGCTGTCCACAAGGTTTAGGAGTGTGTCTATGGGAATGTTTGACCATTCTTCCAGAAACACATTTGTGAGGTCAGGCACTGATGTCAGGCACACAGTCTCCGCTCTAATTCATTCAAAAGTTGTTCTATCGGGTTGCAGGCCAGTCAAGTTCCTCCACCCCAAACTCACTCATCCATGTCTTTATGGACCTTGCTTTGTGCACTGGTGTGCAGTCATGTTGGAACAGGAAGTGGCCATCACCAAACTGTTCCCACAAAGTTGGGAGCATCAAATTGTCCAAAATGTCTTGGTATGCTGACACCTTAAGAGTTCCCTTCACTGGAACTAAAGGGCCAAGCCCAACCCCTAGAAAAAAAACCCCACACCTTAATGTCCTCTCCATCAAATGATTTGGACCAGTGCACAAAGCAAGATCCATAAAGACATGGATGAGCGAGTTTGGGGTGGAGGAACTTGACTGGTCTGCACAGAGTCCTGACCTCAATTCACTAGAACACCTTTGGGATGAATTAGAGCAAAAACTGCGAGCCAGGCCTTCTTGTCCACATCAGTGCCTGACCTCACAAATGCGCTTCTGGAAGAATGGTCAAACATTCACATAGACACATTCCTAAACCTTGTGGACAGCATTCCCAAAAGAGTTGAATCTTTTATCGCTGCAAAGGGTGGGCCAGCGCAATATTGAATCTTACGGACTAAGACTGGGATGCCATTAAAGTCCTTGTGCGTGTAAAGGCAGGCGTCACAATACTTCTGACAATATAGTATATCATGCTTTCTGAATGTGATTTAAGTGTTGAATATCTGTGCGGATGCTTTACTTTCATTGCCTTATATCATATACCTTCTGACTTGTTTTGTCATTTTTTATTTAAGAGTCCACTGTGACTCTTAAGAGTCCATAATATACCTACCGTATATACTCGAGTATTAACCAAGATTTTCAGCCCTTTTTTTTGTCTGAAAGTGCCCCCCTTGGCTTGAGTCGCCGCCGTCTGCCTACCTGATCAGCGTGTCATGCAGACAGACGGTGGCCATTCCAGTGTTCAAAAGCCACGCCTCCTCGTCTGTAATAGGCGGAACACTCAATTTCCCAGCAGTCAGTGTTCAGCCTATCACAGGCATCCTCTCATCCTCGTCCGTGTTATGAGGATGAGCGGATGTCCGTGATAGGCGGAACACTGAATGCTGGGAAATTGAGTGTTCTGCCTATCACAGAAAAAGAGGAGGCGCAGCTTTTGAATACTGGAATGGCCGCCGTATGTTTTTATGACACGCTGATCAGTGGATGCAGAGCAGCACAGTGAATGCAAAACGGCACACGGAAGGTGCAGATGGGCACACGGAGGCTGCAGATGGGCACACGGAAGGTGCAGATGGGCACACGGAAGGTGCAGATGGGCACACGGAGGCTGCAGATGGGCACATGGAGGCTGCAGATCGGCACACGGAGGCATGCACAGGACACAGGTAGGCTGCACAGGACAAAGGGAGGTACACAGGACACAGTGAGGTAGGCAGATCTGCACAGGTAGGCATGCACAGGACACAGGGAGGTATGCAATAGACACACTGAGGTATGCAGCTGCAGATGGGCATTGTTGACCCTCTTTTCCACTTACAGTAGCTGCTGCATTTCTCACCCTCGGCTTATACTTGAGTCAATAAGTTTTCCCATATTTTTGTGGTAAATTAGGGGCCTCGGCTTATATTCGGGTTGGTTTTATACGGTAATTGTTAGCATTACATTGGAATGTTGTCTTTATGTATTGATTATGTGGCTTTTAAATGTTTTTATGGTCTAGGATAGCAATTATGCTGTATACTCATTTAGGACTCTGTTTGTATATATAGCCGTAAAAATTTATTATTTATGACTCTCAAGATAATTTGTGGTATTGGTCTGTTTCTGAATATTTTGTGCACAGATAGTTATCAGTTTGGTCCGTGCAAGGCAGCACACAGTGGTGGGGTTCCTGTGTGTAACTTTCTGAATATGAGAAATAGTAATTGACCTGCAGTGGGTATGTTGGGAACATCTTTCCTGGATCAGGAGCAGGAGTTCTTAGATCATCGGAAACTAACAAAAGGAAAAAGGGTAGATTGGTGCACTATAGTAATGCCTGGATAAAAACTCAAGTACTGAATACGTGGTAAATTTTTACTGGAAAGTACCTTTTATGTTCATATAAACAAAAAAAACAATGCAAACTCTCAAGCCCCGTACACACGACCGATTTTCCTGCCATGAAAACTGCCAAGAGAGCTTTTGGCCGGGAATACCGGACGTGTGTCAGGAAAACAACCGAGCGTGTGTACAGGGCTTGACTCTACTACCATTTCTTATCCTCTTAAAACCATTGCAACCCACATTCCATTGGCAGCAAGATTGATGACTATGTGATATTAGGAATCTGATCTTTCTCCCAACTTTTCCGAAACGATTAGTATTGTTCAAACCCATTGTACATATGAACTCATGCTAGTTTCCAGCAAGGGTAAATATGCACAAACGCCAGAATTTTTGCAACCATGGTTAAGTTGTACACTACTAGACTCACACATTGATATACACCCCAGTAAGCAGTAAGCCTTTTTGTTTCTTTTATTATTTTTCTTTGTGTATTCATATGGATGTTACTGTAAATCTATGATAATTTGACAAACTAATTTGGATATACTTCCTTTTTTAGTAACTACCAATATCTATACTTTTTCTGTTTCCTTTTTACGCTGTATTATATGACTATAGAAAATTTATGTTCACTGTATGGCCACTCAGTGGCCACTAGGGGCACGCGCGTGCGCGCCCCCGGTGCCGATGCGCGTGCCCGGCAGGCGCGATGACCGCCGGACACCCGCGATCGCTCGTGACAGAGCGAGAACCGGGAGCTGTGTGTGTAAACACACAGCTCCCGGTTCTTTCAGGGGGAGAAATGACTGATCGCTGTTCATACAAAGAATGAACAGCGATCTGTAATTTCCCCTAGTCAGTCCCATCCCCCCTTCAGTTAGAACACACTTTAGGGAACATAATTAACCCCTTGATCGCCCCCTAGTGTTAACCCATTTTCTTCCAGTGACATTTTTACAGTAATCAGTGCATTTTTATAGCACTGATCGCTGTAAAAATGCCAATGGTCCCAAAAATTTGTCAAAAGTGTCCGATATGTCCGCCATAATGTCGCAGTCACAATAAAAATCACTGATCGCCGCCATTACTAGTAAAAAAAAAAAGATTAATAAAAATGGCATAAAACGATCTCCTATTTTGTAGACGCTATAACTTTTGCGCAAACCAATCAATAAACGCTTATTGCAATTTTTTTTGCCAAAAATATGTAGAAGAATACGTATCGGACTAAACTGAGGAAAAAAAATGGGTTTTTTTAATATATTTTTTGGGGAAAATTAATATAGCAAAAAGTAAAAAATAATGCATTTTTTTCAAAAAATAAAAACCGCAGAGGTGATCAAATACCACCAAATGACAGCTCTATTTGTGGGGAAAAAAAGGTCAATTTTGTTTGGGAGCCACGTCGCGCGCAATTGTCAGTTAAAGCGACGCAGTGCCAAATCGCAAAAAGTGGCCTGGTCTTTGGCCAGCCAAATGGCCCGGGGCTGAAGTGGTTAATCATAAACCATGTGAGTTGCTAAATGTTGTACCTTCATTAAATGTAACCATATTGCTACACTTAAGAGGCGCCTCTCTTCTCTTTTATACTCAGTTGTGACATGATGTTACTCTTATATCAAGACATTGCTTGTAGATTAAGTCAAAAGTTATTAAAAAATTTTGCTTATCTTGCAAAACGCTCTCAAACCAAGTTACTCTCAAACCAAGGTTTTACTGTAATTGAAAACCTTTATATTTGCTCTTCCTTTCTATAAAAATATATTAGAAAGAAAATCACACAGTGCTACAGATTCTATACGGTTAAAGGAAAAAAAAGGCATCAAAAGTGCGGAAATTGGATTTATTTGGACACACCAAGGAATAGTAAATGAGCTGGCTTAAACATATTTTTGAGAAAATTTCAAGTGCAAATATAATTTCTTCTCTTCAATTACTACAGCTTCCTACTTGCATAGAACAATCTCATTTCCAGTTCCACTTCTATGAAAGGTGTCATTCCCTTATGACTCTGTAACTCCCCAGCAAACAGAATTATCTTGATTTGTGTAGAAATATCTGCACAGCTGTTTCGCTGTATTTCAACCTCACACAGATGGGCGCTTTACCGGAGATATTTACAATAGCTGGTGGGTGTTGTAAATAAACTAATTTATAATTATAGCTGCGGATGTGTGGAATCTGACTTGCATATCTTTGAGGCTTCCATAATGTATAGTGGTAGGTAATGACACCTGCACACATTGTGCTGATTTTCCAACAAATTTGGTATTTTTCTGCAAAAAAATTTACCGTACCGTGGAAGACGTTCAACAGATTAGAAACAGCTGCACACATGCTACTTTGGTGAACTTGGACAATACATGGACTGTTTTTCTAACACTACAAGACACTTCCTAATCAAACTGACATTTAACTGGATTGAGGATTTATTTCTCCATGCTAAAACAATACGGACAAACAATTTGTAGAATTTATTTTCAGTGACCACATATATATTTGCAGTACTTACATTATGATCATTTATATTTACTTTATACGTTTTTTTTACAAGATTATTCTTTCATGCTTTTATTATATTAAAAATAGAGATTTGTTGATTGACTAGTAGAGAGAAATCTGTTTTTCAATACTTTAAGTGTAAAAGTAAACCTTTTTAAAGTTTTGTATAGCAAAACTCTAAAGTGAGGAAATATCATGCAATTAGAACACCTGTCTTTAGAACAGGGGACCAAATCGTATGCTGTTTCCTCACTTCCTCTCCTGTGTTAAGGCCCATACACATAATCTGACTTTTTGACAACAAACCTCCGACGGACCTGTTTGATAGGACAATCTGACCGTGTGTACGCTCCAGCGAACAAACTTTTTCGCTTTTTCATCGGACAAATGTTCGCTGTGAGAACAGACAAACGTTCCGGCAACAAATGTCCGATGGAGCAAATCCGATCATGTGTACACAAGTCCATCGGACTAAAGTCCAAAGTACAAACACGCATGCCCAGAACCAATGCTAAAGATCAGCCAACAATAGCAGAAGTTGCCCAAAGGGTGGCGGTAAAGAGCAGAAAAACCATGTGATTTGGTGAAAGTTGGCTGAAAAAGTCCTGCCGTGCGTATGCATACCAAGTTCACAGACAACGCCCTTCGGAGCAAAATCCACGAAAAAGTCAGATGGAAGTCTGATCATGTGTATGAGGCTTAACTGTGATCTTTTTTTGCTTCTGATTCATTTATCTTTATCCAGGTTAGTTTTAGAAATTATGTCCTTATGCCTCCTGAACCTTCTTGTTACCTTCTATGTGAATATTTGCCCATTTCGCCTGCTGTCCATGTATGCTTTTCCCCTTCTGTGCTGCTTCCGTCTATGAATCAGTAGTCTCTCCCACTGTCCTTCTTGATCATTCCCCTCACCAGTGCTGCCTATGCCAGTGGTTATGTGCTTCCTCCACCTTATCATGGTTGTGGGTCTAATATAAGGAAGCAAAGCATTGCTCCTCTGCAAAGATGACCAGTTCTAAAGCTCAGATCCCAATAGCTTGCACATGCAGGGCCGCCATCAGGGGGGTACAGGCAGTACACCTGTAAGGGGCCTGGAGGTCCCCAGGGGCCTGGGTGGCAACCCCCCTTTTTTTTTTGCAAGGGGCCCAGAGGTCCCCAGGGCCCCGGATGGTAACCCCCCTTTTTTATGTATTTTTTTATAAAAAAATAAATAAAACATTTTTTTATTTTTTATTTATATTTATTTTTTGTAAGGGGCCCAGAGGTCCCCAGAGGCCCGGATGTCCCCAGGGCCCAAGATGGCAACCCCCCTTTTTTTTTTTATAAAAATATTTTTTATTTTATTAATTTTTTTATAATTTTTTTTTTTTGTAAGGGGCCCAGAGGTCCCCAGAGGCCCGGAGGTCCCCGGGGCCCCTGATGGCAACCCTCCTTTTTTTTTTTTTATAAAAATAATTATTTTTATTTTTTTATAAATTCTTTTTTTTTTTTGTAAGGGGCCCAGAGGTCCCCAGAGGCCCCGAATGGCAACCACCCAAAGCCCCCCCGACCTCAACAATTTGCGGCACCCCCGCTTCTCAATTCGCGGCTGCCCCCCCCGCTTCTCAATTTGCGGCGACAGCACCCCCCCGGTTCTCCTCTGTGTAAGGGGCCCCAAAATTCCTGATGGCGGCCCTGTGCACATGCACATGCATATAATGTGCCCTGTGCACATGCATATAATCTTTCAGGTGCTAAAAGGTTGTGACCACAAATTTACTGTGGACACAGTGCCAACATGGGGCAAACAGACACAAAATGGGCGAGAGCTACAAGGTTTAGGCTTGCCAACGGACCTGCAATACAACAGAAACAAGATATACCTGTGCTCAGATCCCAATAGCTTGCACATGCATATAATCTACCAGATGCTAAATGGGTATGACCACATGATAACACTAAAAATACTGAAGGAACCCTGTGAACACTGCTATACACCCTTTCTAGCAAACGTTGCAATAAAAATAGAGATATTTAATTCACACATATTGCAATACATGTTTAAGCTGGCCAACTGCGTCAAATAGGGTTCCTACCTCATCCCTTTAAACCCATACACATATTAATTACACAGGTTCTGATGCAGATAAGGCACCAAGTGAGTTTAATTACCACCTTAATCAGCCACAGAACCTGTTTAATTAATACGTGTTTGGGTTTAAAGGGATGGGGTGGCAACCCTAGCGTCAAAGTAATTCCTCTTTGTCCAGTCCTACTCTGCTCTGCCACTACAAATGCTACTGTGGACACAATACTAAAATGGGACAAACAGACACAAAAATGGGTAAGAGCTACAAGGTTTATCAGATTGTTCATCCAATATTTATAGTGTTACTATGTGGTCACACCCCTTTAGCAGCTGGTAGATTATATTCACATGCAAGCTATTGGGATCTGAGCACAGGTATATCATGTTTCTGTTGCAATGCGGGTCAGTGGCCAGACCTAAACCTTGTAGCCCTCACCCCTCTTGGGTCTGTTTGCCCCATGTTGGCATTGTGTCCATAGTAGCATTTGCAGTGGCAGAGTGGGATTGGCCAAAGAGGGATTACCTTGACACAGTTGGCCAGCTTAAACATGTAATGCAATATGTGTGAACTAAATATCCCTATTTTTATTGTAAAGTTTGCTAGAAAAGGTATATAGCAGTGGGCAGGAGGGTTCATCCAGTATTTTTAGCATTTCTAAAGCAAGACACAGCATTGAATGAGGCATAGTATGTTGGCACACTGGCTATTAATTCTTGGCCCTCAACTTGACATCTCTGATCATGGCTTCCACAAACTAGGTCTTCTTTGCAATACTAGTGTGTATTTGATGATTTCCAGCTAGTCCAGCTGATTTCAACCTGGTCAGGGAAAGTTCAATATGTCTAATTAGCAGCAGATAACCGTTCTGATAGCCATCAACTATTCTGTCTAAGGCTCCATGCACACTGGAGCTCAAAAACAGCCGTTTTGAACGCCGGAATGCTGGCAGGAAAACGCTACTTTAAAAACTTGATTTTATCAGCGTTTTGCATTTCCGTCATTGCACATTTAGCGGCGCTAGCTTTCAGCCGCGTTTCTCTGGCTCTATTCACAATCAATCGTTCCCTATATGAGCCCATTGATTTGAATAGAAGTCACACCTGAAGTCGGATCATCATGATCCGACTTGCGGTGCGACTTGTGTGCTGAGGATGAAGGGGAACCCCGCCAAAAAATGAAAAAAAAATTGGCGTGGGGTTCCCCCTTGGACGATACCAGGCCCTTCGGTGGGGGTCCTCCCAAAATCCATACCAGACCCTTATCCGAGTACGCAGCCCGGTTGGACAGGAAAGGGGTGGAGACGAGCGAGCGCCCCCCCTCCTGGCCAGGCCGCATGCCCTCAACATGGGGGTAGGTGCTTTGGGGCAGGGGGGCCCTGCGCCCCCCACCCCAAAGCACCTTGTCCCCATGTTGATGAGGACAAGGGCCTCTTCCTGACAACCCTGGCCGTTGGTTGTCGGGGTCTGCGGGCGGGGGCTTATCGGAATCTGGAAGCCCCCCTTTAATAAGGGAGCCCCCAGATCCCGGCCCCCACCCTATGTGAATGAGTATGGGGTACATCGTACCCCTACCCATTCACCTGGGGAAAATTGTGTCAAAAATAAAACACACTACAAAGGTTTTTAAAGTAATTTATTAGACAGCTCCGGAGGTCTCTTCCGACTTCGGGGGTCTCTTCCGACTTCTCCACGCTCTCCGACCACTTCTCCCCACTCTCCGGTGCCCTCTGCCTTCTGCCGGGCTCCTTCGCTATCTTCTGCCAGCTCTTTTGCTAGCGTTGGCCCGGTCTTCTTCTTCCCTCTTCTCTTCTGATGTTGACACGATGCTCTCTCCCGCTGTAATGCCGCGTGCGCGGTGCGCAACAACTTATATAGGCATGGGGCGTGGTCACCGGGTGATGTCACCCGGTGACCCCGCCTCTTATGATGTCACTGTCCCATCATGCCCGGGACTGTGACGACATAAGGGGGCGGGTCACCGGGTGACATCACCCGGTGACCACGCCCCATGCCTATATAAGTCATTGCGCACCGCGCACACGGCATTACAGCGGGAGAGAGCATCATGTCAACATCGGAACAAGAGAAGAGGGAAGAAAACAACGGAGAAGACCGGGCCAATGCTAGCAAAAGAGCAGAAGATAGCGGAGGAGCCCGGTAGAATAACCGGAGAGCGGAAGAAGAACCGGAGAAGAGGGAGACTGGGAGAAGAGAGCGGAGAAGTCTGAAGAGACCCCCGAAGTCGGAAGAGACCCCCGGAGCTGTCTAATAAATTACTTTAAAAACTTTTGAAGTGTGTTTTATTCTTGACACATTTTTCCCCAGGGGAATGGGTAGGGGTACGATGTACCCCATACTCATTCACATAGGGTGGGGGGCCGGGATCTGGGGGCCCCCTTATTCAAGGGGGCTCCCAGATTCCGATAAGCCCCCGCCCGCAAACCCCGACAACAAACAGCCAGGGTTGTCGGGAAGAGGTCCTTGTCCTCATCAACATCGGGACAAGGTGCTTTGGGGTGGGGGCGCAGGGCCCCCTTGCCCCAAAGCACCTACCCCCATGTTGAGGGCATGCGGCCTGGTATGGTCCAGGAGGGGGGGAGGCGCTCGCTCGTCCCCACCCCTTTCCTGACCTACCGGGCTGCGTGCTCGGATAAGGGTCTGGTATGGATTTTGGGGGGACCCCCACACCGTTTTTTCAGCGTAGGGGGTTCCCCTTAAAATCCATACCAGACCGAAGGGCCTGGTATTGTCCGAGGAGGAACCCCACGCCAATTTTTTTTTTTGGCAGGGTTCCCCTTCATCAGTACGCAAGTTGCACTGCAAGTCGGATAATGATGATCGGACTTGCGGTGCGACTTCTATTCAAATCAATGGGCTCCCATAGGGAACCATTGATTTTGAATAGAGCCAGAGAAACGCCTAATGCTAATTAGCGTCCATTTATGCGCGTTTATCTGCATTTGGCGTTTTTTGGCGCCGAAAAACTGCACTTTGAAAGCAAATTTCTTCCGTTCAGAAAAAAGGCCATAATCTCCACTGCTCATTAACGCTAAAAACCGTCCATGTGTGCATGGACACATAGGCTAACATAGAGTGCAGTTTATGGGCTTTTAAAAAAAACGCCAAAACGCCAATAAACTGCAGTTTATGAGCTCCAGTGTGCATGGAGCCTAATAGTACAAAGACAATGGAGACATTTGCATTGGATGGCAATCTTCCTATCATTTTAAAATGTTTTCAAATATTATATTTTCACTTGAAAATTTTCTGCAAATACAGGAGTCAGTTACTATACAGAAAAGGCAGTTGTTGATTACCAGACCTTTACCTTGAATACTTCCTTCTTGACATTTGAAAATGGTTTTATTGTACTACAGACATTCTCATTTCATTTGAAAACATCTAGATTTCTAATATTAGCTTCCTGTCTATGGATAAAGCCTTCTAATTGAAATAAACTATATTTTTGTAAGTCCTTGAACTTTGTTACTAGGAAGATTTATAATAATTTGATAATAGGAATTACCTCTCTGAGTTCTCTTTGACTGTAGGAGACTAAAAAAGTCCTGATTTTCCTATTAGAGTTAATTAGCTCCAGGTCACAACTGCCAATTAAGTTGTCACTTTTATATAGAACCAAGAAGGATTGGGGAAATACCATCAACTTTCATTAAATGAAGTCTGTCCAGCACAAATTTTAATAAATGTTGTGTCACAGTCCATGACCAACGTTAACTTTATTACTCACAGGTTGATTATAAATGATACAAAAGTGATTATTCACACTTCAGCAAAAAAAACAAAAAACACAACTTTTGATAGAAGCAATAAAGCTGCTTTTTATATACAAACAATGAGAAAGAAACACATAAGCAGTCAGATTACAGAAATATTTTGGGGTTAAAGCGGAGGTTCACCCTAAATTTGAACTTTACATTAACAATCTCCTTGCATAATTTACATACACATATCACTAACCTTTTTTTTTTTGTTCGGCTCTAATCAAGGGTGAATCAGCTGTACGATTTGGCACTTCTGTCTTTTCCTCCGGGAGTAGGCGTGTATTTAAGTTTCCCCGGTCGCGCTGTGTGTCATGGGAGGTCTGCGCAATGTCTCCTGGGAGCAATCTGTCATGCTTCCCAGGAGATGCGGTCCAGCGAAATCTCTCGAGATTTCACTCGTCACGTGACTCAACTACCCGGTCACGTGACGAGGGCGAACATTACCTGCACAGCTGATTGGCCAGGACAGGACAGGAAATGTTGACGGCGATGCTTGTGCGCGAGATAGAGCGGTGAATGCAGGGAGGCGCGCATTCACCGCAACCCGGAAGTCTGTGCTTGTGGGCTTCAGGATGCCCACAAGCAAAATGGAAAAGCTATGGATCACTTTATATAAGTGTTTTTTTTTAAAGAAAACGGATGGGGGATGAATAAAAACGCCAGACGAGTGAGTACTACATTGTAATCTATATCCAAATTGAATGGACTAAAAAATAAAAAAAAGATGGACCGCGGAACCTCCGCTTTAATGATATAAATTTACGATCATTTCACATTAACCCCTTAACGACCGCTCACTGTATATATACGTCGGCACAATGGCACCGACAGGCACAATCACGTAGAGTGTACGTGATTGCCTTTGTACAGTTGGGGGGTCCAATCGGACCCCCCTTCTGTACAGTGAGCCGTCGGAATTCGTTGGGGAGCGATCCGACATGAGGGGACGGCCGTTCGATTCCGGCCACCCCCCCGCGATCGCTCCCGGCGAATGGAAATGCCCCCTCTGTCTGTCGAATGTACACACAGACAGAGGAAGCAGGAGGAAGTGATGTCATCTCCTGTGCTGCGCTCACATATACCGAGCGCCGTACAAGAGAAGACACACAGGTTAGTGCACAAACACTACACTAACACCAGCACACATAGGCACATAAATCGCCCCCCCAGATCACCCCCCAGCCCCCAGTCACAGTGTCACTGATTGCAGTGACCATTTATTTACTGATCACTGCAATCAGTGACATTTGTGACTGTAAAAGTGTCACTACATTTAGTTTTAGGTCCAGTGTAGCCCCCTAACCCCCCCTAATAAAGGTTTAACCCCTTGATCACCCCCCAGATAACCCTTTCACCCCCTAGCACCGCCGTCGCTAAGCGATCATTTTTCTGATCGCTGTCTTAGCGTCGGTGATGCAGATCGGTACCCAGTAATTTTTTTTAGGTTCGCCGCAGGTTTTTATAGCGTCAGGTACCCCCATAAATTATCTAATAAAGGTTTAACCCCCTTGATCGCCCCCCAGGTAACCCTTTCACCCCCTATCACCACTGTCGCTAAGCGATCATTTTTCTGATTGATGTCTTAGCGTCGGTGATGCAGATCGGTAGCCAGTAATTTTTTTTAGGTTCGCCGCAGGTTTTTATAGCGTCAGGTACCCCCATAAATTATCTAATGAAGGTTTAACCCCCTTGATCGCCCCCCAGGTAACCCTTTCACCCCCTATCACCACTGTCGCTAAGCGATAATTTTTCTGATCGCTGTCTTAGCGTCGGTGATGCAGATCAGTAGCCAGTATTTTTTTTTTAGGTTCGCCGCAGGTTTTATAGCGTCAGGTACCCCCATAAATTATCTAATAAAGGTTTAACCCCCTTGTTCGCCCCCCAGGTAACCCTTTCACCCCCTATCACCACTGTCGCTAAGCGATCATTTTTCTGATTGCTGTCTTAGCGTCGGTGATGCAGATCGGTAGCCAGTAATTTTTTTTAGGTTCGCCGCAGGTTTTTATAGCTTCAGGTACCCCCATAAATTATCTAATAAAGGTTTAACCCCCTTGATCGCCCCCCAGGTAAGCCTTTCACCCCCTATCACCACTGTCGCTAAGCGATCATTTTTCTGATCGCTGTCTTAGCGTCGGTGATGCAGATCGGTAGCCAGTATTTTTTTTTAGGTTCGCCGCAGGTTTTTATAGCGTCAGGTACCCCCATATATTATCTAATAAAGGTTTTAACCCCCTAATTGCCCCTAGTTAACCCTTTCGCCAGTGATCATCATATAAGTGTTACGGGTAACGCTGGTTAGTTAGTTTGCTTTTTATAGTGTCAGGGCACCCGCCGTATATAACCCAATAAAGGTTTAACCCCCTGATCGCCCGGCGGGTGATATCAATTAGGTTTTAGCGTCAGAGAGGGTCTGCGTCACACCCCAGGCTGCGTCAGGTTAGTGCCAGTAACGCTAACACCCACGCGTGAAGCATACATCTCCCTTAGTGGTATAGTATCTGAACAGATCAATATCTGATCAGATCTATACTAGCGTCCCCAGCAGTTTAGGGTTTCCAAAAACGCAGTGTTAGCGGGATCAGCCCAGATACCTGCTAGCACCTGCGTTTTGCCCCTTCGTCCAGCCCAGGCCACCCAAGTGCAGTATCGATCGATCACTGTCACTTACAAAACACAACACACATAACTGCAGCGTTCGCAGAGACAGGCCTGATCCCTGCGACTCCAGTGCTGTAGGAGGTGATTTCACCACCACAGTTAAAAAAAAAAACCAAATATGCCGAAGCATTGGGGCAGCAGGGGCGGAGGAGCGATTTTGCTCCTAATGCCGCGTACATACAATCGAAATTCCGACGGAGGCTTGCCCGTGGAAAAGTCCGACCATGTGTGTGCGGCATAACTTTTTTGCGGGAGGATGCCCCCATGCTTCGGCATATATAAATGGTGCATGTATGCCCATCATTAGAAGTGGGTGGATGAAGGGCGGTATTCTAATGGTGGGCATACCCACCGATCAATCTCTTTTTTCGTTCAGCCACCTGGCTGCATGAAAAAAAAAGATTACAATACATGTCCAACAAGGACCAGCAACGTACTGGTATGTTGCTGGACTTTGAATGGTTATACCAGATTGATGCCTGCGGGTTTAGGTATCATCTTGGTATCATTCTTTTCAGCCAGCGGCCGGCTTTCATGTAAAAGCACTCCTAGTGGCTAATTAGCCTCTGGACTGCTTTTACAAGCAGTGGGAGGGAATGTCCCCCCCCCCCCGGATATAAAAAGCGCCATTGGGAAATTGGGAAAGCATTTTATCACACCGATCTTGGTGTGGTCAGATGCTTTGAGGGCAGAGGAAAGATCTAGGGTCTAGACCCCAGTTTTTTCAAAAAAAGAGTACCTGTCACTACCTATTGCTATCATAGGGGATATTTGCATTCCCTGAGATAACAATAAAAATTATAAAAAAAAAAAAAATATGGAAGGAACAATTTAAAAATAAAATAAAAAAGCAAAATTAATAATAAAAAAAAAAAAGCACCCCTGTCCTGCCCTGCTCCTGCCCAATGGCGAACGCAAGCGTCGGTCTGGCGTCATATGTAAACAGCAATTGCACCATGCATGTGAGGTATCACCGTGAAGGTCAGATCGAGGGCAGTAATTTTAGCAGTAGACTTCCTCTGTAAATCTAACGGGGTAACCTGTAAAGGCTTTTAAAGGCTTTTAAAAATGTATGGAGTTTGTCGCCAATGCGTGTTTGTGCGAAATTTTAAAGCATGTCGTGTTTGGTATCTATGTACTCGGCCTAAGATCATCTTTTTTCCCAAAAAAAATGCGTTTGAAAAATCGCTGCGCAAATACTGTGTAGAAAAAAAAATGCAACACCCACCATTTTATTCTGTAGGGCCTTTGCTTTAAAAATATATATAATGTTTGGGGGTTCAACATAATTTTCCTGCAAAAAAAAATATGTTTTCATGTAAACAAAAAGTGTCAAAAAGGGCTTTGTCTTCAAGTGGTTAGAAGAGTGGATGTAAGCTTCCTAATGTTGTGTATAAAATGCCAGAACAGTTCAAAACCCCCCCAAATGACCCAATTTTGGAAAGTAGACACCCCAAGCTATATACTGAGAGGCATGTCGAGTCCATGGAATATTTTATATGTTGACACAAGTTGCGGAAAAAAGACAATTTTTTTTTTTTGCACAAAGTTGTCACTAAATGATATATTGCTCAAACATGCCATGGGCATATGTGGAATTATACCACATGTGTGAGACTTTTTGGGAGCCTAGCCGCGTACGGGACCCCAAAAACCAATCACCGCCTTCTAAGGGTGTAAATTTTTGATTTCACTTCTCACTGCCTATCACAGTTTCGGAGGCCATGGAATGCCCAGATGGCACAAACCCCCCCCCAAATGACCCCATTTTGGAAAGTAGACACCCCAAGCTATTTGCTGAGAGGTATTGTGAGTATTTTGCAGATCTCGCTTTTTGTCACAAAGTTTTGAAAATTGAAAAAAAATAAAAATAAATTTCTTTCTTCATTTTCAAAAACAAATGAGAGCTGTAAAATACTCACCATGCCTCTCAGCAAACAGCTTGGGGTGTCTACTTTCCAAAATGGGGTCATTTGGGGGGGTTTTGTGCTATTTTGCCATTTTATGGCCTTCGAAACTGTGATAGGTAGTGAGGAGTCAAATCAAAAATTTGTGCCTAGAAATCCTGAAGGCGGTGATTGGTTTTCGGGGTCCCGTACGCGGTTAGGCTCCTAAAAAGTCCCACACATGTGGTATCCCCGTACTCAGGAGAAGCAGCAGAATGTATTTTGGGGTGCAATTCCACATATAACCATGGCATGTGTGAGCAATATATCATTTAGTGACAACTTTTTGTATTTTTTTTTTTTTTTGTCATTATTCAATCACTTGGGACAAAAAAAAATATTCAATGGGCTCAACATGCCTCTCAGCAATTTCCTTGGGGTGTCTACTTTCCAAAATGGGGTCATTTGGGGGGGGGTTTGTACTGCCCTGCCATTTTAGCACCTCAAGAAATGAGATAGGCAGTCATAAATTTAAAGCTGTGTAAATTCCAGAAAATGTACCCTAGTTTGTAAACGCTATAACTTTTGCGCAAACCAATAAATATACACTTATTGAAATTTCTTTTACTAAAGACATGTGGCTGAATACATTTTGGCCTAAATGTATGACTAAAATTTAGTTTATTCGATTTTTCTTATAACAAAAAGTAGAAAATATAATTTTTTTTCAAAATTTTCGGTCTTTTTCCGTTTATATTGCCAAAAATAAAAATCGCAGAGGCAATCAAATACCATTAAAAGAAAGCTCTATTTGTGGGAAGAAAAGGACGCAAATTTTGTTTGGGTACAACATTGCATGTCCACACAATTTACAGTTAAAGCAGCGCAGTGCAAAATTCTGAATTCACCTCTGGTCCTTTAGCTACCAAATGGTCCGGGGCTTAAGTGGTTAAAATGTTACTAAACCCAGGACTCTGCATTCACTATATCTGATCTCCCGCAGTACACAGAACCTGAAAAAGCAATTATTTTAGTAAATACAAACTTCTAAATGCCTTTTCTCATCAGCAGTATATAGCAGTCTTGTGGTATCAGTGTCCGGCCGAGCACTGGTTAAAGCTTGTAGGAGGAGTTTTCATTCTCCTCTGACTGTCCTGTGACTCCTGACCCTCTGTCTGGACATTGCTAATTGGCTCTGTGCTGATCACATGCACCCTCCCAAGAAAAAAAACAACTCTCCAGCAATGCACAACAAACTGAGCATGTGCAGAGTGCCTCCATATGCTCTCTTCTTTCATGAGATGGATTGGGGACAGTGGAAGAAGGGGAGGATCAGAGAAGACAGGATCAAACAGTCTTTTTACACAATGTGCAGGATTAACCCCTTAGGTTCCACATTAAGTATAACAAGCATGCTTTACTGCATATACAGACTGACTTTACTGTTGTAAACACAACACAGTGAAGGAAGTTCCCCGCTCAGGCCAATGACGTAGGCGGGGTCGGACATACCGAGGGGGCGGACCTGATGGGGAACTTCATTCGCTGTGTAATACATGTATAGACCCGCCCCTTCTCATGTTCCGCATCTGGTCCGCTGAGCGGACCTGATGGGGAACTTTAGAAGGGGCGGGTCTATACATTTAAAACACAGCGGAGGAAGTTCCCCATCAGGTCCGCACAGGCACAACCAATGACGGACAGCGCTGGAAATCGGGATCACCGCGGGACACTGGATTTCATCGCTGGAATGTTTTTTTGTTTTTGTTTTTAATAAAGGACTTTTTCAAGGTGTTTGTGTGTTTTTATTTACATTTTTTGACACTTTCTTCGTGAAATGGTAGGGGTACAATGTACCCCTTACCAATTCACATAGGGGGGGCCGGGATCTGGGGGTCTCCTTTGTTAAAGGGGTCTTCCAGATTCCGATAAGCCCCCCACCCGCAGACCCCCACAACCACCGAGCAAGGCCCTTGTCCCCATCAACATGGGGACATCCTCCCCATGTTGAGGGCATGTGGCCTGGTACGGTTCAGGAGGGAGGGGGCCGCTCTCTCGTCCCCCCCTCTTCCCCTGCGGCCGGCCAGGTTGCGTGCTCGGATAAGGGTCTGGTATGGATTTTTGGGGGGACTCCACGCCATTTTTTTTTATTTGGGGTGGAGTTCCCCTTAAAATCCATGCCAGATCTTAAGGGCCTGGTATGGATATTTAGGGGGAGCCCCACGCCATTTTTTTTTTAAATTTGCGGCGGGGTTCCCCTTAATATCCATTCCAGACCTAAAGGGCCTGGTAATTGAATTTGGGGGAACCCCCACGCTTTTTTTTTTTTTTTATCAATGACTTTTCTATGTATTGATAAAAGCCGACAATTCATTAATAGCCGCGAGTGAGTTTTAAATGACTTTTTTTCCTTCAAAAATTACACTTTGTGCAGGGACAGTTCTAAGCACGGGAAACATGCGCCACTTTACATGCATATCATACACACCCCCCAGGTACGAAATTTAAAGGAATATTTCACTTTTATTTTTTCATTTTAAGCATTATTAAAATCACCGCTCCTGTAAAAACGTCTATTTTTTAAACCTTTTTTTGCATTGATACATGTCCCCTGGGGCAGGACCCAGGTCCCCAAACACTTTTTAGGTCAACAAATTGCATATTAGCCTTTATAATTAGCACTTTAGATTTCGAACGTTCGAGTCCATTGTATTTAATAGGGTTCTAAAGTTCACACGAACATTCTGTCTGTTCACAGGTTCTGGTGCGAACCGAACAGGGGGGTGTTCGGCTCATCCCTGCTCTGGATGAATGAGCACTCTCTCCTCCTCTTCACACTGCAGCGTTGACAGTCTGAGGAGGAGGAGAGTGTTAGATGTGTTAGCAGATTTTGATACACTAACAAATTGAAGCCCAACTCCAGCTCACAGTTTATAATCAGTTACAGCAACAGTATTTTATTCTTTTGGGGAAAAAAAGGTTTTACATGAATAAATAAAAACTGGTCATTTTAAGAACACCTGTCATTGTTAAATGGTTTGTCTTATCGATGTGATTTCATTGTGAATTTGTTTTCTACAACGACAATCAATCTTATCTTATGTAAACTGATACATTCTGCTGGAGAGCTTTTTAAAGACAACAGACTTGCTGACTGTATCACCAGATAAAAATCAAAGAAAGCCTAAAAAATAAATAAAGGCAGCCATCACATCTAAGAATTGGTAAGCTGTAATATAATAAATGTTTGCTTTTGGGTTGAATACCACTTTTTTTTTACCATGCTTTTTTTATGTTATAGCAAAAATTGAAACAGATATCATATGTTTGACCTAATGTGTGTTTGTCATCCAGTGTCTAGGTTACTGTGAGAGTGGAAGGTCCAGTTAAACACAAAAAGCAATCATATATTATTATTATTATTATTATACAGGATTTATATAGTGCCAACAGTTTGTGCAGCATATAAATGCAAAGTAGATATCTGTTATATACAGTATTCCAACATGATAGCAACCCCAAACAATATAATGACCCCAAACACACCTCCAATATGACCACTGCCTTGCAAAAGAAGCTGAGGGTAAAGGTGATGGACTGGCCAAGCATGTCTCCAGACCTAAACCCTATTGAGCATCTGTGGGGCATCCTCAAAAGGAAGGTGAAGGAGCGCAAGGTCTCTAACATCCATCAGCTCCGTGATGTCATCATGGAGGAGTGGAAGAGGACTCCAGTGCCAACCTGTGAATCTCTGGTGAACTCCATGCCCAAGAAGGTTAATTTAGTGCTGGAAAATAACCGTGGCCACACAAAATATTGACACTTTGGGCCCAATTTGAACATTTTCACTTAAGCCGTGTACACACGATCGGTTTCACCGATGAAAACAGTCCGATGGACTGTTTTCATCGGACGAACCGATCGTGTATGGGCCCCATCGGTCTTTTTTCCATCGGTGTGAAAAAATAGAACATGTTTTAAATTTTTCCGATGGGAAAAAAAACGATAGCAAAATCCGATCGTCTGTGTGGAACTCCATCGGATAATAAACCCACGCATGCTCAGACTGAATTATGAGATGGGAGCGCTTGTTCTGGTAAAACTAGCGTTCGTAATGGAGATAGCACATTCGTCATGCTGTAACGGACTGAAAAGCACGGAGACTGAAAAGCGCAAATCGGCAAAAGCAGCCCAAAGGGTGGCGCCATTGGATTTGAACTTCCCCTTATTAGCGCCGTCATACGTCACGGCGTTTGGGACGATCGGTTTTTTGACTGATGGTGTGTAGACAAGACTGATGGAAGTCAGCTTCATCGGATTTCCAATGGAAAAATCCATCGGATTAGAATCCATAGGAAATCCGATTGTGTGTACAGGGCTTTAGGGGTGTACTCACTTTTTGTTGCCAGAGGTTTAGACATTAATGGCTGTGTGTTGACTTATTTTGAGGGGACAGCAAATGTACACTGTTATACAAGCTGTACACTCACTACTTTACATTGTAGCAAAGTGTCATTTTTTCAGTGTTGTCACATGAAAAGATAGAATAAAATATTTACAAAAATGTGAAGGGTGTACTCACTTTTGTGAGATACTATACATATAATGCACTTACATTGAGAAATGAACCATCCCTATGAACTAAAAAACACCCTTAACTGCAAGTTGTTGATTTCCTAATTCTAACCTTTTGTGTTCAAATACATCTAGAGCTTACAATGAAAGCAGCAAATACCAAATACATATATAGTGGGGTCTCCTTTAATGCCCTATGGACTACGTTACCCAGAACCCTGCTTGGCACCCAGGGTGCATTTGGCCACCGCAGAGACTCATGGGTGGGGCTATAAAAGGAAAGGGCGAGGCTAAGCTCGGCCTCTTTGGACACCGCACTGCAATCAAGGGGACTCCCTGTGCGGATCTGTTGCAGTGCAAGGCCCGAGGCCTGGGCCTTGCATACCTTCCAAAGAGCCTTCCACCCCACTGCTGAGCCTGGGTGACACCTGACTTCTTTGAGTTGCTGACATCAATTGGACCAGAGACCTGATCGTTGCAGGCACTGTGTGTGGAAACACAGAGGTGGAAGTCCCGGACTGGGATCACGTCCAGAGGAGTGAGCGAGCATCTGCTCACTTATTTAGCTTGTACTTTGATTAGGCCTAGTGACTGCCTTGGCCCATCGTGCTGTAGTTATTATCCCGCCAGAGACTAGTGGCTGAACTGAGTTGTGTAGTCTCCGGTGAAGTGTTCCTCTTTTATCACCCGTTTATGGATTACAAATACTGTTCCTGTATGTGCACCACCGTTCATCTGCATGCGAATAGTTGTTCTCACAGAGACTGAGCTTTATCTGAGTCAGGCCTGACCAGGAGTTTAAAACTTTGTTGTTGCGCCACATTGCGCATAGAGAAGATAGTTGCACGTGGCGTGTGATCACTCTGCACTATTAGTAGGTTTATTGCTGCAGGGCTCTGCATGTATGCTATGTGTATTGTTTAACCTATACCTTTATACCTAAGTAAATCAGATCTAGTTTACCAAATCCTGATTCAGTGTTTATCATTGCATATTAACTTCCTATCCTGTTTTGAGATTGTGTATGACCAGGTATAGGATTATATGAAGGAAACATTCCCTAGACTAACTGTGCCATAGAGGGTTGAGTAGATTGCCAGGGGTTGGCGGTGCTGTATACAGGGCCCAAACTAACTAAAAACCAGCGGCTCTCTTAACTGGGGGTAGCGCTACACGTGGGGGCTCGTCCGGGATCCTTATACAGCAAGTAACATGCCAAAAAGTACCGGCATGGACCCGCTGGAAGTAGGACAGTGGTGCGCAGTGGCATCACCTCCACCGCCATCCCCTAAAGCAGGAAAGCAGAAGGGTACAGAGAGTCCCGGATCACCACCGGCCAGTCTAGACTTGTGCACAATGGAAAAATTTGTTTAGTTTCGGTTCGTTTTTTGTGCACAACGGAAAAATTTGTTTCGTTTCGGTTCGTTTCTTTTCGGTCCTGTTGATTCATAATCATTCGTAATTTTGCTAGACGGGATTTTTCGTGTTCGGACTAATTCGTATTTTCGCAAGCGTCATTTTTCGTTGAATTTTTAGTTGATTTATAATTCGTACTTTCGGTAGGGTACGTTGTTTTTCTTTGATTCTGGACAACACTCCTACTTTCGTAACTTTTTTTGGGTTTGTTGATTCGGAATTTTCCGTGACTCTCTCACAACGACGCTGCCTATTATGCCTAATGTGCTTCGAATGGATTTGTACTTTTCTAAATACATAGCGGTTATTTGTAACGATTCGAAATCTCGTATTTTACTTTCGTTTTTTACATGCGGCTATAGCCTCCGCCCCTGTACACCATTTTGAGAGGGTTCAGCACGGTGAGGGAGAAGCAGAGAGCAGAGCAGAGTGTTATTGTGCTTCGAATGGATTCGAAATCTCGTATTTTACTTTTGTTTTTTCATGTGGCTATAGCCTCCGCCCCTGTACACCATTTTGAGAGGGAGTTCAGCATGGTGAGGGAGAAGCAGAGAGCAGAGTGAGTGTTATTGTGCTTCGAATGGATTCGTACATTCGTAACTTTTTTCATAACGAATTATGCCGAAGACATTCGGGCATTCGCTATTTTGCGGTATAATTTATTTCGGATTCGGTTTTATTCGTAATTGCTTTGTTCGGAAATTCGAATGCTTCCGAATGTCCGAAAGTTGCTAAATTCGGACGAATTTCGATTCGTTACGAAAAGAATTGCACAAGCCTACCGGCCACCCTCAGCGCAGAATTGAGCGCTGTCCTATGGGAGATTGTAGCCCAGTGTAAGAAGGATCCTACAGATTACCCGATGTCGGGATACAGAAAACTCAGGATATTTTCTGGAAGGAAACCTGTACCTTCGGGAGAGGAGGGATTTGAGGAGTGGCTAGATGGCGCTACTCAGGCCCTAGAGGAATGGGAAGTCCCAGAACACCAAAAAAACAGAGAATCACTGAGAGTTTGAAGGGGCCTGCTCTGGAGGCCATACGCAACCTTAAGCTAAGCAAGAAAGACTGTGATGCACAGGATTATCTAGACATTCTGCAGAATGTGTTGGGGGAACTGAAAAAGTAACTGAGCTCACTTACCAGCTGGAGCACTGCTACCAAAAGACGGGAGAGAAGCTATCAGAGTTCATGAGACGTCTGGATAAGATCCTGCATAAGATTATACTAAAAAAAGGGATCGACCCAAGGAGAGTGGATGAGGCCCGTGTCCAGCAGGTATTGAGGGGAGCTCAGCCTCTGGATCCCATCGCATTAGCGCTATGCACCCGACAGGACAGGAAGAGCCTGGAATACCACGACTTAATCCGAGTGGTCAGAGAAGAAGAGGCTATGTTGGAAGACAAGAGGAGGGGCCAACCAGTCAAACCGACCAACCCTCCGACAGTGATGGTCAGGTCGGCCATGACCCCCGAAAGAGACTCAGAGGTGGATACCCTGAAGTCACAGATGTCCCAGGTGTTGGAGATAAAGATAAAGTGTGTTCCAGTCCCAAGAAAAACAAGCTGAATAATCGCAAGCCGGCGGAAAACTTCAGAGGGCCCCGGTGAAGGAGTCAACCGGGTGCCCATCTTCCACAGTGACCTCCAAACTGAATGAGAAGTACAGAAAAAGAGAGGATAAAACCCCCCAGAAGAAGCGCAGTGTTCCCCAGCGGGAATGTACACCAAAAGAAGAGAATAATGTTCCTCAGCGGGTATGTACACCCATTAAGAGGAGGGAAATCAATGCATACCGAGCCCAAGAGAGACTAAAGTCCAAAGAGAAATGGAAGAAAGAGAGTCCAAAGGGAAAGTGCAAGGGTCAAAGGAAAGAGACCCCTTCGAAGCAATATCCAGAGAAGCTGGTGGGCCCCTCTCCCATAGTGCCTATCCAAGTGGAGGGAGTCTACACAAGAGCCATATTGGACACTGGGGCGCAAGTGACCCTACTATACCGGGACTTCTATGATAAGCATCTAAGTCATCTACCCATCCAGAGGATTGAAGATTTGGAAATATGGGGATTTGGAACCCAGAGGTTCCAGTATGATGGTTACCTGCCCATAAAACTGACCTTCGACCCGTCTGTGGCCGGGAAGGCTGAAGTGTTTGACACCCTGGCTGTGGTGTGCCTCTGACCACCTGGAGCCAACAAGAGCTCCCTCATCGTAGGGACCAACACGGACCTGGTCCGGAGGCTCTTGGACCCTCTAGTACGAGGGAAGAACCCCACAGTCACCAAAATCCACCCAATGCTGAAGACAGCCTACCAGTGACTGGTCTTAGAGCAGAAGGCCCCGGAAGAGGGGGTGGGGAAAGTCTGGAGGCTGGGCAGGAAAGAAATAGTGTTGCAGCCCGGTGAAGTAACCTGTCTCCAAGCCATTGTGAAGCTCACTTGGGAGCAACCTGGGCCCTTTGTTATGATGGAACCAGACCCAAGGGAAAAACAGTCGGGCTTGGAAGTGGTCCCAGAAGTGTTCCCATTGAGGGCCTTGAAGAAGGCACACTGTAAGGTACCTGTGAGTGTCAGGAATACTACGGATGGCCCCGTGGAGATCCCAGCCAGGATGTTGCTGGGCCAGGTGAGCCCTGCTGCCCCAGTTGTCTTGTCAGATGTGGAAAAGACAGAGGGAGAAAAGACCATTTGGGAGAAGCTCTGCATGGAAAACCCAAACCTGCCAAGGGCTTGGAGAGAGAGAGCCAAGGCCCAGTTGACCCGTGGAGAAGGATCTTCTCTCAAGATGAGTTTGATGTGGGGTGCGCGAAGAGTGCCACCCACCGAATCCGCCTCCAGGAGGACAAGCCCTTCAGGGAGAGGGTCAGGCGAGTCCCGTTAGCAGACCTTGAAGACTTGAGGGAACAGCTCGCCGAGCTCAAGCGAACCAGTGTTATCCGGGAGTCTAGAAGCCCCTACACCTCTGATAGTGGTGGTCAGGAAGAAGAATGGGTCATTGAGGCTGTGTATCGATTACAGGACCCTCAACAGGAGAACCATACCCGACCAGTATACCACTCCGAGGATAGAGGATGCCTTACAGAGCTTGTCTGGAGCCAGGTGGTTCAGTGTCATGGATCTAAAGAGCGGATACTACCAGATCCCTATGCATCCGGAAGACAAGGAGAAGACAGCTTTTTTAACTCCTGTGGGGTTCTTTGAATTTGACCGGATGCCACAAGGTCTGTCTGGAGCCCCAGCCACCTTTCAACGCCTCATGGAAAAGACTGTAGGAGACATGAACCTCATCTAAGTCCTTGTATACTTAGATGACATCATTGTCTTTGGGAGAACTCTGGAGGAACATGAAGAGAGACTGGAGAAAGTTTTGAAAAGACTTAGTGAGGAGGGACTCAAGCTTTCACCCGAAAAATGCCAGTTCTATCAGTCATCAGTTAACTATCTGGGACACATAGTGTCCGAAGAAGGGGTAGCCACAGACCCCGAGAAGTTGGAGGCAGTCACCTCCTGGCCACGGTCCACCACTGTGACAGAACTGAGATCTTTCTTGGGGTTCTGCTCCTATTACAGGAGGTTCGTGGAAGGGTTTGCCCGGATTGACAGACCTCTGAATGAACTGCTCAAGACAGAAGGGGAAGAGGATGACTCGGGGCCCAGGAAGCCGGGGGAGTCAGTCAAAGATCAGTGGAACAAGAAGTGTGAAGAGGCCTTCCAGATGCTGAAGAAAAGCCTAACCACTGCCCCTGCCCTGGCTTACGCAGACCCAAAGAAGCCTTATGAACTCCACGTAGATGCCAGTCATGATGGTCTGGGAGGAGTGCTCTATCAGGAGCATGAAGGGCAACTGAGGCCTGTTGCTTATGTGAGCAGGAGTCTGACCCCCTCTGAAAAGAACTACCCCACTCATAAGTTGGAGTTTCTAGCTCTCAAATGGGCTGTAGTTGACAAACTCAAAGACTATCTGTATTGGGTGAAAACTGACAACAACCCTTTTACTTATCTTTTCACCACAGCAAAGCTGGATGCCACAGGACATAGATGGCTGGCGGCATTGTCTGCTTTCAATTTCAGTCTGAAATACAGGCCTGGGGCTGGGAATCGAGATGCAGACGCCCTGACAAGAAGGTCTCATGCTCCTACCAGCAGTACGGAAGACTGGACTCAAGTGGTACCCAACGGGGTGTGGGCCCTCTGTCAGGGGGCTGAACTCCAGGCCAGTGGTGGTGCAAGAGCGGAAGAAATAGGGGTCACCGTGGTAGGGGTCCCCAAGCAATACTGTGGGGTAACCCAGCTAGAGGAAGATGACTTGCCAAGACTGTCCAAGAAGGAGTTGAGATGTGACCAATTTGAAGACCCTATGGGGAAATTGGTCCTGGAGGCCCTGGAGAGTCAGGATCCAGATAGACTCTTGCGTCACCCTTCAAAGGAAGCTCGCTTGTTGAGGAAGGAGTGGGACAGGCTGCAGGTGCATCAGGGAGTGGTCTACCGAAGGGGCCCCTCTGAGGACCTAGAAGACATATGGCAACTGTTTCTACCCGAGAAACATTGAGAGACCGTCCTGGTCGCCCTGCATGACAACCACGGGCACTTGGGAGCTGAGAGGACCTTTCAACTAGTTAGGAGCCGGTTCTATTGGCCCTGCATGAGGGCTGAAGTCAAGGAATACTGCCACTTATGCGCACGCTGCATCCAGAGGAAGACTTTACCCCACCAAGCTGCCCCAATGGGCCATCTACAAAGTCAAGGCCCACTGGATTTGGTATGCATTGATTTTCTCTGCCTCGAACCCGACTTGTGTGGACTAGGAAATGTTCTGGTGATAACCGACCATTTCACCCGGTATGCCCAGGCCTTTCCAACTAAAAACCAGAAGGCTTCTACTGTAGCCAAAGTACTCATGGAGAAATACTTCTTACATTACGGGCTACCACAGCGGCTCCACTCAGATCAAGGAAGGGACTTTGAAAGTCGGCTGATCCGGAAGCTCCTGGATTCTTTGGGGATCAAGAAGACCCGAACCACTCCCTATCATCCACAGGGGGATGCTCAGCCGGAGAGGTTCAACCAAACCTTGCTCAACATGCTGGGGACTTTAAGTAGTGAGAAGAAGCAGCACTGGAGCAAACACATAGCAGCAACCGTGCATGCTTATAATAGTACCACAAGTGATGCAACAGGGTACTCACCCTATCGACTCATGTTTGAGAGAGAAGCAAGACAACCCGTAGACCTGGCCTTTGGCACCTCTATAGACCATTCCTCAGTCACTTCCCACAAAGGTTATGTAGACAGGCTTAGACACAGTTTAAAGTTGGCCTATGAGCAGGCCCAAGCAGCCTCAGATCAAAGGGGAGCCCGCAACAAGAAAAACTTTGACCTGAAAGTCCGGATTCAAGATCTACAACCTGGGGACAGAGTGCTGCTCCGGAATCTGGGGATCCCTGGAAACAAAAGCTTGCAGATCGGTGGAGGCCTGAACCCTATGTTATTTGCAAGAAGCTGCCGGGCCTACCTGTCTACAAGCTAAAGCCGGAAGGAAAGGTGGGTCCACTAAAGACTTGGCATCGGAATCACTTACTCCCACTTGCCGAAGCAGTTCGGATACCCCCTGCGAGGGATTCCCCTGAGCCAACTTCCATCTTGGATACTCCAAAGCCAAACACTCGCTCCCAAACCCCTTCGAGCTGAGGAAACAGATGTCTCTGAACTAAATGAAGAAGAGGGAGAGGAACTTGAATGGCTATGGCCTTCCCAGGCCCCAGAAACTTCTGCTATAGATCTTCCACCTACTGAAGACACCATAGACAGTACACTGAATGCAGAAGCTACTGAGTTCATCCCGTCCAGTCCCTTACCAGATTCTTGGGAAGATGCCTGTGACTCACTCTCAGAGGAGGATCCAAGGGACTCCATGTATCTCCCTGCTCCTGAGTCAAGTGCTCCAGAACCAGTGGAAACCCCCAAGTCTGTTCCAAGAGAGGAACCTGCAGTATCTGAACCAGACGTTCCAAGAGAACAAAGGATGAGAAGAACCATAAGGCCTCCCCGAAGATTGACTTACCCACAAATGGGGGAGAGCTCAGAAGACACTGTGTTCACTGCCAGGAGGAGTGTGGAAAACCTTGATCCCTCCACTGTTCATTTAGTGGAGGACAACCCCAACTCACTCTCTGGCACAGTTAGGCAGGTCGTTTATGACAGTGTGACCTGTGGGCAAGGAAGTTCACCCTCTCGTTTTTGGTGGGAACTCCCTCTGCCGACATCATACACCGCTTTATCAAATGTTGTGCGTAGTGTTTGTTAAAAGTTATCTTTGGGGACCAAAGAGTTTAAGTGGGGGGAGTGTGTAGCGGGTTCTCCTTTAAGGCCCTATGGACTACGGTACCCAGAACCCGGCTTGGCACCCAGGGTGCATTTGGCCACCGCAGAGACTCATGGGTGGGGCTATAAAAGGAAAGGGAGAGGCTAAGCTCGGCCTCTTTGGACACCGCGCTGCAATCAAGGGGACTCCCTGTGCGGATCTTTTGCAGTGCAAGGCCCGAGGCCTGGGCCTTGCATACCTTCCAAAGAGCCTTCCATCCCACTGCTGAGCCTGGGTGACACCTGACTTCTTTGAGTTGCTGACATCAGTTGGATCAGAGACCTGATCGTTGCAGGCACTGTGTGTGGAAACACAGAGTTGGAAGTCCCGGACTGGGATAGTGTCCGGAGGGGTGAGCAAGCATCTGCTCACTTATTTAGCTTGTACTTTGATTAGGCCTAGTGACTGCCTTGGCCCATCGTGCTGTAGTTATTATCCCGCCGGAGATTAGTGGCTGAACTGAGTTATGTAGTCTCCGGTGAAGTATTCCTCTTTTATTACCCGTTTATGGATTACAAATACTGTTCCTGTATGTGCACCACCATTCATCTGCATGCGAAGAGTTGTTCTCACAGAGACTGAGCTTTATCTGAGTCAGGCCTGACCAGGAGTTTAAAACTTTGTTGTTGCGCCACATTGCGCATAGAGAAGATAGTTGCACGTGGCGTGTGATCACTCTGCACTATCACTATTAGTAGGTTTATTGCTGCAGGGCTCTGCATGTATGCTATGTGTATTGTTTAACCTATAACTTTATACCTAAGTAAATCAGATATAGTTTACCAAATCCTGATTCAGTGTTTATCATTGAATATTAACTGCCTATCCTGTTGTGGGATTGTGTATGACCAGGTATAGGATTATATGAAGGAAACATTCCCCAGACTAACTGTGCCATAGAGGGTTGAGTAGATTGCCAAGGGTTGGCGGTGCTGTATACAGGGCCCAAACTAACTGAAAACCAGCAGCTCTCTTAACTGGGGGTAGCGCTACACATATTAACTGACACTATTTTCTTTTTATGCCCCCTGATTGGGGCACTCAATATATCCCTGCCTTAAAGTCTTAAACTCCAGGATCATTTTTGCTTTAACAGATAAGTTCACCTTTCATATTCGGGGTGTAACATGTAACATGTTATGAATGCACCGGCTCTGCCCCCTTGGCCGCATCACTCATTCACAGCTTTCTGTGAATGGAAAACTACAATGTCCGGCAGCCTTTTTTGGATGTCAGCTTGTAGTTTTCCATGAACTACCACAGTGCTTTGATAATTCATTAATTCTTCCTGTCAGCATGTTTCGGCTTCCTTGTATGAGGTACGAGGAAGCCGATACAGTGACAGATCTGCAGGAGACTTGCATGACATCAGAGATCTGCTGATCGCTGGTACAATGCTTTACAGGCTCCTGCAACAAAAAATAATAAATGCACATTGTTTTACCTGCAAAAAAAATGTGAATTTATGATTTTTTGGTGAAAAGGTGAACTTATCCTTTAAATAGTTCACTTGGGCCAAGCTGGTCCAAACAAACTATTTTCTTTAATAATTGACTCAGCTACTGTCAGCGCTGTATAAACTGTATGTAGCATCAGCTCGTGGATTTGCTATCTGCTGCCAGAACAAAATTGAGCCAGGTTGAGCACTGCTCAGCCATTTACAGGAAGTCTTATATTTGTATCAATGAATACAAGGCTTCCTGTGATTGGTCAATATGGAGAGGCATTGACAGTTGCCGCAGCAATTGTTGGGCCAAACTATTTAAAGGGAAAGTAAACAGGGAGTTAGGCTTTAGAGGACAAGTATAGGCAAAGCTCTTTTGGCCATACTTCTCCTGTGGGTCACAGGCGTGCACTTAGTTCTGCACTCTTGTGACCCAGATTCAGCCAACAGCGGGCTAAAGCCTGTTGTCTGCTGATGTCACAGAGCCAGTATAAACTCTGCACAGATCCCAACAATAATCCCAGGATCCGCCCAGCCTTTCACTGCGCTGAGTCAGGTGCTCCCGCCTCCTCCAGTGAGCGTTAGAGGGGCAGAGCAGGGAGTTGGTGACTGACAGTGGCTTTTGTCTTCGCACTGAATACCATGAACTGAGTGATCAGCGGTCATGTGTTCAATCAATTTTCAGTCTTATGCCCAAATTCTGTGTGCACCCCGTTCTGACGGAATGTTGGCTCAAACTTGTGTTGCATACACACGATCACATAAATCTTGTCTGAAACTCCGACCGTCAAGAACGCGGTGACGTACAAGACGTACGACGAGCCGAGATCAATGAAGTTCAATAGGCAGTTTGGCTCTTCTGCTTGATTCTGAGCATGTGTGTCGGAATCACATACAGACGAGCGGAATTTCCGTCAAGAACTTTTTCCGTCGGAAAAATAGAGAACCTGCTCTCAATCTTTTTCTGGCAGAAATTCTGACAGAAAATGTTGGATGGAGCCTACACACGGTCGGAATATCAGACCAAAAGCTCACATCCAACTTTTTTGGACGGAAAACCCTATCGTGTGTACAGGGCATGAGGTTGGGTTCACACTATTATGAATCAGATGTGGGTTTCACTGCATCTAATTTGCAGAGCAGGAGATTGTGACCGGCTCTCTCTGGAGCTGGTTCACACATCTCCGGAGCTGCTCCAGTGTTAATTGCACAGGAGTCCTGTGCGTCTTTTGGTCTGTTTCAGGTCCAAATTCAGCCCAAAATTCGGCTGAAATTGGACTTGAAATGGTGAATGGAGACGCACCGGACTCCTGCTGTGAGTCGCTGCGATCTCTAGTGTGAACCCAGCCTCAGAGTTTGTGGAGGACAGTCATCTAGGTAAGTGTGTATGTTTATTATTTTTTTAACCCTGTGCTTCTCATTTAAGACATATTTCACTTCATAGCCAAATGCTTGTGGACACCTGATCATCACACTTATATGAATTTGCTGGACATCCCTTTCCATTTCATTACCATGCAATATTATAGCGCTGGCCCTCATCTTTGCACATAAAGCCTCCACACTTCAAGGAATGTATTACAGAAATTTTTGCAGTGTCAGTGCTAATTTTTGCCCAAAAGAGCATTTGTGAGGTCAGGTACTGGAGTTAGATGAGTAGATACTGCTTGTTTTGTTCCAAGTACCAATTTATTTTAAAGATGTTCATCAGGGTAGAAGACAAGACCTTGTTTAGGTCACTGAAGTCCTTCTAAAGTACACCAAACTTATCAAACTATGGGGGAGATTTACTAAAACTGGTGCACACAGAATCTTGTGCAGCTGTGCATAGTAACCAATCAGCTTCTAGGTTTTAGCCCAGGTTCACATTGAGGCCGGGTTTGAAAACGTGCGAGTTAAGCTGAATTCGCACAATTTTGAACCGATAAAGCAGTCCTACTTCAGGGGAGATTTGACAGACATTTGTGCGGGTTCTTGCACAGATGTCTATTCAAATCGCCCCGAGAAGTCGCCAAAAGTAGTAGAGGAACTACTTTTGGGAATCGGTGCGGCGACGCAAAGTCACGTCAAATCACATGCCAAATCGGCCCAATGTGAACGGGGGCCTATTGTCAAAGCTTAATTGAACAAGCTGAAGGTAGAAGATGATTGGGTACTATGCACAGCTGCACCAGATTCTGTGTGCACCAGTTTTAACAAATCTCCCCATATGTATTTTATGTCTGACTTTCTGCATGCTGGAACAGAAAAAGATCTTCTCCAACATTTTGCCACAATTTCAGAAGTGTACTATTATCCAAAAGGTGTTTGAATGCTGTAGCATTAACAGCACCCTTTATTGGAAACACCTGAACTTCAGGTGATTCCAATAAAGGGTACTCATAAAATAAAAGGATTTATAGATTGCATAAACAAAGTGGCATTTCATTGATACTTTAGATTTTGAAGCCACCGGAAGTGATATCATGCAGCTCTGCTGGGCGGAGCTGGGTGACATTACTTTTGGTGGCATTGAAATCAGAACACTGCTTTGTTTATGTGATGTATGAGTCCTCAATTTAATGAACATTTACTGAATTGAATTAAAAAATACTACACAATTTTGGGCCCTTTTCTCTTGCTTGAGCTTTATTATTGAGGTGGCCAAGCGGATATCTTCTGTCCTTAAAGGGGACCATCACCTTCAGATATATAAAAGTGAGGAAATATGGACAGGGCTTTTTTTCAGGTAAAACTCAGTTCCACCACCTCTGGCTCAGACCCTTTGGTGCCTGCTCACCACAATCACTTGTAAACACAGAAGTCTGGTTTCTGTGTTTACAAGCGACAGCTCTGCACTCTGTGTGCATCCCTCCTGAACTTTGCACTCTGTATGTAATGCAATACTGGTATTTAATGCCCCTTTAAGACCCTCCTACTGTGTGTGGGGGCAGAGGTTTTGGGGGGGTTCGTGGTTGAGTTCCTGCACCTATTGTTTGAGAAAAATAGCCCTGCACATGGTGGATGTTTTTGAGCACCTTTGACCTATAATTTTTATGGGTCTTTATTTAAAGTAGAACTATAGGCGTGTTGTACAATGAAAGCATTTTATAAAAATTATGTGATTTAAAAAAAAAAAAGAACTATAGGCAAAACTTTTTTTTTCATTTTGGATAGAGTAAGGGAGGGTTATAACCCCTGTAAAAAAAATCGCCATATGTCCCCTATTGTGGAGATTTCTCTTCACTTCCTGTCTCATAGCCAAACAAGAAGTCAGAGGAAATCCCTACAAATTAATGTTAATGGAATTCCTTGGGGACCCCCAGGTCACCAGAACTAGTGTCCCCATTGGGACATATCCCCTCTATTACTTTTCTGGGGACAACTCAAAACCTGGGATTTTCTTTTACTTTCACTTTCAATGATAACGGTGAACAGGACAAATAGAGAGGGTGAATTTTCTTAATGGGGGCACAGACAGTAATAAAAACTGACAGGTGTTATAATTCCTTTCTACTATATCCAAAACTAAAAAAAAAGTTTGCCTTTAGTTAAACTTTAAGGTGAGCTGCCACTTTGGCTGATGGTGGATCACTTTTTGGTAGAGTTGAAGGACCATTAAGAAGTTACAGTCAGTCATATGCACTTGATTGGA
Source organism: Rana muscosa (assembly GCA_029206835.1). Taxonomy (NCBI): domain Eukaryota; kingdom Metazoa; phylum Chordata; class Amphibia; order Anura; family Ranidae; genus Rana; species Rana muscosa. Next base: position 91,022,842 of record JARGYO010005626.1, read on the forward strand.
CTATTGGGAATCTTATTATTATTATAATTATTATACAGGATTTATATAGCGCCAACAGTTTCTGCAGCGCTTTACAACATCAGGGAAGACAGTACAGTCACAATTCAATTCAATACAGGAGGGATCAGAGGGCCCTGCTCGTTAGAGCTTACAGTCTAGAAGGGAGGGTCAAGTGAAACAAAGGGTAGTAGCTGTGGGGGATGATCAGGTGGACAAAATAAAAATACAGTTGTTAGGTGTGGGTAGGATAGGCTTCTCTGAAGAGAAGGGTTTTTAGGGATCCTCTAAAAGCTAATAGAGAAGGAGATAGATGGACAGATTGGGGTAAGGAGTTCCATAGGCTTGGAGAGGCTCTGCAAAAGTCCTGGAGACGAGCATGGGAGCGGGTGATGAGAGAGCTAGAGAGCAGGAGGTCTTGAGAAGAACGAAGAGAACGATTAGGTTGGTATTTAGAGACTAGGTCAGTGATGTAGCTGGGGGCAGAGTTGTGGATGGCTTTGTAGGTAGTTGTTAGTATTTTGAATTTAATTTGTTGGGTGAGCAGAAGCCAGTGGAGGGATTGACAGAGAGGAGTAGCAGAGACAGAGCAGTTGGTAAGGTGGATGAGTCTGGCAGCAGCATTCATGATTGACTTAAGGGGGGATAGAGTATGCAGAGGAAAGCCAATGAGGAGGGAGTTGCAGTAATCGAGGCGAGAGATGACCAGGGAGTGAATTAAGAGTTTTGTTGTGTCATTATTGGACCTTTCCAATCAGCCTCTGATGCAGCGGGTGTATGCGTGCAAAACCGGTCAGGCTGTTTTATTACTGGGCCAACACTGGGCTCATGGATGGATAAGTATACACTATACTCCATGTTTGTGAACTAGGACTTTTGTACTTTGCTGAGGGCTGCTTACTCTGCACCTGGGCTATATATAACAGAGCTATTTGGAGTCGAGCGATTATGTTTTATTTTTATCTGTGTTTGGACTGCCTGTATGCTCTGAAATGGAGTTGCCAGTCTGTTGATATGGAACTTAGGCTTACTCACCCTGGACTTGTGATCAGCTAACACTGAGGGTTAACCCCATGTGATTTTGAATCCTTTCAGCCGGAGTGCTTATATACTATCTCACATGTATTACTTATGAGGCATTGTGGCTCAAGTTTGTTACTGTAATTACTCTTTGGTCAAGGATTTTTTATATGCTTCAGTTTTAATGTATATTATTAAATATGAGATTTTAGGTTACCTTAATTTGACGTGTCATAAATAATTTGTTGAACTTGAGTGGTAGTAGTCAAAGTCTGGTGGTTTTTATTGAAAGTGCTTTGGACTCTTATTCACATTTATCTTATTTTTTTGATTTGTGGCACATTAAGTAATAGGATCTGTATTTTGTAGGGATGCACTGATACCAGTATAGGTATCAGTGTTAATACCGAGTACTTGTGCTCGTGCAAATTCTCCTGATATCTAAAACCGATACCTATACCAACAAGGCTCTTGGAACTTCCTACATCTCCTCCAGCTCTGTGAGCACCGCAAGCAGGAGTGGTTTGGGATTGGGCATGCATGTGATAACATACAATTTTTAAATAAACTGTTTGCCCATTGCTGCACTTCTTAGATGGTACTTCTGTGTCTTTCTATACTGGGATCACACAAGAGCGGTGGGGGAAACCACATGCGATTTGGACCGGAATCACACTGCATTCCTGTTCAAAATGCATGCGATTCTTTGCAGTGCAATTTTCAGTGCAATTTTCAGCCCATTAACCTCCCTGGCGGTATTCCCGCGTGTGGCTCGGGTGAATTTTCAGTACCAAAAGCGGTAACCCCGAGCCACACTCGGGATCGCATCGCAGGATCCATGTACAGGTTACTTACCGTATATACTCGAGTATAAGCCGAGGCACCTAATTTTACCACAAAAAACTGGGAAAACTTATTGACTTGAGTATAAGCCTAGGGTGTCCATATGCATGCCTCACTGTGCCTCACTTTATCTCACTGTGTCCATGTGCGTGCCTCACTGTGTCCATGTGCGTGCCTCACTGTGCCTTACTGTGGCCATGCCTCACTGTGTCCATGCTTCACTGTGCCCATGCCTCACTGTCACTGTGCTCATGCCTCACTGTGTCCATGCTTCACTGTGCCCAATCTCCCTACCTGATCTCCGGCGCTGTGTGACTAGACTGACTTTTAACATTGGAGTCTATGGAAGGGGTGCCCGGGTTTGAAAAATCAGTGCTCCCAGGCCGTAGGTCCCCCGGACAACAAACTTTGCACACTTGTAGAGAAAAAGCGGGGCTACATGTGTGCCAAGTTTGGGGTCCTACGGCTGGCTGGAATCAGGCGCACAAAGTTGAAGATGGACACAGACTTGAGTATAAGCCGAGGGGGGCATTTTCAGCACAAAAAATGTGCTGAAAAATTTGGCTTATACTCGAGTATATACGGTACCTTGTCCCCTGGATCCTGCGATGTCTCCCTGCTGTGTCTGCAAGCCGCCGTGTCTCGTTCGATTCACAGTGCCGAGCTCCGTTCCCTGCGAGAGTTGCGACGCACGGGGATGGAGTTTGGCGCCAAATTCAAAAAGTAAAAAACACAGTATAGATACAGTATACTGTAATCTTACAGATTACAGTACTGTATCAAATAGTTTAAGTGTGTTATTCCTAAGAATTACAGGCCTACAATATAAAACGCGAAATTTCCATGCAAAATAATTGTACCGCTTTCTGCATCAAAAATCTGACATAATCATACCGCCAGGGAGGTTAATCTTATATGGGCTCAAATCACACCGCAAAGGTATCGGTACTCTGTATCAGTATGTACTTGATGGAAAGTATCGGTACTGGTACTTGCCGGTAAAAAAATGGTATCAGTGCAGCCCTAGTATTTTGTTATACATTACTAGTTGATTGATACAATTAATGTGATTAAGGGCAGTGCTACACTTTTTTAAACACATTGCTTTATTGATGTAGGAACACATCGGGTGAATGCAGTAGCCTATTGATTTTTTCATTTGTCTGACTTTTTATTACTTGTTGTATTTCAATTTTCTGTTCACTTTTTGTTTTTATATTGGTGTATACTAGGACCTAGGCAGTGCATGAGTGGTATTTGATTTAGTTTTGACCCCATGAACATGATTGTGATTCCTTTGTGGTGACTGCTATTGCTAGTAGGAAGTAATCATTTTTAATAGTCAGCTTCAGATCTGCATTGTTAAAATTTTATTTTGTAACCCGGTTGTCATGAGCAAACAGACTTTTTTCACACATGATGTAAAAAGAAAGTTTGGCCTTAAACTTACATTTACTAAGCAAGCAAAAAAGTCTAAAGGTAAAACAGCCCCATTTTAAATGAGACATAGAATGCTGGAAAGACAAAAACACCCAATTAATTCTATACACTGTAACAGCAATGCTCATTGGCAATTGTACCCAATGGATTTCATTTTGCCGATCTGTTTTTTTTTGTATGGTCCCACTTGGTGATAGAGCCATTCACCTTAACTCAGGTCATACCCAAATGTTGATTTAATTTGTACAAAAATCTACTGTGTTGGTTTAGTTCATTAAATCTCTGGTTTCTGCCTATTGAATCAGATAATAATGTTGTTTGTTTCTGCTCAGCCTTTTAACGTTTTTTGCATACCTGCAAATTAAAGATGTTCAAACATTTATTCAGAAAGAAAGAGAAAATGCAGTTTTTTTTTTTTTTTTTATGTAAGCTTAATGAAAAGAGGAGGTAGGGGGTTATGTAGATGTCAATGCAAAGAATCCATTCGGATAGCTGGGTATATTTCAGTTCAGTTCAATTTGACTCAATACACCTTTTCGGCCCCTGGTTTCAGGGAGCAAATGCATGCTGGCCGGGTGCTTCAGTTTGATACCCAGAGTCTTAAAGCAGAATAAAAAAAAAAAAAAAAAACTATATACAGCCGTGGCCAAAAGTTTTGAGAATGACACAAATATTAATTTTCACAAAGTCTGCTGCCTCCGTTTTTAAGATGGCAATTGGCATATACTCCAAAATGTTATGAAGAGTGATCAGATGAATTGCAATTAATTGGAAAGTCCCTCAGCCATGAAAATGAACTTAATCCCATAAGAATAATTTCCACTGCATTTATGAAGAAGACTTCAGGGCGCCCAAGAAAGTCCAGCAAGTGCCAGGACCGTCTCCTACAGATGATTTCGCTGTGGGATCGGGGCACCACCAGTGCAGAGCTTGCCCAGGATTGACAGCAGGCAGGTATGAGTACATCTGCACACACAGTGAGGAGAAGACTTTTGGAGGATGGCCTGGTGTTAAGAAGGGCATCAAAAAAAGCCACTTCTCCCCAGGAAAAACACCAGGGACAGACTTATATTCTGCAAAAGGTACAGGGATTTGACTGCTGAGGACTGGAGTAAAGTCATTTTCTCTGATTAATCCCCTTTCCGATTGTTTGGGGCATCCAGAAAAAAACCTTTTCGTCCGGAGAAAAAAAGGTGAGCGCTATCATCAGTCCCGTATCATGCTAAAAGTAAAAAATCCTGAGACTATTTATGCGTGGGGCTGCTTCTCAGCCAAGGGAGTGGACTTACTCATAATTTTGCCTAAGAACACAAAGCTTGGTGATGAACAATGCCTTTTCCAGCATGATGGAGAACTTTGCCATAAGGAAAAAGTGATAACGAAGTGGCTTGGGCAACAAAACATTGAAATTTTGGGTCCATGACCAGGAAACTCCCCAGACCTTAATCCCATTGAGAACTTGTGGTCAATCCTCAAGAGCCGGGTGAATCATAAAAAAGCCACAAATTTTAACAAACTCCAAGCATTGATTATACAAGAATGGGCTGCCATTAGTCAGGATGTGGCCCAGAAGTTGATTGACTGCATGCCCCTGCAAATATTGACTCTTTGCATAAACTTAATGTAATTGTCAAAAAAAACTTTGACACTTATGAAATGCTTGTAATTATACTTCAGTATATCATAGTAACATCTGACAAAAAGATCTAAAAACACTGAAGCAGCAGACTTTGTGAAAATTAATATTTGTGTAATTCTCAAATTTTTGTCCAGGGTTGTACATTTCTGATACAAGAGACTTTGTACTATGTCTCATCTGGCAAAAACCCTTCCCCTTGTATAACAGTATTTTCTAAGGTTGAAATGTGTGAACAAAAAATGGGTATATTTTCTCTGCATATCACTCTGGTGTAATTATAATTCAAAAACACACAAACGTTATGGAAATTTGACCATTGCTGGTTGCATTGTGTGTCTGAAGAAATACAGTGTAATATGTAATTTTGTGGATGGTGCGTTATCTTGATTTTAGCCGTAAAACTGTATCACTATCTCACTTTCTCATCTTCATGGTAAGAGGCAATGTAATGGCTCAGACACAGTAAACAACTAATATGCTAGAGAGCTAAGCTGATCAAATTCCACTACTTACACCATGTGTATTTTTGACCCGATCTAATGTGATTCTTGACCTAACAGTGACAGGAATCAGAATTACCCTCTCTCCTCAAAGAGGCTCAACATGATCCTGAGCTCAAATCTCAGTAACAGCAAATTGGATAACAATTTGGGTTGAAAGATGTTTTGTAGACACATTTTAATAATGGTCAAAAAAAATAAACTTTAAAGGGCCACTGGGAAAGTAGAAATAACTTTTCAGTGGAATTCATACATCTAAAAAAAACTACCATAAGAAAATGCTTGTCATATCTGTACTGATAATAATTTCCCATCTACATAAGATGATGTTTTATAAATCTTTTTAAAGGGAAGGTTCCTTTTTTTATGATATCCATAAATTTTCTTGATACCATTAAGTCTCTGAATATCAATCATCACGTCAGCACCCTTTTTCTACCATCAATCTGATGCCGCGTACACACGATCATTATTCACGGCGGTTAAAAATCCGCCGTGAATAATAACAGGAAAAACGAGGGAACCGCTTCGGTTCCAAGGGTTCCCTACACACGGTCGTTTTTCCTGTCATTTTTTCTCTTGACGGAAAAAAATGATGGAAAAAACGATGAGAAAATTTAGAACATGTTCTAATTTTTCTCGTCGTTTTTTCTGCCGTTTTTCTCAATGAGAAAAACGACATAAAGCCCACAGACGATCGTTTTTCTCGGCGAAAAAAAAAATGCAGTTTTTCTCGTCGAGAAAAGCGGTCGTGTGTACGCGGCATAAGGCCTAGATCGCTTGCAGGTGGCCAACTCAGTTACCCTTGCGTCCTCTGCATTTTCACAGGCTGGAAGTCTATGGTTGTTTCGATGGCAGGATGTTGTCAGGTAATCCGACCATCTGTATGCTCCATCGGACAATTGTTGTCAGATTTTCCGACAACAAATGTGGGATAGCATGTTTTAAAAATTTTCCGACAACAAATGTGTGATGTCGGATTTTCCGGTCGCGTGTACAGAAGTCCGTCAGAAAAAAAAATCGAAGTGCAAACACGCATGCTCCGAACCAATGATAACCATAAGACAACATTAGCAGAAGTTGCCCAAAGGGTGGCGCTAAAGAGCTGAAAAAGTTTTGTGTATGTTAGCCGACAAAGTTTTGCCGTTTGTATGCAGAACAAGTTTACGGCCAACGGCCTTCGGACAAAATTCCACGGCTTCGTCCGCGGAAAATCTGATCGTATGTACGAGTCTAAAGACTTACAGCGATCTGGTTCCCAGGACTGTCTGGAATTAGGAATAGATGTGATCAGTGGTTAAATTTGTTGCCAACACACCCCAAAGCAGACAAAACCTTACAGTACAAATTTCTATCCTTTTGGTGCAGCCAGTTTAAAATAAATAGGCTGCCAATGAACCCTAACTTGCTTAAAAATGCACATGATCCTTTTTCTAATGCCCCATAATGCGCTACCACATGCGAAAATGCAGGTGCGTTGCCAAGCCGTTCAAAATTATTGATCAGAGGGATGTCTATAGACCAAGCTATTGCTCAGCTGGAATTCTACGACATAAAAGGGGGGGGGGGGAATCATGAAAGAGGTCTTGCTTGAAGTCCAGGACATGGCTGTAAGAAATCACCATGTGGCATACAGGTCCAACCTCTATATAACAACAAAGGCCTGGGGATATATACCCCTATATAGCTGAGTCGTTTTCTAACAAAGGAACATATCTAAAGAGGATTCGTTACCTTGCTTGAGGCAGATTCAGCATCATGGACAAGTTGCACTGCCATTACTTTGTCAAGTTGGTGGAGGGTCCCCCGCTTCCTAAAGAATAACCAATTACAAGCTTCGATCAGGCTAAGGATTATGTTCAGCAGCTGAGAAACCGCACGATCATCCACACCCTGTGACACTGTCATTGTAGATTGTTATTGGAGCTGCAAAGTCAAACAGTGCACTGCCTTCTTAACCCGCACTTGTGTTTATAAAATCCCATCTACAAATTACATGTTTTACTTTAAGTTTATTAAAGCCTTTCTGTTTTAAAAAAATAAAAATAAAAATGAACAGTGCAACAATGCATATTATATGCATTAGTGATATTTGGAAGTGTGAATGGGCCCATATGGCATGCAGCACCCCACAATGCATGGCATTTGTGTTATGATGCACTATAGTACAGGTACATTGCACACTACTGCCTTGGGAAACCATTGAAATTGAATGACACCGTAAAGCACTGCAGTACATGTGTTGCATTGTAGCAACATGCAGTAAATAATGTTTTTTTGCCAGGCAATAACACATTGAACACATGGGAATAGGTAATTTAGGGCAAAATTACATTCTCTGTGAAAAGTCCCCTACCCCCCCCCCCCAAACTGCTAGGTGCCAATCACTAGGGGGTGATGTCACTGCTCTCTCTCTGGACTCCAACACTGGGTATTCAGTAGTGGCTGTAATGAAAAAAGGAGCAGCAGGGATCACTGACCTTTTCAAAGACACTTAAAGGAGAAGTACAGCCAAAGCTCGTTTAGCTGTACTTCTCCTGTGGATCACAGAAGTGCAGTTCGTTTTGCAATCCTGTGACCCGTTTTTAGCAGAGAGCAAGCTGAAGTCTGCTCTCTGCTGACGTCACAGAGACGCTCCAGGCTCGGCGTCATCACGACCATGGAGTCGGGATCCACCTAGATGCCTGGACCGACACTCGGCTCAGCCTCTCTGACAGTCACCAGATCTCTGCTCGGGGAGCTGTGAGAACCAAGCGATCGGCGATGTTTGATCGCTCGATTCTCAGTGTAGAGGCACCGGGGGACAGATGCAGCATCATACCGATGTATCCACCTAGGTAAGAATGAATCAAAAAAATAAATAAAATATTTCTCTTTTATTAGGAGTAGGTTAGAAATAATTGAAATTTAATGTGGAAATTAATATATGATTTAAATGTTTTATTTTAGTTACATTTAAGTTGCCTATTTACAATACAGTTTAGAATTTTTTCCATTTTCACCTTTTTTTTGCAAAAAGGCACACTTTAAAGTGTATAGGAGGAAGTTGGCGCTGGTATAAAAGACAATGTAGGAACTAATGAAGATGAGGGAAACAGATTAAAACAAGGGCACTAAATGAGAAATGATAAATTAGTGAATCAATAAGTAATAATAAAAACAATTCACATAAGACTGTAAAAAGTCCTTTCAGTCCGTCCTAAAACACCAAGTAGGCAGCCCAGTGAAGATGTGAAGCGGATCCTGAAAGAGCTGAGGGGAGAAGCACAAAAGCGCCACTCTAAGTGCAGTATAATTAATAAAATTTAATGTTTACAATGGGGGGGGGGAAGCATGTATGTACTCACAAACATGGAGTAAAATTGAGCATGTAGACAGAAATCAAAGTCTTATCTGTGGGAAAGCGATGGCGCGGATCAGATGGCGCTGGTGAGAGCCGGTGTATAGCAACACCGCACTTCTGCTAATGCAGGAAAGACAAGATGAGAGGGATCCACAGCGGGCGATGGACCACGGACACATTGGTTTCTATTGGTCCTCCAACCACCCGGAACCTCACCGCAAGTCACGGCCTGCAATCACCTGGAAGTCGATTACGAGACACAGCTTACAGCATGATCCATTGCCCGCTGTGGATCCCTCTCATCTTGCCTTTCCTGCATTAGCAGAAGTGCGGTGTTGCTATACACCAGCTCTCACCAGCGCCATCTGATCCGCGCCACCGCTTTCCCACAGATAAGACTTTGATTTCTGTGTACATGCTCAATTTTACTCCATGTTTGTGAGTACATACATGCTTCCCCCCCCCCCATTTTAAACATTACATTTTATTAATTATACTGCACTTAGAGTGGCACTTTTGTGCTTCTCCCCTCAACACTTTAAAGTGTACTAATGCTTTTTAGTTATTAACTTTAATTTCAATAGTTTTTCCAGCAAAAACCCTCACTTTGCTCCCCTCCTCTGAGCTCCATCTAGCCTCCAAAATTAAATACCTGGCACTTCCAGGTGTGCATGAGCATTTGACACGCTCCCTCTTGCTCTTTGTTCTGTGTTCAAAGCTGTAAATGCTTCAATATACTGAACAAAATGCATGCATTTATAAAAATATCACTTTTTTATTGTTAAAATATTCCTTACTCTCCCCCAAAATAAAAGAAATAGCTTAATCTGAGCTCTCAAATGGTCTCTACATTTGTATCCATTTAGAGAATAGAAGGTTTGGAGGGTCAAAATTAAAAAGAACACTTTGCACAGATATTGCCATGAAAATATTTTCTTGAAAACATTAGTACTTGCATGTGGACTGATGCCACTCTCATCATACCTGCCTCTTCTTCCTTTGACAGTCTAAATTTTACAAAAAAGCAAAGCTAGGGTTCGGACCACCATATAAAGAGGTAACCGTCAGTAAAACGACAAAGAGAAAAAAAAATGATATATATCATTGATTGTGATGATGAGTTTGTACAGTTCACACAGCACAAAGCCTGGATATAGAACAATATACCAACGAACACTGTTCTTGCACTCAGGCTGAAAAATCCTGTTCAAATCCAATAAGTGGTTTAAGATGTACAAATAAAGGTTTCTGCGGGGAGTCAAGCATTAGAAGGCACCTGGAACATGTGCTGGAGATTGTATCCATCAATACAGCAGCTGGGCTAAAATTATAAACAAGGCTGCTTTTCATCACGCCTGTTTTCATGCATACATTTCTGCTGTCACCGCCACCCCAGGAAACAGAGCAACTACAAAAACTAATGGCACTCATTACCTGATATTCATATGTGCAGCAGTGGTGAATGCAACCATAACACAGCAGTAAGCAAAAACTGATATCCAAATTATTTCTAAGTTATAAAACCCTAATAACCAATTGGTAATATTTAATAGTGCACATTGTCGTCCAATATGAAGTCACAACCGTCCATCTGGTTTAAAGGGGAGACACGAAGACTGGACAAAATGTGTATCTGAACCCCAAAACAAATTGTAATATATTGAAGTTTACCGGTTCTTAGATGTGATGGCTGCATTACAATTTCAGCAAGAAAATATGTGTTGATCTTGGCAAAAATGCAGTGTTCTTTTTTCTTCCTGTGAACTGGAGGCCTAAACAATGTTATCTCTCTTTTGTAAACTACTAGCCCTATGAGTCCACCATGTAATGGAGACGAACAAAGGCATATATTTCTGAAGCCTAACCTGTGTGACAACCAGGGCTTTTCTTCCTCAGAAAATAGGTACAGGTCACTCTTTGTCTCTGCCCCCTACCCATCTATCAGTACCACCCCTTTGAGAGAAAACACTATCGAGTATCAGATTGTGATACCAGCAACATTAGCAACCTCCCCCCCTCTCAAGCAACAATAGAATCCTCCAGCAACAACAGACCCCCCCCCAGCAACTACAGATCTCATGAGTAACAATAGACTCCCTGCAACAAAATACCCCCTAACAACAACAGATCCGGCCCAGGAACAATAGACCCCTACCAGCCAGCATTGGCTGCTAGGAGACCTATTGTTGGCCAACCCCTACCAGCCAGCCAACTGTAGATCTCCCAGCAGCAAGCAACAATTGACCACCCCCCCCCAGCAACATAAGACAAGGCAACCCAAGCAACAATAGACCCCTCCTTCAACAATAGACTCAGCAACAGAAGACTCCCTTTTAGCCAGCATCAATGGACCCTCCAGCATACCGCAGCGCCTTTTTGCCTTTTACGCACATTCAGTGCTGAAGGTGCCGGGAACTGCGTTCCCCCGCATTCCCGCTGAAAAAAAGCCCGGTGACAACCATGGCGCCCTCCAGAATTACCAAGTAAAAATTAGTATAGACCTGAAGGGACAGCAAGTGTGTTATTTAAAGTATTACCAGGTGGAAATAAAGGGAAAAGGCCTAAAGATTAAAAACAAATGCAGCAACCACATCCATGAACCAGTAAGCTGCAATGTATAACATTTTTGCTTTGGACTTAACATATACTTTAAGTTTTGGAATCATGAAAGGTTAAAACCACTGTCGATAATTTTTTGTATTGGGACGCCTGCCTTTACACGCACGTGAACTTTAACCGCTTGCCGACCAGCACATGACGATATACGAGCATATGGGCGTACAGGTACGTCCTCTTTAAGACGCGGCATTGTGGGCGCGCCCACCGCGAGCTCAGTGAGTTTGACCGCGGGCCCCGTAGACTTGATGTCCGCCGGGAGTCCTGCGATCGTCTCACGGAGAGGAAGAACGGGGAAATGCTGATGTAAACAAGCATTTCCCCATTCTGCCTAGTGACAGGACACTGATCACAGCTCCCTGTGATCGGGAGCGGTGATCAGTGTCGTGTCATGCGTAGCCCACCCCCCACAGTTAGAACACATCCCTAGGACACACTTAACCCCTTCAGCACCCCCTACTGGTTAACCCCTTCACTGACAGTGTCATTTACACAGTAATCAATGTATTTTTATAGCACTGATCGCTGTATAAATGACAATGGTCCCAAAATGGCATCAAAAGTGTCCAATGTGTCCGCCATAACGTCGCAGTCATGATAAAAATCGTTAAACACCATTGCTAGTATAAAAAAAAATATTAATAAAAATGCCATAAAACTATCCCCTATTTTGTAGACGCTATAACTTTTGCGCAAACCAATCAATAAATGCTTATTTCATTTTTTTTTACCAAAAATATGTAGAAGACTACATATCGGCCTAAACTGAGGAAAAAATAAAGTTTTTTTATATATTTTTTGGGGATATTTATTACAGCAAAAAGTTAAAAATATAGCTTTTTTTTTTCAAAATGTACGCTCTTTTTTTGTTTATAGCGCAAAAAATAAAAACCGCAGAGGTGATCAAATACCACCAAAAGAAAGCTCTATTTGTGGGAAAAAAAGGACGTCAATTTTGTTTGGGAGCCACGTCGCACGACCGCGCAATTGTCAGTTAAAGCGACGCAGTGACGAATCGCAAAAAGTGCTCTGGTCTTTGGGCAGCCAAATGGTCCGAGGCTGAAGTGGTTAATGGCATCCCAGTCTAAGGCTTGGTTTACACCTATGCATTTTTTAGTGCGTTTTCAGTTTTGCAGAAACATACTGCAGTCCATTTAACATGGTTTCCTATGGGACCATCTAACCATGAACAAACTTCTTGATTCCCTTCAATCCGGATTTCACCCTCAACACTCCACGGAAACTGCTCTCCTCAAACTCATGAATGACCTCCTAACGACCAAAACCAACGGACGCTATTCTGTACTACATCTTCTGGACCTCTCTGCTGCCTTTGACACAGTGGACCACCCCCTCCTCCTCAAAAAACTCCACTTCTTTGGTCTATGTGACTGTACTCTTTACTGGTTCTCATCCTACCTATCCCACCACTCCTTCAGTGTCGCTTACAACTCTACTTCCTCCTCTCCTCTTCCTTTTCTCCATCAGGATCCCCCAAGGTTCTGTTCTTGGACTTCTCCTTTTCTCAATCTACACCACCTCCCTGGGATAGTTGATTGCCTCCCATGGCTTTCAATATCATCTCTACGCTGATGACACCCAAATCTATCTCTCCACCCCCCAGCTCACTCCATCTGTCTCCTCACGCATCACCAACTTACTAACGGACATATCAGCCTGGATGTCACATCACTTCCTCAAACTCAACCTACCCAAAATCGAGCTTGTGATATTTCCTCCCTCACGTGCCACTTCCCATGATTGCTCTGTCAATATCAACTGCTCAACTGGATTCAGAGTTTCCTGTTGTTTATCCTTGCAATATCCATGCACGATTTATTATTCTATTTTGTTAGTACCCATTCTAGTTTGCGCAATAAAGTCCTGCCAAAATGTACTTCACTATTGGCCCTCTTCTTTCATTTTTGGTATAACCATCCACATATGACCATCATTATTGGGGGAGATCTTCATTAGATCCTGGTGTGAATTGCCATTCCTGCCCAGCATTTCAGCCTGAACGGCCATTCCTTTAGGTGAGTTGGAACACAGGAGGGGTGTGTGGCGCACCTTGAAGTTTGGAGCACAACTGTACTTTATTGATTGGAGCACGTTTTCACCATGTATACAGATGTTTTTGTTATTTATTTATTTTTTTACGCATCAATTTGATTGTTTTGCAACATTGTGAGCACTGTAATTATATTAATTATATATATATATATGTTTTATCCCCACTTCAGTCCATCATGAATGCTGCTGCCAGGCTCATCCACCTTACAAACCGCTCACCTCATCCCATGCTCACCTCCAGGACTTCTTCAGAGACTCTCCCATCCTCTGGAATGCTCTACCCCAATCTGTCCGACTTTCTCCTACTTTGTCCACTTTCAGACGATCCCTGAAAACTCATCTCTTCAGAGGTGCCTATCTGGCCCCCATCTAACAAGTGTACATTTATTTTCTCCATCAGCACATCCACCACAGTTACAGTGCCTTGCGAAAGTATTCGGCCCCCTTGAACTTTTGATCCTTTTGCCACATTTCAGGCTTCAAACATAAAGATATAAAATTAAATTTTTTTGTGACGAATCACCAACAAGTGGGACACAATTGTGAAGTGGAACGAAATCTATTGGATTTTTGAAACTTTTTTAACTAAGAAAAAAATGAAAAGTGGGGCGTGCAAAATTATTCGGCCCCCTTGCGTTAATACTTTGTAGAGCCACCTTTTGCTGCGATTACAGCTGCAAGTCGCTTGGGGTATGTCTCTATCAGTTTTGCACATCGAGAGACTGAAATTCTTGCCCATTCTTCCTTGCAAAACAGCTCAAGCTCAGTGAGGTTGGATGGAGAGCGTTTGTGAACAGCAGTTTTCAGCTCTTTCCACAGATTCTCGATTGGATTCAGGTCTGGACTTTGACTTGGCCATTCTAACACCTGGATACGTTTATTTGTGAACCATTCCTTTGTAGATTTTGCTGTATGTTTGGGATCATTGTCTTGTTGGAAGATAAATCTCCGTCCCAGTCTCAGGTCTTTTGCAGACTCCAACAGGTTTTCATCCAGAATGGTCCTGTATTTGGCTGCATCCATCTTCCCCTCAATTTTAACCATCTTCCCTGTCCCTGCTGAAGAAAAGCAGGCCTAAACCATGATGCTGCCACCATGTTTGACAGTGGGGATGGTGTGTTGAGGGTGATGAGCTGTGTTGCTTTTACGCCAAACATATCGTTTTGCATTGTGGCCAAAAAGTTCGATTTTGGTTTCATCGGGCCAGAGCACCTTCTTCCACATGTTTGGTGTGTCTCCCAGGTGGCTTGTGGCAAACTTTAGACAAGACTTTTTATGGATATCTTTGAGAAATGGCTTTCTTCTTGCCACTCTTCCATAAAGGCCAGATTTGTGCAGTGTACGACTGATTGTTGTCCTGTGGACAGACTCTCCCACCTCAGCTGTAGTTCTCTGCAGTTCATCCAGAGTGATCATGGGCCTCTTGGCTGCATCTCAGATCAGTCTTCTCCTTGTCTGAGCTGAAAGTTTAGAGGGACAGCCAGGTCTTGGTAGATTTGCAGTGGTCTGATACTCCTTCCATTTCAAAATGATCGCTTGCACAGTGCTCCTTGGGATGTTTAAAGCTTGGGAAATCTTTTTGTATCCAAATCCGGCTTTAAACTTCTCCACAACAGTATTACGGACCTGCCTGGTGTGTTCCTTGGTCTTCATGATGCTCTCTGCGCTTTCAACAGAACCCTGAGACTATCACAGAGCAGGTGCATTTATACAGAGACTTGATTACACACAGGTGGATTCTATTTATCACCATCAGTCATTTAGGACAACATTGGATCATTAAGAGATCCTCGCTGAACTTCTGGAGTGAGTTTGCTGCACTGAAAGTAAAGGGGCCGAATAATTTTGCACGCACCACTTTTCAGTTTTTTATTTGCTAAAAAAGTTTAAAATATCCAATAGATTTCATTCCACTTCACAATTGTGTCCCACTTGTTGGTGATTCTTCACAAAAAATAAAAATTTTATATCTTTATGTTTGAAGCCTGAAATGTGGCAAAAGGATGAAAAGTTCAAGGGGGCCGAATACTTTCGCAAGGCACTGTATTACCTCTTGTATCTCTTGACCTTCCCTCTTAGATTGTAAGCTCTAAGGAGCAGGGCCCTCTGATTCCTACTGAATAAAGTGTATTGTATTTGTACTGTCTACCCTCAAGTTGTAAAACGCTGCATAAACTGTTGGCGCTGTATAAATCCTATATGATAATAATAATAATATGAGTAATGCTCACATCTGTGCACTTTATGGAAAGGGTCAGGGAGTTTTTCTGTTTTTTAGTTTAATGGATCAAAAACGTGTATTGAAAAACGCAAAATGCACCTGGAATATGCAAACTGCAACCTGCATAGGTGTGAACCAGGCCTTAGTCCATAGGGTTCAATATTGAGTTGGCCCACCCTCTTTTAGGAAGGCTGTCCACAAGGTTTAGGAGTGTGTCTATGGGAATGTTTGACCATTATTCCAGAAGCGCATTTGTGAGGTCAGGCTCTAATGTTGGATGAGAAGGCCTGGCTCTCAGTCTCCGCTTTAATTTATTCCAAAGGTGTTCTATCGGCTTGAGGTCATGACTCTGTCCAGGCCAGTCAAGTTCCTCCACCCCAAACTCACTCATCCATGTCTTTATGGACCTTGCTTTGTGCACTGGTGCACAGTCATGTTGGAACAGAAGGGGGCCATCTCCAAACTGCTCCCACAAAGTTGGGAGCATGAAATTGTCCAAAATGTCTTAGTATGCTGACGCATTAAGAGTTCCCTTCACTGGAACTAAGGGGCCAAGCCCAACTCCTGAAAAACAGCCCCACACCATAATCCCCCCTCCACCAAATGATTTGGGCCAGTGCACAAAGCAAGGTCTATAAAGACATGGATGAGCGAGTTTGGGTTTCTTTAAAGCAATATTTTTTTTTATATATACAGTATATATACTCCCTGAATATATTGGCATTATTGCTATTTTCATTCTTTTTTGCATTGAAGGCTCTCTTGGACACAAACGTTGTGTCCTTTTCGCACTTTTGAATATATTTGCGTTCCTGTTTGGTGGGTTCTCTTATTTGAGGAGGTTACCTTTGGACAGATTCTTAAGCATTGGCACATTTTGTCTGTATGTGAGTAACATTCACAATTATGGTTTATGGTTGTGATAATGATTTATATAAATGTCCTAACCAGTGTTTTTTAATATGTTTGAGCCTCATTGAGGTATTTTTTAACTGTGGATAATAAAATGTTATATTTTTATACAATAACCATTTGGTAGTATATGTTGGTTGCCGTGTAAAAGTCCTAATTAGAGAAACTATTTGATGTGTTTTTTTTTTATTTTTTTTATCCAACAAAATTTTATTAGAACTTCAGAGGTACATGGCATACAAATCCCATTTTACAGTGTGGGGTAAAAAAGGGCAGTACAGGTATACAGGCCAATGCAAAACCAAAGAAGGAACCTACTGTCCACCCCCACCACCATAAACTCTCCTCTTCAAGTATGGCACATATATATCACATCTTACCCAACATTAATGCCCAACAATCTATCAGCCACCAAATCCACCGGGGCCAATCCTGGCACATCCAACCATTTTGCCCATAGCTTCTCGAACTTCTGAGCACTACCCCTATGCTGATATATCAGTTTCTCCATTCTCAGCACCTTCCCAATGTGAGTAATCCATTCATTCAAGGTCGGGGGAATCTCATCTCTCCAGTGTACCATAATGAGTTTTCTCGCCTGGAACAGAATAGTATGAACCGCCTCTCTGTAATCCTCGTCCCACTCGTATTCCTCCAAATCACCCAAGAGGCACGCCCTCGGGTTCTGTGGAAGAGATACTCCAAACACTGAATTGACCGTGGTCACCACTCCCGCCAAGTACATGTGAAGTTTGGGACACCTCCACAACATATGTACTAGACCTCCGTGATCTCTTTTACAGCGCGTACATGTGGGGTCAGGTTGCAGGTTCATCAAGTGTAATCTGTGAGGGGTATAGTAGATGCGCAATAGTATATACAGCTGAGTAAGCCCCTGGGAAACATTCAGCGAGCACCTACCCACTGCCTGAAAGATCTCTTCCCACTGTTCCCCATCCAACGGACCAACATCTGCCTCCCATTTCTCCCTTATTTTTAGAGGATGTTGCTTCATCACTGACTGTGACAGAATGGTATAGCATTGGGAAATGAAGCCTTTTGACGTCGCAGCCTTCTCCAAAAGGTTAAACACAGGGACCAGTGACAAATGCCACTCCGAGGAGCGACCTTGTGCCATCACCGCATGAAGCAGTTGTAAATAGGAAAAGTACATTGATTGTGGAAGACCATACGTTCCCCTTAAGTCCATAAAAGAGCGTAATACGCCGTTATGGAATATGTGCTTAAGGTGCCTAATCCCATACTCCTTCCATCTAGCCCCAGACTGCAGCTTGGCCAATTCAGTATACGTGTCATTTTGCCATATAGGACTGTGTTCTGTATAGCCATCCGCATTCTGTATATATTTAACTTTGTTCCATACCTTCTGGATTAAACTATAAGTTGGATACTTTTTATGTGGTTTAGTGAAGGCCTGAGCCTCCAGTGCCACCGGGATCGGATCCCTGCCCACAGTATGTACTAAAAGTTTCTGAGAGGAGGTTGGCAAAACTGTCACTGCCTCCCCCGTCGTCGGAAATATGCCCACCAAATGCTGCAATTGGGCAGCCAAATAGTATAGCCAAGGGTTTGGCAGAGCCAAGCCCCCGCTATCCTTGGGCCGCTGCAGGTGCTCCAGCTTAATCCTAGGGGGCCCATCCTTCCATATGAGACTGCGGAATATACTATTTACCGTACAAAACGTTTTGAGGGGGATAACCATAAGAGTGTTATGAAGGAAGTATAATAGTTGGGGCATGAGTATCATCTTTATAAGATTCACCGTACCTGCCACCGAAAAGGAAAGAGCCTTCCAGGTTTTGATTTTGTCCCTAAACCTTAGCAGCAATGGGGCGATATTGAGGTGGATAAAGTCCCGTGGCCTAGCTGTAATCTGAACCCCCAGGTACTTGAAAGAAGTAGTAACAGGAATGGGGCAGGAACGGTTAATTACCTGTGTGTCATCCCCATCCAACAGGAGAAGCGCTGATTTTGACCAATTTATAAGCAAACCAGAAAAACTTCCAAATTTAGATATGGTCGACATTGCTTCCCTGAGGGAGGAATCTGTGTCTCCCAGCAGAAGTAGAGTATCGTCGGCATATAGCATGACTTTTTCCTGCATGTTGCCATAGCAAAAACCAGTGATGCGTGTTTTCGCCCTGATGTCAATGACTAGTGGCTCAATCGCCAAAGCAAAGAGAAGGGGCGACAGGGGACATCCCTGCCGGGTTCCCCTCCGCAACGCAAAGTACCCAGACAAGGAACCGAAGGTCCTGATGGCTGCATGTGGCCGACTGTATAACAGCCTCACGCAGGAAATGTAGAGTGGGCCAAACCCGAACTTCCGCAATATCGTCCAAAGATAGTTCCAGTCTATGCTGTTGAACGCTTTTGTAGCGTCGAGAGACAGCAGTGCCCTACTGCCCATGTTATCTGCCCTGGCTTGCATATTAAGGAATAACCGCCGCAGATTACCAGCAGTAGATTTATTGGGCATGAAACCAGCCTGGTCCCCATGCACAATAGAAGTTATCACCCCATTCAGCCGAATGGCCAGCACCTTGGCTAATATCTTAATGTCACTTTGCAGCAGTGAGATGGGGTGGTATGCCCCCTTATCTACAGGGTCCTTGCCCGGTTTTAGCAGTAACACTATATTCACCCTAGACATTGAGGGGGGAAGGGACTCCCTCTCCCTGGCACCGTGAAAGACCCTTAGCAGTTAAGGAAGCAGCTCCCAAGAATACTGATTATACACCTCCATGGGCAACCCATCCTCTCCCGGGGCCTTACAATTAGAAAATGCACAGACAGCCGCCCGTAGCTCCTCGACGGTGAGCGGTGCCTCCAGCTGGGCACGCTGACCCTCGGACAGCACAGGGAAATCCAGGTGGGCTAAGTATAGGTCTAACTCCTCCTGGATGTAAGCCTTGCTGGGGCTGTACAGGGTCTCATAGAAGCTCGCTAATTCCTCCATAATCAATTCTGGTTGTGAAACTACACCCCCCGCCCTCGACCTGATGGCTCCTATAGCAGGCGAACGTTGATGGGAGTTTGCAATCCGCGCCAAAATTCAGCCGGTTTTCTTACCCTCCTCAAAGAACACCTGTTTAGCAAAAAACCTCTTCTTCTCAGCCGAGGAGGACAGTAACTGCTGATAGGCCGCCTGAGCAGCCTGCCAGGAGTCCCTGGTCAGATCAGAAGGGTCTGCAATATACTTCTGTTCCATTTCCTGAGCCCTGGCTTCCACCTCTATCTGGAGCCCAGAGGAGATTTTTAACTTTGTTCATTTCTCCTATCAGGAATCCCTGGGAGATGCGCCTTAAGGGCGTCCCAGTGCATTACATTGAACTCAATCCTATCCCCGGCAGCAAAGAACCCTCGCATGCTCCCCACTATCTCCTCGTGGGAGCGAAACAGCTTCAGCCAAAATGCATTAAACTTCCAGGGCGCCTTAGATAACTTTTTCGGTGGAGCCACTAGTAACTGTACCACTAAAGCCGAGTGGTCTGACACACTACGGGGTCTATGTGTTATATCTGCTATAAACGGAAGCATGCTCAGATTCCCCACCCCCAGGTCAATTCTAGACAGGCAACTATGAGTCTTTGAAAAACAGGTAAATTGTCTGTCACCCGGATTGCGGTGCCACCAGACATCCACCCAGCCCACCTCTTGCAACAACCGCGCCAGGGGAGTACTCCTGGCGAGGGCAGAGGGTCTAGGGCCTGGGTGTCTATCCGCCACCTGGTCCGAGCAGCAGTTAAAATCGCCGACCACGAGCAGCGGCACCTCCGGTCTACCATCCAAAAAAGTAAGGAGGCGCCTGAGCACCTCTGCCCTGAACGGCGGTGGGATATATATGCATGCCAACACACATTTCAATGTACCAAATCTGCAATGAATGAATACATATCTCCCCTCCGGGTCCAAGATACTGTCATATTCCTGGAAATCCAGGGCTGCATGTACCAATACACTCACCCCCCTAGAGAAGGAAGTGTGTGTAGAGTGATAAGCCTTCCCAACCCATGAGTATCGCAGAACACACACTGTCTCTGGTGTTAGGTGTGTTTTTTGAAAACAAATTACCCCATGGAGGAATTTCTTTAAACACATAGAAAGCATTATGCGTTTCAAGGGGGATTGCATACCCCTCACATTCCATGAGACAATAGGAATCTTAGCCATGAGCATCAGAAATTAGAGATAAATGATCGGATACATGCGGTAAAAAACAAACATATTTTCCCCGGGGCAGGGATGGTGACACCCTCCCCCGAACAGTCCCGGAACAATTAACACTGCTTAGAAATAATAGGTACCAAATACTGTTGCAGTGTACCTCTGTCACAATATAGCTGCTGAAATAAGAAAAGTTAGGAAAAACTGTGGACCTAACGGGTCATGGAAATACACAATCCACCAACCGGGTAGTTGCAACTCTTCTCACGACATAGCGTCGCCACACATAGTTCAAGGTTAAGAACAGCACAGTAGACATCTCACTTCAAATCGCTCATCTTGCACTGTATAGCCGTATATTGTCCCCCAGCCAGAGAAAATTAATCATGAACAGTTGTAGGGGATCCCCCCTGAGCAAGGTGAACAAAAGGTAACTTCCACCAATAGAAAATATGCGCCCGCGGGCACTCTCAGAATACAAGTCTTAGTCTCCATCCTCCTGCGCTCTGCGTTGCAATGATTGCTCGTTTCGGTCCAGCCATATCTTGGCCTCCTTGGCAGATTCAAAGAACTGTGCCTGGCCCCGTACCACTATACGGAGCTTTGCAGGATAAAGCATGGCATAGGGAAGCTGTGGGAGTCGCAAACGACGTTTCACATGCATAAATTTGGCCCTGCGTCTCTGGACCTCCGCCGAGAAATCTGGGTAAAAAGACACCCTGGTGCCATTGTGCTGGACGTTCGCTCGCCCCCAAGCTTGGCGCAGTACCGCTTCTCTGTCCCGGTAATGAATCAATCTGGCAAGGATGGATCTAGGATGGCCTCCAGGCGGAGGCGGGCAAGATGGCACTCTATGCACGCGCTCTACCGCAAAAAATGGTGAAAATGCATCTTTTCCAAATTTTTCCATGTCAAAGTAACTTTTCCAAATTTTTCAATCAGCCAGTTCTCCACAAATGTAGTAGGATCCTTACCCTCCACCCGCTCCGGGAGGCCTACTATACGGACGTTGTTTCGTCTGAGACGGTTCTCCATGTCCTCAGCCCGATCGTATGCGTCCCTAGCCATCTGCAGTGCGGCTCTGGTATCCTGGGCCATGGGCTGCAGCTGGTCCTCCACCTCACTGACCCTGCTCTCCACAGCCGTGGTACAGTCACGGATTTTCTGCATATCTTGCCTCAGTAGGCCAAACTGCTCTTTCAAGTTATCCACCGAAGCTCAGCACTAAGGATATCTGCCAGGGTGGGTTGCGTTGCGGCCTGTGCCGCCGGAGCCTGGATATTCTCCGCCATGGAGTCTGCCTGATCTTTCTCCTCATCTCCCCAGTGAACCGGCTCAGTGTCTGCCTGCACTGTCTGCCTGCAGGCTGCTTATGGTTAAAGTCCCCTGATCTGGAGGACTTCTCCGTCCCCATGGCCCCAGATAACTTTTGGGCATAATACACCATGTCCTTAGGGGGATCCTTGCCCAGGGTTTTAGGCACCTTACTTGTCTTAGGTTCCTGCTTGTCTGGACCATGAGGCGTCCCCTTCACAGCAAGCGTGGCGGCGCCATCTTGGAGCTTCGGCCCCGCGATCTCCGCCTGGCCTTTGTGGGTCATCCCTCTGGTGCAGAGAGTCGACGGTGGTACATCGGTGGTCTCTGGAACACGGTCCGTCAGCATATAGTGTTTTTGGACCGGTGAAACGGCTGGGGGAGGATCGGACCGGATCAATGCTGGGAGCTGTGGGAGATGCGTCCTCTCACATGCCTGTCCTGGCCATGCCCCCAACTATTTGATGTTTAAATACTATTGCAAGGATGATGGCAACCTCCCCCCCAAAGCTGAGTGAACTTATTTTTTGATAGTGTCACAATACTTTTGATTATGTGTAGGTGTTTAATTGCTGATTTAATTTTTTTAAATTGTGTAATCCCAGTGGATGTACACACTATTCTAATTTTTGGATCAAAGCCAACTGTGAAAAATGAAATAGTCACAAGCAGTAAGAAGTGCAGAAAAGTTGTTACTACCCCACCCCTTCAGCTGAGAACATCTGATTTTCCTTACAATCCATCAAATCAAAAATAATGTTCCAACCATCAAAAACTACTCAAATAATTAAATAAGAAAATAATTTGTGCAGGAGAAGTAGTCAAGTGCCAATGCCACCTCTATTTAAGGCAAACTTGAAAAGGTTAAGAGTTCACAACAACCATATAATAATCCTTGGCTTATATTCATTTTTATGATTTACAGATTTTTTTTTTTCTCTTTCAATTACTGCATGTCTAAGGATGGAGGCTCATGACTGTAATTACCTACCTCACTTGCACATACATGGCAGGTACAGGAATGGCTAGGATGCCTGAAATATATTATTATACTTATAGTAGCCATTTTTATTAATTATAGGCACTTATTCTGAAATCATAGACACTTCAGCCTGCAACCTTTTTCCATTTTCTTTAAAAACAACAGATCAATTTTAACCTATATCCTACATTTTTTTTATAAGCTACTTTATATAGTTGTCCATATGCCAAAAAAATTCTAGGGACATTGTGCTGCAGAAATGATAAAAACAAACTACAAGGATATATAAATATATCTAATATATCACGTATCACCCGTTACCATTGTCCATTTTTTTTTCAGTACATCTCTGCATGTACTAATACATATGTTCAGAATTTCCTGAAGGTCCTGAAATCCAGAATATTCACCACACCTACTCCTGTCGCCTTCACCTCACTAATGGAGGAGTGAGCCCTCTTTCACATTGACTGCGACTTTGAAATCACACGAATTCAAAGCCGCATGTCAGTTTGCCTTTGGTAGTGACTTGGAAGACATCTGTGTGGCTTCATGCACAAATGTCCATGTCCATGCGCTTGCACCCGAAATCGCCAAAAGTAGTGAAGGAACTACTTTTTCAAATCAATGCAACACCGCAAAGTCGGCGTCGCACTGACTCGTGCGATTGCTGGCAATAGAGTGCAACTTGTAATGTGATATCACCTGTAAACCACTTGAGCCACCGGAAGGTTTTACCCCTCTTCCTGACCAGGCCTTTTTTTTGCTGTACGGCACTGCGTTACTTTAACTGACATTTGCGCATTTGTGCAAAAAATAGAGGTTTTTTTTGGTGGTATTTGATCACCTCTGTGTTTTTTATTTTTTGCGCTATAAACAAGGCCAACAATTTTGAAAAAAAAAACAATATTTTTTACTTTCTGCTATGAAACATAGCCAATAAAAAAAATATAATTTCTTCATCAATTTAGGCCAATATGGATTCTGCTATATTTTATTTAAAAAATTCCAATAAGCGTATATTGATTGGCTTGCACAAAAGTTATAACGTCTACAAACTATGGGATCAATTTATTTATTTTATTTTATTTATTTTTTTGCTAGTAATGGCTGCGATTATAGTGGGACTGCGATATTGCGGTGGGTAAATCAAACACCTAACTGACACTTTTGACACTTTTTAGGGGATCAACAGTGATTAGTGCTAAAAAAAATATGCACTGTCACTGTACTAATGACATTGGCAGGGAGGAGGTTAACATCAGGGGCGATCAAAGGGTTAAATGTGTGCCTAGGTTGTGCTTACTGTGAGGGAGGTGCTTTGACTAGGGGAAGGCAAAGATCCGTGTTCCTGCTTAGCAGAAACACAAGATCAGTACCTTTCCTCTGACATAACGACAACCTGCCTTATTTACATGGGCAGATTGTCGTTCTGCCTGTGCCCTGTGTAGTCGCTGGGTGACAGCGGACTTAGAGTTCGCGGCTCTCCCTGCTGGGCTCCCGCTGTGTAGAATCACAGGGGAAGCGGGTCGCCAGTGGCGCATGCACGTGCCCCAGACCCGGAGGTGTCAGATCACGTACTAAGTACTAGTTCATTTTGAATGGGCTCAAACCGCACCGCCTCAGACCATGTTCGTGCATGTACCAATTTTGAAACCGCACTGCAACCAGATTGAACGGTACTTTTCTACCATGTGATCTGATGTTGGCAAATGCACTGCGTTTGGGGTGTCGTTAAGATTTCACTGACACCCGCTGCAGATTGCAAGGGCAGTGCAATTTGAATGCAGTGAAGGAAACACATGGATTATTACTAGTGTGAACCTAAGCTAATTGTAGGCTTTGAGTGTGTCTACTTTTAGCTCAGATTACAAAATCTACATTGGTTAGTCTAGAACAGACACACATAACACCAAAAAGTTATTTTAGATTTTATGCCTAACAGTAAAAATGCAGAGATGAGCAATTAGCTTTCTTATTTATTGCTTTTAAAAAAAAACTGTCAACCAGATCAATCATTTCATCAAAAATATTTATATAAGATTATATGTACATGAAAGTGTACATGTAGATAACATATGTTATGCATGTTATTTACCTGTAAAAGCCTCCCACCACCTGGCTACTATCTGAAATTTTGTATAGCCGCTAGACATGTGCACACTGAAATATTTTGTTTCGGAATTTAGTTTTCGTCTGAAAAATGTATTTATTTTGTTACTCCCGAAATTCGTTTTTATTTATTTAGTTTTGCGTTACAAATTGCATTCGCCTGAAAATCTGAATTAATTAAGGTCGAATCTGTCATTGAAGGCTTATGGTGTCTGTCAAATGTTCAAGGAAGATTCGACGGAGCAGCGAAACTGTACGACGCCGCAATCTTACGGGGACCGGAGCCGATGCGCGTGCCCAGCGGGCGCGATGACTGCCGGGCACACGCGATCGCTCATGACAGAGCAAGAACCGGGATCTGTGTGTGTAAACTCACAAATCCCGGTTCTCTCAGGGGAGAGGGGACAGATCGTGTGTTCATACTAAGTATGAACACCGATCGGTCTCCTCCCCTAGTCAGTCTCATCCCCCCTACAGTTAGAACACACACTAGGGAACAAAGTTAACTTCTTGATCGCCCCCTAGTGTTAACCCCTTCCCTGCCAGTGACATTTATACACAGGGCTGCTGTTAGAAATCATGGGGCCCCGTACAGACTACCTGATGGGGCCCCCTTTAATCCCGCCCTCAACCCCACCCCAGGCCCCTCCCCTGACCCCACCTCTGCAGATTTGTCATCGTTTACATATGCACACACAATCATTATGGCTTATCAGTACAGGGGGGACAGAGGCGGTTTAATTTTTTTTTCAATTTTATTTTATTAACAAAAAATATTTACACTGTGTCTTTCATTTTTTTGTATATCTTTTTTATTTTGCTATCAGAAGTAATGAACAACATCCCTAGTGATAGCATGGGGCAGTGACAGGTCCCCTTTATGGAGAGATTTGGGGTCTATTAGACCCCATATCTATCCTCTGGCCTCCAAAGCATCTGATCAAACCCAGATCGGTTTGATCAGTTGTTTGTTCAAGCTGGTAATTGCTCCTGGTTTCTGACAGCCCACAGTGGGAGGAACGACATCAGTTCCACTCACTGTGTCCCAGGAACTGGATGCTGCTGCTCACAGGACCCGATTGCATGGGAGAGCCCAGTAAAGGTGGTGGCGGGACGGTGATGGAACCCCCTTCCACTGACTGTAAAAGTAATCCAGGGGCTTCTTAGCCACTAAAATTACTTTTTACTTTGTGCAGAATCGCTGGGGCTAAAAAATGATATCTTGCTCATAGCTGTAGCGATGATCAAGATATCACCCTTACAATCCAGCAATGGACCAGTACATCGCTGGACAGGAAGTTGTTAAAAGGAAGTGGTTGGGGGGCACATGTTTACTGCCCCCCAAATGCAAGTGTAAAGCAGCATCTCACTGCATCTTCACCAGCATTATGAACATCACGCAGGCAGCACAGTCAGCATGTGTTCTGTCATGGATCTGTCAGTGTCAAATGGCTTTTGGGTTCTGACTTTGGCTGTACTGTGTGTTACAAACTATAACCCAGTACAGCCATAACAAAGTAAGCACCCAACAGCAATATGACACACTGTGACAGATCCATTACAGAGCACATGCTGACTGTACTGCCTGCGGAAGTATCATAATTCTAAATAAACATACTGTAACTTGCCATGCTGTGTGTAATACACAGTGAGGATTCTTTCCTTTGTGCTTCACTCACTGTGTGCTCAGCAGCCACGGTGCTCGGGTTCTTGCTCCCTTGTCAGCCACAGAGCCGCCTGTTGCCTCACATCAGTCTCGGCAGTCGGCTCGGCACATGAGGAGTTGAGGACAGGAGGCGGAGCGGAGCATCGTGGTATCACTCCGCCAGGGAAGGCAGTGAGCAGCAGCGGCCGGGACTAATTAAAAAGCAAGTGCAATGTGCGGTGCGGTTTTATGTTCATCCGCCCGAAAAACAAGAAATAGTCCCACCACTGCGCTCACCTCCTGGGCCCCTCTGATGACCTGATGGGGCCCAGGAAAATGTAATTACACCCCCTTCCCTAAGCAAGTAGTAGCGGGGGACGGGGGTGAAGTTTAGAAAGCTCTTTTTTTATTAGACAGAAATGAACTGTAAAGTTGCCCGGGCCCCCCTGTGGAGCTGCTGGGGTCCGGGCCCAGTACAAAAGGGCTGCCTGTACTGCCCTATCAGCCGCCCTGTTTATACAGTAACCAGTGGCTATTTTTAGCTCTGATCGCTGTATAAATGTCAATTGTCCCAAAATAGTGTCAAAAGTGTCCGATATGTCCTGATAAAAATCGCAGATCCCTACTATTACTAGTAAAAAAAAAATAATAATAAAAAAAATTACATCTATCCCCTATTTTGTAGATGCTATAATTTTTGCGCACACCAATCAATATACGCTTATTGCAATTTTTTTTACCAAAAATATGTAGAAGAATATATATCGGCCTAAACTGATGAAGAAATTTGTTTTTTTGTTTTTTTTAAATTGGATATTTATTATAGCAAAAAGTACAAAATATTGTGTTTTTGTTCAAAATTGTAGGTCTTATTTTGTTTATAGCGCAAAAAATAAAAACCGCAGAGGTGATCAAATACCACCAAAGGAAAGCTATATTTATGGGGAAAAAAGGACATAAATTTTGTTTGGGCACAATGTCGCAAGACCGCGCAATTGTCTGTTAAAGCGGCGCAGTGCCTTATCGCAAAAATGGCCTGGTCAGGAAGGGTTCAAATACTTTTGGGCTGAAGTGGTTAAGAAAGGTGAAGGGAGGTATGGAGGAGCTTGGCCAACACAGACAGTAGCAGACACCCCCAGAACAGAAGAGGGCTAGAGTGACAAGTCAAGTTTCATAGCAACTGTAAAGGCAATTGAATAAATATAATTTATGAAAAGGAAAACCACTGCAAGTAAGCAAGTTACTTTTTGTTAAAACTGTAAAAAAAAATCAATGCAATTTGGCAACCTGAAGGTGTTCTGTACAATCAGAAATTTAATTGTCTGCTATTGTGATTGGTTTACAAGTCACATTTAGGTATCTCCAGCAACAGGAGTTTCATTTTAGGTGAGATACTCCCAAAGATTTCTGAAGGAATGAATACACTGCAACTTAGGATTTATTAATGTAGTTATAATGAAACCAGACCCTCCTATTCCTTGTGGTCTTTCTTTTGGTCTTTAATAGTGATGTGCTGAACTGCCAAAGCCAACCCCTATTGAAATCAAAGGGAGCTAAATCTATCAAATCAAATATGCCCATTTTCTAGGCTATTAGGCAAGGAGGTGTAGAAAATAGCATCGGTGGTGGTCATCTCACACTTTTTTTTTCCTTTTTTTGTGTTAGGGACCGCCTTAAAAATCCATACTAAACTCAAAGGGTCAGGTATAAAAAGAGGGGGGGGGGGACCCCATGCTATTTTGTAATTAAACTATTCTATGGAATATACTAAAGTGGGAAGCTGTCATGTGTAACCGCTGTAATACCACTATCATACTTGACGTTTGGCTTGGTGTTCCGACCAAACCTTGATCTCATCCCTAGTAATTAAAGCACACGTCAGTTCTGAAAGGATTCTAAAATGGGCACTGTGATGAAATGCTGCACTTAGAAGTGGCTACAGATGAGATTCAGGCTTGCTACTACCATGAGTTTGAGGTGAATCCCCAGGATTTGCAAAGTTTCTGAATCACAAACTTTGGGCTGAAAAAAATGCTGGTCCACAGCAGAAAAAAGGAACAAGCTATAATGCATTCGTAGCCTCTATCCCTGGTCAGCTGAGTCACAAAAGCCAATAATATATAGGAATGGATAACCTGGCCCTGTTTCTATAGAAGGGTGGGCTCACAGCTGCCATATTGTCAATGTTTTTTGGAGCAGCAAAGGGAGAGCCAACAATTCTGTGTAGAGAGAGATTTTTTTTTAATGTATTTTTTTTTTTTTTTTTACTTTAGTACATGTCCCCCATAGCAATGCATGGCTTTCCAAGCTTTTGTAAGTAAGCTGAGAATTTTTGTTTGTTTTTTTAGCATGCATCGCCCTCCAATGCTAGTTATAGGTTGGGGTGGTTGCCATTTATTTGTAAAGTTCTGGAATTTGCATATAAGTGTGCCAAGGAGGCAGTCCAAGGACAACGTTGCTAGGGATGAGTCTTCAAAATGTGGGACTGTCCCTGGATATCGTGCTTGGTGGATAAGCGTGGGGTTATTTATGAGTATCTAACATTGCTACACTGCAATGTAATAGTCTTATAAATATTTGACCAGATAACTAGAACAGTGGCAGAGGGTCTGATTATTATTACATTCTTTCCACATGTGCAGGAGTCCAGGAGAGCAGCATTCATTACTTCATTAATGTTCACATGGAAAAACATCAGGGCGTGTTCATTGGAATGTAGATCATTTCAGTGCTTGGGTTATAAAGTGAGAATACTTTATTCCAAACAATTTCCAACGAAAAGTTATATTCTTGAAAATCATTTGTAGCGGCCTTCACCCTCACCCCCTTCTTTATCGGTTATTCTGGCTCTGGTCTAGGGGTATCTTGGAGGGGAGAGCGAGGTGCACCACGGCCCATGTCCTCTCCATTACAGCATGTAGAGGTGAAGGCCAGTATCTAGTTGTATTCGGGTCTGTGTATACACTTAGAGCCAAGTCTGTTCTGCTGATAACCCCCTTTGCTCCCAGTAATTGAAGTACCACACACTGAAAAGGTCCAACACTTATTTATTCCATAACGGCAAACAAATAGTCCTTTGCGAGCAGACAGTTTGAGACCCATAGAACAGTTCAGTATTGGTGGAGAGTAGGTCAAGGCACAATCCTCAAAGAAAACTAAACCGTTGAGGTTTCACCAACGGTTGCTAAGCACAGTGGCTGTTAAATGGAATTTTTGGCTTCAGAGTCTCTTCCAGCGACTCTAGTGAACAGGAACTGGAGTTACCTTCGCTACGTTGCAGCCCCTGTCAGGGGGAAGACATCCCTCCAAGGGAGTTACCAGAGGCCCCGCCGTCACCGGGTTAATGCTGTACCGGACTATCCGGAAGGGTTACACTCCCCGGCCTCCTCGCCTCAGATACGGGTCCCAACACCTTAGGGCCCTTCGTACTCCTCCACCCTCGTGGAACCCAGTCGAAGTTACTGGGCCCCAGGCTCCGGCAGTAGTACCTCACCCCAGGCTTAAGGTGCCTGGGATGGACTCCATCTCCCGCTCCAGGCCAGGTCAAGGGCACCTGAGCCCGGAACTCCGGAACGCCAGCACCCAGGCTGAAGGTGCCTGGGTGCGGCCGCGTCCTCCAACTCTGACCCCCAGGTCAGGGTGTCCGCCCCCTTTATCTCCTCTCCCCCTGCGTCACAGCGGGTTCCCCGCCCACTGTACCAGCGCCAGGAAAGGACAAAAAGGGAGCAGTCTTGCGGTGCAGGTTCAACTCCAGCCCAGGGCGACAACGTCACCAGCAGGCCACAGGGAACCCTGCACCACCAGAGTCCTCCAAGAACCACAAAAAGGGATTCTCAGATTCCCTAACAATTAGTACATCTGGGTTAAATAACCCAGATGCTCCCCCCCCAATTTAAAGTGGAGCTCCACCCGATTTTTAGACATTATCTTAATCAATGCACATAATCTAATTAATGTCCAAACGGGCATTGTTTTTTTAATTTTCTGTACAGTACCTTATTAAATCTCAATTTTAGCGCTGTTTCCTGTCTCCTCTGCTCCGGGAATTCTGCGGGAGTTACGTCATATCCTTCTAACGCAATGTAACCTGGGAGCATTTGTCATAGCTCCCAGTATTCATTGCCAAGCCTTGCTGCAAGATATCACGTTATTTCCAAAAGAGGAAGTGACGCATAACAACATGAAAGGTCGGAGGGCGTTTCTTAAGCTCCATAAACAACAACGTGAGTACACAGTCACCATTAATGGATAACCCGGATGTTTATGTCCCTGCTCGCTGCAAAGAATTTGCATGAGCGAGAACAAGCGGTGAATGCTGGGAGTTCAGCATTCGCCGCAAGGAGGAAGTACATGCTTGTGGGATTCTAATGCCCACAAGCAAAATGGCAATCCTTAGGAAAAGATAATATAAGTTATCCTTTCAAACTGAATAGCGATGCGGTGGACTTAAAGAAACGGAGACGTGAGTACAGATGTAATAGGCTGAATACATTGTAATGGCAAGGAAAAAAAAAAACGATTTGGCCGCGGGAGAACCGCTTTAAATACCCGCTACACATTGATGGATGGATTTTAAAGTATTTGAAAAAATGAATTGTAAATAGATCAAAATCCTCCAATTATCTACATTTGACAAATTATATAAGAGCAGCTCTTTAAAGTTCAGAGATGATCAGGAAGGGCCCAAGCAACCACACTGGCTGGCATAGGAGTTTCTAAAAACCTTGCTCATGTAATATCATTTGTAATTACATATGTACACAGGGGCAGCCAGATTCACTCTTTATACATTTATTAGCTGTGCTCCTTCATACAAGAAAAGTCTTCGTTGCGGTTCACCCTGTAATTGCACAGGAATGCAAAGTATTCCTGTGTGATTCAGTACAGTGTAATGTTCAACTCATTCATTTGAATCAGCTGAATCGCACTGCAGCTGGATTACATGGTACTACGGTACTATATTATCCAGGCAAACATAATACATTTGCAATCTGCATTTGGGGAGTCATTAGAATTACAATGACACCCTCAGCAAAAGGCACACCCAGTGCGCTTTGAATGTGGTGCAGGAAAACGCACACAGAACGTGAGTTTCCCGCACACTGTGCCACTGTGGTCTATTTAAGAAATTGCAATGGGAATGCTTTAACATTTGCACAGCTGTCACAAATAATCCCCCTAATGTGTCTAATATGCATATTTCATATGATTGTTAGCTACATCTAGTGGCCATAATGCACCACTTTCCTGGAATATCACAATTTAAAAAATACAGCATTATGGCCATTAGATGGAGCTGACAGACATAAGAAATGCACATATTAGACACATGGGGGTTGATTTGCTAAAGGCAAATAGACTGTGCACTTTGCAAGTGTAATTTCTCCAAATCTTAGTAAATGAGGTGAAGCTTTATTTTACAATAAATACCCAATCCCATCCAAGACAAATAACAAAATAAACTGTATTTTTGCTTGCACACGATTTGATGATGAAAGTCAGCAGAGCTTCACCTCATTTACTAAGCTCTGGAGCAACTTTGTAGAGTGCACAGTCTATTTGCCTTTAGTAAATCAACACCATTGAGGCATGCTGAGGCATTAGCACAGCAACTTTTTTATTTTATAAATAGACCTAGAAGAGCCAGACAGTTCATTAAAAGTAATGCACCCCCTGCTATCATCTCAACTAGGGGGAAAGGTAATGGAGAGGGAGAGAAATTATTTGCACTGAATGACAGGGATTTTCTTATAGTGGTTTGACGTAAGACCTCTATTTTTAATATAGTGCAAAAATATGTGAGCGGGCCTGTAAACATGTAAAAGTCATATAAAGGGTTCTTTAAAGCCTTAGTCAAAACATTTAAAAGTGATTGCAAACCTATTTTATTTTTTTAAAGCAAACATTGATACAGTTATAAACAGGTATACTTACCTGCTCTGTGCAATAATTTTGCACAGAGCAGTCTGATCCTCCTCTTCTTGGGTCCCCCTGTCGGTGCCCCTGACTCCTCCCCCCTGTCGAGTGCCCCCATAGCAAGCTTCTCACTATAGTATCTCACAAAAGTGAGTACACCCCTAACATTTTTGTAAATATTTTATTATATCTTTTCATGTGACAACACTGAAGAAATTACACTTTGCTACAATGTAAAGTAGTGAGTGTACAGCTTGTATAACAGTGTAAATTTGCTGTCCCCTCAAAATAACTCAACACACAGCCATTAATGTCTAAACCGCTGGCAACAAAAATGAGTACACCCCTAAGTGAAAATGTCCACATTGGGCCCAATTAGCCATTTCATTTCCCGATGTCTTGACTCGTTAATGTTACAAGGTCTCAGGTGTGAATGGAGAGCAGGTGTGTTAAATTTGGTGTTATCGCTCTCACTCTCTCATACTGGTCACTGGAAGTTTAACATGGCAACTCAAGACAAAGAACTTTCTGGGGATCTGGAAAAAAGAATTGTTGCTCTACATAAAGACGGACTAGGCTATAAGAAGATTGCCAAGACCCTGAAACTGAGCTGCAGCATGGTGGCCAACATCATACAGCGGTTTAACAGGACAGGTTCCACTCAGAACAGGCCTTGCCATGGTCGACCAAAGAAGTTGAGTGGACGCGCTCAGCTTCATATCCAGAGGTTGTCTTTTGGAAATAGACATATGAGTGCTGCCAGCATTGTTGCAGAGGTTGAAAGGGTGGGGGGTCAGCCTGTCAGTGCTCAGACCATACGCCAAACACTGCATGTCCTGTGGTCTGATGAGACCAAGATAAACCTATTTGGTTCAGATGGTGTCAAGCGTGTGTGGCGGCAACTAGCTGAAGAGTACAAAGACAAGTGTGTCTTGCCTACAGTCAAGCATGGTGATGGGAGTGTCATGGTCTGGGGCTGCATGAGTGCTGCCGGCACTGGGGAGCTACAGTTCATTGAGGGAACCATGAATGCCAACATGCACTGAAACATACTGAAGCAGAGCATGACCCCATCCCTTCGGAGACTGGGCCGCAGGGCAGTATTCCAACATGATAAGGACCCCAAACACACCTCCAAGACAACCACTGCCTTGCTAAAGAAGCTAAGGGTAAATGTGATGGACTGGCCAAGCATGTCTTCAGACCTAAACCCTATTGAGCATATGTGGTGGAGAAGCGCAAGGTCTCTAACATCCAACACCTCTGTGATGTTGTCATGGAGTAGTGGAAGAGGACTCCAGTGGCAACCTGTGAAGCTCTGGTGAACTCCATGTCCAAGAGGGTTAAGGCAGTGCTGGAAAATAATGGTGGACACACAAAATATTGACACTTTGGGCCCAATTTGGACACTTAGGGGTGTACTCACTTTTCTTGCCAGCGGTTTAGACAATAATGGCTGTGTGTTGAGTTGTTTTGAGGGGATAGCAAATGTACACTGTTATACAAGCTGTACACTCACTACTTTACATTGTAGCAAAGTGTCCTTTCTTCAGTGTTGTCACATGAAAAGATATAATAACATATTTACAAAAATGTGAGGGATGTTCTTACTTTTGTGAGATACCGTATGGGGACATTAATGCAAGCTGAGTGGTCCCCTGCTCTCTGCTCATTGGCTGTGATTGACAGCAGAGCAGAGTGAGGAGAGGGCTGGGGATGCGGGGGGGGGGGGGGGGGGGCTACACACAGAATGCATTAAGATAAAAAATCCTTCTACCTTTACAACCACTTAAGTAGAACCCTTTTTATTTGTTTAGTGTTGCCTATGTCCGATTTGGGAGGATTCACTTGGTCTGATCATTGTTCCCAGGACAGAAACTAATAAAAAAAATTCACAATAAGGGAAAATCTTCCAAAGGTGACACCTGTTCTGATGAGGGTCTTTATTAGAATAACTATATACAAATACATGCTTTACTTGCTTTACCCAAGAAGAGGAGGAGGATCAGACTGCTCTGTGCAAAATTATTGCACAGAGCAGGTAAGTATATCTCTTTATATTTTACCGCTTGTGCAATAACGCACCTCAACAGACATAAAATGTGAATGGGTTCTTAAATTGCACCAAAACGTTGCAAATATTGTTGTATTACTGTCAGGGCCTGGGTTTGAACCTGGAACCTATGCTAGATCAGGGAATGTCTCTTCTTGCTAAGCTACCTGGAATGCTGGATAATTTTTGGGACAATTCCTTGAATGATCCTGTCTTGAACATTGTTTGTCTTGAACCCTGAACTCTTTGCTCCTCCCATAAACTTCCTGATTTGGGCCATGTCTCTTCACTTCCTGTTTGTTAGATTGTTGTGCTCTCTCCAGCCAGTATTTCGCTCCTGTCTTCCCTGCTGCCGTCTATATTTTACTACCACTCGTTATCAACCCTTGGCTTGTTCCTCGACTATGCTTCTGCCTGATCCCAACCTGCAACTACTCGTTACTGACCCTTTGGCTTGTTTACTGACTATGCTTTTGTTTGATCTTTACCTGCTTATCCGCTACTGTACCCTGGCTTGCTCACCTCCTGGTGGGGCGATCCTGAGGACCACAACCCGGTATAAACATGCAGAGAAATTCACCTCCACCATCAGGAGCTCTGTTGAACACCAGTTAGTACTTAGACTCCGCACCTTAGGTGAGCCAGCGTCATTCACCAGGGTGACTGCCTGTGTACCTATCCTGCTGGTCGGTGGTAGTTCCGCTACTGCTATAGCACTGGTCTTCGAGTCAGACCCCTGATTACATTGTAAAATTCTCCAGTGAGGCAATGTATGCCAAGAATTTGTTTCTTACAATCAGTGGGAATGTGTGCTCAGCTTTAGTGCATCTGAATATATGAAACCCCAGGGGTGTGTATTTTGAACAATGGCATTGCAAATCATGTTTAATTTAGTAAATTAGGTTAAATTATTCCTGCTGCATTGTTCAAGCCCCGAGAGTAACCTTTCCACTCTACAGACTTAGTAAATAAGGCACAGAATGTGAACAATGGCAAATTGTACTATTGACTGCCACCAATTGATTTGCTATCGACTTGTTTCTCTGCAACTCTGTATGAGGTTGCCAATGCATAAAGGGATAAACAGTGAGTAAGTCAAAGTCTAGTAGATCTTGTATGGATTATAG
This sequence comes from Rana muscosa, assembly GCA_029206835.1. NCBI lineage: Eukaryota > Metazoa > Chordata > Amphibia > Anura > Ranidae > Rana > Rana muscosa. The sequence goes on from JARGYO010005626.1 coordinate 91,058,783, forward strand.
TATTATTTTTCTGGAGAGGTACATTTGGAGAAAGAAGAGGTTTAGTTGTAATATTTTACCTTGACTTAAAAAAAAAAAAAAAAAAAAGAACAATGCATATGTAATATGTAATAAAAATAGCATAAGTATATTCCAAAATAGAATTATTGCAATACAATATAGTTTCCCATTAACAGTACACACACACTGTTTTTGGACTATTATCTGACTGCATTGTTATGCTTCTAAAAACTTTTCTATTTTTTGTACACATGAAAATCAAATTCAAAATGAAAATGTATTGTTATGCCATGGATCTTTTAGCCAATGTGATCAATAAAAGTATTCAGATCTAATAGATTTATCAAGCTGAAATGGCTCTTCAGGATGCTAAAGTGACGCATCAACCAGTATTTTTACATGAGAAAATGTTGCGCGATAAGTCACTTTAAGCTCTGGCTTTATAAATGTGGTTTGTTGGGCCCAATTTATTTTAATGCACAGTCTACCCAAATCAAAATGTTCAGTTATAGTTGGACATTTGGTAGATTTCTATATCTTTCAAAGACTCTGTTGATGGGATCTTTTCCTGGAATTCCCAAATCTGCACCCCTGTTGTGGTCATATTCCAGTGAAAGGCCCAAATAATAAGTAAATTAATCCTTTGACTAATGAATTTTAAAACATAAAGCAAAAAAAATATTACACAAAAGAAAATAATAATGTGACAACAAAAGCAAAGAAAAAGTGGAAACAAAGAAAGACAAGGTCAGACAAAAAATGTTGAAAACAATAAAAAAACAGACACGCACTTTCCGTAAAGGAATCAAAAGACCAAGACTGTGCACAGTCAAATGGGTTTATATCTTTGGAAAAGCAGTTCAGGACTATTTATGCCATAACTGTAGTTTTATCTGACCTTTAAAGCTGAAAGTGTATAATCTAATTTCTACTAACCATTTATGGATCAAACAGATGATAGCACTGAAGTGAGGTAGTTACAGTCTTTAAAGTTTTAAGTCTTTTAAACTTCAAGCAAACACAGAAAAGGTGAGTGACATAAGGCAATATTAGAGTTTTGTAAATTGCAGTTCAACTTGTGAAAAAGATATGTTCTTCAGTGGGAACAGTAGGTAAGTACCTATATGTCGAATATTGAACTGTGTTTTCTTCCTCTTAGAGAACCAACAGAGCAGTCCAGGGTGTTTTTAAACTCCACAAAACAGGTATCAATTTGCTCGAAAGTGTCAAGAGGAAGCCCCCTTAAACAGGCCCCATTAAATTGGTTCTAAAGGCTAAATTTTTTTTTATCTTCATGCATTCTATGCATGAAGGTAAAAAAACTTTTCTCTGTGCAGCAGCCCCCTAGCCCCCCCTAATACTTATCAAAGCCCTATCTTGATCCAGCAATGTGCACGAGAGTCTCAGCTCTCCGGGGACTCTCCCTCCTCATGGGCTGAGACAGCAGTGGGCTGCCAATCACAGCCAGTGAGCCAATGAGGTGGGAGAGAGGCGGGGCTCTGTGTGTGAATGGACACCCAGAACCGTAGCTCGGGTGCCCCCAGTGCAAGCTGCTTTCTGTGGGGGCACTCAGCAGGAGAGGGGGCTATGAGCGCTGACGAGGGCCCGAGAAGAGGAGGATCAGGGCTGTTCTGTACAAAACCATTACATAGAGCAGGGGAGTATGACATATGTGTTATAAAAAAAAGTAAGCCTTTAACATTACTTTAACCACTCACCGACTGGGCCATAGCCGAATGACGGCTACAGTACAGTCGGATAACTCTGGGAGGGCATACAATGACGTCCTCCCAGAATCGCGATCCCAAACGCCCCCTGGGGCGTGCACCCGGAAATGTCCGTGACTGTCAGATTCTCCGGACCCAGAGCGTTACGGAACAGGGTAAAGGGCCAATGACAGCGCCCCTTTACCACGTGATCGCTCTGTCCAATGACAGAGCGATCAGTTGTCAACAAACCGGAGCATGTCCAGTTCAGCTCCCCCCCTCTCCTCACACAGATCGGTACAGCGTGTGAAGAGAGGAGGGAACCGGGTGCAGCAGCACTGTGGACTGGATCTGAAGTCCCTGCAGTGCTGATCTGTGCCCATCCATGCCTCATATATGCCCATTCATGGCTCATTCATGCCCATTCATGCTCATCTGTGCCCATCCATGCTCATCCATGCTCATTTATGCCCATCCATGGCTCATCCGTTCTAAACCCTGGCTCATCCATGGCTCATCCATGCTCATCCATGGATCATCCACGGCTCATTCATGCCCATCCATGGCTCATCCATGCCCATCCATGGCTCATTCATGCCTATCCATGACTAATCCATGCTCATCCATGGCTCATTCATGCCTCATTCATGGGTTATTAATGCTAATCCATGGCTCATTCATGCTCATCCATGCCACATCAGTGTTCATCCGTGCCCATCTATGCCACATCAGTACTCCTAAATTCCACATATGTTCCCATCCATACCTCATTCATGCCACATCAGTGCTCATACGTGCCACATCAGTGCTCATACGTGCCACAACAGTCATCCGTGCAACATCCATGCCACATCAGTGCTCATATGTGCCACATCAGTGATCATCCATGCAACATCCATGCCACATCAGTGCTCATATGTGCCACATCAGTGATTAGGGATGAGCCGAACACCCCCGGGTTCGGTTCGCACCAGAACCTTCGAACGGACCGAAAGTTCGCGCGAATTTTCGAACCCTATTCGTTATAATGGACGCGAACGTTCGAAATCAAAATTGCTAATTACAACGGCCAATATGCATGTTAATGTTATAAAACAGGTTTGGGGACCCGGGTCCTGCCCCAGGGGACATATATCAATGCAAAAAGAAATTTTAAAAACTAAAGTTTTTTCGGGAGCAGTCATTTTAATGATGCATAAAGTGAAAAAAAAAAAGTGAAATTTTCCTTTAAATATGGTACCTGGGGGGTGTCTAAAGTATGCCTGTGAAGTGGCATGTGTTTCCCGTGTTTAGAACTGTCCTTGCACAAAATGACATTTGTAAAGGAAAAAAAGAAGCCATTTAAAACCACTTGCGGCTTTAATGTCATGTCTTGTCCTGGCCGCCATATGGCTGAAAATCCTTGAGAAAAATGGCATGGCTACCCCATCACCCCCCCCCCCACCCCAGCCCCTTTGGGTCTTGTATGGATACTAAGGGGGACCCCGCACCCAAAATAAAACCCTATACCTACAACCCTATATACTCTGAACAGCAGTATATAGGTGGTGCAAACAAGACATGGACTGTAGGTTTGTTCTTAAGTAGAATCTGAACAGGTACATTATGAAGTGTAGCTACATCCCAAAAAAATCAATTTTTACGCTTTTTGGAGAACATAGGGAGGGGTTATCACCCCTGTAACATTTGCTGTCTTTGCACATCTGTTCAGAACATGTCACCTCACTTTCCGTCCCAATGACAAATGTTTTTGGAAAAGTGGGGTTTTAATTGAAACAAGGATTGGTGATAAAGCATCAGTAGAGAGGAGATACCTTTTTCCCAAATTAAATCTAACAGGATAGAATTTTCCTTCCTAGGGGTAGATTTCCTCTCACTTCCTGTTTTCTCTTGCCGTTTGCAAGTAGGAGTCGTTTGTAAGTTGGATGTTTGAAAGTAGGGGCCTGCCGTATATACTCTGCAGAAATTTGCCCTATTAGATGTTGGTGTAGCCACAAGACTGGTGGGCACAGGAATGGGCCCTGCTGTGAGTTAATAGATCAAGATTTGTACTTGCATGCACCTGTTGAACCGGGCAGAAAAATTGGGCCTTTGGTGGTGGTGGTGGTGGACGGTGTTGCCACAAGACTGTAAGCCCTCACAGTTACTCTTGGTGGGTGCAGGAATGGGCCCTGCTGTGAGTTATTAGATCAAGATTTGTAATTGCATGCACCTGTTGAACAGGGCAGAAAAATTGGGCCTTTGGTGGTGGTGGTGGTGGTGGACGGTGTTGCCACAAGACTGTAGGCCCTCATAGTTACTCTTGGTGGGCGCAGGAATGGGCCCTGCTGTGAACTATTAGATCAAGATTTGTAATTACACGCCCCTGTTAAACAGGGGCTGAAAAATTGTGCCTTAGGCATTGGTGCTGGTGCCACAACACTGCAACCCCTCACAGATACTGTACTTGGAGCACAGCAGTCACACCTGTTGCGAAGCATCTTTTTAAAAAATTGTAATTACACGCCCCTGTTATACAGGGGCTGAAAAATTGTGCCTTAGGCACTGGTGCTGGTGCCACAACACTGCAACCCCTCACAGATACTGTACTCTGAGCACAGCAATGAGACCTGTTGCAAAGCATTGCCTAAAAATTGTAATTACACGCCCCAACAGGGGCTGAAAAATTGTGCCTTAGGCACTGGTGCTGGTGCCACAACACTGCAACCCCTCACAGATACTGTACTCTGAGCACAGCAGTCACACCTGTTGCGAAGCATCTTTTTAAAAAAAATTAATTACACGCCCCTGTTATACAGGGGCTGAAAAATTGTGCCTTAGGCACTGGTGCTGGTTTCACAACACTGCAACCCCTCACAGATACTGTACTCTGAGCACAGCAATGAGACCTGTTGCAAAGCATTGCCTAAAAATTGTAATTACACGCCCCAACAGGGGCTGAAAAATTGTGCCTTAGGCACTGGTGCTGGTGCCACAACACTGCAACCCCTCACAGATACTGTACTCTGAGCACAGCAGTCACACCTGTTGCGAAGCATCTTTTTAAAAAATTGTAATTACACGCCCCTGTTATACAGGGGCTGAAAAATTGTGCCTTAGGCACTGGTGTGGTGGCATGGATCATTGAGGAGGAGGAAGAGGATAGTCAGTGAACATAACAGGACAGTCACTCAGCATCAGCATAGGCAGTCTTGAAGGGATGTGACATTATAAATTATTCCGTTATATCCGCTTCAGGTGTCTGGTAGCTGGTGGTGATCCAAGACTGATTCATTTTTATGAAGGTCAGTCGATCAACCGAGTCGGTGGACAGGCGCACCCTATGATCGGTGACAAATCCTCCAGCAGCACTGAATGTGCGTTCGGAAAGAACGCTGGATGCAGGACAGGCCAGTAGCTCAATTGCATACTGTGCAAGCTCTGGCCAGTGATCCATCCTCAGGACCCAGTAAGCCAGAGGATTTTCGGTGGGAAAGGTGTCCAAGTCTGACCTTGCCCCTAGGTATTCCTGCACCATGTATATCAGACGCTGGCGATGGTTGCTGGAACCGATCATACCTTGGGGCTGCGGACTAAAAAATTGTCTGAACGCATCGGTCAGACGTCCACCTTCCCCACCGCTCCTTCTGCTACTGACCGCAGCCTCAGCAACTTGTCGTCCAGGACCAGGAGTTTGTAACCTCCCAGTTTCTGGGAACGCGTTGCACAGACCTTTCTGCAAGGCCTCCCTGAGATGTCTCATCCTCTGCTCCCTCTGCGACGGCAAGATAAGGTCCGCAACCTTACCCTTGTACCGTGGATCAAGGAGAGTGGCCAGCCAGTAATGGTCACTCTCCTTGATCCGAAGAACACGAGGATCCTTCCGCAGGCTTTGCAGGATCAGGGAGGCCATGCAGCGTAGGTTAGCTGAGGCATTCGGTCCGGAGTCTTCTGGGTCACTGAGGATGACATGATCGCCAGCCACCTCCTCCCAGCCACGTACAAGTCCACTGGTTTGTTGGGACTGTACATCATCCCTAAAAGACTGCTGCTGCTGATGCTGAGTGCCAGGCTCCACCTCCATGCTCACACAATCCTCCTCCTCCTCCTCCTCCTCTTCCTGTGTGATGGGTGGGACAGAAGGAACATTGTCTGGATAAAGGGGGCCTTGAGAGACAAGGAAGTCCTCCTCTTCCTGCCTCTGTTCTGCCTCAAGTGCCCTGTCCATTATCCCACGCAGCGTATGCTCCAACAGGTGGACAAGAGGTACAGTGTCACTGATGCATGCACTGTCACTGCTCACCATCCTCGTGGCCTCCTCAAATGGTGAGAGGACAGTGCATGCATCCCTGATCATGCTCCACTGGCGTGGGGAAAAAAAGCCAAGCTCCCCTGACCCTGTCCTGGTGCCGTAGTCGCAAAGGTACTCATTGATGGCCCTCTGCTGCGTGTGCAGTCGCTGCAGCATGGCCAACGTTGAGTTCCACCTGGTGGGCATGTCACATATTAGGCGGTTCTTGGGCAGGTTCAGCTCCTTTTGCAGCTCAGTCAGCCGAGCACTGGCATTATAAGATCGGCGGAAATGCACACAGACTTTCCTGGCCTGCCTCAGGACATCCTGTAAGCCTGGGAACCTGCCCAAGAACCGCTGCACCACCAGGTTGAGGACGTGAGCCATACAGGGCACATGGGTGAGCTGCCCCTGTCGCAGGGCGGAGAGGAGGTTGGTGCCATTATCAGAAACGACCATTCCTGGCTTAAGCTGGCGTGGCGTCAACCACCTCTCGGCCTGCCCCTGCAGAGCTGCCAGAACCTCTGGCCCAGTGTGGCTCCTGTCCCCCAAACACACCAGCGCAAGCACGGCATGGCATCTTTTTGCCTGCGTACTCGCGTAGCCCCTTGTACGCCTACGGAGCACCGCTGGTTCCGAGGACAGAGCACCCGAAGAGGACATGGAGGAAGAAGAAGAGGAGGGGGTGGAGGAGAGAGGTGTGTCACAACCAGTAGTAGCATTTTGGAGGCGTGGTGGCGGAACAACCTCCAACACTACTGCACCTTGTCCTGCATCCCTCCCAGCTACCAATAGAGTGACCCAATGGGCCGTGAAAGAAAGATAACGTCCCTGTCCATGCCTGCTGGACCATGAGTCAGCGGTAATATGCACCTTACCGCTGACCGCCCCGTCCAGCGAGGCATGGACATTGCCTTCCACATGCCAGTAGAGAGACGGAATCGCCTTCCGTGAGAAAAAGTGGCGTTTGGGAACCTGCCACTGAGGAACCGCACATTGAACAAACTCACGGAAGGGGGCCGAGTCTATCAACTGAAAAGGCAGCAGTTGAAGTGCTAGCAATTTAGCCAAGCTAGCATTCAACCGCTGGGCATGTGGATGGCTGGGAGTATACTTCTTTCGACGGTCCAGCAGCTGGGGCAGGGAAATTTGCCTGCTACAATCGGACGTCGGTGTACTGCAAGTACTTGGTTGTGACACACCTAATTCTACACCTTCAGTCCTCTCAGAGCAGCTTTCAGAGAGGACTGAAGATATAGTGGGGATGGAGATCCCAGCTGATGAGGAGCAAGGAGAGGTCCGCTTTGTTCTTTGGTGTGGGTCTTTTATGTGTGCTTGCCAACGAGCTGCATGGCAGGTCGACATATGTCTGCTCATGCTTGTGGTGCCCAAGCGGCTGATGTTTTGGCCACGCGAGATACGCTTGAGACAAATATTGCAAATAGCAGTGGTGCGATCTGATGCACTTGTCTCAAAAAAGGCCCACACCAAAGAACTTTTGTGATAACGTGCAGAGGCAGCGCCCTGCACAGGCGGAGCTCTGCGGTGTGGTACAGTTGCTGTGCTGGCCTCTAGCTGGCCTCCAGGGGGCATCCTGCCTCGTTGGACATGTGACGCTGCATCCTCCTCCTCCTCCTCTCTCCCTTCAGGCACCCACGTGGAGTCAGTGACCTCATCATCCCCTCCCTCTTCACCACTAGAGCAAACCTGGCAGTAAGCTGCAGCTGGTGGAACACTACTGCCAGATTGCTGTCCTTCAGCATCCCCTCTCTCTGCGCGCACACTACTGACTTCCTCAAGCTGGGTATCATCATCCGAGCCTTCGAATCGTTGGGCATCCTCCTGGAGCATGTACCCAACACTGTGCTCAAACAGTTCGGGGGACTCCTCAGGAGGACATGGTGGGTCTAGGGAAGGGGTGGCTGATGATGCCATTGAGTACGCGTTGGCAGCTGCTCTGCCAGTACCCTGAGCCTGGGTGAGAGAGGATGAGGAGGATGAGGAGGGCTTGGTCATCCATTCTACCAAGCCTTCGGCATGATGCGGCTCCACATGTCCAGCTGCCGAAAACAAAGACAAGCGTGTCCCATGGCCACGTGCTGATGACGATGCACGACCACGTCCACGGCCAGCACTGTTGTCTCTAGAAACAGAGCCTGCCTGCCCTGTGTTCTTGCCTCGGCACGCTCTGCCTCTCCTTGGCGGTCTTCCAGCCATTGTAGTCGGTAGTGTATATAGTATAAAAAATAGAACTCCTATGTGTGCTCACAACACACTGTAGGTCCTATGGGTGCTGACACTAACACACTATAGGTACTATGTGTGCTGCTGACAAGAAAATATAGGAGCTCTGTTTGCTGCCACTAACACACTAGAAGTCCTATGGGTGCTGCTGAGAAGAAAATATAGGAGCTCTGTTTGCTGCCACTAACACACTAGAAGTGTTATGGGTGCTGCTGAGAAGAAAATATAGGAGCTCTGTTTGCTGCCACTAACACACTAGAAGTCCTATGGGTGCTGCTGAGAAGAAAATATAGGAGCTCTGTTTGCTGCCACTAACACACTAGAAGTCCTATGGGTGCTGCTGAGAAGAAAATATAGGAGCTCTGTGTGATGCCACTAACACACTAGAAGTCCTATGGGTGCTGCTGAGAAGAAAATATAGGAGCTCTGTTTGCTGCCACTAACACACTAGAAGTCCTATGGGTGCTGCTGAGAAGAAAATATAGGAGCTCTGTTTGCTGCCACTAACACACTAGAAGTCCTATGGGTGCTGCTGAGAAGAAAATATAGGAGCTCTGTTTGCTGCCACTAACACACTAGAAGTCCTATGGGTGCTGCTGAGAAGAAAATATAGGAGCTCTGTTTGCTGCCACTAACACACTAGAAGTCCTATGGGTGCTGCTGAGAAGAAAATATAGGAGCTCTGTTTGCTGCCACTAACACACTAGAAGTCCTATGGGTGCTGCTGAGAAGAAAATATAGGAGCTCTGTGTGATGCCACTAACACACTAGAAGTCCTATGGGTGCTGCTGAGAAGAAAATATAGGAGCTCTGTTTGCTGCCACTAACACACTAGAAGTCCTATGGGTGCTGCTGAGAAGAAAATATAGGAGCTCTGTGTGATGCCACTAACACACTAGAAGTCCTATGGGTGCTGCTGAGAAGAAAATATAGGAGCTCTGTTTGCTGCCACTATCACACTAGAAGTCCTATGGGTGCTGCTGAGAAGAAAATATAGGAGCTCTGTTTGCTGCCACTAACACACTAGAAGTCCTATGGGTGCTGCTGAGAAGAAAATATAGGAGCTCTGTTTGCTGCCACTAACACACTAGAAGTCCTATGGGTGCTGCTGAGAAGAAAATATAGGAGCTCTGTTTGCTGCCACTAACACACTAGAAGTCCTATGGGTGCTGCTGAGAAGAAAATATAGGAGCTCTGTTTGCTGCCACTAACACACTAGAAGTCCTATGGGTGCTGCTGAGAAGAAAATATAGGAGCTCTGTGTGATGCCACTAACACACTAGAAGTCCTATGGGTGCTGCTGAGAAGAAAATATAGGAGCTCTGTTTGCTGCCACTAACACACTAGAAGTCCTATGGGTGCTGTTGGGGTGCAATGCTGTGCTAACAGCACTGCGGTTGGTACTACTGCAATACTGTACTAACAGTAAGCACGCACCAGACTAATCCCCAGCAGCAGCTAATAACACACTAACTGTGCAATCAGCAGCAATGAACGATCAATGACTTAGGTAGCAATGGTTTAGCAAAGAAATAGCCAATGGTTTAGCAAAGAAGAGCAAATCTTTCAGTATCAAGCAAAGACAGAATCAGCAGACTAATCTCTCCTAAAGCCGGAACTCATGTGACCGGGGCCGATGGCGTGGCGGCCTTTTAAATGGTGGGGCGTGTACTAAAGCCCCTGAGCTGTAATTGGCTACAGCCGTCCTGCCTGTAGCCAATTATTGCTCTCCGAGTTTCGGGCGCTGTGATTGGCCAAGCATGCGGGGTCACAGTGCATGCTTGGCCAATCATCAGCCAGCAATGCACTGCGCCGGCCGCGCCGGCCGCAATGCATTGCGGGGCCGCTCGCATCACACGAATGTGATGCGAACGGCCCAAATAGTTCTGGGCTCGACGAGCGAGCGAACGCCCGATGCTCGATTCGAACATGGGTTCGAATCGAGCACCGGGCCCATCCCTATCAGTGATCATCCATGCTACATCAGTGCACATCTGTGCCACATCCATGCCACTACAGTGCCGCTACAGTGCCGCTACAGTGCCCATCAGTGTCTCACAAAATGTAATAGGTAGTCAAATTAGATTTGAAATGTATGCCCTTAGAACACCTGATGGATGTTCCCTGCATGTTGGGCCTCTGTATGTGGCCAGGCTGTATAAAAGTCTCACACATGTGTTATCGCCATACTCAGGAGGAGTAGCAGAATATATTTTGGGGTGTAATTTTTGCTATGTATGTGTTAGAAATATCTTATACATGGACAACATTGTCTAATTTTCTTTCCACATTTTCCAAAAATTTGTGGAAAAAATTTACATGTTCAAAGGACTCATTATGCCTCATAGATTATAGGTTGGGGTGTTTGCTTTCCAAAATGGGGTCATTTTTTGGGTGTTTCCATTGTCCTGGTGCTCCAGGGCATTCAAAAGTGTAATAGGTAGTCAAGATGGTGCTCCCTGCATGTTGGGCCTCTGTATGTGGCCAGACTGTGTAAAGGTCTCACACATGTGGTATCGCAATACTCAGGAGGAGTAGCAGAATGTATTTTGGGGTGTAGTTGTAAGTATGCATATGGTGTGTGTGAGAAATAACCTGTAAAAAATAAAATTTTGGGGGGATAAAAATCTTAATTTTGCAAAGAATTGTAGGAAAAATTTACAACTTCAAAAAACTCATCATTACTTATACTAAATACCTTGGAATGTCTACTTTCCAAAAAGGGGTCATGTGTGGGGTATTTGCACTCTCCTGACTTGTTAGTGTCTCAAGAAATTAGATAGGCCGTCAGATAGGTGTGATACATTTTCAATGATTGGCACCATAACTTGTAGACTCTATAACCTTCATGAAGACCAAATAATATACACTTAATTGGGTTATTTTTACCAAAGATATGTAGCAGTATACATTTTGGCCAAAATTTGTAAAGAAAAATGACTAATTTGCTAAATTTTATAACAGAAACAAAGAAAAATGCATTTTTTTAATAAAATATTACGTCTTTTTTCATTTGTAGCGCAAAAAATAAAAAACCCAGTGGTAATCAAATACCACCAAAATAAAGCTCTATTTGTGTGAAAAAAGGACAAACATTTCATATGGGTACAGTGTTGCAGGTAGAGTAATTGTGATTCAAAATGTGAGAGCACTGAAAGCTGAAAATTGGTCTGGTTAGGAAGGGGGTCTAAGTGCCTAGCGGGCAAGTGGTTAAAGGTATCCAAAAAGTAGTAAACCACTGTATAATTGCATAATTTTTTTGGTACAAGTTCAAATAGTTGAATGAAGACACCAAATATTTACCCAAATATTATGTTCCAGTGGTGGACTACAGTTCTTGCATATACATATTCCTGAGCTGCTCTTTAAATATATACACCCTGTTTAATGTGCACACAAGGGTACAATGGTGTTTGGTACCTTAGGGTAAGTGAATGTCTGTTTTAATTGTTTTCAGCATTTCAAGACATATTCAAGACATATAAGAAGTTGAGGGCTGACTTGGCCCATTAGGCTCTACCTATACATAAACTATAATTTTTGGAAGAAATAGCCCTTTTATGTGTTAAGTGTGGTCAAATCACATGAACCTGGGTTTCCTTCAAATACTCAATCCCATGAAGGAGAAACTGTTTTTACATTTCCTTGCACACAACTGAGGCTGGGTTCACATTGTGTGCGGCCGCGGGGCACAGCAGGGGGTCCGGTGCGTCCCCGCTCACCATTTCAGGCCTGAATGTTTTGCTGAATTCAGACCTGAAACAGGGCCAGACGCACAGGACTCTTTTGCTGTGCGCTCCGCGGCCGCCCCGGAGATGTGTGAACTGGCTCCATTGAGAGCCGGTCACACTCCCCTGTCATGCGAATTGGATGCAGACAAACCCGCATTCAATATGCAATAGTGTGAACCCAGCCTAAATGTTTGAAGTGAACACAGATTTGTGTAAGTAAACTTCACCTTATTACACACTGTATTAAATCAAATCTATGTATAACAGATAATAAAGCAGAAAATAACACGATTGCATTTGAGGGTCTTTGTCAGAAATGCCCATGTGTAATACAAATGACCAAGACACTGGGCATCATTCACAAAAGCATCTTGCATGCTGTATTTAGGTTTACGGACCTATTTTCCCTAAATATTGCATGCGATCCTGAATTTGTGAATTCATTATGCCATGTTGCGGTATTTATCACAAAACGCTCAAAACTGTCAGTAAATATTGCATAAAAAGAGGCTAAAGTCAATTCACAGAAGGAACGAAATAATTAAATGCATTCGGTAATTAAATAATGGTCCAGGCATGCGTTATTTAAGGAATGTAAAAATATAATAGCCAGCTTTGAGTAGTCTCTGCCTTTTTGGATTAGTTCTCTTAACAGTAATTCATAGAAACCTAAATATGGAAATCATAAGGGTAGATTTACTTAACCACTTAAGCCCCGGACCATTTGGTAGCTAAAGGACCAGAGGTGAATTCAGAATTTTGCACTGCGCTGCTTTAACTGTAAATTGTGCGGACATGCAATGTTGTACCCAAACTAAATTTGCGTCCTTTTCTTCCCACAAATAGAGCTTTCTTTTAATGGTATTTGATTGCCTCTGCGATTTTTATTTTTTGCGATATAAACGGAAAAAGACCGAAAATTTTGAAAAAAAATGATATTTTCTACTTTTTGTTATAAGAAAAATCGAATAAACTCAATTTTAGTCATACATTTAGGCCAAAATGTATTCAGCCACATGTCTTTAGTAAAAAAAATGTCAATAACCGTATATTTATTGGTTTGCGCAAAAGTTATAGCGTTAACAATCTAGGGTACATTTTCTGAAATTTACACAGCTTTAAATTTATGACTGCCTATCTCATTTCTTGAGGTGCTAAAATGGCAGGGCAGTACAAACCCCCCTCAAATGACCCCATTTTAGAAAGTAGACACCCCAAGGAAATTGCTGAGAGGCATGCTGAGCCCATTGAATATTTTTTTTTTCCCAAGTGATTGAATAATGACATAAAAAAAAATTACAAAAAGTTGTCACTAAATGATATATTGCTCACACATGCCATGGTTATATGTGGAATTGCACCCCAAAATACATTCTGCTGCTTCTCCTGAGTACGGGGATACCACATGTGTGGGACTTTTTAGGAGCCTAGCCACGTACGGGACCCCGGAACCCAAGCACCGCCTTCAGGATTTCTAAGGGTGTAAATTTTTGATTTCACTCCTCACTACCTATCACAGTTTTGAAGCCATAAAATGCCAAAATAGCACAAAACCCCCCCAAATGACCCCATTTTAGAAAGTAGACACCCCAAGCTGTTTGCTGAGAGGCATGGTGAGTATTTTACAGCTCTCATTTGTTTTTGAAAATGAAGAAGAACATTTTTTTTTTTCTTTTTTTTTTTCAATTTTCAAAACTTTGTGACAAAAAGCGAGATCTGCAAAATACTCACAATACCTCTCAGCAAATAGCTTGGGGTGTCTACTTTCCAAAATGGGGTCATTTGGGGGGGTTTGTGCCATCTGGGCATTCCATGGCCTCCGAAACTGTGATAGGCAGTGAGAAGTGAAATCAAAAATTTACACCCTTAGAAAGCCTGAAGGCGGTGCTTGGTTTTTGGGGTCCCGTACGCGGCTAGGCTCCCAAAAAGTCTCACACATGTGGTATCCCCGTACTCAGGAGAAGCAACAGAATGTATTTTGGGGTGTAATTCCACATATGCCCATGGCATGTTTGAGCAATATATCATTTAGTGACAACTTTGTGCAAAAAAAAAAAAAAAAATTATTTTTTCCGCAACTTGTGTCAACATATAAAATATTCCATGGACTCGACATGCCTCTCAGTATATAGCTTGGGGTGTCTACTTTCCAAAATGGGGTCATTTGGGGGGGTTTTGAACTGTTCTGGCATTTTATACACAACATTAGGAAGCTTACATCCACTCTTCTAACCACTTGAAGACAAAGCCCTTTTTGACACTTTTTGTTTACATGAAAACATATTTTTTTTTGCAAGAAAATTATGTTGAACCCCCAAACATTATATATATTTTTAAAGCAAAGGCCCTACAGAATAAAATGGTGGGTGTTGCATTTTTTTTTCTACACAGTATTTGCGCAGCGATTTTTCAAACGCATTTTTTGGGGAAAAAATACACTTTTTTTAATTTTAATGCACTAAAACACACTATATTGCCCAAATGTTTGATGAAATAAAAAAGATGATCTTAGGCCGAGTACATAGATACCAAACACGACATGCTTTAAAATTTCGCACAAACGCGCATTGGCGACAAACTACATACATTTTTAAAAGCCTTTAAAGGCCTTTACAGGTTACCCCGTTAGATTTACAGAGGAGGTCTACTGCTAAAATTACTGCGCTCGATCTGACCTTCGCAGTGATACCTCACATGCATGGTGCAATTGCTGTTTACATATGACGTCAGACCGACGCTTGCGTTCGCCATTGGGCAAGAGCAGGGCAGGACAGGGGTGCTTTTTTTTTTTTTTTTTTTTTTTATTAATTTTGCTTTTTTATTTTATTTTTAAACTGTTGCTTCCATATTTTTTTTTTTTATCATTTTTATTGTTATCTCAGGGAATGTAAATATCCCCTATGATAGCTATAGGTAATGACAGGTACTCTTTTTTGAAAAAACTGGGGTCTATTGGACCCTAGATCTTTCCTCTGCCCTCAAAGCATCTGACCACACCAAGATCGGTGTGATAAAATGCTTTCCCAATTTCCCAATGGCGCTTTTTATATCCGGGGGGGGACATTCCCTCCCACTGCTTGTAAAAGCAGTCCAGAGGCTAATTAGCCACTAGGATTGCTTTTACATGAAAGCCGGCCGCTGGCTGAAAAGAATGATACCAAGATGATACCTAAACCCGCAGGCATCATTCTGGTATAAACATTCAAAGTCCAGCAACATACCAGTACGTTGCTGGTCCTTGTTGGACATGTATTGTAATCTTTTTTTTCATGCAGCCTGTTGGCTGAATGAAAAAAAAAGATTGATCGGTGGGTATGCCCACCATTAGAATACCGCCCTTCATCCACCCACTTCTAATGATGGGCATACAGGCACCATTTATATATGCCGAAGCATGGGGTATCCTCCCGCAAAAAAGTTATGCCGCACACACATGGTCAGACTTTTCCACGGGCAAGCCTCCATCGGAATTTCGACCGTATGTACACGGCATTAGGAGCAAAATCGCTCCTCCGCCCCTGCTGCCCCAATGCTTCGGCATATATGCTTCTTTTTTTTTTAACCGTGGTGGCGAAATCACCTCCTACAGCACTGGAGTCGCAGGGATCAGGCCTGTCTCTGCGAACGCTGCAGTTATGTGTGTTGTGTTTTGCAAGTGACAGTGATCGATCGATACTGCACTTGGGTGGCCTGGGCTGGACGGAGGGGCAAAACGCAGGTGCTAGCAGGTATCTGGGCTGATCCCGCTAACACTGCGTTTTTGGGAACCCTAAACTGCTGGGGACGCTAGTATAGATCTGATCAGATATTGATCTGTTCAGATACTATACCACTAAGGGGGGTGTATGCTTCACGCGTGGGTGTTAGCGTTACTGGCACTAACCTGACGCTGCCTGGGGTGTGACGCAGACTCTCTCTGACGCTAAAACCTAATTGATATCACCCGCCGGGCGATCAGGGGGTTAAACCTTTATTGGGTTATTTACGGCGGGTGCCCTGACACTATAAAAAGCAAACTAACTAACCAGCGTCACCCGTAACACTTATATGATGATCACTGGTGAAAGGGTTAACTAGGGACAATTAGGGGGTTAAAACCTTTATTAGGTAATATATGGGGGTACCTGACGCTATATAAAAACCTGACGGCGAACCTAAAAAAAAATTACTGGCTACCGATCTGCATCACCGACACTAAGACAACGATCATAAAAACGATCGCTTAGCGACAGTGGTGATAGGGGGTGAAAGGGTTACCTGGGGGGCGATCAGGTGGTTAAACCTTTATTAGATAATATATGGGGGTACCTGACGCTATAAAACCTGCGGCGAACCTAAAAAAAATTACTGGCTACCGATCTGCATCACCGACGCTAAGACAGCGATCAGAAAAATGATCGCTTAGCGACAGTGGTGATAGGGGGTGAAAGGGTTACCTGGGGGGCGATCAAGGGGGTTAAACCTTTATTAGGTAATATATTGGGGTACCTGACGCTATAAAAACCTGCGGCGAACCTAAAAAAAATTACTGGCTACCGATCTGCATCACCGACGCTAAGACAGCGATCAGAAAAATTATCGCTTAGTGACAGTGGTGATAGGGGGTGAAAGGGTTACCTGGGGGCGATCAAGGGGGTTAAACCTTTATTAGGTAATATATGGGGGTACCCGACGCTATAAAAACCTGCGGCAAACCTAAAAAAAATTACTGGCTACCAATCAGCATCACCGACGCTAAGACATCGATCAGAAAAATGATCGCTTAGTGACGGCGGTGCTAGGGGGTGAAAGGGTTACCTGGGGGGTGATCAAGGGGGTTAAACCTTTATTAGGTAATATATGGGGGTACCCGACGCTATAAAAACCTGCGGCGAACCTAAAAAAAATTACTGGCTACCGATCAGCATCGCCGACGCTAAAACATTGATCGAGAGGGGGTGGCCGGATCGCTCCCGAATGTAAAACGACCGCTCACTGTAAAGAAGGGGGGTCCGATCGGACCCCCCAACTATACAAAGGCAATCACGTACATATACGTGATTCTGCCTGTCGGTGCCATTCTGCCAACGTATATTTACAGTGGGCGGTCGTTAAGTGGTTAAAGTGTAACTAAAGGAAAAACTTTTTTAAGTTTTGGATAGAGTTGAGGTGGTTTAGAGCACCTGTCAGGTTTTTATTGTTTTCTGTGCCCCCCACCATCTCCATATTTTGTTTACCATTATCATTAAAAAAAAGTAAAAGTAAAAAAAATTCTCAAATTTGGGGTTTTGGGTCCCCATAGTAATAGAGGGGAAACCTTTAACCTTTATCCAAATTGCAAAAAAAAGTTGTGCTTACAGTTCTACTTTAGGGCAAATAGACTGTGCAATTTGCAAGTTACTCCAGAGCTTAGTAAATGAGGTAAAGGTTCACTTTACAAAGAATATCCAATCACATGCAAGGAAAATAAATAACAATGCATTTTTGCTTGCACGTGATTGGATGATGGAAGTCAGCAGAGCTCCCTCTCACTGACTAAGCTCTGGAGTAACTGCACTTGTAAAGTCCTCAGTCTATGTGCCTTTAGTAAATCCACCCCATTACATGTAGTGAACTACATCTATTTTCTCCAGTCATTTAGCCAGATTTTTGGAGATACAAGCATATACAGGTCCTTCTCAAAAAATTAGCATATTGTGATAAAGTTCATTATTTTCTGTAATGTACTGATAAACATTAGACTTTCATATATTTTAGATTCATTACACACAACTGAAGTAGTTCAAGCCTTTTCTTGTTTTAATATTGATGATTTTGGCATACAGCTCATGAAAACCCAAAAATCCTATCTCAAAAAATTAGCATATTTCATCCGACCAATAAAAGAAAAGTGTTTTTAATACAAAAAAAGTCAACCTTCAAATAATTATGTTCAGTTATGCACTCAATACTTGGTCGGGAATCCTTTTGCAGAAATGACTGCTTCAATGCGGCGTGGCATGGAGGCAACCAGCCTGTGGCACTGCTGAGGTGTTATGGAGGCCCAGGATGCTTCGATAGCGGCCTTAAGCTCATCCAGAGTGTTGGGTCTTGCGTCTCTCAACTTTCTCTTCCCAATATCCCACAGATTCTCTATGGGGTTCAGGTCAGGAGAGTTGGCAGTCCAATTGAGCACAGTAATACCATGGTCAGTAAACCATTTACCAGTGGTTTTGGCACTGTGAGCAGGTGCCAGGTCATGCTGAAAAATGAAATCTTCATCTCCATAAAGCTTTTCAGCAGATGGAAGCATGAAGTGCTCCAAAATCTCCTGATAGCTAGCTGCATTGACCCTGCCCTTGATAAAACACAGTGGACCAACACCAGCAGCTGACATGGCACCCCAGACCATCACTGACTGTGGGTACTTGACACTGGACTTCAGGCATTTTGGCATTTCCCTCTCCCCAGTCTTCCTCCAGACTCTGGCACCTTGATTTCCGAATGACATGCAAAATTTGCTTTCACCCGAAAAAAGTACTTTGGACCACTGAGCAACAGTCCAGTGCTGCTTCTCTGTAGCCCAGGTCAGGCGCTTCTGCCGCTGTTTCTGGTTCAAAAGTGGCTTGACCTGGGGAATGCGGCACCTGTAGCCCATTTCCTGCACACGCCTGTTCACGGTGGCTCTGGATGTTTCTACTCCAGACTCAGTCCACTGCTTCCGCAGGTCCTCCAAGGTCTGGAATCGGTCCTTCTCCACAATCTTCTTCAGGGTCCGGTCACCTCTTCTCGTTGTGCAGCGTTTTCTGCCACACTTTTTCCTTCCCACAGACTTCCCACTGAGGTGCCTTGATACAGCACTCTGGGAACAGCCTATTCGTTCAGAAATTTCTTTCTGTGTCTTACCCTCTTGCTTGAGGGTGTCAATGATGGCCTTCTGGACAGCAGTCAGGTCGGCAGTCTTACCCATGATTGCGGTTTTGAGTAATGAACCAGGCTGGGAGTTTTTAAAAGCCTCAGGAATCTTTTGCAGGTGTTTAGAGTTAATTAGTTGATTCAGATGATTAGGTTAATAGCTCGTTTAGAGAACCTTTTCATGATATGCTAATTTTTTGAGATAGGAATTTTGGGTTGTCATGAGCTGTATGCCAAAATCATCAATATTAAAACAAGAAAAGGCTTGAACTACTTCAGTTGTGTGTAATGAATCTAAAATATATGAAAGTCTAATGTTTATCAGTACATTACAGAAAATAATGAACTTTATCACAATATGCTAATTTTTTGAGAAGGACCTGTACATCATTTGCTGCAAACCTTCCAATCAGTCCAAACATAATACAATGTATATGCATATCACAACTGTATAATCATTTGTTAGAACATATGTCATATGTAGTGGGAATACTTTACCCATTCACAATTATTTTTAGAGATATTTTTGGCTCAAATATGTGTAAGACAGAATAGGATTATGAATAGACAAATATTCTTACAAAGGTGTGGAACTTGAGCTGTTAAGAGAGGGGTGTCATCAGTTTGAAGGTTTGACAGATGGATACCAGAGTGACACTTTCAAGAACATCAGAGAGTGACAATGGCTATTCTCTAACAAGACAAAACAGACCAGTCCAAAGATATAGCAATGACTTTATCAAATGTCACAGCAAAAATTACTTTAAAGCAGGGTTTCTCAACCAGAGTTCCATTGAAGTCTAGGATTCCTCCAGAGGTTACCAGGGGAAAATAGTATAAAAAATTACACACATATATAAATACCCTCCTTCCACCTATAAAAAAAAACAAGATTGTATTTTGTATGAGTGGAGAAGGATATTTATATATGTGTGTAATTTTTGATACTTTTGTGACAGACCCAACCGGGACAAGGGCTTTTGGAGGGGAATGCAGGGTGGACTCTTCTCTAATGACTATTGGCCCTGGTCTTTGAGGGGGCTCTATTCTTTAGGAGGTGTGTGCCTGGGGGAGTTCTGGAATAGTTTTACTTTGGATTCAAATCCATGTCTCTCTGAAAACATACAGACTCTGGAGATACAGATTTGGGACCTCTATGCCCAAACCAGCATTGACTGCTTTAACTCCCCTTTTTTGAATATAATCAGCTCAAAACACCCTAATTCTGGGGTCTCCTGCTAAGGTGTTATGTCTTAAATGTCTTTGCCCCACTGTGTGCCTCCTAGGTCTAAATTCCAACTGTTATTCAAATTAGGCATTAGTCACCTATTGTTTCTGTCTGTTGGCTAATCCTCCTGGAGGTTCCTAAATGATGGGATTCGTTTTATATCTACTTTACCTTGATATCAAACCCTTGTGGAATGTTTATGTGTTTATGTTTATGTTATTTGTGTAATGTACTTTGTGTATACAGGGCTGTGGGCTTGTTGCCGGATTGTTGCCGGCACTCCCTGATTAATCAAGGCTTGTTTAAGTGATTAGTTGTTAATTAGTGTACTGTTTATGTTGGCTGTTCCATAGATGTGCTAATTGTTTAGGATAATGTGATCAAGTTCTTACTTAATCTTGCATGGTATATATTCTGGGTGAATTTACAATAAAGGCAGTTCCAGTTTGCATCTAAACTATTGTCATCTAGTCCTTGTGTGCAATATTCAGCTATAATACTTGGTTCCTTGTTTCCAGATTAGAGGAAGCTGTATCTTGGTGGAAGCACCCAAGCGGGGTGCTAGGCTGTACATCATACTTTTTTCATTCAATATTTGACATTTTTAAAGATATTTTATATTTACTTAATTGAACTTAGTTGTTTTTGATACACCTTGTGTGTTCTGTGAAAATAGATTCCCTTTGACTGGTATTCTAGTCACCTTTTTTCTTTTGTATTAATACATATGCTACAGGGACCGCACTGACTTGTGAGTTGGCATACTTCTACAGTTTAAACCATTTTACCTCTTTATTGACAATAAAAACTGACAGGGGTTCTAATTCTTCTTCACTGTATCCATCCCACTGAATATCGCATGAGATAAAATACTGAACGGTTTCATTAGAAATATATGGCATATTTTGATGAAATACCGTATGTGTTATTTTAGTTATGGGCGTCCGCTCCATAGGGCAAGGGAGGGCGTTTGTCCCCCCCCCCCTGAAATCCAGTGCCGTGATTCTCGGGGAGAAAAACAGCGGGCAGGAAGCAAGGCGGCGGCGGGGCGAATTCAATTAGAGCCGTTCTCTCTCTCTTTTCGGCTGACAGAAAGGGGGAGGGGGGATCGGGGGAGATATACAGACAGCCCACAGCTCTCCTCTCCCTGTCACGGCGCTGCTGCCGAGTTCTTTGGTAAATGGAGCAGCACGCTGTGACAGGGAGAGGAGAGCTGCGGGCTGTCTGTATATCTCCCCCGATCGCCCCCTCCCCCTTTCTGTCAGCTGAAGCTAGAAGAGAGAGAGAGAGCGGCTCTAATTGGATTCGCCGTGTCGTCGCCCCACTTCCTGCCCGCTGTTTTCCTCCCCATGATTGGAGGGCCAATCAGAAGACTCTGGGGACTGGGGGCATCATGGGAAATGTAGTCCCTGAAGAGTGGCGGCCCCAGCGTGTCCACAGACACCATGCTACAGCCCCCAGCATGCAAGCACTCTGCTGGGGGGGTGTTACAAGAGGAGAAAAGAGAATACTGTGCTGGGGGAAGCCAGAGAGGGAGCTACGCTGTACCCGCACCACCATAGAGCCACGCTGTACCCGCACCACCAGAGAGCCGCGCTGTACCCGCACCACCAGAGAGCCACGTTGTACCCGCAACACCAGAGAGCCACGCTGTATCCGCACCACCAGAGATCCACGCTGTACCCGCACCACCAGAGAGGGAGCCACGCTGTACCCGCACCACCAGAGAGCCACGTTGTACCCACACCACCAGAGAGCCACGCTGCACCCGCACCACCATAGAGCCACGCTGTACCCGCACCACCAGAGAGCCATGCTGTACCCGCACCACCAGAGAACCACGATGTATCCGCACCACCAGAGAGCCACGCTGTACCCGCACCACCAGAGAGCCAAGCTGTACCCGCACCACCAGAGAACTACGCTGTACCCGCACCACCAGAGAGGGAGCCACGCTGTACCCGCATCACCAGAGAGGGAGAAAGACCGAGCCACTGCCAGGGTACAGGCATGCTACACTACTGACTAGAGTCACCCCGGGCAACCCAGAGTGAGCGAACGTCCAGCCAGAGGGATCACTGTTGCGGTTTCACCAGGTCTGGTAAGAGGGCCTGTTGGCCATTATCCATTACTGTTCCTAGAGACTGAGCCATTAGGAAGTGTCTAACCTGATATCCTCCCATCTATGCTGGGGGTAATTATTGCAGAAAATGACACCAAATGCTGGGAGTTTTTAGTGCGGAAACTGACACCAGTGCTGAGGGTCATTATTATGTACACTGTCTGGTACAGATGCTGAAGTTTTTATTCTAGAAATCTGCACCGATGTGTAGGGATATTATTGTTGCTACTGACACCAATGCTGGCGATTTTTATTGCAGAAACTGGCACTGATCCTGGGGGTTGTTATTTCCTTGGGGGGGGGGGAACTCCATTTTGTATGATATTGTTATTCAAAGTTGCTAGTTGCTTGATAGTTGCATTAGGTTTCTCAAACCTTTGCATGCCTGCGCTTTATGTGATAATGACTAGTCCCCTCCCCTTCATGACATTGTCAAAAAGGGACCGAACATGGATGACCTTTAAATGATGCCCCCCTCTGAAAAAAGTTCAGCGAACGCCCATGATTTTAGTAGCATTTTTTTTGTGAATTGCAAAAAAGATTTTGAAAAATGCTATTAGTTATTTTTCCACACATTTTAAAGAGGAAAATACAGCTTTGTAAATGGAGTCAATTGCAGGCAATATTGTGGAATTAGGCACTTTGTATTTAATAGAGAGATTTAAGGGAAACTGTGGTGTAAACGCAAACAGGCAGTTAATTTTTAACCACTTACAGACCGCCCGCCGCAGGAATACGTCGCTACTTTGAAGAGGAATACCGTTGTTATGGTAGCAGCTAGCTACCATAATCCTGGTACCCTCTTCAAGAGCGGGCGGTCCGCTTTCAGATAAAAGTGGTCTCTGCGGCGGATTCGCTGCAAGATTACTTTTATCGGTGGTGGGAGAGGGGTCCCCCCCTCCAGCCGCTCTCCTGCACCCTCTGCCGCTTACCAGAGCCATCGGCAGCGGCGGAGGCGATTGGGTCCTGTCCCTGGGCTGACATGGATCATTGCCCATATCATTGCAGGGCGGAAGCGACGTCAAAACGTCACTTCTGCCCAATGCTCTAAATGGGACATTTTTTTTTTTTTAAATGGTCTTTTTGACCCCAGATCTCATATTTAATAGGTCCTGTCATGCTTTTTTCTATTACAAGGGATGTTTACATTCCTTGTAATAGAAATAAAAGTGACCCACATTTAAAAAAAAAAAACTGTGTCAAAATAAAAAAAATGTAAGTAAAATAACTAAGATTTTTTATTTATTTTTTTGACGAGTTTGCGCGCAGAAGCGAACGCATACGTGAGCAGCGCTCGCATATGAAAACAGTGTTCAAACTACACGTGAGGTATCGCCGCGATCGTTAGAGCGAGAGCAATAATTCTAGCTCTAGACCTCATCTGTAACTCAATACATGCAACCTGTAGAATTTTTTAAACGTCACCTATGGAGATTTTCAAGGGTAAAAGTTTGTCGTCATTCCACGAGCGGGTGCAACTTTGAAGCATGACATGTTGGGTATCAATTTACTCGGCGTAACATTATCTTTCACAATATAAAAAAAAATGGGTTAACTTTACTGTTGTCTTATTTTTTAATTCAAAAAAAAATTTTTTTTCCCCAAAAAGTGCGCTTGTAAGACCGCTGCACAAATACGGTGTGACAAAAAGTATTGCAACGGCCGCCATTCTATTCTCTAGAGTGTTAGAAAAAAATATATATAATGTTTGGGGGTTCTAATTAATTTTCTAGCAAAAAAAAACAGTTTTTTACTTGCAAACACCAAATCTTAGAAAGAGGCTCGGTCCTTAAGTGGTTAAGGGAGCTTTTATTTTGCAAGGAAATTTTTCTTTAGTATAGTGAATGAGGTGAATCTCTGCTAACTTCGATCATCCAATGAGCAAGGGAAAACGCGTTTACAAAGTGAACCGTTTATTTGTCTTTAGTAAATTAACCCCAAAGTGTGTAATGGAGAGGGATAAAGCATTAATTGTAATAGAGAGAAGTGGGGCACTGCATGTTATAAAGGAGTATGTGTTATGAATACGTGGTTGCCCTGTGGCCAGGATGTAATGCAGGGCCACACTTCATCCAACATTGTAATTGTCCAGGACAGGACGAAGTGACATACTGTAGCAGTGATATCACAATTTCTTTCATAAATTGGATAGCAATAGTTTATGTAGTCTTTTATGTAGCGGGGTGTTGCCTATTGGTATGCTATAAGGACTACTTTATACGCAAATGCATGCAGATCCCTCCGAAACTCTATTGACTACTGTTTGACTTGGAAGGAAGGGTGCATGGTGGGACTTGTAGTACAGAGAGAGATGGACTCCAATGCCGTGGATACTATATAGACTACTGTACCCACAGTGCAACTGTACACCCACAGTGCATAGCCCGGCGCAAGGACTGCTGGGGAAGGGTTATTTAAGTGGAGGAGGAGCAACGCGCGGTCTCTTTGGACATCGCCCGCCCAGCAAGTCGGAGCCCGCATTGGGGCCTGTTATACTTGTCTAGGCCAGAGAGCCTGGGCCTACCGAATCCGGAAAGCCTGTTTGTTGCAGAGAGAGGGATCTCATCCGAAGAGCCTGCTGATATCTTGGATCATCCAAGAGTCAACCCATCTACCGTCTTCCATACGGTTGTCTGAGGGACCAGAGACTACGGGGTGGAGAGATCGTGTGCCGGAGCACCAGCAACAGAACCAGTGGAACGGACTGGGCCTGGTCAGATGAGAGGGCACTTGCCCAGGACTTTAACTGTCATTAGGCCCTTGATCTTTTGGTTAAGACTGAGCAATTTATCACCCGTGACTTCACGCCCTAAGTATAGCTGGAGTTCAGCTAACGTTATTTGATATCCCTTGGATTACAAATATTAAGTGCACCAACGTTTTGCTAGCGAAGATCCTTTTACATGGAGTGACAGTGTTTGGAAGTAGTCAGGCCTGACTGGAACTCACGTTTGAAGCTCGCGAGCATAGTTAGTTCAAAGACATTTAGTGAATATAGGATTTCATTATATTTGGTATCTTTATATGTTTTGGATGGTTATATGTGCAAATTAACAAATATATTGGGGGCGCTGAGAAACTAATGAATAACTAACAATAAAATATATTAGAAAACATAATAATAAATTGATAATGGTTTAAATATACACACCAGCAAAAGTGAGTAAAATTGGGTCACAATGATCATTCTATGGCTATCCAACCAATAAACACAATACCATGTGCAATCTCCTTAATGGATTAGCAATAATGACCCATCAAATGAAAATCAAATCAATGAATTAATGTGACACTGGGTGCAAAAAAAAACCTTTGAAAATTGTGATGCCAATATTGATAATTAGATGTCCCACATTGATTGAAACAAATATAAGCAATATAGTATATAATACACTGTGCAATATCAATAATGACAACTAAATGTCCCAAAGTTGTGCAAATGTTAGAATAAATAAGAGTCCATAAGTAAAACAATATATGAATCCTAGTGCAAAAAGCTTATTCCATCAAAGATATTGCTTGAAGTGATAACCTTCACCAATTCAGTGTGAAACACCCGATAGTGCTCGTGGTAAATAAAGCAGCTTACCAGATGTTGTTGACTCTTTTAATTAAAAAGGAGTCATATACGCTTTTAGCAAGTTCCACTTGCTAACATGGATATTGATGTCAGATATAGGCATGGAAAATCTCTGCCTCCCGGAGGCTCGGATGGAGATGTATAAACCACAAGAAAAAGAAATGGAGCGGAAATAGTGTAATTCCGTTTAATAAAATTTTTTTATAGTAACAACATGGCAGCCAAATGCCCCCTTACTTGGATAGTGCCTTGAGCCCGGCACTGAGGCTGATGAGCGTGGACTAGTAGGGCTAGTGACCCGAATAGAGATGAGCCGGCGTGCGTTCCACCTTGTTTGGAGGAAGAACCAGCAGGACCGGAAGTGTCGTCAGAACGTAGTCTAGCGTCGCCTCGACAGCCGTTTCGTATTGCACGTCGTCAGGAAGCGTGCTAGACTACGTGGAACTGATTATTAAATACGGATGTCAATCAAGGAGAGGGGAGGAGTCACTGAAATCAAATCCAGCCTCAATGCCGTCTCTCCGCAATTACAGCAATAATCTTAATACAACGGAAGTCCATACAATTAAATAACAAATTAATATAAGTAATATATATCCCGCTAACAGCACATCTATTATACTACATAAAACATAGTATGCATACATAATCTATGCTAACTCTATAGCATAGATAAAAAGTTGTGCGCAATGATAGCGCCCTCTAGTGTGTAAGTGGATAAACCACTCTCAATCTGTATACTATGCAGAAAAGAGTATATACAATGGTGTCATTGATTATAAATTATAAAAAAATTCCCTAAAAAATAATTGATTTATTATATAAATTCATAAAACAATAAAAGACAATAAAAAACAATAAAAAAGGAATAGAGATATATAAATATATATTTTCCTAATTGAACCCATATATCTGCAATCCAAATTGGTAATTGGATAACTATTTATTCGTTAGTGAGGAAGCAATTCAAATCTAGGTCAATATTGAGGCCCAGCGGCTGCATGGTGGACAGTCTAAACAGCCACTGGGTCTCATTCTGGGATATGGCCTTGGTGAGGTCTGTCCCCCTCCAGTTAGATGTAGCCCTATCAATACCATAAAACACCAATTGGCGAGGATCTCTATTATGATATTGAAGAAAATGACGCGATACGCTATGGTTAGGAAAGCCTTTGGCTATATTTGCCACATGTTCATTTATCCTAATTCTGAGCTCTCTTGTAGTCCTCCCCACATATTGCAGGGAACAAGGGCATTCCAAAACGTAGGTCACATATCTGGAATAACAAGTGATTAAGGGTTTAATCTTAAATTCTTCCTGTGTTACCAAGGATTTGAATTTACTTATTTTCTTGGTACGTCGAGATGTGGTACGGCATGCCTTGCATCTGGTACAGTAATGAAACCCAGACCCATCCAAAAAAGTCAGAGGTTTTTCAGGGGGGTCAGGAACATTAGGTGCAATGATGTTTCTCAAACCTGGCGCCTTTCTATAAATAAATCTAGGCCTTTGGGGTATAATAGATGCCAAGTCTCTATCCTTTTGTAGTATAGGCCAGAACTTTTTAAAGATTTTTTCAATACTTTTGTATTGCCTATTAAAACCTGTGATAAATGGCAGTGTTCCCATGGTTGAAAGATCTTTTTTCTTTTTGGATTCCAGAAGGGAATATCTGTTCATACTCCCCACCTGTTTTTTAGCTAAGACCAATTCATTTCTAGCATATCCCTTCTCACAAAACCGATCTGTAAGGATTGCTGCCTGAGTGTTGTAATCGCTATCCTCAGCACAATTGCGCCGGATGCGCATGAACTGGCCCTTGGGTATGGCCCCAAGCCATTGGGGATGATGGCAGCTGTTAGTTGGCACAAAGGCATTCCTATCGGTGGCCTTAAAGAATGTCCTCGTGCCAATCTTGCCATTTTGTTTGACCAAAGTAAGGTCCAAATAATTAATGGTTGTCAGACTAAACTCAGCTGTAAATTTTAGCCCATATTGGTTGGAATTTAAATTCTGCAGGAAGCTATGTAATGTGGTCTGGGATCCCTCCCACAACAACACTACATCATCGATGTACCTTTTATAATATAATAGAGATGAAAGTTGATCTCTATAAATGGTTTCCCCCTCCCATTTGTTCAGTACCAGATTAGCCACACTTGGGGCATAACGAGCCCCCATTGCGACCCCTTTTATTTGTTTATAGAACTCCCCCTGTGCCCAAAAATAGTTGTTTCCCATAGCAATTTTGAGTCCCTCAACTAAAAAATTAATTTGGGATTTTTTGAGCTGTAAATCTGCAGTAAGTGCCACTTGGACTGCAGTAAGCGCATCCTCCTGTCTTATATTAGTATAGAGGGACTCTATGTCCACTGTAACCATAATGGTTGCATCTGTCACCTGGATGTCGGTAAGGGATTTGATCAATTCACGACTATCCTTGAGATAAGACCTGCCTTGAATGACCAAAGGCTGTAGGAATATATCTAAATATTCTCCTACTCTGGAGTAGAGAGAACCAATCCCGCTTATAATTGGGCGACCTGGTGGTTTTTCTTTATTTTTATGTATTTTTGGTAACACATATAGCACCGGAGTACGTGGTACTTTGGGTGAAAGGTACTGTGCTTCTTTTATATCTAGGATCTGTTGACTGACCCCTTTATCAATCCAAATATCAAGTTCCATCTTTAATTTATTCAATGGGTTAAATGGCAGTGGTTTGTATGTATTAGTGTCTTTTAACAACCTTTGGATCTCTCCATAGTAGTAATCTTTAGTAAGTATGACTACACCCCCCCCCCTTTGTCCGCTGGACGAACTACTATATTTTTATTTTTTTCCAATTGTTTAATCCCCTCTGACAGGGATTGATTAGTTCTGGCCTTTTTAATTTCTAAGGATTTAATCTCATCTTGCACCATATGTTTAAACACCTCGATGTGATGGTGTGTTCCCTTTTGGGGATTAAATATGGAGTTATTTTTCAGCCCACTATGTTTGAATTTAGTCATTTCTATCATAGGGGGACTAGGATCCTTCTGAGAGAAGAATTTTTTAATATTGAGCTTCCTCACATATTTTTCCACATCAATAAAAAGTTCGAATTTATTAAGATTCTTGTTGGGTGCAAATTTTAATCCTTGTGTTAAAACATTTAATTCGTTTTCTGAAAACGAAACACCTGCTAAGTTAAAGATACCTTCATCTTGCTGTCTCTTTGTCTTTTTCTTTCTGGCTCCCCCTCTTCTACCTCTTTTTCTATATATTCTTTCGGGTATTGGGGTGTAATAGGTTGAATTTTGTAAGGTTCTTTCCATCCCCTCCATTCCCCCCCTTGTTGGTGGTTGTTTTGATAGGGCGTTGTTCGTCCTCTAAAGTTACCCCTATAGTTACCCCTAGGAGGCCTAGGCGGAAAATGGCTAGGTCCTTGATGGTAATAAGGATAGCCATACTCATTAGATCTGTTATCTAGGGGTCCATACCTGTTGTAAGTAGGTACTGGATAAGAGGTGGAGTAGTAATCATTTGACGGAGGATAATTGCCCCCATTTGGGGGTGGTGGGGGATAACCCCTATTACCTTGAGTGGCTGGGCCCTTAGGATTGGATGGAGCTTTAGATTTCTTTGGGGTATGGATTTTATTTTTATTTTTAATTTTTATTGACTGTGTATCCATATTATGTACTTCCATATCCCTATCGACCGGGGATTCTTTAGGATTCTCCAAATCTAAATTATCCTGCCATTTGTATACCTTGTTTTCCTCATAATCTTTAATATCTCGCTGGTATTTTTTCAGTTTTTTCTGCTTAATCTCTCCATCATATTTGGATAGGTGGGTCTGAAGACTTTGCGCCCTCTCCAAATATTCTTTGGTTGCCATAAAGGGCTCCATATTGTTTTTGAGATCAGCTATATTGGCTTCTATCAATTGATTTTTGGCTTTACGCCTCCTAATCATTAGCTGCATTAATTTTTGTTCGCAGCTATTGAAAAACTGAAACCATTCATCTAACAAAGTGAGATTGTCTACACTATCAGCTGGGTTAACATCCCATCTTAACCTACGGGGGGTTAAGTTTTTTCCTATATACATCTCAAATGAGGCTATGTCCCACCATAGCCTTATTTGTTTCTCCATGTCATATTGAAGTTGTTTAAAGCCCCTTTCAATATCCAGATTTGGGCTGGGTGTTTGCTGGAATATTTCTTCAATATTTGTCTGTCGACCCTTCATGAAATTAAATACATCCATGGCTGCGTAGATTGAAAAGGATTATAGTGAAACCTCTGAAGATGTGTGTGTTGGTGATCTTGCGCCTTAAAAAAAAAATATATATAAATAATATGTATATAGAAAATATACTATGAATAATATGTTGGAAGTAAGCTGCTATCCCCAAGATTCCAAAAGAAATGGTAGTTCTTTTGAAATAATGTAGTGGATGGTTATATGTGCAAATTAACAAATATATTGGGGGCGCTGAGAAAATAATCAAAAAAATAATCAATGACACCATTGTATATACTCTTTTCTGCATAGTATACAGATTGAGAGTGGTTTATCCACTTACACACTAGAGGGCGCTATCATTGCGCACAACTTTTTATCTATGCTATAGAGTTAGCATAGATTATGTATGCATACTATGTTTTATGTAGTATAATAGATGTGCTGTTAGCGGGATATATATTACTTATATTAATTTGTTATTTAATTGTATGGACTTCCGTTGTATTAAGATTATTGCTGTAATTGCGGAGAGACGGCATTGAGGCTGGATTTGATTTTGGTGACTCCTCCCCTCTCCTTGATTGACATCCGTATTTAATAATCAGTTCCACGTAGTCTAGCACGCTTCCTGACGACGTGCAATACGAAACGGCTGTCGAGGCGACGCTAGACTACGTTCTGACGACACTTCCGGTCCTGCTGGTTCTTCCTCCAAACAAGGTGGAACGCACGCCGGCTCATCTCTATTCGGGTCACTAGCCCTACTAGTCCACGCTCATCAGCCTCAGTGCCGGGCTCAAGGCACTATCCAAGTAAGGGGGCATTTGGCTGCCATGTTGTTACTATAAATTTTTTTTATTAAACGGAATTACACTATTTCCGCTCCATTTCTTTTTCTTGTGGTTTATACATCTCCATCCGAGCCTCCGGGAGGCAGAGATTTTCCATGCCTATATCTGACATCAATATCCATGTTAGCAAGTGGAACTTGCTAAAAGCGTATATGACTCCTTTTTAATTAAAAGAGTCAACAACATCTGGTAAGCTGCTTTATTTACCACGAGCACTATCGGGTGTTTCACACTGAATTGGTGAAGGTTAGTTATCACTTCAAGCAATATCTTTGATGGAATAAGCTTTTTGCACTAGGATTCATATATTGTTTTACTTATGGACTCTTATTTATTCTAACATTTGCACAACTTTGGGACATTTAGTTGTCATTATTGATATTGCACAGTGTATTATATACTATATTGCTTATATTTGTTTCAATCAATGTGGGACATCTAATTATCAATATTGGCATCACAGTTTTCAAAGGTTTTTTTTTTTTGCACCCAGTGTCACATTAATTCATTGATTTGATTTTCATTTGATGGGTCATTATTGCTAATCCATTAAGGAGATTGCACATGGTATTGTGTTTATTGGTTGGATAGCCATAGAATGATCATTGTGACCCAATTTTACTCACTTTTGCTGGTGTGTATATTTAAACCATTATCAATTTATTATTATGTTTTCTAATATATTTTATTGTTAGTTATTCATTAGTTTCTCAGCGCCCCCAATATATTTGTTAATTTGCACATATAACCATCCACTACATTATTTCAAAAGAACTACCATTTCTTTTGGAATCTTGGGGATAGCAGCTTACTTCCAATATATTATTCATAGTATATTTTCTATATACATATTATTTATATATATATTTTTTTTAAGGCGCGAGATCACCAACACACACATCTTCAGAGGTTTCACTATAATCCTTTTCAATCTACGCAGCCATGGATGTATTTAATTTCATGAAGGGTCGACAGACAAATATTGAAGAAATATTCCAGCAAACACCCAGCCCAAATCTGGATATTGAAAGGGGCTTTAAACAACTTCAATATGACATGGAGAAACAAATAAGGCTATGGTGGGACATAGCCTCATTTGAGATGTATATAGGAAAAAACTTAACCCCCCGTAGGTTAAGATGGGATGTTAACCCAGCTGATAGTGTAGACAATCTCACTTTGTTAGATGAATGGTTTCAGTTTTTCAATAGCTGCGAACAAAAATTAATGCAGCTAATGATTAGGAGGCGTAAAGCCAAAAATCAATTGATAGAAGCCAATATAGCTGATCTCAAAAACAATATGGAGCCCTTTATGGCAACCAAATAATATTTGGAGAGGGCGCAAAGTCTTCAGACCCACCTATCCAAATATGATGGAGAGATTAAGCAGAAAAAACTGAAAAAATACCAGAGAGATATTAAAGATTATGAGGAAAACAAGGTATACAAATGGCAGGATAATTTAGATTTGGAGAATCCTAAAGAATCCCCGGTCGATAGGGATATGGAAGTACATAATACGGATACACAGTCAATAAAAATTAAAAATAAAAATAAAATCCATACCCCAAAGAAATCTAAAGCTCCATCCAATCCTAAGGGCCCAGCCACTCAAGGTAATAGGGGTTATCCCCCACCACCCCCAAATGGGGGCAATTATCCTCCGTCAAATGATTACTACTCCACCTCTTATCCAGTACCTACTTACAACAGGTATGGACCCCTAGATAACAGATCTAATGAGTATGGCTATCCTTATTACCATCAAGGACCTAGCCATTTTCCGCCTAGGCCTCCTAGGGGTAACTATAGGGGTAACTTTAGAGGACGACCAACGCCCTATCAAAACAACCACCAACAAGGGGGGGAATGGAGGGGATGGAAAGAACCTTACAAAATTCAACCTATTACACCCCAATACCCGAAAGAATATATAGAAAAAGAGGTAGAAGAGGGGGAGCCAGAAAGAAAAAGACAAACAGACAGCTAGATGAAGGTATCTTTAACTTAGCAGGTGTTTCGTTTTCAGAAAACGAATTAAATGTTTTAACACAAGGATTAAAATTTGCACCCAACAAGAATCTTAATAAATTCGAACTTTTTATTGATGTGGAAAAATATGTGAGGAAGCTCAATATTAAAAAATTCTTCTCTCAGAAGGATCCTAGTCCCCCTATGATAGAAATGACTAAATTCAAACATAGTGGGCTGAAAAATAACTCCATATTTAATCCCCAAAAGGGAACACACCATCACATCGAGGTGTTTAAACATATGGTGCAAGATGAGATTAAATCCTTAGAAATTAAAAAGGCCAGAACTAATCAATCTCTGTCAGAGGGGATTAAACAATTGGAAAAAAATAAAAATATAGTAGTTCGTCCAGCGGACAAAGGGGGGGGGGGGGGGGGGGTGTAGTCATACTTACTAAAGATTACTACTATGGAGAGATCCAAAGGTTGTTAAAAGACACTAATACATACAAACCACTGCCATTTAACCCATTGAATAAATTAAAGATGGAACTTGATATTTGGATTGATAAAGGGGTCAGTCAACAGATCCTAGATATAAAAGAAGCACAGTACCTTTCACCCAAAGTACCACGTACTCCGGTGCTATATGTGTTACCAAAAATACATAAAAATAAAGAAAAACCACCACGTCGCCCAATTATAAGCGGGATTGGTTCTCTCTACTCCAGAGTAGGAGAATATTTAGATATATTCCTACAGCCTTTGGTCATTCAAGGCAGGTCTTATCTCAAGGATAGTCGTGAATTGATCAAATCCCTTACCGACATCCAGGTGACAGATGCAACCATTATGGTTACAGTGGACATAGAGTCCCTCTATACTAATATAAGACAGGAGGATGCGCTTACTGCAGTCCAAGTGGCACTTACTGCAGATTTACAGCTCAAAAAATCCCAAATTAATTTTTTAGTTGAGGGACTCAAAATTGCTATGGGAAACAACTATTTTTGGGCACAGGGGGAGTTCTATAAACAAATAAAAGGGGTCGCAATGGGGGCTCGTTATGCCCCAAGTGTGGCTAATCTGGTACTGAACAAATGGGAGGGGGAAACCATTTATAGAGATCAACTTTCATCTCTATTATATTATAAAAGGTACATCGATGATGTAGTGTTGTTGTGGGAGGGATCCCAGACCACATTACATAGCTTCCTGCAGAATTTAAATTCCAACCAATATGGGCTAAAATTTACAGCTGAGTTTAGTCTGACAACCATTAATTATTTGGACCTTACTTTGGTCAAACAAAATGGCAAGATTGGCACGAGGACATTCTTTAAGGCCACCGATAGGAATGCCTTTGTGCCAACTAACAGCTGCCATCATCCCCAATGGCTTGGGGCCATACCCAAGGGCCAGTTCATGCGCATCCGGCGCAATTGTGCTGAGGATAGCGATTACAACACTCAGGCAGCAATCCTTACAGATCGGTTTTGTGAGAAGGGATATGCTAGAAATGAATTGGTCTTAGCTAAAAAACAGGTGGGGAGTATGAACAGATATTCCCTTCTGGAATCCAAAAAGAAAAAAGATCTTTCAACCATGGGAACACTGCCATTTATCACAGGTTTTAATAGGCAATACAAAAGTATTGAAAAAATCTTTAAAAAGTTCTGGCCTATACTACAAAAGGATAGAGACTTGGCATCTATTATACCCCAAAGGCCTAGATTTATTTATAGAAAGGCGCCAGGTTTGAGAAACATCATTGCACCTAATGTTCCTGACCCCCCTGAAAAACCTCTGACTTTTTTGGATGGGTCTGGGTTTCATTACTGTACCAGATGCAAGGCATGCCGTACCACATCTCGACGTACCAAGAAAATAAGTAAATTCAAATCCTTGGTAACACAGGAAGAATTTAAGATTAAACCCTTAATCACTTGTTATTCCAGATATGTGACCTACGTTTTGGAATGCCCTTGTTCCCTGCAATATGTGGGGAGGACTACAAGAGAGCTCAGAATTAGGATAAATGAACATGTGGCAAATATAGCCAAAGGCTTTCCTAACCATAGCGTATCGCGTCATTTTCTTCAATATCATAATAGAGATCCTCGCCAATTGGTGTTTTATGGTATTGATAGGGCTACATCTAACTGGAGGGGGACGGACCTCACCAAGGCCATATCCCAGAATGAGACCCAGTGGCTGTTTAGACTGTCCACCATGCAGCCGCTGGGCCTCAATATTGACCTAGATTTGAATTGCTTCCTCACTAACGAATAAATAGTTATCCAATTACCAATTTGGATTGCAGATATATGGGTTCAATTAGAAAAATATATATTTATATATCTCTATTCCTTTTTTATTGTTTTTTATTGTCTTTTATTGTTTTATGAATTTATATAATAAATCAATTATTTTTTAGGGAATTTTTTTATAATTTATAATCAATGACACCATTGTATATACTGTTTTCTGCATAGTATACAGATTGAGAGTGGTTTATCCACTTACACACTAGAGGGCGCTATCATTGCGCACAACTTTTTATCTATGCTATAGAGTTAGCATAGATTATGTATGCATACTATGTTTTATGTAGTATAATAGATGTGCTGTTAGCGGGATATATATTACTTATATTAATTTGTTATTTAATTGTATGGACTTCCGTTGTATTAAGATTATTGCTGTAATTGCGGAGAGACGGCATTGAGGCTGGATTTGATTTCAGTGACTCCTCCCCTCTCCTTGATTGACATCCGTATTTAATAATCAGTTCCACGTAGTCTAGCACGCTTCCTGACGACGTGCAATACGAAACGGCTGTCGAGGCGACGCTAGACTACGTTCTGACGA
Source organism: Rana muscosa (assembly GCA_029206835.1). Taxonomy (NCBI): domain Eukaryota; kingdom Metazoa; phylum Chordata; class Amphibia; order Anura; family Ranidae; genus Rana; species Rana muscosa. Next base: position 91,094,472 of record JARGYO010005626.1, read on the forward strand.
CACTTCCGGTCCTGCTGGTTCTTCCTCCAAACAAGGTGGAACGCACGCCGGCTCATCTCTATTCGGGTCACTAGCCCTACTAGTCCACGCTCATCAGCCTCAGTGCTGGGCTCAAGGCACTATCCAAGTAAGGGGGCATTTGGCTGCCATGTTGTTACTATAAAAAAATTTTATTAAACGGAATTACACTATTTCCGCTCCATTTCTTTTTCTTGTGGTTTATACATCTCCATCCGAGCCTCCGGGAGGCAGAGATTTTCCATGCCTATATCTGACATCAATATCCATGTTAGCAAGTGGAACTTGCTAAAAGCGTATATGACTCCTTTTTAATTAAAAGAGTCAACAACATCTGGTAAGCTGCTTTATTTACCACGAGCACTATCGGGTGTTTCACACTGAATTGGTGAAGGTTATCACTTCAAGCAATATCTTTGATGGAATAAGCTTTTTGCACTAGGATTCATATATTGTTTTACTTATGGACTCTTATTTATTCTAACATTTGCACAACTTTGGGACATTTAGTTGTCATTATTGATATTGCACAGTGTATTATATACTATATTGCTTATATTTGTTTCAATCAATGTGGGACATCTAATTATCAATATTGGCATCACAATTTTCAAAGGTTTTTTTTGCACCCAGTGTCACATTAATTCATTGATTTGATTTTCATTCGATGGGTCATTATTGCTAATCCATTAAGGAGATTGCACATGGTATTGTGTTTATTGGTTGGATAGCCATAGAATGATCATTGTGACCCAATTTTACTCACTTTTGCTGGTGTGTATATTTAAACCATTATCAATTTATTATTATGTTTTCTAATATATTTTATTGTTAGTTATTCATTAGTTTCTCAGCGCCCCCAATATATTTGTTAATTTGCACATATAACCATCCACTACATTATTTCAAAAGAACTACCATTTCTTTTGGAATCTTGGGGATAGCAGCTTACTTCCAATATATTATTCATAGTATATTTTCTATATACATATTATTTATATATATATTTTTTTTAAGGCGCGAGATCACCAACACACACATCTTTATATGTTTGCCACTTTGGTTTTTGCAGGGCTCTGCATAAGTAAGCGCATATCTGTTTAACCTGTCATCTCTTATTCAGTAAAAATACTTTGTGGGTAAGCAAACACGTTGTGTGGAGTGTTAACTGTTTCAGGGAGACGGCCAACACAAGTAAACCAATTTTGAACTGTACTGTATGCTCTATTGCGGTTCCTATAGCCTGTGGGTTCCACAATCCCATTTATTTACAGCTGTGTCAGTGGAGGGTTAGAGCCAGTTTGGGGGTTGACAGCAGTACGGTACAGGCCCAAACAATACCAGCAGCTCTCTTAACTGGGGGTAGTGCTACATTTATATCTAGTGTAATTGAATTGTTCCAGTTACATTATAGTAAAATAGGTAATTGCTTACAGAATACTTGTGAAATAATAATTTTGGGTAAGTAATATCTATGATTAGTAGATTGCACCAACAGTGTCCTTGTAGCAGTAATTTGCAGCCTCAGCCAGCTTTACACTAAGCCTACTGTACATTTTCTTTTTAACTTGGTCTTGATTTCACAGCGCGCTATCTTAATTGATCTGTGAATATCAGCTCAGAGAACAGATGCCATACCACATGGCACATCAAGATGCTGCCTGCAACATTGTTCCCCATTAGTGACAAATGTTGTGCTGTGATATGCTAAGGCGATCCCTATATTGCATATCATCTCTTAGTACTTTACAGTCAGGAGCGGCTGCAAAATTCCAGTTGAAACTAAAACCTTAAACCTCCTGTTAATATTTGCCCTGTCATCTAAACTGTTATTAAAGAGCAACTCCAGGCAACAAGTACAATCAATTAATGAGCTATAATGCTACCATGTAAACATTTGCCAAATTAAATTTTCCTAATTATCTTAATATGAGATTTATAAAAAATACTTTTATCAAAGAACTACTTGATGTAAACAATCACACGTGCCTCATCACATGAGTCTGTACTATGTAGCCTCTTTCTCATGCTGTAATACAGGCATCAGAATCAAAGGAAACAACTTCACATCAGAGTCCCCTTTCACATCAGAAGTCCTCCATTACATCAGAGCTCATCTTTCACATGAGAAGCCCCCTCATGAAATAAGAGTCCCCTTTTTTCACCTGAAGCCCCCCCCCCCCCCTCAAGCACTTCAGAGTTCTGTTTCACATTAGAAGACTCCATTTCATACATTTCAATCTATTTAAAACCTGTTGACAATAGTCTTTTGTTTACAGATTCTGTAGCTCAAGCTAAAATTCACACACGGATTTGAATAATTCATCAACAGTGGCTCATTAGTTTTTGTAGGGTTCAGTCTGAAGTTTCACTAGGACAAAGGGACTAAAAAATATTATAATTTCGATCAAAGTAACTATTTACAACCTGCATGATTGATTTATTGCACACTTTCATGTTTCCTTGTCTAACCAGCTGTCATTTTAAGTTGGCAGAGATGAGAATGTGATGTCCTGTGTAAGCTGTAAATCATTGCAATGACAAATATCCCCAAGTGGTACTTGGCCAGCCCCCAAGCACATGTGTTGTCCTATGAGAAGACGGAGAATGAGTCACACGGTCCTCTATAGCCTGAATTACACAGTATTTTCATCACTTCTGGTAGCTAAACTAAGCAGAACGGAGAAGTTGAGTATGCACTGCTAAAGATGGGGGGAGGGGATCATTCAAGTAGAAGTAAAGGATATGTAATTATTACTATTTTTCTCAAGTTTTTCTATGCGGTCACATGACCACAAAGGTCCAGTTCCTCTGTGTAAATCTGTGACTGGGGGAGGGAATTCTGTTGTTGACAACACCTAGAGCCGTTGTGATGATGATGTCACCGTTGTATGGAACTCAGCCTCATTATCAGCCTTCCACATTATACAGAGGAGCCAGAGTTAAGAACAAAAAACCTCATAGAAAAAAACTTACATAAAGGGTATGAACACGTGATTTAACAAATAATGCAGGTAAATGCAAAGCAATGGGGAAACATGCATTTGCCTTATTGGCACATCACAGATTTGCTTTAATGTGAAAAAATAGTGACTGCACAGCTATGTGGTATTTTGGTAAGTAATTGGATGTTCTAATGGAAACATTATTGTGAGATTATAAAAAGAAAAGCAATAAAAAATATTGCTCAGTAAATTGACTCCATTGTTATTTATTTTCTCTTTCATAGTATGTTATTGAAAGGTCATTTTGTTTTCCATTTTCCAGCAATATGTATTTGTGTGGTTATACATATAATAAGTAGCAGTTTATTTTTCATGTCATCTCTTCTATAGCATTTGTCTAAGAGAAAATGTAGTTCTAAGTGTGTACTGTACCTTTCGGTTCATCTATATTTTCTATGTCAGACCTTGTAACTAACATGTTTTCGTCAACCTTCTCCATTTCTGTGTTTTCGTATGTTTCCAAAGACTAATGAATTAAGGAAGCCTAATATGACTCAGACTTAGTTGTTTGCCAATTTAACTGAGTTACCGTACAGCTGTTATGACTCGGTGACTTCCCCTGCCACCTAGCCCATGGACAACAAAGTTTGTACCTAATAAATTCTTCATGGGCTGTACGGTTCCTCAAGGAGCTAGATCTAATTGGTTCCACATGACAGCTTCACTTCCATGGTGAGTCATGCAGAAATGAACTCTAACAGGCTCCCACAATCTGATGTTCATGCCTTCCTGGTGTGCATCAGCCTCATTAACTAGTGGAGGCAATGCTGATATATGCAGCCCAATTCAATACTATTGTGGCATATGCAAAGTGAGAACATTTTATTTGTTGCATATAACAGCGCAGCCCAGTTAAATTATTAAGGTGGAATTCCCACTGAATTTTCAGTATTATAGAAATAATAGACTGAGGAGACCTGTAACGTTGATGTCTAATGCTAGTAATTTTTTTAGATAAAGTGGGCAAAATGTAAACTTTCTGCCAAGTTTTTATCTTTTGTCTGTGTCGCCCATTGAGGCGATTCCCCTCGCTTGCTGTCTTTGTGACGCCCATAGAAGAAATGGAGGTGTGGTTGACTAGGGTTGCCACCTCATCCCTTTAACCTAGAACACATTAATTACACAGGTACTATTGCTGATTAAGGCGGTAATTAAACTCACTTGGTGTATTATCTGCAATAAATTAGCCTCAGAAACTGTGTAATTACCAATAATATGTGTTTGGGTTTTTAAGGGATGAGGTGGCAACCCTATGGTTGTTACAAACCAGAAGGTAAAGACAGCAATACGATTCTAACCCTTCTTATCACTACTATAATGTATTTATTTCTCTGCCCTTGTTAGGGAGATTGACTCAGATTAAACATAGATGGAATAAAATCCTGACAGAGGCTCGAATCAAATAATTTCTCTATCTAATGAGATAAAAAAAAAAGTATTGACTAGAGGTAGGCTTAAAATATTAAGTTTATTTCTATTGCTTGTAGACTAGTCATAAAATTCACAAATAATGTAAGTATATAACAGTTACCATACCTATTCAGCTATAGAAGTATTACATTTTTTTATTTACCTTTGCTGTACAGTCAATTGCACATAATTATTACCTTGAATGCCAAAGAAAGCTTTCTAGTGTCATTAGGCAAAGTTTACTTGTGGAGTTCCACAGCTAAAAATATGCTGGGAGTGGAAAAACTTTTTTCTCACAAAACCAGCTTTAACTCAAATAACCTAATTTGCCCTTTTAATAAAATAGAGTCACGTTGCAGTACTACACTATGTGCAGTTTCCATTTCCTTTAAATATATGGCAGATTTAGGAGATATTAAACTTGTGAGGATCTCAATTAGAGAAGATTAACTGAAAGCCGGTCATCTGGTTAATGCCTCTGGTAAGGAGCATGGTTTACTGTTGGTGTTGGTGAAGGACTGCAGTGCTGACACTGGCAACCTTGGGTACACCATTCCCCCCCCCCCAGTTTGATGATACCCTCTTGTTACCATACATTTTTTGGGTGATATTTTCTCCAAAGTGATGTGGCCTGTCTACATAGCCAGCCCTGGGCTGGCACTCCGGGTCCCCTTCTCCCCTTCTCCCCTCTCCTTGCTCCCTTCCTTCCCTCTCCTCTTACCACCTTTTTGGAAAGGTCGTTATAAGACATAATACTATCAGATGTTTGATTCACTCATTCTGCACCTCAGAGGCACCTCTGTAAATTTTGTTCAGTGGTTTCGGTAAACCCTGGAAATCTAATAACCATATATACTCGAGTATAAGCTGACCCGAATATAAGCCGAGGCCCCTAATTTTACCACAAAAAAATGGGAAAACGTATTGACTCGAGTATAAGCCTAGGGTGCCCATCTGCATGCCTCACTGTGCCTCACTTTGCCTCACTGTGTCCATCTGCATGCCTCACTGTGTCCATGCCTCGCTGTGTCCATGCCTCACTGTGTCCATGCCTCATTGTGCTCATGCCTCACTGTGCCCATGCCTCACTGTGCCCATGCCTCACTGTGTCCATGACTAGACTGACATTTAACATGGGAGTCTATGGAAGGGTTGCCTGGGTTTGAAAAATCGGTGCTCCATGGCCGTAGGTCCTCCAGACTTTGCACACTTATAGAGGAGAAATGGGGCTATATGTGTGCCAAGTTTCGGGTCCAGGGGACCTACGACCGGCCAGTACTGGGTCCCCAAAATCACCAGAGAAATTACCGTTTAACATGGGAGTCTATGGAAGGGGTGCCCAGCTTTGAAAAAAAGGGATTTTTATAACAGCTTACCTGTAAAATCCTTTTCTTGGAGTACATCACGGGACACAGAGCGACTTAGTCATTACTAATGGGTTATATAGTTTACCTTCAGGTGTTGGCACTGGCCAATTCCAAACCGGAAGTACCCTCCCCTATATAAGCCCCTCCCACCCGGGAGCACCTCAGTTTTGTAGCCAAGCAATAAGTGTCCCAAAAAGAGGGGTGGGAGCTCTGTGTCCCGTGATGTACTCCAAGAAAAGGATTTTACAGGTAAGCTGTTATAAAAATCCCTTTTTCTTTTTCGTACATCACGGGACACAGAGCGACTTAGTCATTACTAATGGGACGTCCCAAAGCAATGCCAAATGAGGGGGGGGTACATAAGCTGGGCGCCATCAGGCATGAGGATCTTTTGCGGCCTGCAACACACTGCGCCCAAAGGCGACATCCTCCTGACTTCTAACGTCTACCTGATAGAATCTAGTAAACGTGTGTACCGAAGACCATGTTGCGGCCTTACATACTTGAGCCAGGGAGGCCTGGTGATGCACTGCCCATGAAGTTCCAACCGCTCTTGTGGAGTGCGCCCTAACTTTGAACGGAGGCGGTCTCTTTCTCAAGCCATAGGCTTGTATTATGACCTGTCGAATCCACTTGGCTAAAGTAGATTTTGATGCTGCCTGACCCCTTCTGGGGCCTTCCGGCAGAACAAACAAAGAATCCGTTCTGCGAATCTGAGCAGTGGCTTTTAGATAAGCTTTAACTGCTCTTACGACATCCAAAGAATGTAATAACTTTTCCTCTACTGAGCTAGGTTTGGGGAAAAAAGAAGGAAGAACCACATCTTGGTTCAAATGAAACCTCGATACCACCTTAGGAAGAAAGGCTGGATGAGGACGTAATACTACTCTGTCCTTATGGACAACCAGATATGGCTCCTTACAGGACATAGCTGCTAATTCCGACACTCTTTTAGCCGAACAAATGGCTACTAAGAAAAACCAATTTCCTGGTGAGAAGAACCAAGGAAATGTGTTGTAATGGTTCAAACGGTTGTTTCTGTAGAACCGACAGAACCAGGTTTAAGTCCCAAGGACATATGGGAATACTAACCGGAGGGCTAATACGCATCACTCCTTGTATAAAGGCTTTGACTAGTGAATGCGAAGCCAAGGGCCTTTGAAAAAATATTGACAAGGCCGAAATCTGACCCTTGATAGTACTCAAGGCCAGCTTCCTATCTACAGCCCACTGTAGGAAGTCCAGAATCCTCCCTATCATGTACTTACGTGGATGCCATTTCTTGGTCTCACACCACGTAATGTACGCTTTCCAGATCCTATAATAGATCTGCCTGGATACCGGTTTCCTGGCATTGATCATGGTAGATACCACAGAATTAGAGAGCCCTCTCTTTTTCAGAATGTGGGCTTCAATAGCCAGGCCGTCAAACCTAGGGCTGGTAAGGAAGGGTGGTATATCGGTCCTTGCGACAGCAGGTCCGGACGAAGTGGGAGGGTCCAAGGACTCCTCACTGACATTTTTACAATCTCCGCGTACCATGCCCTTCGGGGCCACGCTGGAGCCACCAGAATCACTGGTTTCTTTTCTACCCTGATTCTGCGGAGTAATCGCGGTAACAATCGTGGCGGTGGGAATGCATATATCAGCTTGAACCGATCCCAAGGGAACACTAGGGCATCCGAGCCGCAAGCTAGGGGATCCCTTGTGCGAGACACAAACCTGTCCACCTTTGCGTTGAATCTGGATGCTAGCAGATCTACATCCGGTGTTCCCCACCGCTGGCATATTGCCTGGAAAACCTCGGGGTGAAGAGACCATTCCCCCGGGCATAATTGTTGGCGACTTAGAAAGTCCGCTCTCCAATTTTCCACTCCTGGGATGAAAACCGCGGATATGGCTGGGACATATCTTTCTGCCCACTCCAGGATGCAATTTGCTTCCTTCTGGGCTGCACGACTTTTGGTGCCACCCTGATGATTGATATATGCCACTGCCGTGGCATTGTCTGATTGAATTCTGACAGGGGACCCCTGGAGTTTGGATGTCCATGCTACTAGGGCATACCGGGCTGCTCGTATCTCTAAGAGATTGATGGGCAGGGCCTTTTCTGCTTCTGACCACCTGCCCTGGAGAGACCATTGCTCCAGCACTGCCCCCCAGCCGATGAGGCTGGCATCTGTAGTGACCACCTTCCAAGAAACCGGACTGAAGGGTTTCCCTCTTTCCAGATTCTGGGGCACCAACCACCAATGGAGGCTCTTGCGAACGGAAGGGGACAGGGACATTGGTAAGTCTAAAGCCTGAACTTTTTTGTTCCAGGCTGACAGTATGGCCCTTTGCAAATTCCTTGAATGGAATTGACCGTAGGGTACCGCTTCGAATGAAGCCACCAACAGAGGACTAGGAGCCAGGGCCCTTTTTGCCGGAGGGCCTGTGCGGTGGATGAACTCAGCAACAGGGCAGAGGAAGTGGATTCCCTCAGAGAAACTTACCAGCTGCCTGGATCTTTTGAGTTGAGAAAACCAAAGATCCACATTTACAAGAAAAAATGGACTACAGCGGCCTCTAGTGGTTTAACACAGGTACCGCGGTCCCTGTTTTTTTTTTTTTTTTTTCTTGACTACTATTAAAATTTTACATTTTCAGTAGTTATAGGCAAACACAGATATTTAGCGGGAATACCGTTAGGTAACAGACAGAAAGACAAATTAGGCTTGGGGGTCCCCCAATAGAACCAAGTTCCTGAGGGCCCCCACTTACCTGATCCCCGCCGCAGGACTTTGTTTGGTCCACAAAAGTCCAAACTTCACCTATCACGGCAGGCATTGTAATTAAACCTTCAGGGACCGGGTTCCCAAGGATTCCACTCCCCTGGACCTGTATAGCACCCTGCACAGACAGCGTCTTGGTCGTGGGTATGACCAGAGCTCTGGATCCCAGGGTCCAGCCCTCCTAAGAGAAGCATTACAGGCAAAACCTTGCTCTTCTGCTGCAAGGCCCGGGTACCGACCGTTTAGCTATGAAGCTTTTTTGGTGGGATCCGGAACAGCTTACTAAGGCCCAAAAGAACCTGTACGCAAGCCCAGTGAAAACACATGTTACTCTTTGGCCAACACCTTAGACACTGGCAAAAAACTGAGGTGCTCCCGGGTGGGAGGGGCTTATATAGGGGAGGGTACTTCCGGTTTGGAATTGGCCAGTGCCAACACCTGAAGGTAAACTATATAACCCATTAGTAATGACTAAGTCGCTCTGTGTCCCGTGATGTACGAAAAAGAAATCGGTGCTCCCCGGCCATAGGTCCCCCGGACAACAAACTTTGCAAAATTGTAGAGGAAGTATGAGGCTACATGTGTGCCAAGTTTGGTCGGTACCGGGTCACCAAAGTCCGGGAGATCAGGCGCAAAAAGTGACTTGAGTATAAGCCGAGGGGGGCATTTTCAGCACAAAAAAATGTGCTGAAAAACTCGGCTTATACTCGAGTACATACGGTACTTAGTGGATTATCGGTTCCATGTCTGATATGTGTAACAGTTTATCTTATCTCCAGTTGTCTACTTTACATATTATGACATGAACGCTATTTGTGTGAATCAATACACCCTCAGAAATGTATTGTTCATGTACTCATCATACACTGTGCCCAACACAGCTTTATGTCATAGTGGGGTTGATTTACTAAAGCTGGAGAGTGCAAAATCTGGTGTTGCTGTGCGTTGCAGCCAATCAGCTTCTAACTTCAGCCTGTTCAATTAAGCTTTGACAAAAAAAAAACTGGAAGCTGATTGGTTTCTATGCAGAGCTGCACCAGACTTTGCACGGTCCAGTCTGACCCTACGTTCACACCTATGTGTTTTTTAGTGCGTTTTGCA